>JAKSZT010038599.1:28116244-28306025 GCA_026826555.1 Tolypeutes matacus
TATCTATATCTATATCTATATCTATATCTATATCTATATCTATATCTATATCTATAGCCCACCTCTATATGCAAATCCATATCTATATATCTAATATTATTTACACATGCATGTATTACATATATTGATCTCTATATATTAAAATCTCTGGAGATATATTCACAACATTCTCATGAATTCCAATCCAATAATTTCTTCCTTTTCATATCTGCAAATACTTTCTCTAATAATGAAAATTCTGGCTCCTGTTATCTTAACATATTTGCTAGTTGCTCAATCCAACTGCATGAACTCACTCTTCAGACTATGCCAGCCACTTACTATACTGCTGGCCACATTGCTTTCTCCTTGCATTATCAGTTCCAGTTCCACCATCAAATCCTTGGCACCCCACAACCTCATTCATTGTACCTTCTTGTACCTTCTTGACTTCTCCTAGGGAAGAGAGGTAAAAAGAACAAAGAAAAATAATTTTTAATTATTTTAGGCATACTAGATAAACTTTTGTAGTTAAGCAAATGACATTTGCAAAATACATAGAACCAATAAAATTTTGAGGAGAAGTTATTATGGAATACCTTGCCTAGAAATGTCTTTATATGATTTCGTGCAGATTTTAGGACTCAGGCATCATTTTTTTTAAATTGTAGCTGATACCCAACTATTTTACTCTTCCAGAGTTGTTATGTTAGAAATGACATACTACTACATCAATGAAATCTTGTTCAGTATAGTCCCATTTGCATGCAGTTTCTGAGGAAAAAAACAGAAACCATTGACTTATCAGAAATAGTGTCTTTGAACAATGACAGACTATCATATATCTTCAACAGAACTGGGGCAGTTGGGTTCCAAGAGATACAGATAAAACTCTGAGTGACTTATGCAATAAAAAAGGAAATGTTGCCTGGGTCTTCATATCTTTTCAAGATTGTGATATGATTTTCTAAAGATATACCCTAAGAAGGAAGAGTGAATCATTTCTGAAATGAATGTGAAAGTTTTATGTCAAACCTAATTCAACAATTTTTTGAAGCCTTAAAAACAGCTATATATAGACTCTCTGGTTTTAAAAAGTGATTTAAAAAAACACAGAACTAAAACCCTAATGGCAGATGCACCATAGTGAATTGCGTTGTCATTTGAATTATCTTTTGAGGAATATAAAGATTTTTATGCTATACTCTGAGTAAAATTTGTTAAAATAAAATTTAAAGGCAAGGAAAAATTCAGAGGGATTTGTAAATTATTAGAATTGTTATTATAAGGTAAGCTTTTGGAATGGGAGTAGTTAATGTATATGCTGGAATGAGGTTCTAAATAGATGCTTGCAGAAAATGTTTTTAAACCAACAAATGTTTTAGGATATATACTGATCTTACAGTAAAATTTACCAGTAAATGAGGACATATCCAGGTTTTTTGAGAATAAAGACATTAATTTATTTTACAACATACTAGATCTAGGCTATGCAGTAATCTGACCAAGTGAGGAACATTTAACTTTCCTCAAAGCCTCCTTAGAAACAATTATATTCTGTTATAAATGTCAAGGCTTGTGATGGTTAGGCTAATGTGTCAACTCAGCCACATAATTGTGTCCAGGTATATGGTCAAGCAAGCACTGGGCTAATTATAATACAAGTACATTTATGGACTTTGGTCACCAGTGAATTTACTGCATGGATGGTTGATTACATCTGCATCAAACAGGAAGATTGCCATCCATCAGCAATGGGTGATTCTTATCCAATCAGTTGAATGCCTTATAAGGGAAATTGATTTCAACATTCAGAGAGAATTTCCCACCTCGTCTTTGGACAGCCAACATCTCCCGGAAACTCATCAAGACCTTTATTGGACTTTCATTCAAGGCCCTGGTTTGCAGCCTGTCTGTGGAACCTGCACATGTATCCCCATGGACACGTTAGAGACTCTTATAGCATCTCATATTATTGACAGATATCTCCTGTTAATTCTGTTTCTCTAGAGAACCCTGACTAATACAACTTGCTACCGAGAGTGTGGTGACCCAAACTTTCATTCCTGAAGATTCTGGGCCATTGCTGGTCTTGCTTGGATTGGTTTGTTGCAATTTTCTATTGACTTTAATCACAGGGTATAGCAGATGCCCTAGAGGATTTCCTCTATTCCAGGCAAACTCTTCTTTATCCCCATTATGTAGATGTAGTCCTATTTCCCCTTGATAGTCAGGATCAATCACCCCAGCCAGTGCAGTAATTCCCTTCTTTGCCTGTTGATTCACAGGTAAGAGGAGCCCAAAGTGGCTAGGTAGCAGTCTTAACTTCCAGTTCAATGGAATTATTGTTGTGTTCCCTGGTGGAAGCACTCCTTTTGGGACTAAAATCTGTAGACCAACAGAGCTTAAGGTTGCAGGGACAGGAAGCAGAATTTTTCCTAGTGGGTCAGAGGGGGAAATAGTGAGTATTGCCACTCCCATTTTGACTCCTTGATTCCTAAACCCATGAATCCTGGTTATGAGAGAAATAGCACCATAGATTTATGGTATGATTTAGAGCATACACAGCCCCCTGGAGAACATTGCCCCAGCCCTGCAAGGTATTGCCACCTAGTTGGCATCATAATTGAGTCTTCAAAAGGCCATTCCACCATTCTATCAATCCAACTGCTTCAGGGTGATGGGGAACATGGTAAGAGCAGGGAATTCCATGGGCATGTGCCCATTCCCACACATCATTTGCTGTGAAATGGGTTCTTTGATCAGAAGCAATGCTGTGTGGAATGCCATGGCAGTAGATAAGACATTTGATAAGTCTATGGATGGTAGTTTTGGAAGAAGCATTGCATGCAGAAAATGCAAACCCATTTCCAGAGTATGTGTCTATTCCAGTTAAAACAAATCGCTGCCTTTTCTGTGGTGGAAGCAGTCCAATGTAGTCAACTTGCCACCAGATAACAGGCTGATTACCTCAGGGAATGATGCCATTATGGGGGCTGAGTGTGGGTCTCTGCTGCTGGCAGATTGGGCACTCAGCAGTGGCTATAGCCAAGTCAGCCTTGGTGAGGAGAAATCCATGTGGCTGAGCCCATGCATAACTTCCATCCCTACCTCCATGGTCACTTTTTTCATGATCCCACTGGGCAATGACAGGAGTGGCTGGGGAAAGAGACTGAGCATTAGCCCCAGAGCGGGTCATCTTATCCATTTATTAAAGTCTTCCTCTGCTGAAGTTACCTTCTGGTGAGCATTCATGTGGAACACAAATATCTTCATGTTTTTTGCCCACTGAGAAAGGTTCTATCCACATACCTCTTCCCCAGACCTCCTTGTTACCAATTTTCCAATCATATTCCTTCCAAGTCCCTGACCATCCAGCCAAACCATTGGCAACAGCCCATGAATCAGCGTACAAATGCACCTCTGGCCAGTGGAAGAAGGTAGTGATAAATATGAACTTTGACGTCATGACCAGTTACAAAAACGAATACTGTAATAGTCATGAACCTTTCTTCCTTGTTTCATTGTGAGTATGATTGTATATATACACAAAACGAATTTCTTTGTTTTCTTCCCCAACCTTTTACCCTGTCATATGAAAAGTTGTATTACTTTCATGTCATAATATTTAAGGATGTCAAGTTTAAGAGTAAATATTATCCAAGGACTTGCACCCTATTCTGTAGGGAATTAATGCATTTCTGATTGCATGCAGGCAAGTTGAAAATTGTTAGGCAGAAATATATATGAATGCTTGTCTGTTGTTGTTTTTACTTAGAGACTAAGTATGGTTTAAGGTAATGTATATGGTTGCCGAGTTGACAAGGGGTTGACTGTGATAGTTAAGTTAATGTGTCAACTTGGCCAGGTAATTGTGTCCAGGTGCATGGTCAAGCGAGCACTGGGCTAATTGTAATACAATGACATTTATGGACTTTGGTCACCAGTGAGTTTACTGCATGGAAGGCTGATTATATCTGCATTAATCAGGGAGATTTCTGTCAGCAATGGGTGACACTTATCCAATCAGTTGAATGACATAAAAGGGAAAGTGATTTCAACATTCAGTTAGAATTTCCCAGCTCATCTTTGGACAGCCAATATCTCCCAAAAACTCATCAAGGACCTTCATTGGACTTTCATTCAAGGCCCTGGTTTGCAGCCTGCCTGTGGAACCTGGACTTGTGCATCGCCACAGTCACATGAAAGACTCATAAAATTTCATGTTATTTACAAATATCTCCTGCTGATTCTTTTCTCTAGAGAACCCTGACTAATACAAGGCTAAATCAAACAAGAAGTTGGAACAGAAACTATGTCAATTGTATTTTATATATTTATATACCCAGCTTAACTTTTCTTACTGCAATTTAAATAAAAATAAAAATGATAATATATATATAACTCTTATAATGGTACATATTTATCTTGGAAAATATTCAAAAACAGAAAAATTATTAAACTTATAGATCACATAAATTTGGTAGCCAGGAAACTATAAGTATTGGTATATATCTTAACCTATGTGTTTACCAGAAAAAAAATGTGCATCATCACTCTTAATCTGGGACTTCTAGTAGCTCAGTTCATAGCCCTCTCATTACCCTATTGTATCTCATTTAGTCTTATCTCTTCTTCACTGAATATTTAGGTAAAGTGGCTCAATCCTGAACTATGGGTGTATGTGTGGGTTTCCCAAACTTAGTCTGCTTCACCATTGCTTCATTTACATTTATTCATTTTTCTTAAATATATCCAACGAAGTTCTCATCTTTCCAAGTCATTTGCTCAAGGAAATGTTTCACTATCCTGATACGTGTTTGGCATGTTATTTCTCTTATCTGTGCTTTTTCCTGTGTGAATGATTTTAAGGTTTGTGTCGTATTTAATTCAAACAGAGGGACTTAGTCTCACAGGAAGCAGCCCTGAGTTGATTTATTAGAATAAATAAATCAGTGGACCCAGGAATTAATTGGAAACATCTATGGTTTATATAATTCTATCACAGAGTAAGAATCAAAGATTGCTAGATGGAGAAAATTCTCTTAAAAATAGTAACTGACATCACATAGAGAATGATAATTAGCTTGTCTCCCTGTTCTATTTGGGTTTGGGTCAATTCATATTTAGACAAATACTTAAAAAGGGGAGAGTAAAATACATGTGAAAGACATTAACTATAGGAAAGTGTTACTAGAGAAAATATGAAATATGTTCTGGATTTCCTAAGACGAGTATTTCTCTGAATGAAAACTTGAGAACTGACTAAGAAATAAATAGGATGAGGTATGGAGTTAAGTCCAACTCTTAATTCCGCAGTACTATAAAAATGCATCTTATAAAGTTGGACTAGGATGCCAGGAAGTTACTGCAACCTTACTGACACTAGTGGTATAGCATGTAGATGGGTTATTACAGACACGTAGACTTTGTAGCAATATATACTAGGTAGAAGAAAACTCTACTGGGCTTGATTTCTTGGCTACACACTGTAATCATTTTCTTCACCTGTATCACTATCACTTTTTATTACCTTCTCTGAGATAAACAGGGTTTCTTCTTTTGTATAGTTTGGAAAGTTTGACCTATTTGCAACATTGAATGAGATATTAAATAATAAAAGACTTCTATATCACATTAATAAATTATTCTGTGATTATTATTGTAATTCAGTCTTAAGTATGGAACTAAGATATTGCTTTATGTTTAGTTGGAGATTGGCATATGAAAATAAGAAATTATCTAATCGAGATGAACATAAGCCAAATTAATAAACCTCCTCCTTTATTTCCCTTTAAGTAGATGTTCAATTAATTTACTTAAATTTATCCAAATTAGAGCAAAATAATATTTCAAAAATACTTTTGATTATAGTTCCAATTAATTAATACTTTTTCAAGTTATTCAGTGTAGCTATATCATGGTCAGTTTTCCTGTGATAAATTAGTAATTCTGCATAATCATCTGTCTCCAAATTCTGAAAAGCATTGCATTAGTTTGGTTTGTAGCATTACAAATGTTTAAAACAGCATCTCTGTAGTCACATAGTATGAGTTAATATCCTCACTTACTTACTAGATATTGAAAGCAAATTCTTTAGTCTGCATGACCATATAAGATTTTTGAGTTCCAGTTTTGTTCTCTATTAAATTTTACAAGATTAAGTGAGCTATTGATTGTAGTATATTAAGTATATAGTCAATGATCAATAACTGGGAGTGCTTATTTTAAAGGTCATCATTATCATCATATAAATTTCCTTCCTGCATATTCCATGAAACACACATGGTAGTTCAGTCCACAAAATGTTTAACAAGTCTTTTTCTGTAAAAATAAGTTAAATTCTAATGTTACCATATTCTGTTAATCTAAATCCATTCTGCATTGTCAAATATGTATGAAATTGATCTTCATTTCCTGATCTAAGATGCTCTGTAACAACCATGTTCATCAATCAAAAGCTGTTACACAGGACAAGAACGGTGGGTGAAAATCTCAAAATAGTCTGTATATTATGTTTGCATCCATCAAGATAAAAGCAGAAAAATGCAAGAACACATTTTATTGTCT
This sequence comes from Tolypeutes matacus, assembly GCA_026826555.1. Classification (NCBI taxonomy): domain Eukaryota; kingdom Metazoa; phylum Chordata; class Mammalia; order Cingulata; family Chlamyphoridae; genus Tolypeutes; species Tolypeutes matacus. The sequence goes on from JAKSZT010038599.1 coordinate 28,122,794, forward strand.
GACAAGCACCATAGAAGTGTCTACCACTTCAGTATATAAAAATCATATTTAACATAGGTTAACAGAATGGAACAATATTTAGAATCTATCACAGATTTATAAGGTGCATAGTCCTTCTGTACACATATCCATATTCTTGATTTAAAATTCTTAGAGTATATGGAAAATCTTTTTAATTTGATTATACATATTTCTTAGAGATCCATTAATGCAACAAATACTTATTGAGAGCAACTATGTATCAAACAAGTGATTAGATCTTGTAATTAGTACCCACAAGAAAGCAGATAGGTTCTCTGCTCTCAAAAAGCCTACATGCTAAGGGAAAAGATTATCCTCAGAATAACTATATTGGCAGTAGCTAGATCACCTCGATGTTCTACTTGCAATTGCACTCACTCATGGTCAAAAAAGAAAACGTTGCCTGAGCTTATGTGTTTGTGTCCACTAGCAGGAACAGTGGGAGAGGGGAACAGGGATTAAGAGGAAGTAATAAGGCAAGTTTCACAAAGTGTCAGAGTTGGAAAGTGCTTTTATTTTCAAATAGCCCTGCAAAGATCGAATATGGAGAGATGGTAAGCAATGAGGGTGGAAAATTGTTTAATGCCAACTTCAGGTGTTTCAGCTTTGTTTTTCAGTTGTGTGACATGATAGAAAAAATTTTGAAAATTCTTTCATTCATTCATATTTAAGTTTATTCATTCAGAATTATTTACTGACTACTTAACACATGCCAGAAATTATCTAAATGCTGACAAGTCAATGTTAAGGAAAATACAATCATTTATTGCTTTCATGACATTTACAATCCAGTGTTGGCAGTCAGAAAATGAATTAATTGATGCATGTACACACATTTTTAAAAAAGATGAAAATAGATAATTAATGTCTAACTAAAAAAAGAGGTAAGTACTCTGAAGGAAAGGAAGAAAGTGCTCTGACAACATGTATCAGAAGAAAGAAATGGTAAACATAATGGAAGGTTCTCTTGAGGAAGTGAACATTATACTCAGATATTAGGATTTACCAAGGGAAAGGGGATGATGGTGAGGTTGGGACATTATTCCTTGCAGAATAATGTGCTTGTATAAAGGCACTATGATTACTTGGTATATAACAGGTTTGAGAAATTGAATTCCAGTGTGGCCAGAGCACAGGCCATAAAGAAGAATAGCAGTTTGGCACACAAATATCAAAGCCTCATAACAAATATTAATTAAATGTATGCTTTGTTTTCAAGAGAATGAGTATAAAGTAACATAATAATAAAGACTTATATGGGTACTTAGTAAAAGAACAACATCCAGGGTTACTTTGAGGTTTCTGGATTATGGCAAAAGCCATCATTCCATGAGGTACAGAACAGTAGAGAACAACCAGATTTGGAGGGAAATTGAATTTCAAAATGATATTTCTGATAATAATGTAGAGAATGATTGGAGGTAAGGAATTAAATGGTAGGGAGAGAAGGGCAATAATCCCAATGATGAAGCTGTTTCATTTATTTTTTTTTGCTGTGTAACAAATCACTTCCAAATTCAGTGACTTAAAAATTTGTTTTAACCTGTGTACTATAACACATTGGATAGAAATGACTGGTTTAGACTAATAATGTCTAAAATAATCATATTTTAGATTGGATGTTTTGTTGTCCAAAGAAAACAGGGTTTCATTTATAAACAAATATGGGAATGGCTATTGGGTAAGAAATTAATCACCAGGAAAAAAATGTGCTTTTGTACATCACACAATTTTGTGTATTAGGAATTTGGGTGCAGCAGGGATGGCACGCCTCTGCTTCCCAAAATCAGAAACCTCAGCTGGAAAGATCTGACCTTTCTCTCTTTCTCTCTGTCCACATGACCTCTCATGTGTAATTTGAGATTCTTCTCAACATGACAGCCTAAGCTATTTAGATTTCTTACATGAGCACACATGTCTTCCACAGGGAAGAATTAGAAACATCTGATCCTCTTAAAGCCTCGGGCATATTATTCTTACCCCTTTGGTCAAAGCAGTGAAATGCTTGCCAAGATTAAAGCATATTTGCAAGTCTAAGGTGTTCTCTGGTTTCTCACTGATCACTTAATTTTTGGATGATGAATTTGAAAAAGAAGGTTGGGTATGTTTTTTCAATTTTCAATTCACTGACTACTAGAATCTGAGAACATTGTTAGCAGAAATGCAAGTAGATAAACCTGAGCTTCATATCATCTAGTCCATTAACCTATGTTGACTGTTCATTTGTATTCTTAGAGTCCCATAAGTCAGGTGACATCAAATGATGAACAATCATTCCTCACTCCTTGATAAAATACACAATTCACTCCCCAATGAAGCAGATTAACTCTCAGTATGAAAAAAAATTGAAACATCATTTCAACATTTCAACATTTTAAAAAACTATTAACATACAATTAAAGAAAAACATATTGTGGTGACTGGATCTGACTTTCTAAATGATACTCCTTCTGAAGAGGATCCAGAATCATCGAAGATATAGTAAATCCCAGTCTCAGACATGGAAAAAAACAGGTGGGCCTGGAATATCTTCCTATATCAAATATAAAGAAATGTTCAGAAAACTGATGGAAATGTCTTAGTTTCCTTGAAATACTTACCATTGTACAAATTTGGGGTAACTTGATAAACAAAAAGAGTAATGATAGTAATTGAATTGAAGAAGATGTCATGAGTCCTTAAGGATCCAAGAATAAGTTGGCAGTGGAAAGAAAGTTCTTCCTAATAAAAAAAAAATAAAAAATAAATGAGGAGAAAATAATAGAACTATAAAATTCAAAATTTTGAAATCTTGAATGCAAAGATTGATTCATACAATCAATGAATTTATAATTCATCAATGAATTATAAAGCCATTACTTAAATATGATTGTGGAAATGAATGCTCACATGGTCTCCAAACATGATCTCACAAATCACTTATTTGTTTCAAAGGGTAAAAAAAATTTACATTGAAATTTATTAAACATCATTTATTAAAATAAATAAATTTAATGATATATATTAATACAGCATAAATCCATCCAAAGTGTTCAATCTGTGGTATATGGTATAATCACATAATTGTGCATTCATCAGTTATTTTATTTTTAAAGCATTTTCATTATTCCAGTAAAAATGATAATAAATAGACAAACAAACAGAAACCTCATTACTTCTCAATCTCTCTATTCTTGCCCTGCTGTACACAGCTGATATCCTGTTTCCATCTATCTAGTTTATTTGTGTTTATATTTTGTAAAAACAGTCATAAATGCAATATCACATATTTTACATGAGATTTCACTATGTTATACAGTCTCATGTTACATTTTTTAGCTTTCCTTCTAATAATATACATGTCCTTAAACTTTCCCTTTCAACCACTGACATACCCATATAATAGCTCTGCTAGTTACAAACACTATGATGTGTTTTCACCATTTCTATTCATGTCTAAAGATTTACAAACAAACCTTTTAGCGATTCTGTACAGATCAACCCTCAGCTAACCATTCTGTACCCCCATTCTATTTTCTGGTGACCTATATTCTAATTATTAACTCCATGAGTTTACACAATATGTTTAGTTCATGATAGCTCAATCATACAGTATTTGTCCTTTTGTGTCTGGCTTGCTTTACTCAACATAATTTCTCCAGGCCCATCCATGATGTCATATGCTTCATGACTTCATTTCTTCTCACAATGGCATAATATTCCAGAGTGTGTATACACTACAATGTGTTTATCTATTTATCAGGCTTTGGACATCTTTATTCATTTTTTGGCAAATGTAAATAACACCACTATGAACATTGGTGTGCAGCTATCTGTTCTTGTCACTGCTCTCAGTTCTTCTGGGTATATACCTAGTAATGGTATTGCCAGATCCCATGGCAAGTCTATATTCAACTTCCTTAGGAACTGCCAAACTGTCCTCCACACTGGCTATAACATTCTACATTCCCACCAACAGTAAATAAATGTTCTGATCTCTCCCCATCCTCTGCAACATTAGGTGTGAATTGATATCTCATTGTAGTTTTGATTTGCATTTCCCTAAAAATTAGTGATGTTGAATATTTTTTCCTGTGTTTTTTCACCATTCATTTTCTTCTTTGGATAAGTGTCTATTCAAGTATTTTGCACATTTTTAAATTGGGTAGTTTGGCTTTTCATTGTTGAGTTGTAGTACCTCTTTCTATATAATGGATATCAAACCCTTATCGGATATGTGATTTCCAAACATTTTCTCCCATTGACTGGGCTGTGTTTTCACCCTTTTGACAAAGTCTTTTGAGGTGTAAAAGTATTTAATTTTGAAGAGGTCCCATTTATCCATTTTTTCTTTTGTTCATGCTTTGGGTAAACATCATTTTAATTACATTTTCAGACATTGCCATAAGCTCAATGTACATGAAAAGAGTTGGAAATAATTTTCTTCCACCCATATAATAAGAAAGGAAAATTTACAAAGAGCAAATTAACAACTTTTCCTGAACCCGTTAAAGAACTGATTTCACAGGACAAAGAATAACCCCCAAATCTAGAGAGAAACAGGTGCCTACTGGGAGAAACTGGGCCTGATCATTTGCTTGAGATCAATGACACCAAGGTCATATAAATTTTAATGAATTGTTGAAGGCTGAATGCAGTCTAGTGAGGGATCATGAATACCCTGAGTGATACAGATGAAGTGGTCTTTCCATTATCAAGCAGTCATTTCTTCAAGGGATGCACCTCATTACAGCAGGGAAGACATGAGAGAATCCTGAGAAAGCTCACTGGTCAAGCTCACCAGAGGAGTGGAAGGCAGTCACTGTCAGAACCAAATCAGACCTCTCTTGCCTATGTCCGATATGGAACAAAAATTTTCCAGTGAGGGTTCTACTGGAAGGCCACTGAAACTGGGGAAGGGAATAAAAGTTCAACATTAAAACTCTTCCCTGATATATCTCCTTTATCTCTCCTAAGTAGTGAAAGCATTTATCTGCAGGAGGAAGGGCATCAAAACTGTAACTTAATGATGGAGGTGGGAAAGGGGATCAGGACAAACTTAGAATCCTCACTCCTGGCAAGAACATAAACAAAGCCCAGCATTCCCCCTGTAAGAGGATCAGGAACATGCTTGGAGACAACATCCATGAGATCCAGGTAATAGTGCCTGTGACTGAATGAGGATTAACCAGAATATTAGAGAATACCACTTTCCCCCACTCCTCCAACAAGCTAACAAACCTCAAAAAATTATAATGAAATACAAATGGAAGTACTGTAAAATACAGACTGTCTCTGTGAGCACTATAAGTTTAAGACCCAAAACCAAATGAGAAGACCACAATAAGGCATTACTGTATATCACTAGAGGAATCTGAGTCTTTAGTGCACTGACTATTACCATAGCAAATAAAAACTTTAAACTCAAACCAACTTCTGACTAGATTAATACAAACTCCCAAATTAATACTTAGAAGAATAAGAAGGGCATGATCATATGCAAACCTAAAAATATATTTACCTTAGTATATACCATCTTATAAAACATGTCTTATTTTCACCACCACCAACAAAAAAATACAAAGCATACACAAAAGTGGGATAAAAACAGAAAAGAAAGCTATCATAAAAACCAGACTCAGATATGATACACAACTTGGAAATATCAGACAGGAAATTTAAAATAACCATAATTAGTGCAAAAGGTTTTAATGTAAAAGGTGGACAGAATGAAATATCAAATAAATTATTTCCTCAGATAAATATAAACTAAGTAATGAAATGGAAATACTAGAAATAAAACACAGTAACAAACATAAAGAATGTTTTTAACAGATATGTCATAAAAGTCAATGAATTGAAGAAATAATCAGTGAACTTTAGTTTAGGTCAATAGAAATTTTTCAAGCTGAAATTAAAGAGGAAAATGGGTCAAAATAGCACAACAGATCGCCAAAAACAATGGACAATATCTAAATTCTAACATGTTCATAAATTGTAATCCAAAAGGAAAAGGAAGAAAATGGTAAAGAAGAAATGTTTGAGGAAGTAATGACTGAGAATTTGCCAAAATTACTAAGATACCAAACCAGAGATCTAAAAATCTCCAAAAATACCAATCAGGATAAATTTTTTAAAAATCCACATTGAAAATGTGGGAAGAGTTGGGAGCGGGGCATATGGGAATCCCCTATATTTTTTATGTAGCATTTATGTAATCTAACTATCGTTTTTAAAATAATTAAAAAGTATACTTAAAATAAATCCACATTTTTGAATCCATATTCAAACTGTTGAAACCAAAGAAAAGGGGGGAAAAAAAGAAACCAGCAGGGTGGAGGGGACAACATAAGCTACATTTGTTGTTTTACTTTGCTAATGGTTGCTGGTAGCAATGTACCAGAAATGTGTTGGCTTTTATAATGGGAATTTATTGGGTTAAAAGCTTACAGTTCTAAGGCTGGGGAAAATGTCCAAATCAAGGCATCATCAGAGATGGTGTCTCACTAAAGTTTGGCTGTTGATGATCCTGGACTCTTACCACTTAGCAAAGCACAAGGATGGCACTGTCAGTCACTACCTTCTCCTTCAGGCTCACTGTATCCCAGAGCTCAGCTGGAGGTGATAAGTCACATGGCCATGTGTGCTCATCTCTCCTTCTTCTCAGGCCTTGAAGATTCAACTTCATGCTGCCTCCTTCTGTGACTTTTCTCTTTCCCAATTTCATTAACTTCATCTTCTGCAAGCTTCTCTCTGTCTCTGTGGCTTTTTAATTGTGTGTTAGAAGCTTTTATTCTTCCATTTATAAAGGACTTCATTAAAAGGATCAAGATTCACCCCTGGCTACATCCTATTGGAGCAATCTAATCAAATGGCCCTTAACTGATCCATTCTAATGAGAGATTCACAATCGGTTCAATTTAAGAACTTAATTTTCTGGGCTCCACATAAAAGACTCAAACCAACACATTCTACCATCTAGACTCAAAAAATACATGTTTTTTTTTTCTATATGTAAATACATTCATTCTATCAAAACCTTAAACCATTTCAGTAACAATGCTAATTAGAAAAATCTCATCAAAATTGGTTATAAGGATGTAGTCTTGCAGCAAAATTTCCCCAATCTGTGGATCTGGAAAACTTACAAAACAAATAATCTGCTTCCAATGTACAAAAGAGTGACAGTCTTTGTCATAGGGAAAAACTGGAAGGAAAACAGGGGTCATGGAACTCAAACACTTCCAAAAACTTGTAAGGTATACTCCATTAGATTTCAAAGTCTACAAAGAAAAGAAAAAGTTTTCTTTTCCTTAGCACTTCCAGTGGCAACTGAACTCCTTCCAAGGGCTTGCCCAATGGTCATGTCCTAGGCTTCACCCTCATCAAGCATCTGGGTGGTGGCCGAGCTCTAGCCCTCATCCTCGGAGAACACTGGGGTGATGGCGACACACTCCACAATCTCTCGGACAGAGGCTCAACCCCCTTATTAGAGCGGGATGGTGGCCAAACTCTCCCCAATCCTTGGGGAATGTGCTCTACTCTCTCTGAAGACTGGAGTGGCCATACTCTTGCTGAAAAACAGGTCAGAAGACTTGCCCTTTCCAAGTGCCTAGGCATACTTATCCTTTTCACACAGATGGGTTGGGTTCCTTTCTTGGCCTGAAATATATCTTATGTCCAGACCTCAGCTTCCATGGTTCTGCCCTTGAAGTCTTTCTTTGTTGTTATCTCTCCCTTTTCTATCCTTTTAGTCCAGGCTGGCAATGGTTTCTTTCATACAGATCTTGCAAAAAGCTTGCTGGTTTTGCATGCAGTTCACAAGGGTCAGACAAAAGAGATTTCTCCAAATTCTGTCTGGATAGCAGCATTTCTGATCCTGACTTCCATTGAAGTGACTGGCTAGTTCCACATTTAGTTAGGTGCTCATATGGGGCACTATTCTATTGGTACTCACTTTCCAGAGCTCAAAATTTCCCTAGCCATCAATTTCTGGTTGCTTTGTGCCAGGAGTTCTGTTATCACCCTATCCCTTTTCTCTTGCATTTTATTATAAGCTTCAAGGAGAAGTAAGGTTACACTTTCAATATCTAGTTTTGAAATCACCTCGGCTAAATATTTACACTCATCACTTTCAAATTCTGCCTTCTATCCAACATCAGAACACAATTTTGCCAAGTTCTCTAGCACTTTAAAACAAGGATAACCTTCCTTCCAGTTTGAAAGGACACATTCATAATTTCTGTCTAAGGCCTCATCAGAAGTAACTTTAGGGTCATATTTTCACCAACAGTCTCTTCAAAACAATTTGGATCTTTTCTATCAAGCATCTCATAATTCTTCCAGAATCCTTCCCTACCCATTTACAGAACTGTACCCACTTTTTTTGGTATTTGCACTGCAGCATTCACCCCATCCCCTGGTACCAATTTCTGTTTTAGTTTGCTAAAGCCTGCCAAATGCAATATATCAGAAATGAGTTAGCTTTTACAGCAGGATTTATTAAGCTAAAAGCTTACAGTTCCAAGGCTCGGAAAAATATCCAAATCAAGGTATCAAGGGAATATCTCTCCCTGAAGGTTGGCTACTGGCTATCCTGGACTCCACTCACATGGCAAAGCACAATGGCAGCTTTGCCTGTCAGTAAACAGATGTTCACAATAGGTTCAATTTAAGCACATAATTGTAATCCACATAAAAGAATCAAACCAAAACAGTTCGTATAAATCTACAAGCTAGGAAACAATGTACTGACACCTTTATGAAAAAAGAAGAAGAAAAAAAGGTTGTTTAAACCCAAACTTTAATATTTAGGAAAATACCCTAAAAAATAAATAGAAATAAATTTTTTCTCTGACAAACAAAATATAGGGAATTTATTGCCAACAAACATTCTCAATTATTAATGGATGTTCTTCAGGCAGAAGTAATATGCTATAGGTCAAAACTTGTACCTACATAGAGAAATAAAGAATGTAGGAAATGGAATAAATGAAAGTAAAATATAATTTTTATTGTCCTCAATTGTTCTCAAGATAACTGTTTAATAAAATATTTTGTTTTTATAGAATATGTTAAAATGAAATGGATGAAAATAATGACACAAAGGATGGAAGGAAGACTTGAAAATACAATCTTTTAAGGTTCTTATTATTGTGGGAAAATTGCATCAGACTAAAAGGCAGAGCTCATTGCTGTCATAAAAACAACAGAAAAAGAGACAAAAGCAGTCAGAGGGACCTGCTTTGGGGGTCAGAAGACCAGGACAGTGCTACACAATTCCCAGGAGGGTGAGGGACAGAGAGACAAAGAAGCTGAAGCAATAAAAGTGAGTTACCAAGCCCCTGTGGTGACCAGGGTAGGCTTCCCTCTCCCGCTCCCAAGGTATTAAGCTGGGGTAAAATCCCTGGCTCACTGCAGCTAACTGAGGGGGAAACAGACTTACCCTTCATTTTCAGCTGTTTCAAGGGAAAAGGGAAGGAAGTCAGAGTCCTTTTCTTCACTGAATTTGGCCAGGAAAATCTGCTTTGAATCTCTGCTCTGGAGATTCAACACAGGAACACAAAAAGCCCAGACAGAAATACCTCCTTGGAAAGGTGCACAAACGAGTGCCATCTGATGGCTGGTCTGGAAATTGCATGGACAAAACTGTTCTCCATTCTCTCTGCATTTTACCCCTGTGAGAAAATCTTCACCCCACAAGTGAGTCCCTGATCTGATTTTGATAACTTAAGCTGGACAATTTTAAGGACTTAGAATAAGGTGAGTCAAATATCAAAGAAGAGCTGTGGGGAAAAAAAAACAATAGGCAAGAGAGAAATTTGTCATCAGAGTAAATTCACCAACATATCCAGATGCCTAGACATCAGCAAATAGTTACAAGCCATACTAGGAAACAGGAAGAGATGGCCCAGCCAAAAGACCTAACCAAATATCCTGAAGAGATACAGGATTAAATACAATTAATCAATGATAATCAAAAAACTCTCCTAAATGACTTCAAAGAATTTAAAGAAAATATGACTAAAGAAATAAAGTATATTAACAAGACAATGGGTGAGCATACAGAACAATTTAAAATCCTGCAAGGAAAATTATCAAAACTTATGGGATAGAAAGGCATGGTGGTTGAGATTTAAAAAAAAAAAACAAAAACCACCTGAACCAAGGATTTAAATCTCTCTCATTGAGGACTGGCAAAAAAAAAAAAACAACAAAACAAAACAAAACAAAAAAAAACATTAGAGGCACATAAGAGCAGATATGAAATGTTTGAAGACAGAATTAGTGATTTTGAAGACAGAGTATCTGAACTGGAAAAGACAGGAGAAAAGAAGAAGAGAATGGCAAAAATGGAACAGAGTCTCAGGGAGTTGAATGACAACATGAAACACTATAATGTGGACACCACATTATCGGTGTCCCAGAAGGAGAAGAGAATGCAAAAAAGGAAGAAAGAATATTTGAAGAAGTAATGACTGAAAACTTTCCAAAGCTTATGAAAGACATAAAAATCCATATCCAAGAAGGACAAAACACCCCAAACAGAACATTCCAAATAGATATACCCTGAAAAACCTACTATTCAGAATGACAAAATTCATAGATAAAGAGAGGATTCTGAAAGTAGGTAGAAAAAAAGCAATGTATCATGTACAAGGAAAACTCAGTAAGATTAAGTGCTGACCTTTCATCAAAAAACATGGAGAAGAGAAGAAAGTGGTATGATATATTTAAGGTACTGAAAGAGAAAAACTGCCAGCCAAGAATTCTGTATCTGGAAAAACGGTCCTTCAAAAATTAGGGTGGCTTAAAAGTCTTCACAGACAAACAAAAAACTGATAGAATATGTTGCCAAAAGAACAGCATTACAAGAAATACTAAAGAGAGTGCTGTAGCCTGAAAGGAAAAAACAAGAGCAAGAGATTTGGAGAAGATTTCAGAAATGAAGATTATTAGGAAGGGTAAAATATAGGATAAGAAGAAAAACAACAGAACAATATGACAACAGAGAGCCAAAGCACAAATTGGATGAAGTCTTGCCTTTACAGGACTAACATTGAATAGTAATGGATTGAAGTCCCCAAGCAAAAGACATAGATTGATAGAATGAATTAAAACATATGAGTCATCTATATGTTGTCTACCAGAGATCCAACTCAGATGTGAGGACACAACCATGTTAATATTGAAAGGTTGGAAAAAGGCATTCTGCACAAATAGGAACCAAAACAGAGCTAGAGTAGTGATACTAATATCAGAAAAATAGATTTAAAGTGAAAAAATATTATAAGGGATGAAGAATATCATTGTATATTAATAAAAGGGGAAGTTCACCAAGAAGAAATAACTATACTAAATATTTATCCACTTAACCTGATTGCCCAAAGATACATGAGTCACACACTGGCAAAATTGAAGGGAGAAATATCTCTTGACAGTAATGTTGGAGACTTCAATACAAAACTCTCAATATTGGATACTACACATGGACAGAAGATAAATAAACAGAGAACTTGAATAATATGTTAAATGAACCAGACCTAACAAATATCTATAGATCATTGTTTCCTAAAACAGCAAGAAATACTTTCTTTTCCAGTCCTCATGGATCCGTCTCCAAGATAGATCATAGGTTGGTTCACAAGAAAAGTCTCAATACATTTAAGAAGATAGAAATTATATAAAACATTTCTCTGATCATAACAGAATGAAGCTGGAAATCAATAATGGACAGAAAAAAGGAAAATTAAAAAATATATGCTGCGAATATTCTCACTGTCCTGACTTTGTGATAATCAGGGTAGGCTAACCATTCGCTATATTAGAAACCATGCATGTGTCCCCAGACCTAGTTTTTCTCCCTAGGTCTGGTTTTTAGAATGCTGGTGATAAACTAAATCTGATTTATTATATGACCGTCCTGTATGGGAAAAGACTGTAACTCTAGGTATCTTTGGTCTACCTTAAGAGATATAGCAGGGGGACAGATGTGGCTCAAATGGAGTGGGCATCCGTCTCCCATATGGAGGGACCTGGGACCAATCCTCGGGACCTCCTGGTAAAAATTAAAAAAAGAAAAATATAGAAGACATGTGCCCTAAGGCCCTGTGCCGGTGAGCCCCCCAGGTCCTGTGCATGGGTAAGCCTTCAGGCCCTGTGTGTGGGTGCACCGCCAAGCCCCGCAAGCGAGTGAGCCTCCCAGGCTCCGTGTGTGGGTGAGCTGTCAGGCCATGTGCATAGGTGTGCCACCAGGCCCTGCAAGCAGGTGAGTCACCAGGCCCCTGCAAGATCATCAGCAGCAAGATGATGACATAACAGGAGAGTGACACAAGGGAGAGCCAAGACGAGTCGTGCCGAAAAACCAGGAACCAAGGTGGCGCAGGCAGTAGTAGGAAGCCTCTCTCCCACATCGGAGATTCTGAGGATCGAATCCCAGTGAGGACAGAAGGAGAAGGATGAGACGAGAAGGCAGGAAATGGACACCGAGAGGTGCCCAGCTAATGGACACGAAAACAGCTATGACGGGGGGAGGGAGGTAAAAATGGGTAAAAGTAAATAAATGGATAATAAATCCTTTATAAAAATGTATAGGGATGTAAGATACAGACTATAGTCAGTAGTAATACTTTGACAATGCTCTTTCAAAATTTGTTAACAAATGTTTCACAACAATTCAAAGTGTTTGTGGTGGGGTGATGTGTGGGAGCCCTGTGTGATGTTATGCGTGTTTGTTTTGTAAGTTCACAATGTTTATTGAACAGTTATAATTTTTGTATGTTCATGTATGAATGATATACTTCAATAAATAGTTTTAAAAAAAGAAAACTAAATAGCAAAGATAAATGAAAAAATAAATGGAGATTAAACAACATACTCTTAAATAATCAGTGGGTCAAAGAAGAAATTGCAAGAGAATTCAGCAGATATCTTGAGATGAATGATAATGAGAACACAACTGTTTTGCTAAGGAAGATGCAGAAACTCTAAATACTATGCAAAGGCAGATTTATTCAATCAAATAAGTTGCAGATTAAATCAAGTGGTTATAACAATTAAGCAATCACAGAAAAGAAGAATAATCAATTAAATGACATAAGAAAGAATGAACGTATATACAACCACTCACCAAATCTGGGGAAAACACAACATCTGATCTCTCACGAGGCCAGAAAGTCCCTTTGCAGCTGATCAGAGTCCTGATTGGAAAAACGGTCCTAGTCAGAGCATCCCGTCCTGGGTGATACTTCAACTGGCAGCTTGGGGACCAACACTTTTAAGGGGTTCTGAACCTCAGAACTCCAGTGAGTCTTGCAACTCGTGAGAAATGACCTCATCAAAAGTAGCCAGCCTGGGATGGCCATCCCTCCATAGGGAAGACGCAGTGTCTAGAGGGGTCTTTTGTTATATTCTGTTGATGGAACACTAATATCAGCTTTAACTTGATGTTAACTTGCAAGGGATATAAAAAGACATGTAAATACCTTTTATGAGGAGGAAGAGGGGGGAGGGGAAAGGGGAAGGGAGAGATAACTAAGCAATCAAGATTAATAGCACCAGTGCTGAGTCATACTGATATTAAGCATCATGGGAAATGGTGTTTTGAGACAGGATCATCACCTGTATGGTCGCTTTTCCAGCAATCCATAATTCCATTCTAATCATAAGAAAACTTCAGACAAACATAAATTGAATGTTACTCTAAAAAATACCTGACCAAATCTTTGTAAAAATGTCTAGGTTATGAAAAACAAAGAAAATTTATTTTTAAAAAACTGTCAAAACTGATGCAGATTAAGGGACCATAATGAGTAAATGCAGTGTTGTATCATGAATTGGCTCTTTCATGGAAACCGAAAAAGTACCTTAATGGAAAAACTGATTAATTCAGAATAAAGTCTGTTGTTTAGTTAATAGTATTGCACTAATGCTATTTAAATCTTGATACATATACTATGTTTATTTAAGATGCTACCATTAGCCCCAATCTGGTTGAAAGTTATAAGGTAACTCTTTGTACTAACCTTGAAACTTCTTTATAACATGAAACATATTACAAAGTAAAAAGTTATTCTAAAAAACAGCACATAAATAGTGTAATCACCTTGCATTGCTTCCTACTCTTGGGATGCAATGATTTACAGCACAATCTATACAACACTTTTACCAAAAAAAAAATCTCATACTTGAGAAAATAATAAAATCACCTCTACTCATGAGGAAATAAAGAAAGTATAGATTTTACACATCGTACTAGAAAATTGATCTGGGTCTGGAAAAAAAGTATGTACCAAGAAACATGGGAAAATAAAAAAAGGTTGGGAGTTGTATTAGTTTCCTAGGTTTGCCATAACAAATTACCAAATCTTTGGCAGCTTAAAACAAGAGATATTTATTCTCTCAGAATTGGGAAGGTAGAAGTCCAAAACTGAGGTATCAGCAAGGGTATGCTCCCTCTGAAGGTTCTAAGGGAAAAACTTCTTTACCTCATCTAGCTTCTGGCGACTCTAGCCATTCCTTGGTTTGTGACAGCATCACTCCAATCTCTGCCTCCATCTTCACATAGCTGTTGTCTCCATCTTCTCTTTTTCTGTTCCTTACAAGGACACATGCATCATTGTATATAGGGTCTACCTGGATAACTCAGGATGATCTCAAGATCCTTAATTTAGTTACATCTGCAAAGACTCTATTACTAAATGATGGCATATTCACAGATTCCAGGAGAAGGACATAACTTTTGGGAGGCCACCATTCAACTGACTAAACAGGAAAACTAAGACGACTAGATACTAGGTAGATAGGAACAATCAAATGCCATGAGTGGTACTTGGTTAGATTATGGATGGGAAAATAGATGAAGAAAAAATAGTGAAATAATTGGGAAATTTAAATCTGGAATGTGTACTTTTTAGATATTAGATAGTATATCAGTTATATTTCTTGAATGTGATGATGATGTTTTGGTTATTTAGAATATATTTGTTCTTAGGAACCACATACAGATATAGTTGGGTTTGAAATGATCTTCAAAACTTAGTTTTAAATAGCAAAGAAATAGTGTAGGGGTATGAGTGCATATGTGCATGTGTATGTGTATATATAAAACAGAAACATTAATAAGAGGGAAAGAGAAAGAAGAGAGTTAAATATGACAAAAATGCTATAATTGGGTAAATCTAATTGAAGTGTATGCAGATTTTCATTTCACTCCTCTTTGAATTTTTGTAGGATGAAATTTTTTTTCAAATAAAGTTTTTTTGTTTTTCTTAAAACTTTGGTTATTTGCTATGATGTTTACTAAGGGGAAAGAACTGTGAATCAAGATTTACAGTTCAAAAACCTTTTCCTTTACCACTGAAACTTTTGTATTTAACAATCTTATAGAACTTAGTCAACTTGAAAAGCTGAGGATTTTATGCACTGAAATTGACATTGTTAAAATTTTGTGTAAACCATAACATATTCCTTTATTAAGCAAATAGAATTTTGTTGGTGACTAAATAATATGTGGGAAGGTTTAGTATCCAAGCAAACAACAGAATTTCAAATACAAAATATTGCTGTTCAGGTGTTCAAGGACAATCAAGAACAAAATCTTGAATTTGTCAATAAAGCGTCACCTCCTTCTGGTTTTGCCAATAATATAGCTGACTTATTCAACTACAATATTTTTTACGAACTACCAAATTACTGAGTAAAACAGGATTTCCTATAAAGAAAAAATGGATCCAGAGAAACTCTGGATAGATACAGCTCTGTTGTTCACACCTGGCAGGTTATGGCTATTGTCTCCTACCTTGCACACTAGGCTATTTATCTAATGAACAGTTGGAGGATTGTTATGTATCTTGTTTGACTGTGTCACATTTTCACATTCCAGGGATCTTCTGAATATTATTTTAATGAATGACTGAAGGTAGGTACATTGACATGGGATTATAAGGCAGTTATTGATAACTGAGGGGGTATGTGTCTGTGTGTGTGTGAGCAAATGGACATGCTTTAGAATTTTTGAAACATTTTTTTTTTTTTTAATTTATGAAGGTCACTAGTGACTATAATATGACGATTTGACTTCTTTTCAATTAAGTTCTTGATTAGACAATCAATAGTCGAGTTCATTTCAGAGTGCAGTTCCAAAGGACTTTGGAAATATTTCCTTTGGTTGTATGAGTCAGAGGTATTTTATTTTACAATTAAAATTTTTTATTACATATTGTATTATTTTACATACTTATTTTTTTTACAAATAAAATTAAAAGTATGCCAATGTCTACATTCATAAAGAGCACAGAGAATTATGACATTTTGTTTTAAAAAATACTTAACTTTAAATGACTACATTTTCCTTTTTTCAAGTGCTTCTTAGCAACTTCCTTGGTGTTCTACAGCTTTCTGTTCAGTCTAATAAAAAAGGAATATGGAATTACTTGATTTTGTACTACTTAACAAATATAGTAGAATACATATATCCAAATGAATGTTATCTAAGACATAGGGAATGTATACATTTCACTCATTCACTTATTCCTCTATTGTTTTTATCAGTGTGGTGGAAATGGAGATGCACTTTCCATATTCCAGTTTAGAGAAGGAATTTTTGCCCCAGCTGCAGCGAGTGCCACCTACAGACTGCCTTCAGCTATCACTCCTGCAAGAATAACCTCAGCTGGAATTCCAGGGGATGCTCACAAAAAATGGTTGTTGAAACTGGGGGAGCGGAGCATAAACGCCTGGCCATTTCAGTCAAAAAAGAGCAACTTTGATGGGCCATCTGGGGTCCCAGCTTTAAATATGGTCAGCCTTGGATTTAACAGGCTTTCTTTTATAGTTCAATTCATCACTCTGCGCCATTTCCTACCCATCTCCCTAAGCTCCTTCTCCCCAGAGACATAGGTATTGATGCCATAGAATCGCTTAATAAACATCTTACACCCAGAACTTCCAGGGTCTGCTTCTTTGAGAAACCAACTTGCGACAGATATATTTTAAAAATTCTAAAGTATTTGAATCTCTATCCTCATATAAAAAGTTATTCCAATTTTCCCAATGTGCTTGAATTTGTATTTTAATTTCAGAGTTACTTTAAAACCTAAGTCATATTATCTTAACATATTTCATTTGTGGTGACTTTTTGCCCATTATGCATATTAGATTCTTTGTACTGAATCTGACTTTGTAATACCAGATCTTGTCTAAATTTACAGTGCTGTCTTAGCATATCTTTGAACTGAGGGACTTCTTTAAACAGCTAAAATGGAGTGACCAGATCTGGATTTACCCTCTGATCTCAAACAACCATTAAACAAAGCAAAACACAACAAAACAGATAAGATTCAAAATCAACAGTTTCCAAGATTGGGCATCAGACAATGAAAGAAGGTGATTAATAAGATACTAGAAATAGATTGACCTTATGATTGCTTGAATGTACAGCATTGTGAGTTTCCAGAAAGCAGTGCAGAAGAAAGAAAGACACAGGTGGAACAGGGCAATCTCTAAAAAGTAAATAAAACATATATCTTAGTGGACACAGAAATATCACTTCCTAAAATCCCAAAATCATTTCCTGATAAACTTTCAGCAAACTAGGAAGAGAGGGGGATTTTCTCAACCTGATAAAGTGCTTATATGAAAAACACAGAGCTGACATCAGTTAATGGTGAAAGTCTTAATGCTTCCTCCATAAAATCAAGAATAATACAAGGATGTCCACAATCACCACTTCTGTTTCACTTGCTATTGAAAGTTCAGTTCAGTGAAACAAGGGAGAAACAAATGTTTCCCAACTGAAAGGAAAAAGTAAAACTGCTTCTACGTGCAGATCCACATGATCACTATGTAAATAGTCCATCAGGATCTACAAAATGCTGCCAGAACTACTAAGAGAATGTAACAGGATATAATTTCAAAATAAATATTCAACTGCACTTTTATATACCAGCAATGAATAATCAAATACTACAATTTAAAATACTCCTTAATATAGGATCGAGAAATATGAAACACTTAGGGATAAAATGACAAAATATATGAAAGACCTCTACACTGAGAACTACAAAAATATTGCTGAGAGAATTTAAAGGAGACCTAAAAATGAAAAATATTCTGTACTCACGTGTCAGAAGACTTCAATAATGTTAAGATTTCTTCAATTTCCCCTAAATTTATCTATAGAATCAAGCAAATGTCAATCAAAACACATAAGTATTTTGTAGAAATTGAAAAACTGGTTTTAAATTTTATATTGCAATTCAAAGAACCTGCAATACCCAAAACAACTTTGAAAAAGAAGAATAAAGCTAAGGAATTTATATTATCTGACATCCAGACTTGGATGTCTAATATATACAATGTGATATTGCAAGAGAATAATAAACTAAAATAAACCCACAAATATGTAAATAACTTATATTATGAAGGCAATTTCGGTAATGGTGCTGGAACAAACAGATATCCATATACAGCCACCCCCCCACACACACACACACAACCTCCATATACCCAAATTAACTCAAAATGGGCCAGAAACTAAATGTAAGAACTACACTATAAAATGTCTATAAAAAATGGTAGGAGATAATTTCTGACTTGGAGTAGGCAAATATTTCTTATATACAGCAGAAAAAGTACAATCCATAGAAGAACAAATCGGTAAACTGAACTTCAACAAAATTAAAAATCTCTGCTCCACAAAAAACTCGGCTAAGAGAATGAAAATAAAAGTCAGAGATTCCGAGATAGTATTTGCAAACCATAGAAGATGAAAACGGACTTATATTCGGAAGATACAAAGAACTTTCAAAACTCAATAAGAGGAAACAAAACAACCCAATTAAAAAATTGGCAAAAAGTTCAACAGAAACCTCATTAATGAAGATAAATTGATAATAAATAAACACATGTAAAGATGCTTAGCATCATTATTCATTAGGTAATTGCAAAATAAAATCACTATTAGATACCACCATAAACTTACTAGAATATCTAAAATTCAAAAATTTCACCACACCAAGTTGTGGTGGGGAAGGAGATGAACTAGAACTCTCATACCCTATTGGAAACGAGTTTGTCATTTTCTTTAAGAATTTAAACATAATATTACTCCTTGAGCCAACCATTTCATCATAGGTATTTATCCCAGATGAATGAAAGCATATGTCCATATTAAATTTGTGCATACATTTTCTTAGAAGTTTAATTTTTCATAGTTTGACTCGGAAGAAAATTCAAATGTCCATCAAGAATTGAATAAAGAAACTGTGGGATATCCATAAAATTAAATAACAGTCAACAATAAAAGTAATGAAATACTGATATATGGATGAATCTCAAAATAATTATTCCAAATACATTCTTTAATTTAGTT
Organism: Tolypeutes matacus; assembly: GCA_026826555.1. NCBI lineage: Eukaryota > Metazoa > Chordata > Mammalia > Cingulata > Chlamyphoridae > Tolypeutes > Tolypeutes matacus. The sequence continues at coordinate 28,142,166 of JAKSZT010038599.1, forward strand.
ATAAAAAAACTTTTAAAATGGAAACTAATCTATAGTAACAGAAATCAAATCCGTAGTTGTCTTGGGATGAAAGTGGCATTCAGGGAGGTGTGGAAGGAAGAATTAAAAAGAGGTATGAAGAAAATCTGGGGCAATATGAATGTTCATTTTCATGATTGCGGTTTTGGTTTTATGGAGTATATACACACATCAAAAATTTCAAATGGTACACTTTAAATAGTTATAGTTTATTATAATTCCATTAAACCTCAATGATGCTGTTTAAAAACCATTTAAATTATATACCACTTTTATTTATGTACATGCATGTTTCATTCTTATTCCAGATTATTATCTCTTTGATTCCATTTAGAGCATGTAGCAAAAATGATTAGCTTATTGAAAATATTTTCTTCAGAGAAACATATCGCTGACAATAGCTGTTTGTGCTTTAATTCAAAAATTAATTTTCTTCTCCACTAATGCATTAAAACTACTAGCTCTACATTCCTTAGAGTTAAGGTAGCTTCTTTTTTCTTATAGCTCATCCCCCTTGAAAATAAATAAAAAACAAAACAATTCACTACCACCACCATCAGCACAAAAGCACTAAAGGAAATTAATAATAATCTCTTAATATCATAACATTAATTTGGTTTGCAAAACTGTTTTTTTCAGATTATTGAATGAATTATCACACAAGACTCCAAAACATGGATCAGAGGAAACATTTCTGAGCTCAATATCTTCAAAAGCACCTCATTGACTAATGCCCTGTATTGTCATATAATTTTAAGATATCTACATTTCCATCCCCCCAAAAATTTCTGAATTTATACCTATCTTCTTTTCTCCCAAAAAAGCTTTTGTTGTTGTAAATTTTTTAAAAAAATTTTACTACAAATGATGAACTCAAATACCTGTCTGTACCCGGGATGTAGCAAAATAAGTGGACAAAGCACAATTGTAAAGTCTTAGGGAATTATGACCTTCTTCAGATGTCTGGAAAGTGTATGTTCATTATGGAACTGCTGATACTCAGCTGCAACATATACTTGCTATGAAAAAAACACAGGCTTTATATAAGTCACTCTGATTTTTAAAAATATGTGTACCATAATGACTTCATTTTGGGGATGTGTATGTGTATGTGTGTATGACACATAGATGACAGATAAAGAAGAGACAGATGATAGAGGGAGAGATGATGATAATGAAGATAGATCGATAGATAGATAGATCCTATTTATTGAAAATCTCCTTAGAATCATGTAGTATCAGGAAAGTAAACCTTCAAGAATGTCAGGGATTAGCCTTAGTGCTGTGAAAAAGAACTATTTCCTCATCTAAATAGCATGTTCTCATCCCTCTTAATAACAAGAATTTTTAAAGGAAAATTTGGATATTTTAAAATAGAAAAATATATGTTTTTTGAAATAATTTCTACAATATTAGAATAGACCTGTAGGTACTTTTATAACATCCAATCTACTGTAGAGTGAGTAACTTTTAAATCACTAAATATTATTTCAATTCACTAAGAAGTAGTACTACAAATTTAAATAGAGGGTGTTAATTTCTGTAATTGATTGAAATGCCACATTTTTAAAAATAAATATATGTTATGATATATGAAACTCCAAAAGACACTTTTAAATACCCATGTCTCACTGCATCTGAGTTCCTGCAAATTACATATGCATATGGAGACCCCAGTGATTTCAAGAGATAATTAGACAAAAGAGATGAAGAAAATATTAACTAAAATGCTCATCACTGCAAACAGAAGGAAAGATTGATCATTGACTTTTAATAATTATATATATATATTATACTTTTCTCATATCTAAGTCAAATATATATTATGCTATTAAATATGATTTTGGTGTGTGTTTCCCCATTATTGCACAATTAGGATTGAGAAGGAAAATCGAAATTAAGCTAATGATTACACAAAAGAGTAAAACTATAAGAAACAATATGAGTCAAACTATAAGATTTTATAACATGTTACATTTATATAAAATAGCTGCCTCAGGGTTATAGCAGCCACCAATCTATGGGGATACAATATACATTTCCCACTTAAAATCTATTTTATGGAAATCCAGGGTCCAATTCTACTTTCCTTGGATTTTCCATTCTCTAGCATCACAGGAACTTTCCTGAGTCAAGAATATGCTTCTTTAGCAAATCCTCCTCTTCAATTCCCAACCATGAAACTCCACTTCTAAGTAGTATTTCTCTTTCCAGTAAACAAGGGGCTCTGATTAGACTTACACTTACTGCTGGTAACATTTTTCTAGAGTTTTGACCATTAGGCAGCTTATTATGAGTAATCATATTAAAGGACATCTTTCATTTCATCTGTGACAGTCCTGTTAATAAAGGCTTGTACTTCTATAAGTCTTACTTTCAAAGATTTTTGAAGATTTTGCCTAGCATTTAATTTCTAGCTTTGTTCAGATACTATACTTGGGATCTGAGGCAACAGACATACTGATATGTTAACGACTGTCAAAATATCAAAGGCATAAGAAAAACATTAGTTGGGTGAGGAATATAATTCTAATGTGTAGGGCCATACAACCATGTATTCTAAACTAATACTCAATTAAGCCAAGCTCTTTTTTTCATTCTAATGAATCTAACATAATTTGATATGACATTATTAGTGTTCTGTGTGCGTGTGTGTGTGTGTGTGTGTGTTTCAAATTGCATTTCAATCAGTTGCTTGAAAGGTCATGTTTAATGTCACATTAGCACTTTCCCATGAAGATTTATTTTTATTCTTCCCTACTGTGAAAAGATAAATACTTAACTTTCTGAGTGTTCATTCCAAGTGGAACTTCCAGAATTTCCATTGACTTTTTAGCGTGGCTCCATTAAGATAGTCATCTTCAGCGCCAATGATATCTATCCACTATAAAATTTGTAGGACAAATTGTGCACAGTGATTTTTCTTCAATGAAACTTTCTTTTAGTGACCTTTGGATTTCATATACAGATAAAAAGATACAAAATAAATATGAATATTAATTTAGATATCACATCTATATTATGACTCTAAGCACAAAATTTATTAATATAAAACTCTTCTTAAACATTAATTAATATAAAGAAAATAACATAAATTTATGGGTTTGCCAATAATTTTCTCATTTTCTCCTTCTACTGGCCAAATAGCACTTTTTCCAGGATACCAGGAAGCTTTATACTTACTGAACATGACTATATATGTATTCAACCATCTCTCTTGCGTGCTGTGCTATTGAAAGCAATTATCCAGGCCTTAGTAATTCAGGCAGGGATGTCCCATAGCAATGAACCCTGCTATTTTTATAGCATGCTATCATTTTTTTTGTTTTACTGTTGAGAGCCCCCCCTATTTGGCAGTGTTGTGTGGCTTATCATCGAATAGGAAATACATATAATTCAAGTTGAGAATAAATCACAAATGGCATTGAAATCACAATCTGCTTTTCCCTTTTCCCTGGTCATGGCGATTAGTTCAGGATGCAAGAGACCTAGGGAACATTTAATGGCTGTTGCTGGGGGGAAAATATGTCCTAGTCTCTTAAGATAATTATCAAGAGAAAAGTTCCATCTTCCTGATTTTCATAAAAATGTGAACATATATATCACAAAGCTACTGGTAACATTTTATTTCTCAAGAAGTATTTAAGATGAAATAAAAACAGTGGAAGATAGAGAGAAGGGGTGGAGTGAAACTCATTTTTGGTAATTTCAGTGAGCTTGGATGCTTCTGAATGACTTTTCAGTTAAAAGTCTCAAAAAACATCTCATAACTGTTTAGGCCATTTTAAGCCAACAATTCTTTGCCTCTAATCCTAAAATACATAGATGATAAAGTTCCATTCTCATAATCAATGTAAAACACAATTAGAGAGAGAAACAGCAAGATGGTGTTGGTTTAAGTGGGCACTCATCATCTCGCTCTCAAAAAACAGCTGAGTGGGGGTTAGATCCTGCCCAAGTGCTCTGTTTTAGGGAACCCACAGAGCAGGGGGCTTCAGGGCATCAACCTGGAGGGAGCTGGATGAAGAGAAATTTGCTCAAGGTAAAATCGAGTGTTTCTGGTTCCTGTGGCTGGAAACTGTGGACAGCTAAGCCCCACCTCAAGGCAAAAAGCCACTGTGAGCCCCGACTCCTACCAGCCACCCAGCGGGAGGGACAGTTCTCCAAGAGCGGGAGGGCTCTGGTAAAGGGTGGACAGGGGTTTCCTTTCTGTGGGTTGGTTGCCTGGACCCCCTTTGAGCTTTGGGGAGCATACCAACTAGCTAAAGGTGGCACCTGGAAGAGGGGAGAGGCAAATCTGCTGAGGCCACCTGATTTACCTAACCGCCCAGGGATAGAGAAACTTGGTCTGTGAGAGGGTGGAGTCAGGCAATTGATTAGTTCTGTGCTGAAAACTATCAAAATTTCAACTCCCTTAAGGGAGGCCGGCAGTAGGAAGTGCTTGATAAGCTTCCAAGAGCCTATTTAGGGTCCCCTGGGAGGAGGGGGTGGTCTAGAAGAGGGTTGAGAGTCCTTTTGCTGTGGTGAATTCACTCACCAGGGTCCCATTTGAATTTCAAAAGGTAACTCAACTTGACCAGGAGAGATGAGGGGGTATCTCTCATACAGGCTATGATATCCTGCACCCTGGGAGAGACAGCAATAAGAGAAGAAAGAGAGCAAGGAAAGACTCCTAAGCATCAGGCATCTACCCAACTGCAAAGAGTCAAACCTACCCTAGGGAAAGTGACCAGAAAACTTTCTGAAGATCTAATTGACCCAACAAGAAAGTTTAGCTCAGTGGAAGAGTTTCTGCCTTGAATATATGAGGTCCCTAGTTTGATTCCCAGATTCCCTTAGAGAAGTGAACCACCGGGATATCAAACATCCAGCTGATACTTTAGGACAGGGAAAATATAGACATTATTTTTGTATTAGCTTCTCTTGGGTCTTTTGTTCCTCCTGAAAAAAAAGTTATTTTTTTTTTGAGTTAACTTAGTTTACTTGCTAAACACACATCAAAACCTACAGAGGTCAGGCCATAGGGTAATTGATTGATGAACACTGGCAGCCTGAGAAGCTCCTCAGGGGTCTAAGAGGGAGGCCTGTTTTTCCTTAGTTTTTGTTTGACTGCTTGCTTGTGTGTTTGTTTTGTTGTTTTTCTGTTTTCTTTCCTCTTTCTTCTCTCTTTCTTTTTTCTTTTTAAATTAGGTGTTGCTGGCTTATTTCTTGTTTGCTGTGTTTTCTCCTTCTTGATTTCTCTTTTTCTGTGTATGCTGATTTTGTCTATCAATGCTGTCTCTTTTCCTTCCCTCCTCTTTCTTTCTTTGGCTTTCTGTTGTTGTTCTTATATTCACCTTTCTTTGATTTGTCCTCATGTTTTCTGTTTTTTATTTCTATCATCTCTATTTGGTTTTCTTTCTTTTATTAACTTTTTTCTTTTTATCTTTTCTTTTTTCCTTCCCCCTTTCCTCCATATTCTGGCCTTTTAATTCATTTAATATATTTTTCTCTATTCAGTTTCCAATTTCATTGTTGGTACTCCACTTTTTTATTCTAATTACTCTACATTGCATACATGAGTTAAATATTCATTTTCCTAGGTCTTATACAGTTCCTCTTCTAACTTTTACTATTATTATTACTATTATCCCTTTTCTTTTCTTAGCTCTTTTGATTTCTCCAGTCCTAATCTTTTTCCTTCAAGGGAACATAAACAACAGCAAGGAAATAGAATAACAGGAACAAAGTCTCAAAAAGAGAGCTTAAGACACACCCAAAAACAGCAACTAAATAAAACTGTAGAGTAGAAAGAGAAGCTAATCAACTGAATAAACCCATCAAGATAAAAAGATGACCAAACAGCAACAAAAAATTACAAACCATAGCAAAAAAACAGGAAGACATGGCTCAGGCCAATGAACAAACTAAAAACCAAGAAGAGTTGCAGAACATCAAACAACTAATCAAAGCTGTCCAAACAAATATCATGGACCAACTTAATGAAGTGAAGGAAGGACACTGGGAGAACATGCTGAAGAAACTGTAAACATACATAAAAAGAAAATGGATGTTATGGTGATGAATAACACAATCCAAGAAACCAAAAAGACACTGGAAGCATATAACAGCAGATTTGAACAGGCAGAGGAAAGAATTAGCAATGTGGAAGACAGTACATCTGAAATCAAACAGATAGTAGAACAGATAGATAAAAAGATAGAAAAAATCCAGCAGGAACTTAGGAATTTGAATGACAACACAAAACACACAAACATATGCATTATAGGCATCCCAGAGGGAGAAGAGAAAGGAAAGGGAACAGGAATGTTGGAGGAAATAATGGCTGAAAACCTCCCAATGCTATTTAGGGATATGGATGTACATGTCCAGGATGTACAGCAACCCCAAACAGTATAAATCCGAACAGACCTACTCCAAGTCATATACTTGTTAAACTGTCCAATGCTCAAAACAAAGAGAAAATACTGAAAACAACAGGAGAAAAGAGAACCATCAAATTCAAGGAAAGCTCAATAAGATTAAGCACCGATTTCTCATCTGAAACCATGGAGACAAGAAGGCAGTGGTATGACATAGTCAAGGTACTAAAAGGAAAAACTCCCAGCCAAGAATTCTCTATCCAGCAAAGTTGGCATTCAAAAATGATGGATAGTTCAAAATATTCACAGATAAACAGAAATTAAGAGAGTATGCCAATAAGAAACATGCCCTTCAAGAAATACTAAAGGGAGTTCTGCAGGTCGAAAGGATAAAAATGAGAGAGAGAGTTGGAGGAGAATGCAAGAACAACTAAAAAGGCAAAAAGAGATATAAAAACAACATATGACATACATAAACCCAAAGAAAATACGGCTAATATAAGTAATTCCTTGAATGTAATCACATAGAATGTTAATGGATTAAACACACCAGTCATGAGCCACAGATTGGCAGAATGGATAAGAAAATATGACCCATCTATATGCTGTCTACAAGAAACCCACCTGAGACCCAGGAATTCAAGGAGGCTGAAAGTGAATGGCTGGAAAACTATTACAAGCAAACAAAAACCAAAAAACAGCCAGAGAAGCTATATTAATATCAGGCAAAATAGACTTCACATGCAAAACTATTGTAAGAGACAAAGATGGAAACTATATATTAGTAAAAGGGGCAATTTTTTAAGAAAAAAGAAAAATCATAAACATTTAAAAATATTTTAATGAAGAATATCATTTATACATGAATATACAAAAACAATTAGTATATAGTAAAAGTTTTGAACTTACAAAATAAACATGAATAACATCATAGAAGGGTCACATACATCATCCCTCCACCAACACCTTGCATTGTTGGGATACATTGCTTATAAACTATGCAAGAGCATCATCAAAATAATACTACTGACTATAATCCATATCTTACATTTGGTGTATTTTTCTCCCAACCCACCCTATTTTTTTAAACAAATCAATTTTATCGATACATATTAATAAAGCATACAATTTATCTAAATTGTAAAATCAATGGTATTTGGTATAAACCACATACTTGTGCATTCATCACTTCAAACAGCAAAACATATTCATTATTTCTTTTTTAATATATATTTTTTATTTTTTTAAATGTAATTAGATTACATAAATGTTACATAAAAATATAGGGGATTCTCAAATGCCACACTTCCTACACCTACCACATTTTCCCAAAATAGCAACATCTTTTATTAGTGTGGTACATTCATTACAATTGATGAAAACATTTTAGAGCTTTGCCACTAAGGATGGATTATAGTTTACATTGCAGTTTACACTCTCTCCTGCATAATTTTGCAGGTTATGGCAAGATATGTAATGGCCTGTAACCATTATTATAATGTCATTTAAGGAAATTCCTAAGTCCCTGAAATGCCCCCATATTTCACCTGTATTTCCTTATCCCTGCCATCAGAACCTCTAGTGGTGACTGCCTCCACATGAATGATAAGTTTCTTCCATTGCTAGAATCACAATAAGTCTGTAATAAAATACCAGTAAGTCTACTTTAGTCCATAGTTCAGTCTCCATTCCTGAGGATTCTGGGATGGTGCTGCCCACTCCACCTCTAATCGAGAGGTGGCTTTGATTGCATGGGGCAGACAGATGGGACTCTCTTGATTGCAGTTGTAGACTCTCTTGGTCGTTGTCCATCATCATCTCCTTGTTAGTTGTGCTGGGTGAGTCCAATGTATTGGAGAGTATGTACTGCAACTCTATTGAATTTCAGGGCCCAGGTGGCACATCGACAGCCCAGAGATCAAAGTCTTTGGACGTACAACTACAAACACCAGTGCCAACTATAGGTTCAAATAAAAGTGACAGAAGAGGCATGTGTAGAGAAGTCACATCTGAGTCCAACTCTGCCACACTAGAGAACACAAACTGCAAAGTAGGGCCATTGGCAAGGTGCCAAACTCCAGCACTATCTGCCATGACCATAGGTCCTGGGTGTCTCCATAGCCCTCAGGATCTCCACTATTTGGGGCTGTATCTACCTTGGCCATCTATGAGATCTTACTGGCACATGTATAAGCATTACTTCTTTTATGACCTCCCAACTCACTTTGAAGTCTCTCAGCCATATACACTCATTTGTCTTTACCCCCCCCCTTTTATTCCAGGTCTTTTTTCCAGTTGTATCACCACCCAGTGCTTGATAGTAATCCTTTGGTGCCAGAGAGGTGGCTCATCCCCCGGAGTCATATCCCACACTGGGGTGAAGGTAATGCATTTACATGCTGAGTTTGGCTTAGAGAAAGGTCATATCTGAGCAATAAGAAGGCTTTCAGGAGGAAAAGCTTAGGCATTCTCCAACACTAGGCTAAGTTGCAAATTCAAGAGCAAAAGGCTTGCAAGCATTGTCCTCAACATCAAGGACCAATCAGTGGACCATCCTTCTTCACTAGTCATTGCCCCTGAACCTGGGGGATTGTTGCTGTTCCATTAGAGAATGTGGCAGAGCACCCTAGGATGGGAATTCAATAATCTTTCAGTTGTTTTGTGAATCTCTACCAACTGTGGCAATGAATGCTCCATGAACATTTGAAAATATTTATATCCCTTATATGTTTGCCCAGGTGAACTTCCTCCCATATATCCCCCATCACTGACACCCCACCCCATTGATCCTCCCCTGCCACAGTTGTAACCCTTATGTGATCCAAAACCTCTTCAAAAATGAAGCCAAGAATATTGCCAAATTCGATTAATAAGAAAATGAAATAATAATGATAGGTTTAAATGTAAGAAATAAAATATGTAATAATTTAGAGAAACTAAAACTAAAATAAAGAAAAGAAGATGGGGATATTTTTAAAATGAGAAACATTTAAAAAAATAAAATAAATTATTTTATTGATGTTTTCCATTCATCAATGTAATATCAGTTACCCTGTATGTATAGTGACATTTTCTTCCATTTCTTCCCTTGTATCTTACATATATATATATTGTCTTCAAAGAAGTTTTAGGTCACAGTAAGGTTACATACAGAATATAGGGGACTCCCATATACCCAACAACCTGCCCTTTCCCCCACTTCCCTATTAATAATCTTTTTACATGTGGATAGTACATTTGTTACAACTGATGTATAAATATTGAAACATAGCTACCAAACATGGTCAATAGTTTACATTATGGTTTACATTTTAGACCATACACTTTTATAATTTTTTTATGAAATTTAATATGGCTGGTATCCATCATGGCATGATCATGCACAACACTTCCTTTGCCCCGCAAAACCCCCTCTTCAATCTCTTCTATTCTTCCCTCCCCTCCCCTCAGGGCCCACAGAGACCACCAGTCTTCACTCCTTGAAAGACAAGATTCTTAGATCCTTGCAACGATGCTGAGGGCTGGAGACATTAGTTTGTCCTCCCCTATTAGGAACTGCCCATGCTCTTGAGAGACACACACGCCCTCTCTCTGAGAACATATCGGGCCTCCCCAGCATGAGAGTCCAACTCCTTCCTACTCATTATGTGGGTCTCCCCCCACTGATACTGCACGATATGACAAAATGATCACTCTCACATTCTTCCATTTATGTTTTTCTTCTTTGATTTCCTTTAACAGGGTTGTGTAGTTTTCTGTGTATAAGTCATTATCATCTTCAGTTAAATTAATTCCTAGGTATTTGATTTTTTTAATTACCATTGAAAATGGTTTTTTTTTAAATTCCCTCCTCAGATTGCTTATTATTGGTGTACAGAAATGCTACTGTTTTTGAGCATTGATCTTATATCCTGTGACTTCACTGGACTCATTTATAAGTTCTAGAAGCTTTGTTGTAGATATCTCAGGGCTTTCTATGTATAGGACCATGTCATCTGCAAATAGTGAAATTTTTACTTCGTTCTTTCCAATCTGGATGTGTTTTATATCTCTTTCTTGCTTCAGTGCTTGAGTAAGTACTTTTAAGTCAGTGATAAATAGGAGTGGTGATACTGGGCATCCTTGTCTTGTTCCTGATCTTAGAGGGAAAGCTTTTAGTATTTCACTATTGTATATGATTTTAGCTGTGGGTTTTTCATATGTGCCCTTTATCATGTTCGGAAAGTTTCCATCTATTCCTATCTTTTGCAATGCTTTTATCAGAAAATTATGCTGTATTTCCTTGAATGCTTTTTCTGTGTCTACAGAGATGATGATGTGATTTTTTTTTTCAAGCTGTTTATGTGGTGTAATACATTAATTGATTTTCTTATGTTGAACCATCCTTGCATACCCATGATGAAACCCATTTGGTCATCGTGTATAATTTATTTGATGTGTTGTTAAATATGATTAGCAAGTATTTTGTTGAGGATTTTAGCATCTACGTACATTAGAGAAATTGGTCTGTAATTTTCCTTTCTTGTGGCAACTTTGTTTGGCTTTGATATCAGGGTAATGTTGACATCACAGAATCAGTTAGGCATTGTTCCTCCCACTTCTATTTTTTGGAAGAGATTAAGCAGGATTAGTTGTAGTTCCTTCTGGAAAGTTTGGTAAAATTCACCTCTGAAGCAATCTGGTCCTGGGCTTTTCTTATTAGGGAGGTTTTTGATGACTGATTCTATCTCTTTACTTGTGATTGTCCTGTTGAGTTCATCAGTCTCTTCTTGTGTGCTTCTAGGAATTTGTGCATTTCCCCTAAATTATCCTTCTTGTTGTCATATAATTTTTCAAAGTATCCTTCTGATACTCTTTATTTCTGTGGAGTCGGTGCTGATATCCCCTTCCTCATTTCTTAATTTGTGTATTTGCATCTTCTCTCTTTTTTTCTTTCTTAGTCTAGCTAAGTGTTTGTCAATCTTGTTGATCTACATGAAGAACCAGATTTTGATTTTGTTTATTTTTTCTAGTGCTTTCAATTTTTCTAGTTATTTAGTTCTGCTGTAATCTTTGTCATTTCCTTCTTTCTACTTGCTTTGGGATGAGTTTTTTTTTTTTTTTTTTTTTCTAATTCTTACAGATGTGCAGTTAGGTCAGAGGAAAGAAAAAAAGAAGGAAGATGTAAATACACAAAATAAGAAATGAGGAAGGGGATATCATCACTGACCCCACAGAAGTAAAGACTATCATAAAAGTATACTTTGAAAAATTATATGCCAAGAAGAAGTATAATTTAGGGGAAACGGACAAATTCCTAAAAACACACAAGAATCATACATTGGTGAAAGAAGAAATTGACGAACTCAATACTCCAATCACAAGCAAAGAGATAGAATCAGACATCAATAACCTCCCAACTAAGTAGTTTCCAGGACCAGACAGTTTCACAGGTGAATTCTACAAAAGATTCCAGAAAGAACTAGTACCAGTTCTTCTTAAACTCTTCCAAAATCTAAAAGTAGAAGGAACATTGCCTAACTTATTCTATGATCCCAATATTAGCCTAATACCAAAGCTAAACAAAGATGCCACAAGAAAAGAAAATTACAGACCAATTTCTCTAATGAACCTACATGCTAAAATCCTCAACAAAACACTAGCTAATTGTATTTAACAACACATCAAATGAATTATACACCATAGCCAAGTAGGTTTCATCCAGGGTATGCAAGGATGTTTCAACATAAGGAAATCAATCAATGTAATACATCACATAAACAGATCGAAAGATAAAATAACACATGATCATCACTATAGATGCAGAAAAGGCATTTGACAAAACACAGCACCATTTCTTGATAAAAACAACGCAAAAGTTAGTAATAGAAGGAAACTTTCAGACCATGATAAAGGGTATATGTGAAAAACCCACAGCTAACATATACAATGGTGAAATCCTATAAGCTTTCTCTGTAAGATTAGAAACAATACAAGGATTCCACTATCACCGTTCATATTTAACATTGTTTTAGAAATACTTGTTTAAGCACTGAGGCAAGACAAAGATATAAAAGATATCCAAATTGGAAAGGAAGAAGTAAAAATTTCACTATTGGCAGACGATATGATTCTATACATAGGAAGCCCTGAGAAATCTACAACAAAGCTTCTAGAGCTTATAAATGAGTTCAGTAAAGTAATGCAAAGAAATCAGTAGCATTTCATTACACAAATAATAGCAATCTGAGGTGGAAATAAAGAAAAAAAATACCGTTTACAATAGTAACTAAAAAAATAAATACCTAGGAATTAATTTAACTAAAGATATTAATGACTTATACACATAAAACTATACAACCCTGTTAAAGGAAATCAAAGAAGAAAAAAATAAATGGAAGAATATTCTCTGTTCATGGATAGGAAGACTAAACATCATTAAGATATCTATCCTACCCAAACTAATATACAGATTTAATGCAATCCCAATAAGAATCAACACAGCATTTTTCACTGAATTGGAAAAACTAACTATAGAACTGCCATATGATCCAGCATTTCCACTGCTGGGTATATACACAGAAGAATTGAAAGCAAGGACACAAACAGATACATGCAAACCAATGTTCATAGCGGCATTATTCACTATTGCCAAAAGTTGGAATCAAATTTATTTGGAAGTGTAAGAGGCCCCAAGTAGCCAAAGACATATTGAAAAAGAAAATTGAAACCAGAGGAATCACACTACCTAACTCTAAAACATACTACACAGCTACAGTGGTCAAAACTGCATGGTATTTGCACAAGGATAGGCATACCAAACAATGGAATCAAACTGAGAGTTCTGATATTGATCCTCATATATACAGTCATCTGATATTAGATAAGGCCACCAAGCCCATTCAACTGGGATAGAATGGCCTCTTCAGCAAATGGTGCTTAGAGATCTGGACATCCATATCCAAAAGAATGAGAGAGGAACACCATCTGACACCTTATACAAAAATCAACTAAAGATGGATCAAAGATCTAAATATAAGAGCCAGGATCATAAAGACTTTGGAAGATAATGTAGGAAAGCATCTACAGAACCTTTTATTAGGAAATGGCTTCATGAACTTCACAACCAATGCATGAGCTGTGAAAGAATAAATAGATAAATGGGACCTCCTCATAATTAAAACCTTTTGCACCTCAAAGGAGTTTGTCAAGAAAGTGAAAAATCAGCTTACTTAATGGGAGAAAATATTTGGTAATCATATATCTGATAGGAGCCTAATATTCACCATATATAAAGCAATCCTATATCTTGAAAATAAAAAGACAAACAACCCATTTAAAAAGTGGTCAAGTGATTTGAGCAGACACTTCTCCAAAGAAGAAATACAAATGGCTAAAAAGCTTATGAAAAGATGCTCAACATCACTAGCTGTTAGGGAAGTGCAAATCAAAACTCCAATGAGATACCATCATAAACCCTTTAGACTGGTGGGCAAAAACCAACCAAACAAACAAACAGAGGACTACAAGTGTTGGAGAGGATGTGGAGCAATGGGAACCCTCATCCACTGCTGGTGAGAATGCAGAATGGACCAGCCATTGTGGACAGTTTCACAGTTCTTCAAAAAGCTAACTATAGAACTGCCATATGATCCAGCATTTCCACTGCTGGGTATATACACAGAAGAATTGAAAGCAAGGACACAAACAGATACATGCAAACCAATGTTCATAGCGGCATTATTCACTATTGCCAAAAGTTGGAATCAACCCAAATGTCCATCAGCAGATGAATAGATAAACAAAATGTGGTATATAAATACAATGAAATATTGCTCAACTGTAAAAAGTAATACAGTGCTAACATGGTATAACATGGATGAATCTTGAGGACCTTCTGTTGAGTGAAGCAAGCCAAGCATTGAAGGACAAATATTACATGACCTCTTTGATATAAATTAAGCAAATCGAGCCAACTCAGAGAACTAGAGTCTGGAAGATAAGTTTACAGCAAATTGAAATGGAGAAGGTTGTGAGCTAACACCCATATGGGCAAAATCTGTAATATCATGGAAGTGAGTAGTTGTGCAGCAAAAGGACATGACAGGGGTGTAGTGATATCATTGTTTGGGCAGTGCAAGCATTACAGGAAGGTAGGATGGGAAGAATGTGTTGGAGCATCCACGGAACTGGGGGAAGGTTGGGGAGGGAGCAGGTGAACATTGGGGATTGGTGGGTACGTGTTTGAAACTACAATGTTGAGAAAGATCTGTGGCAATATGACAAGGATGGGTTACTGGTTTAGGGTATTGGATAGGAGGGGTATTTGGGAGAAGGCACACCTGGGACAGTCTTCTAGAGAATGTGCAAGTGATCATTTTGTCATAATGCATTGAATTAGTGCGTGGAGACCCACATAATGAGTCAGAAAGAGTTGGACTCTCATCCTTGGGAGTCCTGATATGTTCTCAACAGAGGGGAGGGTGTCTTTTGAGAGCATGGGTAGTTCCTAATAGGGGAGGACAGACTAGTGTATCAAGCCCTCAGCATTGTTGCAAGTATCTATGAATCTTATTCTTCAAGGAATGAAGCCTGGCCATCGTTGTGGGCCCCAAGGGGAGAGGGAGGGAGGCATAGAATAGATGGAAGAGGAGGTATATAGGGGACAATGGAAGTGTTCTACATGATCTTGCAATGATGGATGCAGGCTATCTTAAATCATATAAAAATTTATAAAAGTATAAGGTCTAAAATGTAAACCATAATGTAAGCCATTGACCATGGTTAATAGCTATGTTACAATATTTGTACATCAGTTGTAAAAAATGTACCATCTACATATAAAAGGTTTTTAAAATGGGAAGGGGGAAAAGGGTGAGAATGTTGGGTATATAGGAGTACCCTATATTCTGTATGTGACTTTCTTGTGATATAAACTTCTTTGAAGACAAATGAAAAAAAGTAAGACACTGGAGAAGAAATGGAAGAAAATGCCACTGTATATACAGTATGACAGATATTACAGTGATGATAGGCAAAATGTCAAAAATTAATTTATTTTTAAAATATTGTTCATTTTTTAATATCCCAATTTTTTTACTTTATTTTAGTTTTAGTTTTTTGAATTATGTATTTTATTCCTTATGTTTAAATCTATAATTATTTTTCCATTTTCTTATTAGTTGTATTTTGTAATATGCTAGGCTTCATTTTTAAAGAGGTTTTGGGTAGCAGAAGGGTTACAACTGTGTCAGGGGAGGACCATTGGTGTGGGGTGTCAGTGATGAGGTGTAAATGGGAGGAAGTTCACCTGGGCATAGATATAAGTTATATAAATGTGTTCAAATGTTCATGGGGCATTTCCACAGTAGGTAGAGATTCACACAACAACTGAAAGAATATTAAATTCCCATCCTGGGGAGCTCTGCCACATTCTCTAATGGAATAGCAACAATCCCCCGAGGACAGGAGCAATGAGTAGTGAAGAAGGATGGTCCATTGATGGGCCCTTGATGTTGACAACTATGATCATGAGCCTTTACTCTTGAAATTGCAACTTTGCCAATTTTTGTAGGATCAATAAGAGTTACCTCCTGAGAACCTCCATGTTGCTCAAATTTGGCATCTTTCTAAGCCAAACTCAGCATATTAATGCATTACCTGCCCCCACAGTGTGGGACATGACTCCCAGAGGTAAGCCTCCCTGGCACCGAGGGATTACTACCAAGCACTGGCTGTTGATGC
Organism: Tolypeutes matacus; assembly: GCA_026826555.1. Lineage (NCBI taxonomy): Eukaryota > Metazoa > Chordata > Mammalia > Cingulata > Chlamyphoridae > Tolypeutes > Tolypeutes matacus. The sequence continues at coordinate 28,158,269 of JAKSZT010038599.1, forward strand.
AACTGTAAAAAGACATTGAATAAAAGGGAGAAAATGTAAAGACAAATGAATTTATATGGCTAAGAGACTTCAAAGTGTGTCAGTAGATCATCAGAGAGGTAACGCTTATGCACGCTTCAGCAGGATCTCATAGATTGCCAAAGTACCTACTACCCAAATAATAGGGCTCCTGAGGGCTCTGGAGACACCCAGGTCCTACAGTCATGGCAGATGGCTCCAGAGTTTTGTGCCTTGCCAGTGGGCCCTACTTTGGAGTTTGTACTCCCGAGTGTGATAGAGTTGGACTCAGTTGTGATACTCCTACATATGACCATTCTGCCCCTTCTATTTGAACCTATAATTAGTACTAAAGTTGTTAGGTGTATGTCCAAGAGACTTAAATCCTTAAGCTGTCCATGTGCCAGCTGGTCCCTAAAGCTCAACAGAGTTACAACACCTACTCTCCAGTTTATTGGACTCACCCAGGAAAACTAACAAGGAAGTGAGGATGGACAATCACCACACCAAGGAACCGAGAGAGTCTACAACTACAAGCAAGAGAATCCCAACCATCAGCCATATGGGATCGAAGCCCCATCTCAGTTAGAGGTGTAGTGGGCATCACCATCACAGAATCCTCAGGATTGGGGAATAAAATATGGACTAGAGTGGATTTACTGGTATTCTGCTATAGACTTATTGTGATGCTAGCAATGGAAGAAATTTTATCATGGATGTTGGGACACTTGTCACTGGAGGTGCTAAAGTCAGAGAGAAGGAAAAAGAGGTGTAATATGGGGGCATTTTCAGGACTTGGAATTGTCCTGAATGACATTGCAACAACAAATACAGGTCATTATATATCCTGCCATAATCTACAGAATTGAGTGAGAGAGAGTGTAAAATGCAATGTAAACTATAATCCAATGCTTAGCAGCAATGCCCCAAAATGCGCTCATCAATTGCAATGAATGTACCACAATAATGAAAGAAGTTTTTAATGTGGGGAAAAGTGGGAGGTGTGGGGAGTGGCGTATATGGGAATCCCTTATATTTTTTTTTATGTAGCATTTTATGTAATTGAAGTATCTTTTAAAAATAAATTTAAAAAATATATTTTAAAAAACACAATTAGAAAAGTATTATTTTATCTATATTTTTTAAGACTTTCCAGGTCTGTATCTATGATTTTTTTTCCTTTGGTCATGAACAGATATATTTTTCTATATCTTTTCTGACCTGATAAAATGTTGCTTGTGAATGATTTGATACTTTATAATAAACAGCATTATAGTGTTATTTTATGGTTTAACAGAAATCTATAAATTATTAAGAATGCATCCTGCATCTCATTGTTGTATCCTCTATAGTTCATGGAAAAGAAACATATATCTTGAAAGGAAAGGAAGAAAAAAATATTGAATGCCTTTAGTTGGTAAATATCAACTAAATATCATTTTTCTTTGCATATACATAGAGGTAAGATCATATTAATGAGATTATATTATATAAACTGCTTTAATATAAAATGATGGATCTGGTAAATTTGACTGTGCTTTAACATTTAACATAGGAAGGGATTGTTTAACATCATATGCATATTTTGTCACTCCAGTAGATGTAATTTCAAAGGTAAAAAATTAATTTTAAAAACATTGATAATTCAGACATTAAACTACATTTTAAAAAATATTTCTTATAATATAAATTTTTATAAATTATGAAATACCAGTTATTAGCATTTAAACATTTTATTCCATCTTTTTCCCTACCTCCTGATGTTGGAAAAAGGTTCTCATTACTTAGAATTTTTTAGTGAAACCATAATCTCAACCCAGTCCTTTTACCATAACTTCCCTCTCCCTATGCTTACATTTTGTTTTATCTTTTACCTACCAGTTTGTTTTGTATTTTTCTTTATTTTCCTAAGGAAGACTCATATTTGGAAACATTTGTTGCCTTTCCATTTAAATGATATTTTGGCTAGTGTAGCAGTTTGAAAGTTTGATATAGTTATGATTTCCAGAAATAGATACTGGATTATGCTTGTAAACTTATCTGTTAAACTAGGCATGATTAAGTTATGATTAGGGATCATAATCAGTAGGGTGTTAAGCTCTGCCCCTTGGTGGGTGGGGTTGCAAAGATAAAAGACATGGCAAAGGACAGAGTTGGGAGTTTTGGGGTTAGAGTTCTGACCATGAGTTTTAATGCTGGAGCCCCGGGTAAGCAAGCACACAGAGGAGCTTGGTCATGAGGAAGGAGAGAAGGTCCCAGGAAGAGAATAACCATTAGCCTGATAGTCTACAGCTAACCTTGTGGAGGAAACAGAGGCGCTGAGCCCAGAGAGAAATAGCAGCTGTCTTGCTTCAACATGTGGCAAAAGACTTTGGCGAAGGAGGAAACTTACACTTTATGGCCTGGTAACTGTAAGCTTCTACCCCAGATAAATACCCTTTATAAAGACCAACAGATTTTTGGTATTTTGCATAAGCACCCCTTTGGCTGACTTATACAGCTAGATATAACTAATAATCATGGGTTACACTCCATTCTTCTCTGTGTTAGAATATTGTTTTGGTAAATTCTAAGGCTGATTAATTTATTTCATTTATTTGTCTTTTATTTTTATCTTGACACTGCTGGAAACCTTGCTTCTGAACTTTGAAATTTAATGACTAAGCAGGATATATCTTAATATCTATCATTCCGTTTCAATGTTTCTTACTACAATGTGTGTTCATTCAATTTGCAGATCTTCATTCATCATCATCTTAACCACTATCCTCAAAGTTCTCTATATATTCACTTGTCTAGTTGTTTTTCACCTATCACTACTCTCCCACATCATTTCATTGTGCCCTCTGAAAATGTCATTTAATCCCTAAATCCTCAAATTTATCCCACCTGTCCATTTAAGGGAGTACCTTTCTTCAAGCTCCTGTAAGTGGTTACTTTTTTCTTCCAACATCTTAGGGTTTCCATGGCTTGTAGTAGGGCTATGTGTCTTATTAGTTCCTCATTATCACTTCCAAACATTTTCCTCCATTTGCCTTCAAATCTCCCACATGAAATTTGCATCATCAAAACACATCACTCTCTAAACCTCTTTATTGCTGTCATGTATCCACATTCCATGTTACCCTTCCTTTTTTATTTATTGAAGACTTAGGCTTCACAGGACCACTGTACCCATCTATTCCTTTATTCCTGTCTTCCTTTTTGTTGACATTGGAAATAAAATGAAAACCATAGCCTCTTACATTTTTTTCATGTGAGAGCTTTATTTTTTTTAAAGTTTTAGGTTGCAGAAAAGTTACATCCAACGTATAGGGGATTCCCATATACCTCACTCCCTCTCCCTCTCCTATTTACCCAATTAATAAAATCCTTCTTTAGCGTGGTACATTTGTTATCATTGATGAACAAATGTTGAAGCATTGCTACTAACCAAGGTCTGTAGATTACATTATGTTTTATACTTTGTACCGGACATTATATAGGTTTTGACAAAACATATAATGACCTGCATCCGTCATTGCAATATCATGCAGAACAATTCCAATGTCCTAAAAATGCCCTACATTCCACCTATTCTTCCCTTCCCTCCCCTCAGAACCTCTACTAACCACTCTATATCAGTGCTGCAAGCTATTCCAGTGCAATAATAATGTCTTCTTTGGTTCATGGCTGCATTCTCTCTTATGTTTGTTCATTCATCAGTCTTGAGAATTTTGAAATGGTGATGCCAGCTATGCTTCAGATTAAGAGAGGACTTAGATCTTATGGGGCAGAAGGAAGGAACTGTTTTGCAATCATTCTTCAATTATTCCTAATAATCCCCATGCTATTTCTCATAGTATTCTTCAGTGACATCTATATATTATTTTTTACTTAGTTTATTTCCTTTTTCTATGCATTATAATTCTCTCTCTCTCTCTCTCTCTCTCTCTCTCACACACACACACACACACACACACAGTTAACCCTGGAATCCAAATTTAGTTTCCTATGGATATTTCTACCGGTTTTCAACATTCCTATTCTAAATGACCACATTTTAGTTTATTCTCTTTTCCTCTTTGAGTGCCTATTTATAAATTAAAGTGCCGTTTCTTTGCAAATGAGATGCCGACAGATCAGATCACTCTTAGGATATATTAAAAAGGAACCAAGTGTATGCTGTTGACCATATTTAGTGGTAATAGTCTTTTGATGTGCTTTCATAATCTGGAACAAATGTTCCACAACAATGTAAAGTGTTGGTGGAGGGATGATGCATGGGAATTCTGCACATTATGCATGATTGTAAACTCACAACCTATCTATTAATTTTTAAATCAGATAATGTAGGAATAATTATTTTATTTTATTATATTATTATTTTTAAAGATACTTAGGTTGCATAAATGATACATTAAAAATGTAGAGGACTCCCATATGCCCCACTGCCTACCCCTCCCATACTTTCCCACATTAACATCATCCTTCATTAGTGTGGTACATTTCTTACAATTGATGAACACATATTGGAGCATAGCCACAGTTTACATTACAATTTAAACTCTCTCCTGCACAATTTTGTAAGTTATGATAAGATATATAAAGGCCTGTATCTGTCATTGCAATGTCTTTGAGAACAATTCCAATGTCCAAAATGCTCCCATATTACACCTATTTTTCCCTCTCCCTCCCAGAACCTCCAGTGGCCACTGTCTCCACATCAATGATAAAAGTTATTCTATTGCTAGAATAATAATAATCCTATAGTACAATAAATGGTTAAGTCTACTCTAGTTCATCATTCATTCCCTAATCCTGAGGTTTTGGGGATGGTGATGCCCACTCCACCTCTAATTGAGAGGGGGCTTAGATTCCATGGGGGCAGATGAATAGGACTATCTTGCTTGCAGTTTTAGACCCTCTGCCCTTTGAGATGGTTGCTGTCCATCATCATTTCCCTGTTAGTTGTCCTGGGTAAGTCCAGTGAACTAGAGAGTAGGTGTTGCAACTCTGTTGAGATTCAAGGCCCAACTGGCACATGGATAGCCCAAACATTTTAGTCTCTTGGGCATAAACCTATCAACTCTAGTACTAACTATAGATTCAAATATAAGGGGCAGAAGAGACATGTGTAGGGAAAACTCACCTGAGTCCAACTCTGTCACACCGGGAAGCATCAATTCCAAAGTAGGGACCAATGACAGGGCACCAAACTCCTGAGCTGTAGCCTTAACTGTAGTATCTGGGTGGCTCCAGAGCACTCAGGTTCCCCACTATTTGGGGCAATATTTAGTGTGTCAGTCAATGAGATCTTAAGATGTGCATAAGTGTAACCTCTGGAATGACCTCCTGACTTACTTTGAAGACTCTTAGCCATATAAAGTCATCTGTGTTTGCATTTTTGTGGTGTTGGAACTGTTCTACATGATCTTGCAATGATCGATACAGACCATTTTAAATTTTATCAAAATTTATAAAAGTGTATGATCCAAAATGTAAACCATAAGTAAACCATTGACCATGTTTAGTAGCAATGCTTTAATATTTGTATATCACTTATAACAAATGTACAAGCCACATGTAAAATGTTATTAATAGGGGAAAGGAGAAAAGGGGGGTGTTGTTATATGGGAATCCCCTATATTCTGTACATGATGTTTCTGTAACTTAAGTCTTCTTTGAAGATAAGATGAATAAAATAAGACACTGAAATAAATGGAAGAAAATGTGACTACACATACAAGACAACAGATCTTACAGTGATGAAAGGCATAATACCAAAATTTATTCTTTTAATTTTTAAAAATATTTTTTACCATTTCATATTCTTTTTAATTTTTTGTATTTCATTTTTCATTTTTAAAGCTATCATTATTTCATTTTCTTATTAAATTTATTCAGTTATTTTGTTGACTTCATTTTTGAAGTTGTTTATTACAAAAGGGTTAAAACTGTGACAGGGGAGGATCAATGGTTCAGCATGTCAGTGATGGGGGATACATGGGAGGAAGTTCATCTGGGGCATACCTATAAAACATATGAAAGAGTTCAAGTGTTCATGGGGTATTGTGTTGGTGGGTGGAGATCCACACAATAACTGAAAGAATATCCAATTCTCATCCTGAGGAGTTCTGCCACATTCTCTGATGGAACAGCAAGAATCCCCCAAGTACAGGGTCAGTGACTAGTGAAGGAGGATGGACCATTGATGGGCCCTTGATATTGATGACTGTACCTATGAACCTTTTCTTTTGAAATTGAAACTTAGCCTAGTATACGTTACCTAAGAGTTACCTCCTGAGAGAATACATTTTGCTTAAATGTGGCCTTTTTTTAAGCCAAACTCAGCATATAAATGCATTACCTTCCCCCTTCTCCCCAGCGTGGGACATGAGTCCCAGGGATGAGCCTCCTTGGCAGGGAGGGATTACTACCAAACATTAACTAGGAATGCAACTGGATAAAGACCCTGACCAAAAGGGGAAAGGTAAAGACAAATTATGTTTTAATACAATTTCACTTTAAACATCAATGCAATTTTTTATATGCTATAGACTGATACCACCAAACTCATGAAAAAATATAAAAATTAGAAAAAATATATAACAAGTCACCAAAAAAGACACTATTTTAAATGTTAGAGTTTACCACAAAATTTTATTACATTTCTTTGTTTATAAAATTGTTTAATACTAAGAAGAGTCAATCAGCACTCAGTGAAGAATGAAGCATGGAAAAATATGAGGCTGCATTAGAAATGATAGCAAGTGTAAAGTGTTATTATTTGAAATTTATTTTCCACTAATTTTGAATATCTATTGAAATAGCTATTTCATATATAGAATTATGACATTTCAAATTACAGGTGGAAGTCAAAATTTATCATGCTTTCAGATATATCTAGTACATGAATGAAATCTCCTGATAAATGACAATATTTTTAATTTTTAAATCAGATGGCTTGTGTAATGTAGATCCAAACATGAAGATTAAATACCCTATAAAACTCATTAAATTCATTCAAATATTATGCAATTTTTATGAGATTTTGGCAATGCTTTCTGGCTCAATACTTTGAAACTGACACCTTCAGAACAATATGTATATCCTATATTACATTTCTATTAGGGAACCAAGGAATTTTCAAACTAAACTATAAATTTTATATAAGTATATGCAAAAAATTATTATAACTTGAGTTCACTAATGCATCAAGCAGTCTAAATGCAAAGATGTTTCTGAAGACACTACATGGTATATATATGTTATATAAAAATATAACTTAATGATTAATTTATGTAAGCACAATTTCACAATTTTCTTTTCTTTTTTAAACTGGAAGGAAATGCCCTTAAGATAAAGGATGTCTCAGAGTACTAAGGTAAATTAATTTTGATGAATAATTGGTTAGGATGATGGCCTTGTCATTGGGAAAACTGGATATACATTTGAAAATACACCTGATTTAATATCTGGAAATGAAGCTAACCAACATATCTTCATTATATTATATTTTATTCTGAAAATCCAACCCAGCATAAGTTAATGTTTGATTTGTCTAAATAGTACTTTGAATTTTATAACTAATGAAATTTGTAAAGTGTAAATAATGCAGTTACACAATTACTGAATCTTGTTGTTGGGATTAAAAAGTTAAAATGCCCCTCTTAGTTCACTAGGCCTCTTTGAAAAATACCATACAACAAGAATTTATCTTTTGAGGTTCTGAGGCTGTAAGTCCAAAATCAAAACATCAGTAAGGCCATGCTTTTCTCTAGAGCTTGTAGTTTTCTGTCTGTCTTCCATCAAATGGCAATCTCTCTGTCCTTGTGTCTTTTCTCCTAATTTCTTTTTAATTCTGACTTCTCCCCTGTCTGTCTCTTTGTAAGGCCTCCTGTAATCAAATTAAGTCTTGTCCTTTCTCAGTTTGACCACAATAACATAGGATTCTAAAAATCCTATTCACAAATGAGTCCACACATTAACGGAAAATACATTTTCCAAGAATCTTATTTAAAAATGGGTACACATCCAGAGAAACATGGGTTAAGATTAAGAACATCATTTGTTGGGTTAAATGATCATATCCACAATGGCCTTCCCTCTGGACCACAAAAAGACATGTTTTCCTGCTTGAAAATATATTATCTCCAATCCAGTATTTCAAAAGCCTTAAGCCACTTCAGTAATAACTAAATTAAATCTTTTTATTAAGATCAGTTATGGATGTGGTCTGTCCTGGGGAAAAATTCCTCTTTGTCTGTAGACTTGTGAAACCTAGAGAACAAGTTATCTGCTTCCAAAAAATAATGGTGAGACAGGTGTAGGATAGACATGCCCATTCCAGAAGGGAGATATTAAGGAAAAAAACACATATCACAGGTCCCAAACCAATCCAAAATACAATAGGGAAAAGTTCATTAAGTTCTATGATCTGACCATAATTTTGAATCAATGCTTCATCTTTCAGGCTTTCTGGAGCCACGTCTTCACCATGCTTTCCCTGAACATCAGGCTGCAGATGTCACCCTCTCTGAGCTATTGGTTAGCAGCCAAACTCTCCCAGCACATGGGAGTGAAAGGCATGCTCCATCCAATCACCAGGGTGGGAGATTCTTTCTCTTGGCCCAAAGAGATCTCTTCTGTCCAGACTTCTGCTTCCATGTTTGCCACATGAGGCTTTTTTCTCTTCATTTTATCACATAACTTTCCTTTATATTCCAGGATGGCAGTGCTTCTGCTAATGTGAATTTCTCAAAACAAACAACCAAACAAACTTGTTGGGTTTGAATGCAGTTCAAGTGGGGTCCAAGCCATCAAACAAGAGGATCTTCCACAAATCCTTCCTCTATAAATGCATTTCCAATAATGACTTTCTGTGTATGGCTAATTGGATCCATAAATCATATGTCTCATCTCCTTAAAACAGGGTTATTCAGACAAATTCTTCTGCAGGATCCCATTTCCTGGGGGCACACTAGTCTTTTTCTACCTAGCGTCTCAAAAATTTTCCCATCTCTACCCATAACCCAATTCCAAAACCACTTCAACATGTTAAGGTATTTGTAAAAGCAGCACCTCAATTTCTGTTACCAAGCATTGTCTTAGTTCACCAGGGCAGCTGATAAACAACACAAAATACTTTGACTTAAAAAATAATTATGTTGGGAGAATTGTGGGAACATGATATTGGATTAGCAGATAAGGCTCAACACTCTCACAAAAACAATGGAGAAAGAGTCTAAAGCTGCCAGAAGTATCTGCTTTGGGGGTCAGCAGACCAGGTCAGTGCTTCAAAACTCCCAGTAGGGTGAGGGTCAGAGAGACAAAAAAGCCAAAACAAAACAAACAAACAAACAAAAAAACCTGTGAGATGCTAAACCTCCAGGCCTGGGAAGAGCTTCCCTCCCCCATCCCTGAGATATTCAGCAGCAGTAAAATTTGTGGCTCATTGAAGCTCCTGAGAGAGTTGCAGATGTCTTCCTCCCTGCTAGCTGTTACAAAAAAAAGGGAGGAGGAGTAGGGGGGCTTTTCTTCAGTGAATTTGGCCAGTGGAGCCCACATTGACTCTCGGCTATGGCCAGACAAAAACAAAGGAATAATACCTCTGTGGAAATGTGTGCCAACAAGTGTCTTCTGCTGGCCAGTCTGGAAATTACATGGAGAGAAACTGCTTTTAGAGTTCCCTTTACCAAACCCCCTGGAAGAAAGTCCAGAACCCATTAGTGAGTCCCGGGCACAGTTTTTGATAACTTAAGCTGGGCAATTTTAAATACTTGGGATAAGTTGAACCAAATATCAGAGAGCTGTGAAAAAATAATAAAAGGCAGAGAGAGAAAGTGGCATCAGAATATATTTACCAACATATCAGATGCCTAGATGTCAGCAGAAAATTATAAGCCATACTCGGAAACAGGAAGAGATGGACCAGCCAAATGAACAAAACAAATATCCTAAAGAGATTCAGGATTTGAGACAATTAATCAATGTAAATCACAAAACTCTGGTAAATCATTTTAAAGAATTGAAAGAAAATATGAATAAAGAGAAAAAGGATATTAAGAAGACATTGGGTAAGTATAAAGAAAAATTAAAAAAGAAAAGTAAATGACCTTATGGGAATGAATGACACAATGGATGAGATTAAAAAATACATTAGAGACACATAAGAGCAGATTTGAAATGCTTGAAGACAGAATTAGTGATTTTGAAGGCAAAACATTTGAACTGGAAAAGACAGGAGAACAGAAAGAGAAGAGAAGAGAAAAAATAGAACATGGTTTCAGGTAATTGAATGACAATGTGAAACATGAAAACATGTGTATTATTGGCATCACAGAAGGAGAAGAGAATGGAAAAGGGGCAGACAGAAATTTGAGGAAATAATGACTGAAAATTTCCCTACCCTTATGAAAGACAAATATCACTGTCCAAGAAGGACAATGCACCCCAAAGGGGATAAACACAATAGATGTACTGCAAGACACCTACTATTCTGAATGACAAATATTAGAGATAAAGAGAAGATTTTGAAAGCAGCAAGAGAAAAGCAAACCATCATATACAAGGGAAACTCAATAAGATTAAGTGTTGACATCTCATCAGAAACCATAGAGGAGAGAAGAAAGTGGTATTATGTATTTAAGGTATTGAAAGAGAAAAACTGCCAGACAAGAAATTCTGTATCTGGCGAAGCTGTCCTTCAAAAATGGAGAGTTCAAAGTCTTCACAGACAAACAAAAACTGATAGAATATGTTACCAAAAGACCAGAATTACAAGAGATACTAAAGGAGTGCTACAGCCTGAAAGGAAAAATAAAGGTGAGAGACTTGGAGAAGAGTGAAGAAATGAAGTATATTAGAAAGTGTAAAAAAGTAGGCTATAATATAATATGAAAACTGAAAGCCAAATGTCAAAATGGATGAAGTAAGTAATGTCTTTACAGTTATAACATTGAATGTTAATAGCTTAAACTCTCCAATGAAAAGACATGACTGATAGAATGGATTAGAAACTATGGGCCATCTATATGTTGTCTACAAGATACTCACCTCAGAAGTAAGGACACACCAGGCTAAAAAGGAAAGTTTGGAAAAAGAAATTCCATGCAAATAGGAATCAAAAAAGAGCTGGAATAGCAATACTAATTTTAGACAAAATAGATTTTAAATGCAAAACTGTTACAAAAGATGAAGAAGATCATTATATATTAATAAAAGTAGCAATTCAATAAGAAGAAATAACTATTCTAAATATTTATGCACCCAACCTCAGTACCCTAAGATACATGAGGCATACACTGGCAAAGCTGAAGGGAGAAAGAGATGTCTCAACAATAATAGTTGAAGACTTCAATAAAACACTCACAGTATTGGAGAGAACACTGGGACAGAGGATAAATAAGAAACAGAATTTAAATAATACGATAAATGAACTAGACCTAACAGACCTCTATAGAGCATTGCATCCCAAAACAGCAGAATATACATTGTTTTCAAGTGCTCGTGGATACTTCTCCAAGATAGGGCATATAATGGGTAACATGATATGTCTCAATAAATTTAAAAAGATTGAAATTATACAAAAAAGTTTCTCTGATTGTAATGGAATGAAACTGAAAATCAACAATGGGCAGAAAAAAGGAAAATTCATAAATATATGGAGATTAAAAAATATACCCTTAAACAACCAGTGGGTCAAAGAAGAAATTGCAAAAGCATTCAGAACATATCTTCAGATGAATGAAAATGAGAACACAATATATCAAAACTCATGGGACACTGCAAAGGCAGTGCTGAGAGGAAAATTTATAGCCCTCGATGCATATATTAAAAAAGAAGAAAGAGCTAAAATTGAAGATCTAACTGCACACCTGGAAGAATAGAAAAGGAAAACCAAACTAATCCCAAATCATATCAAAGGAAAGAAATGGTAAAATTCAGTGCAGAAATCAATGAAGTCGAGAACAAAAATACAATAGAGAAAATCAACAAAACCAAAAGTTGGTTCTTTGAGAAGATCAACAAAATTTAAAAATCCCTAGCTAGACAGAAAAAGAGAAAAAGAGAGAAGGATAAATAAATAAAATCAGAAATAAGTGGGGGAGCATAACCACTGTCCCCAAAGAAATAAAAGAGATCATAAGAGGATACTATGAAAAACTGTATGCCAAAAAAACCTAGAAAATTTAGATGAGATGGAAAAATTCATGGAAACACATGAACCGTCTACACTGACTTTATAAGAATAGAAGACCTCAACAAACCAATCACATGTGAAGAAATTGAGACAGTAATAAAAAAGTTCCCAAAGATGAAAAGTCCATGACTGATGGCTTCACAGGTGAATTTTACCAATCATTCAAAGATGAACTAATATCAATTTTGCTAAAACTCTTCCAAAAAATTTAATATGAAAGAATACTATCAAACTCATTCTATGAAGCCAACATCATGCTAATACCAAAATCAAATAAAGATACTACAAAAAAAGAAAATTACAGACCAGTATCTCTAATGAATATAGATGCAAAAATCCTCAACAAAATAATTGCAAATAGAAGGCAAAAGCACGTTAAAACAATTATACACTACAATCAAATGGGTTTTATCCCAAGTATTCAAGGGTGGTTCAACACAAGAAAATCAAATAGCATAATAAACCACATTGATAAATTGAACAAGAAAAATCACATGATGCTCTCAATTGATGCAGAAAAGGCATTTGACAAAATACAGCACACTTTCTTGATAAAAACATTCCAAAAGAAAGGAATAGAAGGAAGCTTTCTCAATATGGTAAAGTGCATATATGAAAAACCTACAGCCAGCATTGTACTGAAGGTGAAAGACTGAAAGCTTTCCTGCTGAGATCAGGAACAAGACAAGGATGCCCACTGTCACCATAATTATTGAATATGGTGCTATAAATTCTAGCTAAAGCATTTAGGCTAGACAAAAAAATAAAAGGCACCCAAATTGGAAAGGAAGATGTAAAACTTTCACTATTCATTGATGACATGATCCTCTATCTAGAAAATCTTGAAAAGTCCAGAGGAAAGCTACTAGAATTACTAAATGAGTTCAGCAAAGTGGTGAGATACAAGGCTAATATGCAAAAATCAGTAGCATTTCTACACATTACTGATATGCAATCTGAGGAGGAAATCAGAAAAAATTCCATTTATAATAGGGACTAAACAATCAAATATTTAGGAATAAACTTAACCACAGACATAAAGGACCTATATTATGGAAATTCAAAAGCCAATAATCAAATTTATTTGGAAGGGTAAGAACCCCGAATAGCAAAAATATCATAAAATAGAAGCAGGAAGTTGGAGGTCTCTTATTTCCTGTCTTTAAAGCATATTACTTAGCTACAGTGGTAAAAACAACAAAAACAACAACATGGTACTGGTATAAAGGCAGACTAATTGATCAATGGAACCATATCAAGAACTCAGAAATTGATCCTCACATCTACAGTCAAGCAATTTTTGACAAAGCTGTTAAGCCCACCTAGCTGTGCCAGTAGAGTTTATTCAACAAATGGTGATGGGAGAACTAGATAGCCATATCCAAAAGAAAGAAAGAAGACCTCTATATCACAACTTATCAAAAATTAACTCAAAATGGATCAAGGACTTAAATATAAAAACAACAACCATATAGCTCCTAGAAGAAAATGTAGGAAAATATCTTGAAGATCTTGTGGTGGGTGGTAGTTTTTAAACCTTAAGGCCAAAGCACAAGCAACAAGAGAAGAAATAGATAAATGGGACCTCCTCAAAATTAAAAAAATTTGCACCTCAAAGAACATTGTCAAAAGGGTGAAAAGGCAGCTGACTCAATGGGAGTAAATATTTGGCATTCACATATCTGATAAGGGTTTAATATCCATGATATATAAGGAGATGATACAAGTCAACTATAAAAAGACAAAGAATTTGATTTAAAAATGGGTCAAAGACTTGAAAAGACAACTATCCAAAGAAGAAACACAAATGGCAAAGAAACACATGAAAAAATGTTCAACATCACTAGTGATGAGAAAAATGCAAATCAAAACTACAATGTGATATCATTTCACACGTATTAGACTGGCCATTACTAAAAAGTTGGAAAACTAAATGTTGGAGGGGATGTGGAGAGATTCACCCTTGGTGGGAATGTAGAACTGTACAGCCACTGTGGAGGACTGTTTGACATTCCTAAGGAAGTTGAATATAGACTTGCCATGGGACCTGGTAATACCATTGCTAGGTATATATCCAGAATAACTGAAAGTGGTGACATGAATAGATATCTGCACACAATTGTTCACAGCAGCATTATTCACAGTAGCCAAAAGTTGGAAAAAACCCAGGTGTCCATCAATTGATGAATGTATAAAGAAATTGTGGGGTAGACACAAAATGGAATATTATGCAGCAGTAAGAAGAAATGAAGTTGTGAAATATATGATAATATGGATGAACCTCATGGACATTATGTTGAGTGAAGCAAGGCAGACACAAAAGGATTAATACTGTATGATTGCCCTATTATGAACTAAATATATTATGTAAAGTATGAATATGGGTAGACTTGCATATATAACACCATTTTTCCTGGAAGCTAAACAAATGTAAGTTAATACTTCACAATGTCCAAATCAGACAAAAAAATTATACTAAGTAAAGGAAACCAGATACAGAGTACTACATATTGTATGGATCCATTTATATAAAATGTAAATATAAATCATTTTATAAAAATGAAAGATTAGTTGTTATGTAGGTCTGAGGAAGGAATGCTAAGGGGTGTGGAGTCTTTCTTTTTGGAGTAATGAAATTGTTCTAGAAATTTTAAGGTGATGAATGTACAACATTGTGAATATACTAAAAGCCATTGATTATTCACTTTGGATAGAATAGCCCAAAACAGCAGCTATGTACAGTGGGGGGAGCATGGAGAGTTTGAGAGGTGAGGAATTTTCTTGTTTGTTTCTTTGCCTGGGTTTTTTTCTTTATTATTATTATTGAAATAATGAAAATGCTCATTGGTATTGATATATTGATATTGATATTGATATCAATGGAATAGAATTGAGAGTCCAAACATAATCTCTCATATTTATGCTCAATGGGTTTTGTTTTGTTTTTAACAATGGTGAAAAGACCATTCAATCGTCAACGTGTAGTCTTTTCAGCAAATATTGGTAGGACAAGATGTGCACATGCAAAAAATAATGAAGTTGGATCTGTAAATTATTTGCCATATACAACAGTTAACTAAAAAGAATCAAAGACTAAAATGTAAGAGCTAAAATGATCAATATCGTAGAAGAACATGTGAAGGTTTAACTCCAAGTCCGTGGATTTGGCAGAGGAATTTTAGATATGAAACCAAAAGCAAAGGCAACATATCTAGATACATAACAGATGCCCTCTTGAAAATTACTTGAGGGTTTTCTTAATCCATTCCTACTTTAATTCATCATTCATATCTTTTTGAGTCTCTTGGTTCCTACTGTTTCCATTTTCTCTCATTTTCCCCATTCCTAAGGAGTATGTGGTTTCCTGACTATGATTTATATGTTATGATTCAATTCATAATAATAAAATTAGCAAAATTTGTTGATCTCATATTATATATCAAAGTGTGAGAAGAGATTCACATACATTTTCACTCTTTTTTATTACTTTTAATTACAAAAACTCTATAACCACCAAACAACTGCATATTCTCCCCTCTCCCCATCCCTTGGTAAACTTTAATCTAATTTCTGTCTCTATCAATTTGCTATTTTACATGTTTCATTTATAAGTGAAATCACAGTGTATCTTTCCTTGTGTCTTGGTCATTTCATTGAGAATAATGTTTTCAAGGTTCACTTTACGTTGCAGTATTTCTCAGAATTTCACTCCTTCAGATAGTTGAATACTATTCCATTTTGTGTATGTACCAAATATATTTTATCATGCATCCCAAATTAGGCTGTTTCCACATTTTGGCTATTGTGAATAATGCTACTTTGAACATTAGCATGCAATTATCCATTTGAGTCTTCAATTTCTATGGTTGTATACTTAGGAGTGGATTTATTGAGTTTTGATAATTCTATATTTAACTCTTTAAGGAACTTCCCAATTAGTATAAAAAATTTTTCTACCATTTGACATTCCCACATTATCACTCTTTTAATAATATGATTATTGAACACATTGATTAATCCATTCCTGTATTTCTTAGGTCATGGAGACTTCTACCAATACTATGCCCTTTCTGATATATCTCACTCAGACATAAAGAATGCTCATGTAACAAGACCATGACATAACCAATCAAGACATCCTTGTCATTGATAATTAGATCCAGAAAAGAGGTAGGCAGCCCACATCCACTTTCATTCCTTAGAAATAGGATTAGTCTTTTGAAATTCATTGGATTTTTACTAAATATTCTTTAATAGCTTCTTATTAATGGAATAAAATGAAACAGAGGTAAGAAGAACATGTACTTTTTCAATAATTCTTTAAAAATTAATAAATGATTGGAATTAGGTTTTAGTTACATTAGTCCATCAAGTGAGCCTATCAAGAAAATTTTGGTGTGCTATTATAAACATAGATTTTATGATGATATTCCAAAATTAAAGCATGCAATGACTTTGTCCATACTTGAAAACTTTAAATAAATAACCTAAATAACCTAAATTACAGTATTCTTTGAAATATGATACTATATCACTATTTGTTTGCTTGACATTTAGGAAAAATGTAAGAAAAATTTTATAAAAAAATTTTTTTTCTTTCAAAATATGATAGCATCAAATAAAATATTGTCAGAGTGTTACAGCCATACATTGCTTCTTTTTTATTAATAATTTTTAAAGAGAACTTGTAAGTTACAGAAATATCATGGATAAAATATATAAAATACAGAGTTTCCATATACCACCCTATAATTAACAACTTGCATTAGTGAGGTATATTTGTTATAATATATGAAAGAACATTTTAAAAATTGTATTATTAACTATAATCCATTTTTTAAAATAGGGTTCAATGTGTTGTACAGTTCTATGCTTTTATTCTACTAACAAATACACAACCTAAAATTTCCCATTTTAACCACATTCATAAATATAATTCAGTGCTGTTAATTACATTCACAATGTTGGGCCACTGTCACCATCATCCATTACTAAAACCTTAAAACCAACCCCAAAAGAAATTCTGTGCAATCTAAACATTAACTCCTTATTCCCTAATGCCAACATAGTCCCAGGTAACCTATATTTTAGATTCTGACTCTATGAGTTTCCTGCTTCTAATTATTTCAAATCAGTGCTCTCATATATTTGTCCTTTTATGCCTTGCTTATTTCACTATCATGGCTTCTTCAAGGTTCATCCATTTTGTTGCATGAATCAGAACTTAATTCCATTTTAATAAGACTAATATTCCATAGTGTGCATACACCACATTTATTTTATCCATTCATCAGTGGATGGACACTTGGATTGTTTCCATCTTTTGGCAATTGAATATGCCGCTATTGAATATCAGTGTGCAAATATCGTTCAAGTCCCTGCTTTCAGTTATTTTGGGTATATACCGAGTAGAGGGATTGTCAGGTCACATGATAATTCCATACTTAACTTTCTGAGGAACTGGAAATTGTCTTCCACAGTGGCTGCACCATTTTACATTCTCATCAGAAATCAATAAGAGTTCTTATTTCTCTATATCCTCTCCAATAATTGTAATTTTCTGTGTTTTTTTTTTAAATAGTAGCTATTAGTGGGTGTGAAATAGTATCTCATTTTGGTTTTGATTTGTATTTCCCTAACAGATAATGATGTTGAGCATCTTTGCCTGTACTTATTAGCCAATTGTATATTGTCTTTGGAGAAATATCTATTCAAGTCCTTTGCAGTTTTTTACAATTGGGTGGTTTGTCTTTTCATTGTTGAGTTGTAGGATTTCTTTTTATATTATTGATATCAAACCCTTTTTGGATATATGGTTTCCAAATATTTTCTCCCATTTTGTAGATTTTCTTTTTGCTTTCATGATAAAGTACTTTGATGCCCAAAAGTGTTTTTTTGTTTTGTTTTGTTTTGTTTTTCGAGTAGGAACTATTATTTAATTAGTTCCATAGCAAGAATCTATACTTGTTTTGTGGTAGGTTGACTTCAGTGAAGGTACTAAACAACTCCTGTGTTCAGTATGGTCAGTTAGGTGCATGATTCTATTTCATGTGCTTACTTAGTTGTATGTAGTGTTGTTGTTTTTTTTAAAGAAATCAATTTTATTGATACATATTAATAAAGCATACAATTCATCCAAAGTGTACAGTCAGTGATATTTGCTATAGTCAAATAGTTGTGCGTTCATCAGTTCAATCATTATTAGAGCATTTTCATTATTTCAATAAAACTACTAATAAACAAAAAACAGACAAACAAACAAAAAGGAAAATTCCTCGCCTCTCAATCTCTCTATGCTTCCCCCAATGTATATAGCTGCTGTTTCTGGCTATTCTATCCAAAGTGTATAATCACTGGCTTTTAATAGAATCACAATGTTGTACATTCAACATCTCAAAAATTTTAGAACAATTTCATTACACCAAAAAGAAAGACTCCACATCTCTTAGCATTCATTCCATAGACCTACATAACCACTTACTTCCTTTCATCTTTATAAATTGATTAATATTTAGAACTTATATAAATAGATTCATACAATATATAGTACTCTGTGTCTGGTCTCTTTCACTTAGTATAATGTTTTCTTTTTGTCTGATATTAACATTTCACACTATTAACTTACTATGTTCAGCTTCAAAGAAAAAATGGTCTTATATATGCAATTTTACCCATATTCATATTTTACACAATATATTTATATTTCACATAATATATTTAGTTCCTAAGCAGGGCAATCATAAAATGTTTGTCTTTTTTGTGTCTGGCTTGCTTCACTCAACATAATGTCCTCCAGGTTCACCCATGTGGTCATATATTTCACGACTTCATTTCTTCTTACAGCTGCTTAATATACCATTGGGTGTAGACTCCACAATTTGTTTATCCATTCATGAGTTGATGAACACCTTGGGTTGTTTCCAGCTTTTGGTTATTGTGAATAACAATGCTATGAACATCAGTGTGCCAATGTATCTGTGTCACCACTCTCAATTCTTCTGGGTATACACCTAGCCATGATATTGTTTGGTCCCTTGGTAAGTCTATATTCAACTTACTTAGGGACTTCCAAACAGTCCTCCACAGTGGCTGTACCATTCTACATTCCCACCAACACTAAACAAGCATTCTTATCTATCCACATCCTCTCAAACATTTACAGTTTTTGGACTTTTCAATAGCGGCCAGTCTAATAGGTGTGAAATGATATCTCATTGCAGTTTTTATTTGCATTTCCCTAATCGTTCATGATGTTGAATATTTTTTCATGTGTTTCTTCACCATTTCTATTTCTTCTTTGGACAGTTGTCTTTTCAAGTCTTTTGCCCATTTTTAATCCAATACTTTATCTTTTTTATAGTTGACTTGTATGATCTCCTTATATATCATGGATATTAAATCCTTATGGGATATGTGATTGCCAAATATTTTCTTCCATTGACTAGACTGCCTTTTCAGCATTTTAACAAAGAAGACCCCTATCTCACATCTTACACAAAAATTAACTCAAAATGGATCAAGGACTTAAATACAAAAACAACAACCATAAAACTCCTAGAAGAAAATGTAGGAAAACATCTTCAAGATCTTGTAGTAGATGATAGTTTCTTATACTTACATGCAAAGCACTAGGAACAAAAGAAAAAATTGATAAATGGGTACTCCTCAAATTTCAACACTGTTGCACCTCAAAACGCAAAAGGCTGAAAAGGCAACCCAAAGTTTTTTGTTTTTTTTTTTTTTTTTTTTTTTTGCAAGGAAAAGCTTTATTTGGGGTTTATGATTCTCTCCATCCTGAGGTTTGTTCCTGAGTTATACCATAACAATAACGGAGTTAACCAAAGAAGGTACACTGGTGGGGAAGTCACAGGGGACTTGGCAGAAAAGCCAAGTTATTTGACAGAAGCTTTAAAGAAACTGCTCTGGGACATCATTTGTACACTGATGACTAGATTATTTTCCAACATGGACATGCAACATATTCGACACTATGCTTACTGCAGTTTGCTTGGGAAAAACATCCTTCTGTCATACAACAAAATGCATTCTGTCTCATGAACGATTCCTGAATATTTACCACAACGCTAGAGTCAGAAGCATGGAAAGGGCACATTGGATCTTTCTTCCACTTGCATGGACTTGGACGTACTGCAAAGCACCAGAAACTGTTTCCTTTCAGGAACTCAGTTCTGTTAGTGTGCTTATTGCTGAGATGATCTGGCTGTCTTAAACCGACAACTATTTTCATTTGCACACAATAGCACTGATCCACAGAAAAAAGGAAAAGTCACTGCTTCCCCTTGTAAGATACTTCGTACAACAAATCACCCTGTTTGTCCCATTTTAGCCATCCCAAGAAAAGACATACGCCGCATTCCGTTCTGCAGTCTCAGCAAATGATTTCATTGTTTCCACCTCTGTCTTGCCTTGCTTAGTTTGTCTCCATTTTTCTCCTTTTCATCATGAATCATGACTTTTTTTTCTACTGTAGTCAGAGTTTTGTAGCACAAACTCAGGTCTCTCAGGCCTCTCAGCAAGCTTCAGGGCTTCATGCATGCCTGCAGCTGAGAGCTTCCGGTTGATATTCCGATACTGGCACTGGAGCAGGCTGCGGTAGGTAGTCCTCAGGTCCCGGTTGAAGAAGGCATATATAAAAGGGTTAATGAGAGAGTTTGCATAGCCCAGCCACAGACAGGTCCTCTCCACCCAGAGCGGGATACAGCTGCAGGCAGTGCCACAGATAAAGGGCCTGGCTGTTGAGAGGAGGAACAACGGCAGCCAGCACACGGTGAAGGCGCCAACGATGATCCCCAAGGTGGTGGCTGCTTTCTGTTCCCTCTTAAAGATGGAGATGTTTTTCCTTTCCTGTTTGAGGAGTCTCGAAAGGTTTGCACACTCTTCCACCTCCTTCTGGAATTTCACTATTCCATTCAGGGAGATGATGCTTTCGGGCTCCTCCACCCGAGGGAAGCCTGGGAACTTGTGTTTGGCTGCGCTCTTCCTGGCAGCCTTGTAAATCTGGTAGTACATGAAAAGCATGACAGACATGGGGATATAAAATGCCACTGCAGTGGAGTAAATCCTGTAGCCAAAATCTTGGTTGATTAGACACACTTTGTCATCGTTTACATTCTGAGCCCATCCAAAGAGCGGTGGTAAAGTGATGGAGGCAGAAAGAAGCCAGACAGAGAGACTCATTTTCGCCATGCATTTCCCATTCTGCCTCACAGGGTAGGTTAGGGGCCTGGTGATCCCGAGGTACCTGTCGATGCTGATCACGCACAGGGTCATGATCGAGGCCGTGTAGCACATGACGTCCATGGCGATGAAGACGTTGCAGAAGAAGTGGCCAAAGATCCACTTGCCCCCGATGAGGTCAGTGACGCTGACGAAGGGCATGACCGCCACGGCCACCGAGAGGTCGGCCAGCGCCAGGGACACGATTAGGTAGTTGGAGGGCTGGCGGAGCTTCTTGACAAAGCACACCGAGATCACCACCAGGCAGTTGCCGGCGATCGTCAGCAGCGTGATGAGCGTCAGGATGGAGCCGATCACAACTTTATCGGCTCTGCCGTAGTTGATCTGCTCCCCGCAGCCGGAGGCATTGTCCGGGGGCGCGTCCCAGGTAGGCGTGGGGCTGGCCGTCACCTCGGGGTCCCCGCGCAGCAGGTGCGGTGCCCAAGAGCCGGCGACCCGGCCGGCGCCGCCGTCCGGGCTCAGGTCCAGCAACCCGCGCGCGACCTCGGGCAGTAGGAAGGAGCGGAGGTGCCCGTAGAGGTCCGGACGGCCGCTGCTGTTAACGTCCATCATCGCGCCGCTGTGCGCTGCTGCCCATGGAGCCCGCGCCCCAGCCACGCGCTTCGGCTGCCGGCCAGGGGGCTTCACCTAGCCCGTAGCACTCCGCCCGGCCCTGCCATGGGGCCCGCGCCTGCCGCTGGGGGGCGCCCGGGCTCGATCTCACCGCCCCGCACCACCCGGACCCCCCCAAAGTTTTTAATTTTATATAGCTTCATTTATCTATTTTTTTCTTTTGTTGCTTGTATATTCAGTGTAAAGTCTAAGAAACCATTGCCTAACACAAAATTCTGAGGCTGCTTCCTTGCATTTACTTCTAGAAGTTTTATAATCCTAGTTCTTATATTCTTATATTTAAGTATTTGATCGATTTTCAGTTAATTTTTGTATATGGTGTGAGGAAGGGGTTCACCTTCATTCTTTTGCATATTGATATCCAGTTATTCCTGCACCATTTGTTGAAGAGAGTATTCTTTTCTAATTGAGTGGACTTCTCAAAAATCAATTGGCCATAGATGAATGGGTCTATTTCTGAATTCATTCAATTTCTTTGGTCTTTATAACTATCCTTTTGGCAATACCATGTTGTTTTTACCACTATAGCTTTGTAATAAATTTAAAGTCGGGAAGTATGTGTCCTCCAACTTTGGTCTTCCTTTTCAAGATGGTTTTGGCTATCCAAGGCCTCTTTGGCAACATTCAAATAAACTTGATGATAGGCTTTTCCATTTCTTCAAATAGGTTGATGACATTTTGAGTGGATTTGTGTTGAATCATTAAATCATTTTTAGTAGAATTGACATCTTGGCAATATTTAGTCTTTGAACCTATGGGCATATAATATTCTTCCATTTATTTGTACATATTTGATTGCTTTTTAGCAAAGTTTCATAGTTTATACCCTGTATTAAAATAATTTTAGATATATGATTCTGTTATTTACTATGGTAAATGGATTTTTTTTCTTGATATCTTCCTCAGATTGCTCATTACTAGTGTGCTGAATTTGTTTATGAGGACCAGTAGCTTTGTTGTAGTTTTTTGGGACTTTCTATATGTAGGATCATGCCTACTGAAAATAGTGAAATTTATGTTTTTCCTTTACAATTTGAATGGCTTTTATTTCTTTTTCTTCCCTAATTGTTCTGGCTGGATCTTCCAGCACAATGTGAAATAATAAGGGTAGCAGTGGGCACCCTTATCTTGTTCTACCTAATAGAGAGAAAGCTTTCAGTCTTTCACCATAAAGTATGATGTTAGCAGTGGGTTTTAATTTATGTCTTTTATCATAGTGAGGAAGTTTTCTTCTATTCTTGTTTTTGTAGGAGTTTTTATCAAGAAATGATGCTGGGTTTAGTTAAGTTCCTTTTCTACATCAATTGAGATATCATGTGTTTTTTTTTTTCCTTTGTTTGGTTAATATGGTTTATTAAATTTACTGATTTTCTTAGGTTGAACCACCCTTACAAAACTGGTATAAATCCTACTTAACAACGGGGTATAATTTTTTTTTAATTTGTGGTAGGATTTGAATTTAAAGTACTTTGTTGAGGATTTTTGCATCAGTATTCATAAGAGAAATAGATCTGTATTTTTTTTCCGTATGTCTTTATCTGGCTTTGTTGTGAGGGTGTTATCGTCCTCGAAGAATGAGTTATGTAGCATTGTCTCCTCTTCAGATTTTGGAAGATTTTAAGCAGGATTATTCTAATCCTTCTTGGAATATTTGGTAGAATTCACTTGTGAAGACATCTGGTCCTGGCTTTTACTTGTTCTAAGGTTTTTGATGACTAATTCAATCCCTTTACTTGTAATTGGTTTGTTAGGATCATCTATTTCTTCTAGAATGAGTGCAGGTTTTTTGTGTGTTACTAGGTAGTTGTCCCTTTCATCTAGTTTGTCCAATTTGTTGGCAAACAGTTGTTCAAAGTATCCTTTGACAATTCTTTATATATATTTTTTGGGTCACTATATGTTTATCCTCTCTTATTTCTGATTTTATTTATTTGCATCTTATCTCTCTTTATTTGTTAGTCAGACTAAAATTTTGTCAATTTTATTGAGCTTTTCAAATAACCAATTCTTGGGTTTGTTAATGTTCTCCATTGTTTTTTAATTTCCTATTTCATTTATTTCTGCTCTAACTTTCATTTTTCTTCTTTCTGTTTGCTTTGTGTTTGGATTGCTATTTTTTCTCTCTCTCTCTCTTTCTCCTGGTGTGCAGTTAGGTCTTTTATTTTTGCTTTCTTCTTTTTTAATATAAACATTTGAAGAAATCTATTTGTGTCTCAGTACTGCTTTTACTGCATCCCATAAGTTTTGATATACTGTGTTCTCATTTTCATTCATCTCAAGATATCTATTGATCTGTCCTTTGACACACTGATTGTTTGACTGTGTTATTTAACTTCCGTATATTTGTGGATTTGCCAGTTATTTGACTGTTACTGATTTCCAGACTCATTCCATTGTGGTCAGCTCCCATATTTCTCTATTTCCCCTCTATATATTGTTGTTATCCCACACTACCTCTTTAGATTTTGCATGCCCTATTTCAGGAATTATGACTTTTTCCTGTTCAGTTGTATTCTGACTCTTATACGAATTAAAGAGTGGAGTTATAACTTGAGGGTAAAATATGACTGGGGTTTGCATTTACACTTTTATTTACTTTACTGAAGATTTTCACTTCTTCACACTATTCCAAGCCACTCTTTCCTGCCTTCTCCATTCAACCTGAAGGAAATCCCTGTAGTAATTCTTGTAGGACTGTAGGGTAGATCTTTTAATGACATATTCCCTCAATTCTGTTTACCTGTGATTATTTTAAACTCTCCCTCATCTTTGAAAGACAGTTATGGGGAATAAAGAATTTTTGGCTGGCAGTATTTCTCTTTCAGTACCTTAATTATATCACACCACTGCCTTACTGCCTCCATGATTTCTTATGAGAAATCGGTACTTACTGAGGACTCCTTAGGGTAATGAATTGCTTTTCTTTTGCTGCTTTCAGAATTCTCTCTATATATTTGTCACTTGACATTCTGACTAGTATGTGTCTCAGAGTAGGTCTATTAGAATTTATTATGTTTGAGGTACATTGTGCTTCTTGGTCATGTCCATTTATGTCTTTCATAAGAATAGGGATATTTTCAGCCATTATAACCTCAATTATTCTTTCTGCCCCTTTTCCCATCTCTTATCCTTTTGGGACACCCATTATGCACTCAAGTCCTTGAGACACTGCTTAATTTTTCTACACTTTTCTCTATCTGTTCTTCTGACTGTATGATTTTAATGTCCTGTTTCCTAGTTAGCTGATTCTTCTTCTGCCTGCTCAAATCTGATGATATATGTTTCTATTGTATTTTTAATCTCCATTATAGTGACTTTCATACCCAAAATTTCTGCTAAGCTACTTTTCAAACTTTTGAATTTTTCTTTATGATCACATATTGTCGTCTCAATATCCTTTAGCTTTATAGCCACCATTTGTTTATTTCTATCCATAGTTTCCTTCATCCCCTTGAATTGATTTAGGAAATTTGTTTGAACTTCTTAATTAGGTGTTCAAATATCTTCATCTCCTTTGAAGTTTTAATTTATTACCTTGACTGAACCATATCTTCCTGTTTCTTAGTATGGCTTGTAATTTTTTGCTGATATCTAGTGATCTGATTATTTGTAGGTATTTTCTTTGAAGGTCAGGTTCTCCCTCTTGCCTAGGGCTTTATTGTTGATTGGCTTTGTATTAGGCTCTTCTTTGACACTTGGTCCAACTTGTTCTAGGCCTTTAGAGTAGGCCCTGTTTAGCTTTTCAGATTTTCTCAGCTCTTCTGCATGTGATTCCTGTTCTGTATATGAGGTGCATTTTTTAAGATTTCCCTCTTTGCATGCAATTATTTCTCCTCTAGGAGTAAGCTTCTTTTCCTCAGTTTCTTTTCTGAGAATCTTGATCTCTTCTTTTTGTGTGTGTATGCAGAATTTTGTCCACAACTGCTATCATTTGTTTAAATTGTTTATGTCAGTCAGTGTCCCTTTTTCATGATATTTTTCAGTCTTGAATCAGTCCTGTCTTATAGAAGTTCAGTTTTCCCCCATTTTTCTTTATCCGTGAGGGTTTTCTGCCTCTGCGTTCTTCTGCATTAGGGTTTCCTGCCCCCAGGGACCTAGATGGGTCAATCTAGAAAGGTCTGTTTTGCATTTAAGTGCCCAGCAAACAGAGACTGGATTTCATGTGTGCACCTCTTGTCAAATGTTCTGCCATGGTCTCATTTCCCCCTGGGGATACTTTTGTATGTGGCACTCCTCAACTGATTTTCTTCCATCCTGGGGGTTCCTGTGGCTTTGGATCCCTGTATCTGGATATGTGTGGGGTTTTAACTCCTTCTGTAAGTGACTCTATGGTCTGTATTCATAGCAGGAGGAACCTGGGCCATGCTGCCTCTGTGTCCCTCACAAGCTGTGAGGGACTGAGTGTTATGGGATGGTTTGGAACCAAATTTCCCATGTAATTTTGATGTTTGCTTTTCTTTCTTTTCTATTCAGCATTTGGGAGTCATTCTTCAGTCCTTATCATATTCCTGAGATTCAAGGTAGTGGGATTTGTCCTTTTATTTGTTGATTCTAAGGAGAGATTTTTCAAGAGGAAGTCTTACATCACCATGTTAATGATATCACTCTTCCATCTATTCCTTCTCTTATTAATTAATTTACCAAATATTATGGAATACTTAGTCTGTGTTAAGTAGTATGTTGACAGAAATTTTCATAGACTACACATCATCCTACATCACCTTATACACATGCCACTCTTCTCTACATTCATCAACTAAGGGGAGAAAATAAATATTTTCTTCCCTGGGCAACTCACCCTGTGGTCACAAATACATACTTCCCTTCCTGTTGCTTAAAATGTGAAATAGTAAATAATGTTAAATGGTAAATTAAATATATAATTCACTTTAAAATCCTATTGAGTTTTAAAGACTTATTGTCATATTATTAGCACCCAGCATGTAGTACCAAACTTTCAGTCAGAAAGAGAGACATCTCTTTCAGTTTACCAAAAAGCTGCCAATGCAAAGTGCCAGAAATGGGTTGGCCTTTATAAAGGGGATTTATTTGAAATAAAAGCTTACCATTCAACTGCCATGAAAAGTCCAATTCAAGGCACCATAAGAGGTGCTTTCTCATTAAAGTCAGCTGTCATGGGTTGAAGCAAGAGAGTGGGCTGTCTCTGCCAAGTTCTCTGTCTTCCCCTCCAAGCTGTACCATCTCCTGGAACTTAGCTCTGGGCAAGCAAACATAGGGTTGTTTCTTACTGGGCCTCCTCTCTCAGGCTTGGATGCTCTGCTTTCTTCCTGAGTTTAGCTGCAAGCTATCAGGCTATGGCTCATCTATCAGGCCTCAGCTCTTTGAGCCTCTCCTTTTTTTCCCATGGCAGGAACATATATGGAAGACCTATCTCTTCCTTTGTCTCCATTTATATCAGACCCAGCAAGATGGTAGAGACTCAACATGAGTCATGCTTCATTGATGCATTCCAATTTGAAAAGGTCTTACACCCACAGGAGTGAATTAGTTCACAAACAAACTTTCTCTTTTTGGGATTCCTAACAGAATTAAAACTGCCACACCTATTAACACTTCTAGGGGAGGGTTCTCCAGGACGTCTTCTCTCAGCCTGTCAGGGTTTCTATCTGTCTCTCCAGCTCTTTATTAATCCATGTATAAAGGACTCTAGTAAGAGTATTAGGACCACCCAGGGTTATACCCTACTGGAGCAGTATAATCAAAGGGCTCTTAACTGATCTAATCTAATCAAAGGTTCACCGTAGCTTCAATTTAAGAATATAATTTTCTGAGGTTCATAGAAAAGACTTAAATCAACATCTGCCCCATGAAAGAAATCAGCCCACATTTTCATCCCATCCTAGGAGCCAGAAGAGCATATCTGTTCCTTAGCACAGGGTTACTTTTTTGGTTCCCAAGGCAAGGTAGCAGGTCACATTCAGCTTCCACACTTACTCTGTCTCAGTGGACATTCCCAAGATCAATAACAGTATTTAGATTATTTTCAGATGTATATCAGGACTGATGCCTATGTCATGAATTTCAGGATTTTCCTGCTTGTGTTTTTATCAGGAGTCTTTGATAGGCTTATTAGGCATGAGTAAGAAAAAAAATGACAATATTGGTCTTGCTCAAGTATGCATTTTTCCTACTGGAGCCCACATATCTATCAATTAGATGTGAGCTGAGACAGTTAGGGAAACCATAGACACCTGTTAATCTGCCATTACCAACCTCCTTTTCTTTTCTTATTTAATTTTTTATTTTATTAGAGTATATCATTCATACATGAACATACACAAACAATAAGCATGTAGTAAAAGTTGTGAACTTGCAAAATAAACATGCATAACATCATACAGGGGTCCCATACATCAACCCACCAGGAACACCATGCATTTTTGTGAAACATTTGTTACAAACCATGCAAGAGCATCATCAAAACATTATTACTAACTGTAGAACATATCCTACATTTGGTGTATATTTTCCTCAAACCACCTATCATTTTTAAAATATATTTTTATTACAGAGGTTGTGAAATTACAAAACAATCATGCACATGTGCAGAATTTCCAAACAATACCTCTTCACCAACACACCACATCGTGGTGAATATTTATTAGAGATCATAATATCATCAGACTATTACCACAAACTGTGGTCCATAGTGAACATTTGGCACACTTTTTCCATACCCTCCTATTATCAACACAGTACATCTTTGGCATTGATGCAAGAATATTACAGTATTGCTGTATTTTTATTTATTTTTATTTTTTAAAAGATACTTAGATTATATAAATGTTACTTAGAACATATAGGGGATTCCCATATGCACCACTCCCCATACCTCCCACATTTTCCCACATTAGTAACATCTTTCATTACTGTGGTATATTCATTGTAATTGATAAACACATTTTGGAGCATTGCCACCAAGTACAGATTATAGTTTATATTATAGTTTACACTCTCTCTCACTCAATTCTGTAGGTTATAGTAAGATATATAATGGCCTGTATCTGTCATGTAATGTCAGGACAATTCCCAAGTCCTGAAAATGTCCCTGTATTACACCTGTTTTTCCCTCTCCCTACCCTCAGTACCTCCAGTGGCCACTGCCTCCACATCAATGATATTTATTCCATTGCTAGAATCACAACGTCTATAGTAGAATACTAGTAAGTCCATTTTAGTCCATAGTTCATTCCTCAATCCCAAGGATTCTGGGATGGTGGTGCTCACTCCTTTTATTGAGGCAGGGCTTTGATCCCATACAGCTGATGGATGGGACTCTCTTGCTTGCAGCGTAGACATTCTCAGGTCATTGGTATGTTGGTTGTCCATCATCTCTTCCGTGTTAGTTGTTCTGGGTGAGTTCAATGAACTGGAGAATAGGTATTTCAACTCTGTTGAGATTCAGGGCCCAACTGGCACATGGGCAGCCCAAAGATTTGTCTCTTGGATATACACTTTTCTGTTATGCGCCATTCTACAATATGGGGCAGATACTAAGTCTAATGGAGAAGCCCTGATGGACTTAGCTGGAAAAAACTGGGAGCAAGTGGCCCAGATACTTATTGGAACAGAACTCCTCAGTGGCAAGGCCCCCACATCATGAGGTGGATAAAAATACATTCAAGCAGTATAGAATTGTCTCTTTTATTCTGACATGAGGTGGGACATGAGAAGTTGCCATCTACTAACCCCCACCAGAGAGACAAGCCTGACAGGACTTCTTCCCTTGCTCTTTTGGACTTTTTGTGCTGTGTAAGTGACTGGGAGATTATTTGCCCTTGCAGAACTCTTTAAACTGTCTAAGTAACAAATTTCCTTTGTGCTAAGAACCTGTGTTCCTGTGATGCACTCTCATAATAGCAACTCATTCCACAATGTTGCTCAAATTTCTTATGGCCTCAAAGTGAATGAAGAGTACTCCTTCTTACATATGGTGTGATGAAACTTTGCCCAAGCACTGGTTTGTTTCTTACATGTTATAGAAGAATCAAAAATCTATTTTTGGAATAATATTTTCTCCCAGATATCATTAGAAGGTTTTGTTATCCTACTTATTCTTTCAGTATTGGGCAATAACCATATTCTCTAATGTGTGTCTTGGGGATAGTTACTTCATGAATCTAAGACTTAGGTTCACTTGTCTTTAAAAAGGGAATAGTGATAGTAGACTTTATAGGGCAATTGTGAGGATAAAATATGGTAATGAATTCAAAGTATTTGATAAGTCTCTAGTTGTAGTATAAGGTAAGTGCCTAAAATTAGGCTATGTTAATTGTTAATTATTGTCATTATTGTTCAAAGAGATAAATGAAAAAATCATTTCCAATAGCATATCCCTTTATAATAATGAATAAAAACAAGAAAGATGTTCAAGATCTATTTAAAGTTTAGTTCATGATAGGAAGCAAGGGCCAAAGTAGTAGTTATTCATTATGTTACTAGGAATAGCTAGCTATATTTCACAAACAAGGTACCCTAATTTAGAAAGACAGAAGCTCCAATTCCCTTTGTGCTGAGGCTAACAAAACAGCAAATGGCAAGGAAGCACTATATTTTTTTATTTCCCCATTGAGATGTTAATAAGTGTTTGAATTGCCCACCTAGAAAGATTTTCTTTGAGGAGAAAGTGCTGGGGTCATTTAAAAAGTCGCTTGGTACTATGTTAGAAAGAAAACAGCCTTTCTCTTGGGTTGGCTATCAATAGATGAATAGCTTTTTCCTCTCTCCTTGCCTCACCCCCGACCCCCATCACTCTTGCCCTTTATAATGATCGACAAAAGCATTGCTCAACTACATCTTGTCTGACAGGGAAGGTACATAAATGCCCATTTTGTTTAAATGAATACCAGTAACCTTTTTGGTACACTAACTACTTTTGCACCACAGGAAACAGCGTGGGCTCTGCTTGCATCTCTTCTCATGGTGTCCAACATGTGATATAAACCACAATTCCCTTTAATATGATAATCATTCAACATTAGATCACTGTACTGTATTCAAGTAGGTTCTTTACTTGTTTGAGACACCTAATATTTCTAAAGTTTATACTCACTAACATTGATAAAGAACACATTTTATTAAAAAAAAACAAAAGAAACAAAAATCATCAGTAGCATAGTATCACAACCTGCTATGATATCCTGTATTTAAAAACAATCTCAATGATGATTTAATATTTGACCCTAAAAAATTCATTTATAAAATATTTATTAATTCTCATGATGTATCACTCTCATGTTAAGTGTTAGGAACTGGGTAGTGAGAAAGAAAGATATAATCCTGCCTTCATTGACCTATTGTTTTAGGTCTTCACTTTTCCTAGGATATAAATTAATTCTTATTTTTTCTTGTTGTTGTTGTTGTTTAAAGTCTGCATTTAATGAAGTAAAAAGTGCTATTCTTTCTTTATCACAATATATATGCCTATCTTCACTATGTAGAAATTAGTTTTAATTACAGAAATTACTTTAGATATTTCCAGTTTCAATTAGTTTTTATAGGAAAAACATGAATAATACTTTTGCTTTCTTTCCAAATCTCATGAAATTCAGTGAGACTGGAATGTCTTACATCAAAATTTGATTACATGTTACTATCCAAATTATTTGATTTAATATTTACTATAAATTCAAGTCTTAAAAATTATACTTCAGAAAATAAAAAGAATTAAGTTTTACAATTCTTGAGAAAGCAAAATTAACTAGTATTCCACTTCTGAAATTTTAGATAGTCCTGTCTCAGATTCTTAACACCTATCAGGATTATCTCAGAGGTCAAATTTGTCTCACCTTACCTCTACACATGGGTAATTATCCATGCTTCACATACCCATCATGCTTCTTTTTTTTTTTTTTTTTATTGTGGGTAAAAATCAAAATTTTCACAATACATACCAACATTTGCCAAATGATATATAAATATATATGCATATATGTGCATTTGCTTACAAAAATGTTATATATATATATATATATTCCCATGTTGCCCACCTCCCACACCTCCCACCACATCCCACACAAACATCTCCCACAAGTGTGGCCCACCACCCTCAATGGACTTACACATCCTGGGGCCTTGCCACCAACCATAGACCACAGTTCACACCGTAGACCACACTCTCTCTCACACAGTTCTGAGTGGTGTGTGCTGATTTAAAATGGCCTACATCCGTTGCCACAATGGTACTCAGGACAACCTACAAATCCCAAAGAAGCCCCTGTATTTCAACTACTCGTCCCCTCCCTGCCCCAAAAGTGTCAAGTGGCCACTGGCTCCACCTCATTGTTATAATTTCTTCCACTGCTAGAATCACCATATGTGAACAACAGAATACCTCCTACCCTACAGCTCAATGGACTCATCCAAGTCACCTGGCGAGGAGACAACGATGGGCAGTGGCCATCCCAGGAAATGGAGAGGGCCTGCATCTGTAGGCAGGATCATCCCACCCACCATATCCATGGGATATAAGCCCTCTCTCACTTGGAGGTGGAGTGGACATCACCATCCCAGTCCCCTCAGGATTAGGGGAAGAACTATGGACTAAATTAATTCTTATTTATATACCTATTTTGCTATATATATATATATATATATATAATATTTTATACATTTTCACATACAGTTACTATTTTTTAACTACTAGAAGAATTGATCTACAAGTCATGTCAGTCTTCCTTCCTATAAGATTTATACCCCTTCTATTAGTCAGCCAAAGCGGTGCTGATGCAAAATACCAGAAATCTGTTGGTTTTTACAAAGGGTATTTATGTGGGGTGGAAACTTACAGTTACCAGGCCATAAAACATAAGTTACTTCCCTTACCAAAATTTGTTGCCACGTGTTGGAGGAAGATGGCTACCGACCTCTGCAAGGGTTCAAGCTTCCTCTTCTTCTTAAGGCTCCGTGGTCCCAGTTTCTTCCAATATCAGCTGTTGGATAGGATAAGTCTCTCTCCCAGGGCTCATTTTTTTCCCTGCTCAGCTGCCCTGCTCTCTCCACAAGGTCAGCTGTAAATATCAGGTGAACGGCTTATCTTTCTTCCTGGGGCATCTGCAATGTCTAATGAGACTTCTCTCTTTCCTCACTTATCTGCTTCTCTGTGTATTTACTTCCCGGGCCTCCAACATGGAAACTACCACTAGTTCCTCTGCTGTGTAATTTTCTCTGTGAGTCCCTGCCTACCAAGGGGATGTGGACTCAGTGTCCTACTGACATGACCCAATCAAAGTCCTAATTATAATTTAATCAAGTAAAAGTGAAACCTCTGAGGTTACTAAAATTGAATATACCCAGAGGAACAGACCGGTTTACAAACATCATTCAATATCTATTTTTGGAATTCATAAACAATACTAAACTGCTATACCCCTATTACATTGTTACATTACATATATACACATCTATACAAAGTCACAATGACTAATATTTAATATCAAAACAGATAATACATAAGTAATTTATGAGACGTTTGAATAAATTAATTGATTAGCAGCACCAAAGTCCATTTTGGAAACGGTTACATTGGTGAAAACATGAGTCACCAGTTTAAAGTCTGTTTCATTTGGGGTTTACCCAGAAGCATACCCTTAGACAAGTAATACTGTGCAAATAGTTTATTTGGAAAGGAATCCAAGGAAATACCTGTAAGAGGATGTGGAATTTAGATAAGGAAGGGAAGACAACAATAAAGTG
This sequence comes from Tolypeutes matacus, assembly GCA_026826555.1. NCBI lineage: Eukaryota > Metazoa > Chordata > Mammalia > Cingulata > Chlamyphoridae > Tolypeutes > Tolypeutes matacus. Next base: position 28,192,035 of record JAKSZT010038599.1, read on the forward strand.
TTCACTATAAAGCAAGTTGCTACTGTAGGTTACTGGATCTTGTTGGGGAACTGGTATCTAGTATAGAACATCTTACTCAAAGTTATCTCACCTGAGATGGTAAGGCGACTGAGGATACAAAGATTTCCATTTATCATTGTTTGTGAACTTCTCTCCCAGGGAAGGATGCTAACTCCCAGGTTCTTCCAACATACTGCAATGGTGAAAAAAGACCATTTAAAAATCCAGGGAAACTCCTCAGAGAAAGAACTGAAAGTGCGAGCAATTGCAGATCAGCTTAGCATGCAACCAAGTGTTAAGATTACAAGGATATAATTGGTATACCTAAAATGTCTGATACAAAGTCATAATTTAATAATCAGTGAAATATATAAAACTGTGGGGAAAAAAATAAGGAAGCAACTTACAGATGTGACACATAACTAGACTACTATGCCCCAAATATTTAGAAGTTATCATTTTTCCTACCCTCCCTTGATCCTTGTTGGCCTGGGACTCTATTTGGTGCACATTCTTTGAACTCCCATAGCATCTATTTTTTTTTTTTTAAGATTTATGTTTTTTATTTCTTTCTCCCCCTCCCCCCTTGTTGTTTGTGCCCACTGTCTGCTCTCTGTGTCCATTCGTTGTGTACTTGTCTTCTTTTTAGGAAGCACAGGAACTGTACCCAGGTCCTCTCATGTGGGAGAGAGGCACCCAATGGCTTCAGACACAACTGCTCCCCGCTTGTTGTATTTCTCTTTGTGTTTCCTTGTTGTGTCTTTTGTTGAATCATCTTGTTGAGTACACTCACCATCAGCTCTCTCTCTTGCTTGTCTTCTTCAGGAGGCATCAGGAACTGAACCCAGGACCTCCCATGGGTAGGCAGGCGGCCAATGGCTTGAGCCATATCTGCTTCCCTCCTATAGCATTTAATTCTTCTCTAATCAGCATTTATCAATCTATTTTTCCTCTTTTCTCTTCTTCTATTTTTACTTTATCTAATTTGCTGCATCTTTTCATGGAAAATAAGCTCTTTTAGCATAGGGAAAATGTGCTTCTTTCTTACTGTCATTTTCTGGTAATTGACAGAGACCTTAAAACTAAGTAGGTTCTTTGTAAATATCTGGCAAACAAATGGGTGAATTAATGCTAAATATATTTTGCAATGCCATCCTAATAGAAAAAAGGAGGAGTATATGTTTTTTAAATTGTGTCAAAGGTATACACTAGGGCTATAAATAAAATGGCTTTAAAAGTTATTTTCAGTTGACTCAATACACTGGTATTTTTAGAAAGTTACAAATAGTTTTTCAGGGTGAGTTTAGAATTTGATTGTTGTTATAATTTAATAACACCTACTTTTGATCAAAATTTCTTTTCAAACTCAAATAAAAATGATTCTGGACTGGCAAGAATATTAACTTTGATATTCAGGTATTGTTACTTTGAAGAAAAAAGATCAGCACTCAAGAAAAGGAAAGGAAATCAGCAGAGCACTTAATTAGCACTTAGCCAGACCTTGCTGAAAGAATATTTAATGGTCCATGTGATATGTAACATTGATTGTGTTCTAAAAGTTTTGAAAGTGCTTTGAATTGGTAAAATATCTAAATAAATGCTTTCAAATTTAGGAAAAGAAATGTTCTCTCTGGGTGATCCTATGTTTTGTTTCTTTTGAATGCTTTTTAAAAATATATATGTTAGGTGTTATGATTTGAGAAGCAGTGAGTTAGTTTATGTAGCTGTAAAAAGCAGTAGTAATATGGAGATGAGAGTGAAAATATGGAATTATATTAAATTCTATAGAATTATATTAACATTAATATTGTACATTTCTCTTGTACAGATTTTCCTTCTTTATAAAAATGGAAACTTTCTTACCTACACTTGATAATTGAACAGTTAAATATTGAAAGCAGTAGAAACCAAGCTTTTTTGTCATGTATACTATTTGCTAAATGCTGATATCCTAGACAGAAGTTTAGTTGTGCTATAGATCTGGAGATTTTATGTGTTTCTTCAAATGGAGAATTATGATGAAAAGTTATGTTCAATCTCATAAAATGATATGATTAATGGCAGTATGGATACAAAAAAATGTTGTTACCACTCTCTTTCTCTCCCACCTTAAGATATGAACAATGAATTTTTATGCAGTTGTATGAACCCAAATCTATAGGAAGATATGCTAAAATTCCAAACCTAGAAGTTTCAGTACAGGAACTTGAGAATGTTAAATTTTACCTGTTCATTTTTTTCACTTGACTGTCTCATTGACAACTGAACATATCCACTTATGAGCTCATGAGCTGCTTTTACATCTGATTTTATTTCCATGGTCAATATCCTACAAAAAGCCACCACCATCTGTAGACTGTGTCAAAACTAAATTTATGAGATACCTTGATATCTTCTTCTCATCACACAGAAAATGAAATATTAATTTCTACTTATTTTATCTCCTACATTTTTCCTTATTCTGACCACTTGTCTTCATCCTAATGGCAATTTACCAACCCAGGGCACAAATGTTAAGAATCATGGCTCATGGTAAGCAATACATGAAAGTAAGAAAGAAAGAAAAGAAAAGAAAAAAAAAAAAACTGGGTATGGGTGTTTTGTGGATTTTAAGTATCTTCCCACATCATTTTTAATATCTGCAATTCAAATTTAAAATTTTAATAGTATAGTTTTATATACATTTATATTTACAGATAAATACAGACTTATTCAAACTCCTTACATTTTTAAGTGAAAATATGCTACTTCAATTATAATTCAGAATTGAGTAATTGTATCATTCATGGAATCCTTATAACAGCCCAAATTAAACTTGTCAGTGTTATTTGATCATTGACAGAAATTTATTTTTGACTAGACAGTGAATGAATGACAAGTTAAGCTCCCTTTAGGATCCCTCACTGGAGATTTGATTGCTCACTTTTGCATCTGCCACAGATCATTAATTAGAAGGGATCAAAATCATTGCTAACTCACGAATTCAAAGTAGAGAGATTAATCAAACTCTGCAAAGTCACAAAGATTGTCAGATGACTAATAACTTTTCTGGACTATTAGGGAAACTTTGAACAACTTAAATCTTTAAGTTTGGGATTTAAAAAAAAAGGTAGGTTGTTGTTAAATACATTCAGGAGGGTTTTACTAAATTCTCAATAAAATCAATGCCTCTGTGTTAAAGCTGAAACCTTTTAGCTGTTACATTTCATAGTTGCCTGACTCATTGACTATCTTGACATGATAAATCAGTTATTTTAATAACCAATCAATAAACAGTGATAATTACAACAGAGTGCTCCTATGGTTATGGATTAGTTTAATACACTACTGTGGCAAAAGGGGAATTACAACTCATACTTCACTATAAAAAATATAAAAAGAATGTTTTAATGGTTATCATATTTCCTATAAATGTTTTATTTTTAACTTTGGGTAAAAATATTTAAAAATAATTTGGAGAGTAAGTTTAGATGAAGGACAGCATTATTATTTTTCAGATACACAAATATTTGTCCGTAGCTTACATTTGAGCACATAGTTTTACTTCTGTTAATGTATTCATTATTTATGATGTTATGTTTAATACAAACTTACTTTATAAATAACTATATAATAAACACAGGTGCTTAGAATAAAAACATATCTGGATTTGCATGCAATGCACACAGCACATAGGTTTTTTGTTTTGTTTTAAATGCATGGATACAAATTAGTCATGGTTATATTGAAAACTCTCAAAAAATTATTAGTTTATTTTCCTAACTACAAATTTATTTTTTCTCCTTTCCTTGGATGGATTTATAATCCATTCTTATACTTTAAAAACTAATACTATTTTCTTTATATTTTATAATTCATTTATTCTTTTTTAAAGTTATTAGAGATTCTTGTCTCAAAGACCAGTTTTCATTCTCTGATAAGAAATCAAAGATGAAGCATAATTTCAAATGTCAAGTTACACAGTCTTATTATATACTTGTATTTCTCCAATATGCCAATTTCCTCTTAGATTCTTGGTAAGAATAACTGATGGGAAATGGAAAAGAAATGTCAGCTGGGATATCTTGATCTCATCTGGCTGTGGAGAACTTAAAAAAAGCATAGGTCAAACTATGTTGTGCTCCCAATCTAGATTTATGCTTGTTATTTTATTCCATATGCATAAAACCTTTTAATACCTGTTTCCTTAGACCCATAAGCAGTTGTTTCTGTTAATATGATTAGTCCACAGAAGAATTTAAATGGATGATGAAGTTTTAGACAAGGCTCTTGTAGTTTAGGCATATTAAAAAATTGTTAAATAGTGTCTAGGAGGAGAAGAATAAAAGTCAAAACACAGCTAGTCAGTTTTGAGATTACTGGTATTCATGAAGTTAAAGACATCAGCACAAATACAAATATATCAGAATCATACTGCGGAAAGTTTCAAAATTCTTGACCCATTCATTCGCTACGTAAGTACTGAATGCTAAACACTGTGCTAGACTTCATTGATGCGGTAGCACACAAATTTTCACTTCCTGGTAGGGTTTGCTGTGAAATGAATCGGTAAGTACAGTACACTTTTGGAAAGGTTAAAGGTTTTACTCATTATAATAATAATAAAGAGTTATGGAAACACTATGTGAATGGCTATGTGATGCAAATTGAGGCAATCAGCTTTCTTCCCTGAGATTCTCTTTGGAGGTGTTTTTTGCATGTTTTGTTTTGTTTTGTTTATCTGGGACATGGAATTCTACTTCATTTATTTATTTAAGGAGCTTTAGGTTACATAAATGCTACATAAAAATATAGGAGATTCCCATATGCCCCACTACCACTCACTTTCCTACATTAACAACATTCTTCATTACTGTGGTACTGTTGTTATAATTGATGCACACATATTGAAGCATTGACTTTAACCATGGACTATAATTTATTTATTTATTTTATTTATTTTTTTTAAAGATTTTATTCATCTATTCATTCATCCCCCCCTTGCTGCTTGTGCTCGCTGGGTCAGCTAACCACGCCGTACGGGCGGGCTTGCCTTCACCAGGAGGCCCCAGGAACCGAACCCGGGGCCTCCCACATGGCAAACGGGAGCCCCACCGATTGAGCCACAGCTGCCTCACTGGACTATAATTTATATTATAATATGTACTCTGTCGTGCACAATTTTTAAGTTATGACAAATTATATAATGGTCTGTATCCATCATTGCAATGTCATGTAGGACAATTCCAATGTCACGAAAAGCCCCCATAGTACACATATTTTTACCTCTCCCTCCCCTCAGAACCTCCAAGGGCCACTGCCTCCACATCAATGACAAGAGTTCTTCCATTGTTAGAATAACAATAAGTCTATAATAGAACAATAGTATGTCTACTTTGGTCCATTATTCTTTCTCCAATCCTGAGAATTTTAGGATGGTGATGACCACTCTGCCTCTAATTGAGAGTCTCCTTCAGTTTTTTGATCATGCAACTTAAATTATTTGCACCAGCTCTGGCAGTGACCATGCCCCCACCTGAATTAATGAACAAGGCATTGAGAGAAAAAATCTGAATTGTGCTGGACCTTCTCGATTCTTTTACCTTGATTTTTGATTTAGAAAACTATAAGTATTTTCCCCCTGCTCAAGTTTATTTTCATGTTTTGGGTCAATGTCTACCAAGAATCCTGGCAAAATATGTTTATATAGTTATTCCTATGCAGTGTCAATATTATACAGTTATGTGCTGTGAGGTAAGGCAGGCTGAAGTCTGGCCAGCAGGCATAGCCGCACCCAGTGGGGGATATGCGCAGCCCACCACTCGGGTGTAGGGCAGCTGGAACGGGCGTACTGCCCTCAGCCATGGAACGGGCGCACCGCCCTCAGCCTCGCCCAGGCAGCCAACATCTGCTTGCTGATAACCAGAAGAAGGCTGCCCACACTCACCCTCCCCCCTCCCACACAGCTAGGGAGAGCGCACCGCCAAGGCCACACCTTAGAAGGCGTGGAAACTGCTCCCGGCCTATCACAGCCAGCCCCGCTCTCCTTTCCCGCCCACAACCCTATATAAGCATCTGTACTTCCCTTAATAAATTAGACCTGCGTGCTTACCTTGTCTCCGCGGTGGTTCTTTCCGCCGTGGGCTCTCCATGCCTGCGAGCCCCCGTAGGAGCCTAGGCCTCTCCTACCCCGACCAGACAGGACGCACCCCTGACCGCAGTGCTGTCTTAGTTTACCAGGCCGCTATGACAACATCACTCAGGAATTTATTGGCTCAGAGTTATGAGGCTAGGCCAAGTCCAAAATCGAGACATCAGCAAGGTGATGCTTTCTTCTGTCTGTAACATTCTGGTGGCAGCTACTGAGAATAATTAGGTTTTATTTGCTTGTGTACCTGCCTGTAGTCATCTGAGCATATCTTCTCCTCTCTTTTCAGGGTTCTGTTGACGTCCAGATTCCAACTCTTCCTAGTAGCTTTCTCTCACTATGCCTAAAGGTCTCCTGCTTATAAAAGACTGCAGTAATCAAGATTGAGATCCAACTTCAGTCAGTTTTGCCATACAATTTAAAATAGCATATTGAAGAGATCCTATCTACAATGATTTCACACCCAAATGAATGTGGATTCAGATTAAGAACATGTCTAAATGGGGTGCATAATTCAATCTACCACATGTGACTTTCTCCAGAAGTGCTTATACAGACATTTAGATAATAAATATTGGATCAATTTCACATTGGAATTTTGGCATGTGGGGATGGAGAATGAAAGAAAAAGATGAAACTGTGTTAGAAATATCAAAGGATTGACCAAGGTAGACTGTGTATTTATCAGTGCTTCCCCTATACTAATTCATACACCTACTGTAACAGTTGGCCAATTTAATGTAATTACGAATTCCAAAAATATAATTGGATCATGCTTGTAAACTGATCTGTTAATCTGGGCATTATTAGGTTATGATTAGGGCATTGAGCTCCACCCCTTGGTGGGTAGGGAATCGAATATAAAAGGCAAGGCAGAGAACGAGTAGAAGCAGTCTTTTGAGAAGCAGTTTTGATGTTGGGAAGAAGGCCCCAGGATAAGAGAAGCAAGCCATTCACCTGATTGTCTACAGCTGACCTTGTGGAGGAAACAGGAGCTAAGCCCAGAGAGAAATGCAGCCCTGGGAAGAGAGGAACCCCAGAAGCCTGAACCCTGGCAAACGCTGGCAGCTGTCTTGCTCTAACACATGGCAATGGACTGTGGTGAGAGAAGAAACTTAACACTTTATGGCCTGGTATCTGTGGACTTCTACCCCAAATAAATACCCTTTTAAAAACCAACCCATTTTTGGTATTTCACATTAGCACGCCTTTGGCTGACTAATACAGAATTTGGTACCGAGAGTGGGGTAGTGCTTTTGCATATACCAAAATGCCAGAAAGGTTTTATAAATGGGTTAGCGGTATATTTTGGAGGAATTGTGAAATGCTTCATGGAAAAAGCCTAGATCACTTTGAAGAGACTGTTGATAGTAATATGGACGCTAAAGAGACTTTCTATGATGCCTTAGAAGTAAATGATGAAACTTTTATTGGAAACTGGAGGAAAGGCGATCTATGTTTTAAAGTTGCAGAGAACTTAGCAAGATTAACTCCTGATGTTATATGGAAGACAGAATTTGAAAATGGCGACCCAGAGCATTTAGCTGAAGAACTTTCCAAAGTAAACTCAGAGAATTTGGCTTCGCTTCTCCTTGCAACTTATAGCAAAATACTAGATGAGAGAAGTACACTAAGGACTGAACTTTTGGGTACAAAGAAAACAGAAACTGATTCTGGAACTTCCAAGTTTGTGGAAATCAAATTCCCAGATGAAAACGCCCTATTTGAAGACTTTACTAAACGTGGAACTTGTAAATCAGAATTGATTATGCAGTTATCTCGGAAAGACTTGTGGAAAGTCTTACTGTCTGATGGCTTGGACCCCTGCTTCCTCCATGCTAAATCAACAAAGTTTTTGAGAGAGCTGTATGAACAAAACTACTGTCAGCCTGGACAAAAGAGACAATGGAAAAAAGAGGTTAAAGGAGAATCAGCTTTAAGAAGAAAACCGTGGAAGCAGAGATCTGGAATTAAGACATCTCCTTGAGTCAAGAGAGGAGCCCCACCCATGTATACAGAGAGGGTGAGTTTTCCCCAGCAGTTGAAGAGGGTGGGTGTCCCCACCCAATGTTCTGGGAGAGTTTTGCCATCCCAGGGTGCAGAAAGGGTGGAGCACATTCCTCAAAAATTAGGGCAGTTAAGGTCAACATCCCATAGGTCTGAGAGTGGTGTATCTGTCCCCCATGGATTAGAGAAGGCCAGGTGGTCAACCCATTGCTCTGAGAGGGTTGAACCTGTATGCCAAAGGTTAGGGAAGGCCAGGTGGTCAACTCGTTGCTCTGAGAGGGTTGAGCCTGTATGCCAAAGGTTAGGGGGAATGTTATCTTCACCTCACTGTACTAGGGGGGCTAAGACTCTAACCCAAAGATTGGGTAAGGTGTGGCAATCACTCCAACACTCTTGGAGGGTGAGGTCTGAAGCTTGGTCCACACCCAAATGTTTGATGAGGGTGGAACCAAGAAAGTGGCCATTGAGCAAGCCTGTAGAAATGGTGGGTTCCCATGTGGCCCCAAGGAGAAGAAACCATCATCTTAAGAATGACTCTCAGTCTTTGAAATCGAATGGGGGATGCCCTACAAGTTTACTGAACTGTAGAGGATCCATAACTCATGTTTAACATCCCAATTTCTCCTTATGATATTGAAAATGTTTATCCTTTGTCTTTCCATTTGTGTATTGGAAGCAGTTATATGGTTTTGTAAGTTTCAGAGGTCTATAGCAGACAGGACTTTGCCTCAAGATGAACTGTGTTTCTTTAAAATGATTATGATATAATTTTGTACTTGAATTGTTACTGATTTAAAGTTTTTTGAATATTGTAATGTATTTTTGGAATTCAGAGGGTGGAGTGTAACAGTTGGCCAATTTGATGTAGTTATGAATTCCAAAAATATAATTGGATCTTGCTTGTAAACTGATCTGTTAATCTGGGCATGATTAGGTTATGATTAGGGCGTTGAGCCCTACCCCTTGGTGGGTGGGGAATCAAATATAAAAGGCAAGGCAGAGAACAGAGTAGAAATAGTCTTTTGAGAAGCGGTTTTGATGTTGGAAAGAGGGCCCCAGGAGAAGAAAAGCAAGCCATTCACCTGATTGTCTACAGCTGACCTTGTGGAGGAAACAGGAGGTAAGCCCGGAGAGAAATGCAGCCCTGGGAAGAGAGGAACCCCAGAAGCCTGAACCCTGGCAAACGCTGGCAGCTGTCTTGCTCTAACATGTGGCAATGGACTGTGGTGAGAGAAGAAACTTAACACTTTATGGCCTGGTATCTGTGGACTTCTACCCCAAATAAATACCCTTTATAAAAACCAACCCATTTTTGGTATTTCACATTAGCACCCCTTTGGCTGACTAATACACCTACTTTTCTCCAAGATTATATCATTAGGCTAATCAGAATTTTTACAATAGTGTAAACACACTGTTTTGTTTTGTTTTCTCTCAGTATACCCCTTAATGTTTCCTTTACCTCTTTGCTCCAATAAAAAGTTAGCTTTGTCCTGGAGATACAAGTTCTCCCAACACCTTTCACATGAATGTTGATCATTCTCTAAATAGAAAGAGAAAATTTATAAAGGCCATCTCAAAACAATTTAAGGCTCACTACAATCACTGGGTTTCTGAGGAAGTCCTATTTCAGGTAAGAAGTTATGAAAGGAGAACCTTTGTTGGGGTCACGGGAACTGATTTCTCATGGTCCCTTAAGAAGACCTAAGTACTGAGGATGGACTGGAGGTGGGGATCTTCACAACTCATCTAAGTATTAGGGGACTAGAAAAAATTCAAAAGACATCCTCAAGGGTGATGATGGATAGGAAATTACAAAAGTTCAATTTTGTTTCGATTGAAAGATCTAAAACTAGAAAGCACATGTAAGGAAAATTATTTCTTCATTATTAAAAATCTTCCAAAAATGTATATTTTACATATGCTAAATTTTTATAAACTGGCTAAAATTAATAGCAAGTACTTTAAAGAATAACTACTTGGAATGATTATCTTTATAATATATATTATACTTTTCCTTGTCTTTATATAGACATGTTTCTAGATAACTCAGGACAGTCAGTTATTTTTATGAGTAATAAATGCAATAAAGTCTTCTTTATGGTTTTATTTTAGAGTATATGGGCATTTATTCATTTAAACACTACCACTTCTTCTTATTTCTGCTCCTTCTGTGAGAGTGTGAGATTTCTTATCATCACTGTACCTGTTTCTATCATTGTCATTACATTGCATCATAATTTCTAAAGTTTAATCTTCTTTTCACTGGGAAAACAGGTAATGATTCTCTGTGAATATATTTGTTAATAACAAAGATGAATTGAAAACCAGAGATGGTATACTTTTCCTAAGCATATTCCAAATAAAATATAATAACTTTATATTTTTATTTTCTTCTTCTCCTCTACCTTCACCTTTTCCTGTTTTTGTTCTTTCCTTTTCTTTCTCCCTTCTCTTCCCTCACTTTCCTCCTGCTCTTTCCCTTCTCCTCCTCCTTCTACTATAACAATTACTATCAGCAGCACAAATCAATCAAAATTACTACCACCCCCACTCCCAGCAACAGATAATTTGGATAAAGTACTTCCTATGTGTTAGGCTCTATGCTATATTTATTTCATGTATTATCACATTTCAAAATAAAAGCAATCCTTGAGGTAGTCTATATTTCATTTGTGTTTTATAAAATATAAATATTGGGCTCTGTGTGGTTATTTAAGCTCCCCAAAATGACACAGGTGAAACAGCTTTTCTTGAATTACTGACCTCTGCATCTAAATCCTTGTGATTATTGCTGATCTATAGAGCCCATCCCTGACGTATTGTGCCAGACTTTAGTGTTCTGAGACTCAATAATATGAATCTTCAGCAAATTTCCTAGGTAATACTAATGCACCCTAAAGTTTGACAACTGTGAGTTAATAACTGGAAGAGAGAGGATTTTAATACAGGTACTCAGGCAGTCTGAAATTAGGCAATCTTACCTCTGCTATTGTGACAGTTTGAGATTATGTTTGTGAATCCAAAATAAAGAAAGATTATATTTGTAAACTAATCTATTCTTGTGAATGTGATCCTCTTTGAATGCATTAGATTCAGTGTAGATGTCTTTGATTAAAACATCTTGACTAGACATACTTAATTGTTAAGATGATGGTTTGATTTGACCACATCAGTAACGCATGACCCAGGTTGAGTCCCCACCCGAAAACACGTGGGAAGAGGAGAGAACTTTGTCATTTTGAGCCTGCCATATGAGAGAAGGAAGAAGGCTCAAACAGCTAAATCCCCAGGGATAGATGGACCATTTGCCTGATAGTTTACAGCTAACCTTGGGAAGAGAGCTGAGACTGATATAGAAAGCCCTGAAAGAAACAAGCCCTATGCCAGGGGAGAGAGGAAGCCCTGAGAGATATGCCCTCTGCCAGCCTGCATGTGTGAGAGAGAGGAATTCCAGAGGGGAAAGATCAGCAACCATCTGGCTTCAACACATGGCGCCTGACTTTGGTGAGAAAGCAGCCTTGAGTTGGACTCTTTAGGGTCTTGTAACTATAAGTTTTTACCTTAAATAAATACCCTTTATAAAAGCCAACAGATTCCTGGTATTTTGCATCAGAACTCCTTTGGCAGACTAATACAGCTATAATACAAAATAATATATTTTAATGTATCATGGGGTTTGATTAATTGGGTTGCAAGTGGTTTAATTCAAGTATTTTGTGATTTTTGTCTTTTATGTGTTAAAGATTGTTGGGTTACCCAAAAAGATCCATTATGACATTCTCAAATTATTTTTAATTTTTTTATTTACCTAGAGTCACTTTTATATTCTTGTTCTCTTTTCCATATAGTGTGTGTTCAGAATATTTAATGGAAAACTTTCTTAAACATAACTATTATTAAAATTACATAAAACCGAAAATATGTTGTTGGGTGTAAAACATAATATCGGTTCTATGCATATGGAAAACTTCTTTTAGAAATATTTAAATTGTTGTATGCTTTCAATAATTTTCTCAAAAATATCTGATTTGTTACCATAATAGATGGATTATGAAATGCTAGCAAGACAAAAAAATCCTTAATCAAGCTTTTACAATCATATATTGTTATATGTAGGCTAAAACATTCTACTTAGTTATACATAAGTTTGTCTACAAATTCACTTTTATAAATTATAAATTATCCATATAACATGAACTTATATATCTAAGCAAAGCATTTTCAATTAAAAATATTTTGATTTAAAAATTCTATATCAAAATGAAAATTTTTTTCTTTATGGTTCAAGTTCATTTTGATGAGCATCTACAATTGTAGGGATGTGATGCCTTAAGTACTTAAAGTTATTGCAGTGAATAGGAGAAGAGCAATGCCCCCATAAGATTTGCTTCTTTTAAATTCTTAAAGAAAATAAAAAATCTTTGTAATTGTGACTAAAATAACAGTTAAAAAATATCCTGGCAAGGACTTTTCATATGAATTACAATATTGAATCCAAGATATACAATTGCTCAGAGTTCTCTTATTTTTTCCTTGATATGCTAATTTGTTTTTCTGTAATTACTGCATTTTATCTACATTTAGTGGACGAAGTAGTCAAATAACTGAAGTGTAAAAATAATAATAACTAAACATTAACAGCCTTAAAAGAGAAAGCTTACGTGGGTGTAGACGAAATTGTACTTAGAAAGCCTAACCTGTTTTTTTATATACAATTCATTCCATTTCTTCTTAGTCCAACCAGCACAGGCATCTGTCTCACCCTTTTCCTTATGCTGAAACAAAAGAATTAAAACATTATAATTCAGCCATTTCTCTTAGGCTTAAGGTATTTTATTCCTTATCTTCTAGTGAGTGTGGATGACAAACCATCAGAAGCTCTAGGGAAATTATCCCACATGGCAGCTCTGGCAAGGGAAAGGATCATTGCTTCTAAGTAGTTGGGTTGATTCTGATCGTATGCTCTGTGTTAGATGATCCCCAGTCTCAGAAGGATTTTTAAAAGAAATTATTGACTTACTGCCCTTATGTCTCAGGCCAACAACCTGTAAATCATATGACAAAGACCACAAGAATTTTATTTATTTAGACAATCAGAAAAACTATTCAGATTCCTTGAAAGAAGTTCAAATCTCAAAATATTGATTTGGGGAGGAGACAAAATTAATAAGTGGTAACTTTCCTCTTCTCCAGTCAAAACAAGATACAGACTGTCTGAAAGTTTCCCTATATATTTAAATCCAAACTGTTGTTTAATTTTCACTCCAAAGAGTTAAACCTTGGTTTGTTTTTATTAATTTGATTTTGTCTTTTATTACGTATGCCCTATTTCTAATTAAAAAAAACAACAACTGTGGATACATTCAGGGATATTTTGCTAAGATTTTCCTGAAATACAAATCACAATTTCATTAAAATTTATTTTTGCTTGCTTTCAATTCTCTATTTGGTCTCTCAGGTGATAGTGCAACATTAATAACTGGAGAAAGAAGTGTACGTGAGGTACTCTGTTCTTGGGTAGTTTGATCATCCATAGGCTAATTTTAAATTGTTTTTGACAGACAAATACAATTCTAAGTATGACAAGTATTAATCTTCCTTATGGTTTCCTGTATCTCCCTAACTGACAGCATTCCCCATGCCACTTCAATAAAAAAAAAAAAAAAACAACCCTTAATTATTCTGTGTCTTTATTGTTGTGTTCCACCATTAATGCCCCTAATATTAATAACCTAAGAGTTACTAACAAGTCTCCTTCCTTACCACAGCTTGTTATAAAGAGATCAGTTATGAAAGCAGATTTATATAACTATAAATCATTTGGCCATTTGCACATTTTGAAAAGGAAAAGGAAATCCAGAAGTATGGTCTGCAGTGAGGTTGTATGTACTCACAGAGAATGTCACATATATGTTCCTCTGCAGTGTGTACATCCTGTCTTCCTGAAATCCAATGCCCATAGCACAAAAGTTTTCCACTTCCTCTTCTTCCTCCTATGAACCATGCAACAAATACTGAAAGAAAAGCAAAAATTTGGAGTTCTATTCCTTATTTCTGAGAACCAATAAAGAAAGATTTAAGGAATTAATTTATAGTTTTATAAATTTATTGCTATTATCTAGGTGGCAAATTCCTGGGAAGGAAAGGATAATCGAATGTTGAATAACCATAGATGATGGTCCTCTGTTATTGTCCCATATATCATTATTTATTTTCCCATTTCATAGCTTATTATACAGATTTGGGGCCATGGAATATTTGGTTATAGAAATTTTTCAGTTTTTAGCCTTTTATTTAAATTTTCATCAGTAATACACTCTACAAATATTCACTGAGTATAGTTCATGTATTACCAGGTACCCTCTCAGGCACTGTGGATCTAATCATAAACAAAACTTATGGAATAAAGATACGGTGTATTGGGAAAACATAGGTAGGGCAACTAACTGTGTTTTAGGGGAGTCCTGGAAGGCTTCCTTGAAGAAAAGATATACAAAAATAAACTTGAAAAATGAGCAGAATTTAGTTAGAAAATTAGTCAGAAATATGGTGGGCTTGGTGAGATCTGGATAATCTGTGTATTGCTGTGGTAAATAACAAATGAATAAATAATTTGAAATTTCAATGGCTTAAAACATTGAAATTTATTTCTTGCTTACACAGTATGTCCATAGAGGGGTTCTTAAGGGGCTGTGCTCATCATCATCACTTAGAGGCCAAAGCAAATGGAAGCTCCATCTTGATGTGTATTTTCAATGTCTTAGTTTTCCAGGTAGGCTATATCGAATATCACACACTGGTTGATTTATACAAGAGGAATTTATTGCCTCATGGTTTTGAAAACTAGAAGTCCACCATTAAGGTAAGGGCATGGTTTACTTTATCCAGGAGTCTGTAGCGTTCTGACAATCCTCTATCACATGACAATCTTTCTTTCCTTGTGTCTACTCCTCTGGTTTCTGCTGACTTCTGCTCCTACTTCTGTGTCAAATTTCCTTTGCTTCTAAAGACTTCAGCCATACTGGATTAGGGTCCACCAATAGCATTTTCAAAGATCTTACTTACATATGGGTTCATCCACACAGGAATGTTGATTAAGAGTTGAACATGCCTTTTGTAGGGTACATGATTCAATACCCAATATCATAATAACAGATACAGTAAAAAGAGAACCCAGAAATGATATATCCTGCTTTTAATCCCATAGTCATTTACTCACATTTCATAAGTCAAAATATGTCACATGGCTAAACCTGAAATCAATGGAAAAGGAAATATAATTTTCCCCAACAGAAGGACAGAAACTATGTGTGAGCAATAATGTACTCTTCACAGAAAGATCTAACTGAAGAACTTTTGAGGACAAAGTTCCACTAGTACGAAAGAATGTGCTAGCACTTTTTCTTTGTTTTTTTAAAGAAAGCAGCAATTAATCAATTATAGGTAATATTTAGAATGCTAGTTTAGAAAGACATTAGGCTGGAGAGATAAGCAAGAATCAGATAATGTAGTACCTTATCATCAACTTTGAGTTTTATCTCAAGGAAAATATTGAAATTAAATAGAGATCATATTATCTCATACTCTTTCTTTGTCAATATCATGATTTTCATCCTCTACCTTGTCTGTGCCCATCTACTATACTACTCTTCAAATATTCTAATACTTTAGCTTAACTATTGAAATTTTTGCATATATATTTTAAATTGATGATATGTTTTATCATCCAATAAACTTAAAACACTGAAAATAAATTTTATAAAATTTAATTTTATGTTAACCAAATTAAACATGTACTATTTGTTGAATGCCCTCTTATTTGGTGATTTTGGAAAATTATAAGCAAAAACAAAAGGAATACTTTTTCCTAAGCTTCATTATTTGATATACCTCTATTATTACTCTTAGCTTTTCTCCTTTCTGAAAAAAGAAAATCAGTAATGAAACCTTTTCAATGACACAAATGCAGTTAATGCATGCTATACTAAACTCAGGTCTAATGCATTCCACTTTAGAACATGTTTACAAAAAAAAAAAAAGAAAACTATTCTTTTTTTGTATTGCTTTACAGAGTCCTAAGCATTTTGTAATCACAGAGCAGACTACATTCTATTCTTTACAAGCACACACAACTTTCAAACTTTTAATTCAATGATACTGTTATAAACACTCCACATGCACTATTTAAATAAACGTGTGTGCTAACAATTAATACTCAGTTGTATTGCATAAAAAATAGATTTTATCTTGTGTTGATACTTAGAAGATCTGGCTACTCTAGGCTCACATTTTAGCACAGCAATAGTTCCATTAAACTATGTGGTAAACACTCTCTTTGGTTAGTCAGTGTCCCCTTCTAACTAATGCATTCATTTCTATATCATCCTGATTCTCACAATCTTTTCCATTTGAAAGACAGGTTAATTCACACACTCATCTATTTCAATTTTTTTTCTAGACTATCTATGTGAATATGTGTTTGTATGTGTTTGTGTATGCATAAATTTATATGTATGTGTGTGTTTAAATATAACACACACAATAAACAACTTTTAAGGAAGATGGCCTCATCCTTTTAAAACATTATTGCTCTAAAACTAAACATAGGATTCTACAAGAATCCCAATCTCATGTTATTTGTAAGTTTTCTTCCTTCATGATGAGAAATTCATAATTCTGTTTCTTTTTTCATAACTATTTATTTCAGTTTGCATCATAACGTAATTTGAAAAGCATACTTTCCACATCTTCATGCAAGAGAAAAAGAACAAGTCAGGATACATGATAGAGATATGAGGCAAAATAAGCCAGACTGGCATCATGTTTTATTACTATTTGAATATCATCATTCAATATATCCAGTTTGCTTAACTATACTAACAAAACTAAGCATTATCACTCTCTGGTCTTACTCATTGTTAAAATGACAAACTAAGTATTGGGTAATTCTCCTTATCATTTCCTGACTTCCATCTTTGTATGCTAGTGTGACTGCAAATTGGTCAATTAATTGATTACTGTATAAAATTGATTAGGTGTTTCATGGACATAGTCATTACCCCTAACTATTTCTTGTACCATGTTTTAATAGGAAAACATGTTTTTCCTTTGGTAAATTATAATACCCTTCCCCCAACACATGATTTGTGATAAAATGGCAAAGAAAAAAAAAAGAGAGAGAAGAAAAAAATTTACATTTTCAATAGTAAATATAGTACCTCTCAAATAACAACAGTTATACCTCAGATATATTATGGATTTGGTTCCAGACAACTTCAATGAAGTGAGTCACATTAATATTTTGGTTTACCAATGCATATGAAAGTTATGTTTATACTATATTGTAGACTATTAAGTATGCAATAGCATTTTATCTAAAAACAACAATGGGGAAGCGGCTGTGGCTCAATCAGTAGGGCTCCCGTTTACCATATGGGAGGCCCCGGGTTCGGTTCCCGGGGCCTCCTGGTGAAGGCAAGCCCGCCCGAACGGCATGGTTAGCTGACCCAGCGAGCACAAGCAGCAAGGGGGGGATAAATGAATAAATAAATAAAATCTTTAAAAAAAAAAAAATAAATAAATAAAAAATAAAAACAACAATGTACATACTTCATTTAAAAATATTTTATTTCTAAAAAAATGCTAACCATCATATGAGCCTTCAATAAGTGATAATTTTTTTTGCTGATGGAAGGCCTTAGTTTGATGTTGATGATTGCTGACTGATCACAGTGGTGGTAGCTGAAGTTTGGAATAGCTGTGACAATTTCTTTAAATAAGACAACAAAGAAGATTACTGTATCAACTGACTCTTCCTTTCATGAACAGTTTCTCTCTAGAATGTGATGCTGTTTTGTAACATTTTATCTGTAGTAGAACTTCTTTCAAAATTGGAGTCAATCTCTCAAACCCTGCTGCTGCTTTATCAACTAAGTTTATGTAACATTCTAAAATGTTTGTTTTGACTTCAACAATGTTCAACCTCTTCCCCAGGAGTAGATTCCATCTCAAGAAACCACTTTCTTGGAGTGACGTCATAAACATGGTGATTTAAGAGAGCCCATGGAAAAATCTCCCCCTGAGAATCAGCTAATAAAAGGAAAAATCTCACTTGCAAAAACTCTGGGAGATGATGGAGACTGGAGAAGGACTCAATACATGCTGAATCAAAGAAAAGAAAAATATTCTCCAGGAACAACTAGGAAATTAATGTCTCAGACCCACCAGTCTATACACTTCCCCTCATGAAGTTTCACAGAGCTGGGAAGTCACACAGAGGCAGCATAGCCTAGGCCACTATAGCCATGGATACAGACTTTAGAGCCTGGTGGCAACAAGTTAAAACCCCAGGCATAACCAGGCACAAGGACTCAAGTCTTCAGAGGCAAAGGGTAGAACATAAGTAAGTGAGCTTTGCAGCATAAAAAAGAACCCCCAGGGGGAAAAAATTGGGAGAGTGACCATGGTAGAACTGTTGGCAAAAAGTAAATGCACTCAATCCAGATTGTGTTCCTAGAAAACTTAAATGCAAAATGGAATTTTTTGGATTGACCCACCTTTCTGTATTGATTTTATTTGTCTTCTTGGGGTGGGAAACCATAATGAGAAAAAAATTGGAAGCAGAAAACACTCAAAGAAAAAAGATAAGAAGGGAGAAACTTAACTGTTGTTAAGTCAGGACTGTTGCCAGAAAAGGAAATTGTAAGGAAAAAAGAACACTGAATTATGGAGAGAATTTAAACAAATCATAGGAGCTGGTGAGAAAAGTCTGCACAAAAACAAACAGAACTGATGAAGATTCCCTGAGAAGTAACAGAGTAAAAGAAACATTTCCCTGGAGGAGAAACAATTGCACAAAAATTGCAATCATAAAAACTGTAGCACATATCCAGGGCCAGAATCAAATGAAGGAGAGCTGAGAAAAACTGAACAGCTAAAAACAAGCTACTATAAAGGCCTAGACTAATATGAACCAATTGTTAAAAAAAAAAAAAAAAAGCCTTAACACAAAACCAATCACAAATCAAACACTGGACAAGAGGAAGAAACAGAGCTTTAGAGTTACCTCATCAAGAATATGAGATGTCCACATATCAGCAAAAATTTACAAGCCATACTAAGAAAGAAAGAGATACAACTCATTTAAGGGAATGAATTAAATCTTCAGAGGAGATACAAAATTTGGAACAACTAATAAAAGAATTTCAAAGAAATCTAAATCAATTCAAGGAGATGAAGTAAAATATGAACATAGACCTAAAGATAGGAAGAAGAAAATTTGTGAGCATAAAGAAGAATTTGAAAGTATAAAAAGAAACATAACCAAAATTATAAGGAAGAAAGTTACAATAATGGAGATTAAAAATATACTCGAAGCATACACAACCATATTTGATCAGACAGAAGAAAGAATCTGTGAACTAGAAGACAGCAGAATTCAAATCACACAGACAGAAAAACAGAAAGGGAAAGAATAGAAAAAAAATGAGTAGTTTCTCAGGAACTTGAGTGACAACATGAAACACTCAAACATACCTGTCATACATGCCCCAGGAAGAGAAAAGAAGGGAAGGCAGAAAGAAAATTTGAGGAATTAATGGTTGAAAATTTCCTAACTCTCATGAAAAATATAAATATACATGTTTGAGAAGCACAACTTACTCTAAACCAAATAAATCTTAATAGAACAAGTCTGAGACACATATTAGTCAGAATGTCAAATGACAAAGATAAAGAGATAATTCTGAAAGAGAAAAGTGATTTGTCATATATGAGGATCTTCAATAATACAAACTCTGATATCTCAAAACTGTCCTTCAAAAATGGGATAGACTTTAACATATTCACAGATGAAAGTGAGGGAGTTCATCAACAAAAGACTTGCCCTATCAGAATTACTAGAGAGATTTCTTCAGGTGAAAGTAAAAGATAGGAGAGAGTGGCTTGGAGTAGTGTGAAGAAATGAAGACTTTAAGTAAGGGGAACTAAATAGGCAAATGCAAAACCAATATATAATTCTACTCTTTAATTCCTATAAGAGTCAGAATACAACTGAACAAGCAAAAGGCATATTTCTGGATAATGGAGTATAAAGTAAAAAGAAGTAAAGTGGGACAAAAAACAATATAAATCAAGGATACAGTGGAAAAAGGGAGCTGAAAACATATATGCTATTGAAGCTAAGTTGGCATCTTTTAAAATTAATAAATTATAGATGTAAGTGTATATTAAACTCCAGAAAATCATGTCCCCTTAATCAATTTCCAGACATGGGACAGTTTACAGACCCAAGGCCAGGTCCTTTGGGGAAGAACCCGTTAAACTGCCAAAAATTTATACTGTTAATTTTTTCCCAACCTTCCCCATAGAGACTTATGAAATCTTACCAAAGTTACTGTGCACTAAGGAAAAGGAAATGATCAGACACTTCAGGAATTATTAGACACTGGCTCAGAAATGAAATTAATTCCAGGAGACACAGAATATCACTGTGGTCCACCAGTTTAGGGGTTTATGAATGCTAGGTGATCAATAGAGTTGTAATTCAGATCCATTTCAAAGTGAGAACAATGGGTCCCCAGACCCTTTCTGTGGTTATTTCCCCAGTGCCAGAATGCATAATTGAAATAGACATACTCAGCAACTGGAAGAATCCCCACATTAGTTCCCCAATTTGTGGAGTAAGGGCTATTATTATAGGAAAGGCCAAGTGGAAGCCACTGGAACTGTAGCAGAATACACAATCAAAATCAATCACAGAAGGGTCACAAATGTGGCAGAGGGGAATCACTAGTGTGCGGTGTCAGTGAAGGGGGGTATGTGTGGGGAGGGATGCACCTGAGGCATGTCTCTATGGCATATCAATATGGTCATGGGGCAATGTCTCAGTGGGTGGAGACCCACACAATAACCAAAAGAATTTGAATTCCCATTCTGGTAAGTCCTGCTACATTTTTTAGTAGAGTAGCAAGAATCCCCTGAGTGCATGGGCAGTGCCTAGCAAAGAAAGAGAGACCATTACTCCAGGGCCTTGATATTGATGGTTGTACTTATGAAATTTTCTTGTGAAATTGAAACTTAGCCTAGTATTATATATTGCCTAAGAGTTATTTCCTGAAAGCCTCTTTTATTGCTCAAATATGGCCACTCTGCCAACTACAACCAAAAAGAGGCACAATATGTAGTTGGTCTCTTTGGATTTTGGAGACAACCCATTCTTAATTTGATTGTGTTACTCAGGCTCATTTACCAAAGTGACCAAAAAAGCTGCTAGTTTTGAGTGAGGATCAGAACAGGAGGAGGCTCTGTGACAGGTTCAGGCTGCTGTGCAAGCTGCTCTGCCTCGTGGGTTATATGATCCAGGAGAGCCAACGGTGCTGGAAGTGTCAGTGGCAAATAGAAATGATGTCTAGGGTCTTTGTCAGGCCTCTATAGAATCACAACAGACTTAGGATTTTGGAGCAAAGCCTGGCTATCATCTGCAGATTACTCTCCTTTTGAGAAACAGCTTTTGGCCTGCTATTGGGCCTTAGTAGAGACTGAATGCTTAACCATGGACCACCAATTTACCATGAGACTTGAATTGCCTATCATGAGTTGGGTGTTGTCTGATAAAACTAACCAAAAAGTTAGGCATGCACAGCAGAAATCTATCATAAAATGGAACTTTTATATATGAGATAGGGCTCAAGTGGGCTTGGCGGCACACCTAAGTTACATGAGGAAGTGGCTTAAATGCCATGGTTCCCACACCTGCCACATTAGCTCTCTTTACCAGCCCACAGCTATGGCCTCTTGGGGAGTTCCTTATAATCAGTTGACTAAGGAAGAGAAAACTCGGGCTGGTTTACAGATGGTTCTACACAATATGCAGGTACCATCCAAAAGTGGAGAGTTGCAGCACTACTGCTCCTTCCTAGGATGTCCTGAAAGACATTGGTGAGTGCAAGTCCTCTCAGTGGGAAAAACTTTGAGCAGGGAACCTGGTTGTTCATTTTACTTGGTAGAAGAAATGGTCAGAGGTGAATTTATATACTGATTCATGGGCTGTCACCAATGTTTTGGCTGGATGGTCAGGGATTTGGAAGGAACATAATTGGAAAATTGGTGATAAAGGGGTCTGGGGAAGAGGCATGAGGATAGCCCTTTCAAAGTGGGCAAAAAAAAAAAAAAGAGAAGATTTTTGTGCCCCATGTGAATGCTCACCAGAGGGTAACCTTAGTAGATGATGATTTTAATAATCAAGTGGTTAAAATGATCTGTTCTGTGGTTATCAGTCAGCCTCTTTCCCCAACCTCTTCTGTCATTTCCCAATGGGCTCATAAACAAAGTGGCCATGATGGTAGGAAGGAAGAAATTCATAGGCTCAGAAACATGGGCTTCCACTCACCAACCCTGACTTGGCTACAGCCACTGCTGAGAGTCCAGTCTGCCAGCAGCAGAGACCCACACTCAGTCCCCTATATGACACCATTCCCTGAATTGATCAGGCTGCTACCCAGTGGCAGGCTGATTACATTGGACCACTTCAATCATGAAGGGGAAGTTATTTGTTCTAACTAGAACAGATACATACCCCAGTTTGGGGTTTGTCTTCACTGCACACAATGCTTCTAGACATACAGAAAATCATAGCCATGACCATGGTATTGTATACATCATTTCTTCTGATCAATAAACCCACTTCAAAGCAAATGTCATGTGGGAAATGGACATATGCTCATGGATTTCACTGGACTTATCTTGTTCCCCATCATTCTGAAGCAGCTGGAATCATAGAGTGGTGGAATGGCCTTCTGAAGACTCAATTATAATGCCAATTAGGTGTCAATACCATACAGGGCTGGGACAATGTTCTGTAGGAGGTTGTACATGTTTTAAATCACTGTCCACTCTATAGTGCTGTTTCTCCCATAGACAGGTTTCAGGGACTCAGTAATCAAGGGGTGTTGATGGAATTAGCACCATTCACTATTTACCTTAATGATACACTAGGGAAAAATTTTTTCTTCCTATCACTGCAACTTTAAACTCTCTTATTTTTGAAAGGAGGAGTGCTTCCCGCAGGAGACTTAACAATGATTCCATTGAACTGGAAGTTAAGACTGTCACCTGGCCACTTTGGGCTCCTCGTGTCTCTGAATCAATAGGCATAAAAAGGAATTACTGTACTGGCTGGGGTGACTGATCCTGACTATCAAGGGGAACTAGAACTGCACCTACACAGTGGAGGTTAAGAAGAGTTTGCCTGGAATACAGGAGATCCCCTAAGGCATCTCTTACTACTACAATGCCCTGTGATTAAAGTCAATGGGAAACTGCAACCATACAATCCAGGGAGGACTACCAATGGTCCAGAAACTTCAGGAATGAAGGTTTGGATCACCCTATCAGGCAAAGAACCACAGCGAGCTGAGGTGCTTGCTGAGGGTAAAGGGAATATGAAATGGGTAATGAAAGAAGTTCTTGATAACCAATTCAAAAACAGGTACTGTAATTGTTATGAATATTTGTTCTTTGTTTTGTATGAGTATTTGTTATATGTACATAAAGAAAATATCTTTGTTTTCTTCCCTTATTCCTTTATCAAATGATGTAAATTGTATTAGTTTCACATCATATTATTTAAGTTGTAGAAATATCAAATTTAAGAATGAATATTACACAAGGAATTTTGCCCTATTTTGGAGAGATTTAGTGCATTTCTGGGAAAATATGTTTGTTATTGTCATTTTTAATTTAGAGATTAAGTGTAGTTTAAGGTTATGTGTACAGCTGCCAACTAGACAAGGGGTGGACCATGAAGGTTAGGTCCATGTGTCAACTTGGCAAGTTAATGTTGTCCACTTGTCTGGTCAAGCAAGCACTGGCTTCATTTTTACTGTGAAGATATTTCATGGACTTAATAAGTAAGTTGATTGCATCTATGACTGATTACATCTACAATCAACTGAGGAGATTGTCTTCAGGAATGAAAAACATCTCATCCAATCATATGGAGTATGTAAGAGAAGTGATATTTTCAGCCCTCAGGAGAGGGAATTTTCATCACTAATTTCAGCCAGCTTCTCCTGGGGAATTCATTGAAAACCTTCATTGGAGTTCCCAGCTGGCAGCCTGCCCTATGGAATTGGATCTCATGCATCTCCACAATCACATGAGAGGTTTTTACAAAATCTCATATTTACAGATATCTCCCATCAACTCTGTTTCCCTAGAGGACCCTAACAAATACACAATTCAAACCCAAATTAAATACCATTCCATATTCACTAGAATGGCTATAGTTAAAAAAAAAAAAAAAAAAAAAAAAAAAAAAGAAAATTTCAAGTGTTGAAGAGGATGTAGAGAAATAAGAATACTCATTCATTGCTGGTGGGAATGTAAAATGATGGTCACTGTGGAAGACAGTTTAGTATTTCCTCAGAAAGCTAAATACAGAATTACCATATGACCTGGTAATCCCTCTACTGGGTATATACCCTAAAGAATTGAAAGCAGGGACTCGAACATGTATTTGCGTACTGATATTCATAATGGAATTATTCACAATTGCTAAAAGATAGAAGAAATCCAGGTATCCATCAATTGATGAATGAATAAACAAAATATTATATATACATATAATGGAGTATTATTCATCCAAAAAAGGAATGAATTCATGACACCTTCAATAACATGGATGAGCATTGAAGACATTATGCTGAGGGAAGTAAGCCAGAAACAAAAGTTTAGATATTCTGTGATCTCACTGATATGAAATAATTAGAATAAGCATACTGCTAGAATTAGAATCTAAAATAAAAGCTACAGGGGCTGGTTTGGAGGTAGAGAATGAGGACTTAATGCTTAATTTGTACAGAATTTCTATTTAGGTTGGTTGTAAAGCATTGAAAATGGATTATGATCATGAAGTACACATATGTTATTGAAAAAATCTTGCCAATAGACTCGTTCCATACACGATTACCACAAAACTTCAATTTGTAGTGTCACAATATTTTCAAAGTGTCATAAAGCAAAGTGCAATAAAATAAGGTATTCCTGTATGCACATCTTATAAAATTTGTGTAGGTAAATATTGTCTCAAAGACAAAACAATCTGAGCACAGTTTTCTTTTCTTTAACTAGTAGTCTCATTTTAAAAATTGTCAATTTATATTACTATCTATTTCAATATCAGTGATATAAAAAGTAGATAGGGAAGTGGCTGTGGCTCAATCAGTAGGGCTCCCATTTACCATATGGGAGGCCCCGGGTTCGGTTCCCGGGGCCTCCTGGTGAAGGCAAGCCCGCCCGCACGGCGTGGTTAGCTGACCCAGCGAGCACAAGCAGCAAGGGGGGGATAAATGAATAAATAAATAAAATCTTAAAAAAAATAAAAATAAAAATAAAAATAAAAAGTAGATAAACCAATTGTCATAAATATTTAAAGAAAGACTCACAAAACACCAATAAACAAATACAGCAAAGTAACAAGTTGTTTTTCTTCATGCCCACTAAGTTGTAAGAGGTTTATTCTAGGACAGTTTCTCAGTTCTCTGAGGAGAAGTTATGTGGAGTTATATCATTTATAAGAGTCAAGCAAACATTACAGGAGTGGATACAGTCGTGTTTTGTACTAACAACCAGAAAAAAAGCTTTTAGGAACACTCTAATTTTCCTGTCAGTATTATACCATCAGTGAGCTCACAGGCAAGATGACACCTCAAAAAGAAATACTTCTCTCCTTTGGCCTCCGTAAGTTCTTCCTCCTTGTACACAGGAGAAGGAACTCCCTTTCATACAGGGTGATTGAGCCACACTATAGCCCCAAGAGATGATGTGTAGGTTATCAACACACAAAGGGGAAAAAGAAATGACTCCCCAATTTACTAAATAAAATACAGATTTGGGGAGGCAGTTCCTAAATCTCCAAAAGGTAGATATTACATGGCCTGTGTTTTCACACGGGACAAACAGGAATGAACACATTGGAAACATTCACAATGTTCATAAAATATGTCTTTGTTCAAAATATCTGGGAAATTGCAAGAACCTAAACCTAGGCAGATATTTTATCCAAGAAAGGCAACATTTAAATGAATCATCCTTTCCTCAGCATCAAGAATGCAATGGGTTAAATACCACAGTTCTTCAATGGAAGCAATAGGTTAAAGGTCCTTGTCTCCAAAATACCTCAGCCAGGAAGTACAGAAAATGGAATGTAACATGTTTAATGGCTTTAAAACATGGAATACAACCTAGCCACATATTTCTGGCCAACAGCAAGAGACTTTCACATTGGAAATTAAACTTTTACATTACAAAAAAGAAGAGAGATCAACTCACTTTCAGACACAAGGGGAAAAAATAGAAAACAGCAAATGACAATAGCCTAAAAATAAAAACAAACAAACAACAACAACAACAAAAAACCAACCACTTGACAATTGAGGAATTGTCTCATAAAGATACTTTAAAGGACAGCAGGGCTCATTTATTATTTGACATGTCCTTATTTGAAGGGGCAATAGGACCTGGAGCTAAAGTATTCTGTTGTAAAGATATAGTACATCAAGAAATCAGACAAATGGTAAACATACATATCACATTAAAGATTCATAAAAAGGGAGCAGATATGGCTCGAGCAGTTGAACTCCCACCTCCCACATGGGAGGAACCAGGTTCGGTTCCCAGTGCCTCCTGAAAAACAAAAGCAAACAACAAGCAAAACAAATGAAAAAATAAAAGAAAAAAAACAGAACAAAACACTCAGGGAAGCTGATGTGGCTCAGTGGTTGAGCTCCAGCATCCCACATACAAGATCCTAGGTTCAATCCCCAAGCCCTGGTATCTCAAAAAAAAAAAAAAAAGAAAAAAAAAATGTGCTAGAGGGGAGTAGATATAGCTCAAGTGGTTGATTTTAATAATAATATGCTACTTTAATAATTAGACCAATAAATGATCTATCTGAGACTAATATAAGAAGTGAAGGCCATGTGTCCTTCTGAGAGCATTCCTTGTGTCAAGATATAATTTAGAATGAATCTCTCTGTACTGCAGTGGATTTAACTGTAAATGAAGCAAATATTTGTACATTCTTTCATAGGAAAATTGGGGATTTATTCGTTAATTGGCTTTTCAATTCTAGGATTAAAGGTTTAAACACTACCTTTATTAATGATAAAACCTAATTAAAGTTTTAATCTCAAATAATTTTAGGATTAAAGTTGTCTCTTAAATTTTTTTTTAAATTTATATAATTTATATAAATTTATATAATGGTTAGTTCTAATAAACTGCTTCTTTAAAGTCACACACCCCTCTTTTTCATGTTTTCCTTTTTATGATTTTCATTCGAATTTCTGTTATGAATCAATGGCTGATTATTTTTCTTATTCTTTTGATAAAATAGCACAAATGATTTTCCCATATTTGGATCAAGAATGACTGTAGTTTGTTTTCAATGTAGATAATTTGCTTCTGTCATAAGAATTCATTAGTTAAAAAGTCAGACATCCTACTCTAAAAAGTCATCAAATTTGACATGAGAAAGAACCCTCATTAAAATCACTTCTAAGCAGTTCTGGGAAATTATTGTAGGTAAAAGAAAATAAGAACTATTTCCAACATGGCCCCAGAAATTTTCTAGTCTCTCATTATACTCTTTAATCTATGCAAGTTTGGATGGTAATAGAGATTTGGGGCTGACCTTGGATCTACAACAATAAATTGAAAATCTTCTACAGACTATGTTTTCCCATATTCCAGAAAGGAATCCAACCAATCGGCAAGAGTGCCCATTTTCTAGACAGGAACTCTCTCACTTAAATTACTGCATAGTTGCAGAAGTCTATATGAAATTGTCTCCTTCTAAAATACTTTTGTTAAATAAGAGAATTAGTGAAAAATGTGGCGTAGATATGATCAGTAGGGAAAACCCTCTATATATTCATATGTATATGAATCTAGCCTATGTTTATTTTAGCAAAAAGAGCTATTAAATAATCAATTTTGTTTACTTACTTTAGGTACAAATTGAGTTCCAAAACCAAGATGTATAAGAAAATATTATGAAGGACCAACTATGACAAGGCATCTGTGTTTGAGAATATAGAAATACAAAAGAGAAATGGCTTTTTCTTCCAATGCTCTTATCTTCCAAGTTGGGAAAATGTGAAATAAATACATAAACTTTTTAAGCAGTCTCCCTTTTTAACTATAGGCAGGGTTCTCTGGGGAATCAGAACGGACAGGAGATATCTGTAAATAATATGAGATTTTACAAAATTATCTCACATGATCATGGAGATGCACAAATCCAAAATCTGCATTGCAGGCTGCAAACAAGGGATCTGATGAAGTTTTTTTTTTTTTTTTTTTTTGATGAAGTTTTTTGATGAGAACCCAAGAGATGCTGGCTGTAAAGATGGGAATTCTGTCTCTGAGTGCTGAAATCATGTCCCCTTTTAAGGCCTTCAACTGATAAGATGAGTCATCACTCATTGATGACAGCAAACTCCTTAGTTGATTGTGGATGTAATCAGCCATGTATGTAATTAAATCTGATGATTAAAGCCCATGAACTGCCCTTGTATTACAATTAGTCCAATGCTTGCTTGACCACACAACTAGACACCATTACCTGGCTGAGATGACACATTCGCCTAACCATCATTAGGCTATAACAGAGGTAGAGTCTTGGAGCTTGAAGAACAGCAATATTTTACTCTGCAATATTAAGTGAAGGTTTTCTATAGAAAAAGGAACATGGAGCTGAAATTTTAAGAATGGATAGGATTTTGGACACTAGTAAATTCTACTTTTAAATTAAGGACTTCTTTTGGAAATTAGTTTCTCCCATGGATTCCTAGAAATTCTCTAGATGTCTTCCTTTATTGTAGGTGTTTTTCTTCCTATGTTGCACACTTAACACATAGGTTTTGGATGGTTTGGTTTCATCACCCTTTTTTATTTAAATCTAATTGTCAGGTTTTCTTTGAATGGGTTTTCCTGATGTTTATGTTCTGTCCTTGGAAGTCAATGCCTTCAAATTCTCATTTTTACTCAGAATACCGATGCATAGGTCCAACTAGCTCTTGAATCTCTCTCCTGATTATTTCACACATCTCAAAATCAACATATTTAAAGAAAAAAATAAAATATTTATTGGTAAAGGTAAAATGTTTCAATTGGCTTTCTTCCTTATATTGTCTTTGGCATTACTATCATCAACATTCTTCCCCATATGAGAAAATTAAGACCTGCTCTAATCTCATCCCTCCCCCTTCCCCTACTCCATTTTCCATGTGAATTGATTATAAGTTTTAATGATTAAATACACTTATATTTCTGAATGCATACCCTCTTCTTTATTCCCACACTTACTGCCCTACCTCTGAACCTTGATATTTCTACCTGTACTGTTATAACCCATTGTCTTTTCATTTTATAACTTTCATCCCCAATGCAACATAGAATTCATCTCAGTGCTTTTTGTTAATGTGATAGATTCCTGATTAAATTATTCTCCTGTGCAAAATTCTTCAATATAACCTCTCATCTATGGGCTTTTAATAATTTATCTGTAATTGCCCATAGTTCACAATGTGATTTTTAATTTAAGGCAATATTTTAGTTCCTTGAGAGCATCCACACATGATTTGTACCTTCACCTGTGTTTTTTTTATCACTATTTTGCAAGCCTTTATAATTGTCTATTACAACTAAAGTGTTAAATCGTTCTTTATTTCTCAGATCAAGCATGCATTCCATTCTGAGTTCCTCCCTACTTTTACTGGTTAGAATTCATTTTCCATTTGAACTTTAGATATGATGAAATTATAAGGATTACCTGTTTCAATGCTTTTCGTTCC
This sequence comes from Tolypeutes matacus, assembly GCA_026826555.1. Lineage (NCBI taxonomy): Eukaryota > Metazoa > Chordata > Mammalia > Cingulata > Chlamyphoridae > Tolypeutes > Tolypeutes matacus. The sequence continues at coordinate 28,222,029 of JAKSZT010038599.1, forward strand.
TGCACTGGGGGAAATGAAAACATACTCTTTCTTTTTCCCCATTCCAAATATATAGCATAGGTGGCAAAATCTAAGTATTTGTTAATTAATCAATGGTATAGCTAGTTATTAAGTTAAATAGTGAACAGACTACAGGGAAGTACACTATAGGTAAAAGAGAAAATTTCACTGGGGACCAGACAGACTCCAGATGCTAGGGAAAGTGAATCAATTGTAAGATGCCTCCATAATGCTTCAGTATTATGCAAAGTACCTGTATTAGTCAGCCAAAGGGGTGCTAATGTGAAATACCAAAAATGGGTTGGTCTTTATAAAGGGTATTTATTTGGGGTATAAGTCCACAGATACCAGTCCATAAAGCATTAAGTTTCTTCTCTCACCACAGTTTATTGCCATGTGTTAGAGCAAGACAGCTGCCGGCATTTGCCAGGGTTCAGGCTTCTGGGGCTCCTCTCTTCCCGGGGCTGCGTTTTTCTCCGGGCTTAGCTCCTGTTTCCTCCACGAGGTCAGCTGCAGACGATCAAGTGAACGGCTTGCTTCTCTTCTCCTGGGGCCTTCTTTCCAACATTAAAACTGCTTCGCAAAGGACTACCTCAACTGTCCTTTGCCTTGCCTTTAATATTCAATTCCCCACCCACCAAGGGGTGGGGCTCAACGCCCTAATCCTAACCTAATCATGCCCAGATTAACAGATCAGTTTACAAGCATGATCCAATTATAGTTTTGGAATTCATAATTACATCAAATTCCCCAGCGGTTACAGTACCCATCAGGAATAATAAACTAAAGCAAGTTACTGACAGTTATTTCTTTTAAGTTGGTAGGGGATAGAAATGGAAAGATGTCTAATAGAGGAAGCCACACAAATCCCCAGATGAATGTTCAGATCTACCTATCCAACATCCAGCTTAACCTGCCTGCAGCTGCATCTTAAATAGTCCAGCAAGGGCAGATCAAAACAAGCTATATCCATATAAAGTAAGATCTCATTGCAGAGAACCAGGAAAAAATGAAGATGTGTATGTGCTTGTCAGGTGTGGGGATGGACAAAGCAAGCAACATTTAGGTTAGGAGGTCTGGTTTTTGAATTTATAAATTGAAGTGAGAGGTTTAACACACACTCAGGTCTCATTCCTGGCCATTCAAATTTTTAAGATACTTTGCTAGATACTGGATATTAGTTAGGAAATAAGATAGGCACATTTCTTTACCTCAAGCATTTTCCATTCAGTTGGGATAGATGATCAACAATACATTAATATACATGGACATAGTTTTGTTTCCAAATATTGATTTATCAACAAGCAGAAAAATACTTTCATATCAAGAAAAATAGTGGTAGAGGATGGCTAATTATGATGGAGGATCAAGGAAGATCTTTCTAAGAAAAAGTCATCCATGCTAAAGTACAAAGCTAAATTATCCAGATGAAAAGAATATGTGTTCCTGAGGGAATGACATTACAAAGAGTGGGTGGGATTCTGAAATTGAAAAAACAAACAGTTCAAAGCTTCTGAGGAACCACCAGAAACTCAGTGCAGATGGAAAGTTAACAAATATCGGGTTGGGGACATTAGATGCTAAAAAGGTAGGCAGGGGTTATTTATAGATGGGTCCAAATCATAAGCCATGCCATGGGCTCTACTACTTTCTTCTTCACGTACTTTTTTGTTAAACTTCAAATCTCTTCTATCTAGAGAAAAGGACCAGAGATAGAGGAGTAAAGGAAATAGATCACATTATTTCCACTAGGATACCCACTATTACCTCTAATCTTTTGTTCTTATCATATTCATAGCATGAAATTAGCGTAAAAGACCCTGTCCATGGTGGAGACTAGGGAGAGGTAGTTTGTGCTTCTTGGGTCTTCTTAACACTTCATCTATTAGATATTTGGAAATGTGCTCATGAAAATAACTCATGAATTATTTTAGTCTTCATTTCTTTGGTATGAATTTATTGGAATTGCAATCTTCCCTTTAGCTTAAGTGAAAAATTAGGGATTATCTTTCAGCCTATATTTTTCTAAATCTGGGGCAGCTCTTCTTTATATGTGATTGTCTAAGCTTGCCTGCATGCCCAAAAGCAATAGGGTCAAATCAAACTCTTACAGAAGAACTTCTCTTAATTCACAGAAGAGGAAGCTGAAGTCTCACAATAAGTATATCCCCAAACTCCTTGGAAGGCAAAGATCAAATTAAACCAGAGATTATTTCTACTTTTTACAATGAATATACTTTTTCAGGAGCACAACAGAAAAAGTTAGAATGAAAAGCCAGTATACACAGTGATAAAAACACTATAATAAGTCATAAAAGTTGTTTCTTCCCATTCTACCATGCAATGTGGGATAAAGTCTTGTTTCTGTTGCATTAGCTTGAAGACTTTATCTTGAGTTTGGAGAAAGTTTCAGAATTTTTCATATATACCTTAATGGAGTTCCTAGATTGTCAATACTTTTTCCTTTTTAATTCCAAAAATGTTGATTTGTTTTCTTTTTTCAACATTACTGGAACCTTGCTTAATAGCTACATTCATTATGTGACTGATTACAAGGGAGATAAATAGGATGATAATTTGACCACTAATTAAGAGATTCTTTGTTAATGAACAATGAAAATTTTACCTCTAATTTCTAAAATCAAGACCATTAAAACTTGTTCACACCTTCTTCTTGCTGGATTTCTCTACATACAGTTATAACTATTTACTATCAATGTTAAATATTTCAAACTAATGGCACCACTTATTACAGAAAGCCATTTAATGAGTAGATGTTAACTGCATTGCTGAAACCAAAGATTGCACAAGAAAGAATTATTCTTCTGCTTTTCTAAACCACTGAAGAAATTTTTATCCAAGTAATTAACATGACCCAGTCCAAATTAAGGTGTTATTCAAAGAATTTTTATTCTGCTGTTCACTACTAATACTGCATTACTTATAATGTAAAACTCCATGCATTCATTTTCTTACAGTGTCATTTTCATTGGTTTGTCACATGCATCACAATACATTTATAAAAAGTGGCTTTTGAATGGATATACAGAAGTATTTTAAACACGGTAGTCCAAAGCAGGAGTAATCATTATTTAAAGCACTAAGATGGTGAACTTTGTAATTTTAAAAGTTTTGTATTTGTTTTACAATGTAGTAGAAGTACAAACACCCATGCACAGACATAAAATGACACACATTCATGCACACATATAAATAAGGTTTCCTTTTATCCCTTTATTTTTAAAGAGGCTTTAGATTACGTAAATGTTACACTGAATATATAGGGCATTCCCATATACTCCAACCCCTCTCCCTCCCACACATTCCCCCATTAAGATCTTTTATTAGTGTGGTACCTTTGTTACAATTGATAAACACAAATTAAAGTATTTCTACTAGCTATGGACTATAGATTACATTATGGTTTACACTTTGCACTGCACAATTTTGTAGATTTGACAAAACGTATGATGGCCTGTATTCATCATTGCTATATCATGCAGAACAATACCAATGTCCTTAAAAATGCCCCATGTTACACCTATTCTTCCCTCTCCCTTCCCTCAGAGCCTCAGAAGACCACTGTATTTATATGTTCTTCAATTACTAGAATAATAATAAGCCTCCTTTGGTCCATATGGTCCATAGTTGTATACCCCTCTTATGTTTGTTCATTCCTCAATCTTGAGGATTTGGGGATGGTGACACCCACTCTGCTTCCAATTGATAAGGGTCTTAGATTCCATGGGTAAGATGGATGGAACTGTCATGCTTGCAATTTGAGGTACACTTTGGTTTTGGGGATGTGTGTTGTCCATCATCATCCTTTTGTTAGTTTTCTTGGGTGGGTCCAATGAACTGGAGAGTAGGTGTTGGCTGCAACTCTGCTACGATTCAGGGCTCAACCAGCATATGCGCAGCTGGAAGGTTTAAGTCTCTGGGATGTATATTTAATAGTGTATTGCTAATTATAAGTTCAAATAAAAGAAGTAGAAGAACCATTTGTAAGAAAATTATAAATGAGTCTAACTCTGATACATTGGGGAAATAGGTTACCATATATTCCAAGGTACCAATTTCCTGGGGTTGTCAGCCCTGGCTATAGTGTCTAGGTGTCTCTAGAGTCCTCAGGAGCATCCCTGCTTGAGGTACTGTTTATTTTGACAGTCAAGGAGATCATCCTGAAATGTGCATAAGTGTAACCTCTGGAATGATTTCCTGACTCACTTTGAAATCTGTTAGGCAGATTTTGATTAAGGTCTTCTCCCAAATCCATCACTAGTTGGCACTTGATAATAATTCTTTGGTACCAGGGAGGCTCATCCCCAAGACTCATGCCCCACGCCTGTTGAGAAAGCAGTGAGCTTATATGCTGTTTGGCTCAGAGAGAGGCCACATTTGAGCAATACATATTTTCTTAATTTCTATGTGACTTTTCTGTAACCTAAAACTTCTTTGAAAATAAAGTGAAAAATAAGACACTGGAGGATCATACAGAAGAAATCGTCAATATTCTCACATACATATAAACTAAAACTTCAGTAAGTATGAAGCCATACTAAGAAGCAGGAAGACATGGCATTAAATGTCATTAAAAAGATAGGGGAACAGTATGCATTCCTTAAGGTATACAGTAGTCACTTAATGTTTGTTTGTTCAGCCCATTTGCATACCCATTTCAGAATTTGCTACAATAATACTTTAATTATAAGTGTTAATGAAATATAATGGGACAGAGTAGGTAGGTAGTTACCGACCCTCTCACATACACACACACAAAAAAAAGTGGAAAGAAGGCTGGTACCTATCCAAGGAGGTGCATTGGATATATATAGAATGGGAAGGTGCTCTGAGTCTTCTAGGAGGGTAGTGGAAATATAAAGAAGCCAAAGGAAAACTATGAGTTGCTCATCCCTGTGGCTGGAAATGGCACATATACCCTGTCCTCACAGCAAGTAGCCTCAGTACCCCTGGCTCTCTGCTGCCAAGGGAGTGGGTGAGGGTGTTCCCTGGGAGGAAGAAGGGTCTGGCAGAGGGTGGAGAGTGGTTTCTTTGTGGTGAGTTTGGCCAGCTGACCTCCTTTGAATCTCAGAAGGGACCCCAACCTGATGGGGAGATAAGGGTGGGGATCTGCTCAGGCAAGCTGTCATACCCCAGTCACCTGACCAGGGAGAGAAAGCAATTAGACTAGAGAGGGGTTGGGAATAGGCTCCTAATCAGCAGGACTCTAGCAAGCTATAGAAGCCTAAAACACCTGGAGGAAGGGAGCACATTGCCCTCTGAAGACCGATTAATCTAAGGAGACAAATTAGCTCAGTGGAGGAATTCCTGCTTTCACTATGTGAGGTCCCTGGTTTTACCTTAGTTGTTATTTATTTGTTGTTGCTGCTGTGGCTTGTTTCTTCTTTGTTGTGTTTCCCTTTTCTTTGTTTCTCCCCCCCTCCCTTTTTTTCTTTAACTGTTTTTTTTTTTTTCCTACCTATGTTCTTTCTTTCATTCATTTTTCAATCTTCTGTATTCTGTTGTTTTTCATTCATTCCACCTTTTTGTTTGGCCTTCATTTCTTTTTTATTTTTATTTGTCTCTCTCATTCTTTTTTCTCTGTTATCCTTCATTATTTTTTACTTTTCTTTTTTTCTTTTCATTTTTCTTTTCCTCTCTTCTCATCATTCCAGAATTTTAATTCATTCTATATATTGTCTCTATTCTGTTTCTTATTTCATTTTTCTGTTCTACTTTTTAAATCTTATTCCACTGTAATTCTTATGATTTTTTACTAATGTTAATTATTCATTTTCCTAGGTCTTGAATGGCTCCTCTTCTACCTTTTAAAATTATTCTTACTATTATTCTTTTTTTCTTTTCTTTCTTTCTTTCTTTCTTTTTTTTTTTTTTTTGCTTCTTATCACTTTCCTTTTCTCTGGTCTTAATTTTTTTCCCAAGGGAACATAGACAACAGCAAGGAAATAGAATAAGAGCAATGAAGTTCCAAAGTGAACCCTTACAACACACAAAAACAACAAAATAAAACCGTAGTGTAGAAAGAGAAGATAACTAACAGAATAAACCTATCAAGATAAACAGATGTCTAGACACCAAAAAAAATTAGAAGCCATACTAAGAAGCAGGAAGACATGGCTCAGTCTAATGAACAAACTAAAAAAAAGGAGGAGATACAGAACATGGAACAAATAATCAAAGATGTCCAAACAAATATCATGAATCAACTTAATGAAGTGAAAGAAGACATAAAGGATATTAGAAGACACTAGGAGAACATACCAAAGAAATTGTAAACATACATAAAAAGATAACAGATATGATGATCATGAATGGCACAATGCAAGGAATCAAAAACACACTGGAAGCACATAACAGCAGATTTGAACAGGCAGAGGAAATAATCAGTGATGTGGAAGACAGTATATCTGAAATCAGATAGATAGAACGATTGAAAGAATCCAGGAGGGACTTTGGGACATGAATGACAACTCAAAACACACAAACATACACATTATAGGCATCCCAGGGGAAGAAGAGATGGGAAAAGGGACAAAAGGCATGTTGGAGGAAATAATGGCTGAAAATTTCCCAACACTATTGAGGGATATGGACATATGTGTCCAGGAAAAGCAGCAAACCCCAAACAGTATAAATCATAACAGGCCTACTCCAAGACAAATACTTGTCAAATTGTCCAATGCTCAAGACAAGTAGACAATACTGAATGCAGCAAGAGAAAAGAGTTCCATCACATACAAGAGAAGCTTGATAAGATTAAGCACTGATATCTCATCTGAAACCATGGAAGCAAGAAGACAGTGATATGACACAATTAAGGTGATAAAAGAAAAAAACAAAACAAAAAAGACTTTCAGCCAAGAATTCTCTAACCAGCAAAGCTGGCATTCAAAAATGAGATAGTTCAAAATATTCATGGATAAACAGAAATTAATAAAGTTTGTTAGTAAGAAACCTGTACTTCAAGAAACACAAAAGGGAGTTGTGCAGGATGAAAGGAAATAAAAGGAGAGAGAGAGTTGTAGGAAATTGTAAGAATAAGTAAAAAGATAAAAAGAGAAATTAAAACAATATATGGCATTATATATAAAGAAAATATGGCTAATATACATAATAATATACATATTATTATGTATACATAATTCCTTGACAGTAATAACACTGAATGTTAATGGATTAAACTCTGCAATCAAGAGACACAGATTGTCAGAATGGATAATAAAATATGACCTATCTATATGCTGTCTACAAGAAACACACCTCAAACCCAGGGACACATGGAGGCTAAAAGTGAATGGTTGGAAAACAATTTTACATGCAAATAATATCCAAAAAAGGGTGGGAGTAGCTATACAAATATCAGACCAAAATGACATTAAATACAAAACTTTTGTAAGAGAAAAAGAAGGACACAATATATTAATAAAAGGGGAAATCTAACAAGAAGAAAGAACAACATAAAATTTATGTACCTAACCAGGGTGCCTAAAACTATATGAGGCAAACATTGGAAAAACTAAGTGGAGAAATAGATGCCTCTACAATTATATGGGGAGACTTTAATATATCATTATCACCATTAAACAGATCATCTTGATATGGAATCAATAAACAAACAAAGACCTAGAAAAATACATTAGAGAATATGGACCTAATAGACATATACAGAACATTACACCCAAATACAGTGAGATATACATTCTTCTAGAGTGTACATGGATCATTCTCCAAGATAAACCACATGCTAGGCCACAGAACAACACACAATGAATTCAGAAAGATTGAAAATATATGAAGTAATTTCTCTGACCACAATGGAATGAAGCTGGAAATCAGTAAGGGGCAAAGGACCAGATTAGGCACAAAGATATGGAAGTTAAGCAACACACTTAGACAATCAGTGGGTCAAGGAGGAAATTGCAAATAAATTAGAAACTATCTTGAAATGAATGAAAATGACAACCCAATGTATCAAAACATATGGGAAGCAGCAAAAGCTAAACTGAGAGGGAAATTCATAGCCATAAATGCTTATATTAAAAAAGAAGAAAGAGCTAAAACAAAAATGTAACGTGACACCTGGAGGAACTAGAAAAAGAACAACAAACAAACCCCAAATGAAGAAGAAAGAAGGAAATAAAGATTAGAGCAGAGCTAAATGAAATTGATAACAAGAAAGCACTGGAAAACATAAAGAAAAACAAAAATTAGCTCAATAAGATTAATAAAATTGCCAAACCCTTAGCTACACTAACAAACAAAAAAAGAGAGAAGATGCAAATACATAAAATAAGAAACAAGGAAGTGGATATCACCATGGACTCCACTGAAATAAAGGGGATCATAAGAGGATATTTTGAAAAATTGTATGCCAACAAAATGGATAATTTAGAGGAAGTGGACAAATTCTTAGAAACACACAAGTAACCTACATTGACAAAAGACAAAATTGATTAACTCAACAAATCAATCACAATGAGATTGAATTAGTCATCAAAAACCTCCCAACAAAGAAGAGCCAAGGACAAGATAGTTTCACAAGTGAATACCACCAAACATTCTGGAAATAACTAACTCCAATCCTGCTTAAGTTTTCCCAAAACATAGAAGTGGAGGGAACATTGCCAAACTTGGTCTGTGATAATAACATCAACCTAATACCAAAGCCAAAGATGACACAAGAAAGGAAAACTATAGACCGATCTCTTTAATGAACCTAGATACTAAAATCCTCAACAAAATACTTGTTAATCATATTCAACAACACATCACACATTCATTTGATACAGACCATGACCAAGTGGGCTTCATTCCTGCATGCAAGAATGGTTCAACAGAAAAAAATCAATCGATGTAATACAACAGAAAACAGATAGAAAGAAATCTCATGATAATCTCTAGAGATGTAGAAAAAGCATTTGACAAAATACAGCACCCTTTCCTGATAAAGAACACTTCAAAAGATAGGAATAGAAGGAAACTTCCAGTGGTTCTCATTTGTGAGGGGATTAGGGTAGGCAGGGTGGGTTGGACTGTCTATTAGGGTTGGGGGAGGGACCAGGTGAACACTGGGATTTGCGGGTATGTGGCTGTTACTATAACATTGGGAATGTTCTTTTGGCAATATGGCAAGAGAGGGCTACTGATTTAGCATACTGGTTCCGGGGCCATTCTGGACAGAGCACATCTGGGCAGGTTTCTAGGGAGTGTGTGAGTGTTCAACTTGTCATAGTATGTTGTATCATTGGATGGAGACCCACATAATGAGTGGGAAGGTGTTGTACTCCCATCCTTGGGAGTCCTGCCATGTTCTCAAATAGAAGGGTGGGAGTCTCCTGAGAGCATAGGTACATAATAGGGGAGGACAGGTCAGTATATCAAGCCCTTAATGTGGTGGCAAGTAACTATGAATTTGTTCTTTAAGTAGTGAAGCTTGATGGTTGCTGTGAGTCCCGAGTGTAGGGGGAGGGAAGAATAGAATAGATGGAATGTGGGACATTTTGGGGTGATGGAAGTGTTCTACATGATCTTGCAATGATGGATACAGGCCATGTTAAATTTCATCAAAAGTTATAAAAGTGTATGGCCCAAAATGTAAACCATAATATAAATCATTGACCATAGTAGCGGCAATGTTTCAATATTCATACATCTATTGTAAAAAATGTACCATCCACATGTAAAATGTTATTAATATGGGAAAGGGGAGAAAGGGGAAGATGTTGGGTATATGGGAATCCTCTATATTCTGTATGTGACGTTTCTGTAACCTAAAGCTTGTTTGAAGACAAAATGAAAAAAAATAGGACACTGAGGGAATAAACAGAAGAAAATGCCACTGTACATATAAGATAACAAATCTTCCAGTGATGAAAGACATAATGTCCACTTTTTTTTAATTTTTAAAATTTTATATTTATAATTATTTTTTTATTATTCCAATTAATATTTTTGTATTTTACTTGTTATTTTTAAAACTATCATTATTATTTCATTTTCATAATAGTAATGGGCTATTTTCTTGCTTCATTTCTGAAGATGTTTTGGATCACATAAGGGTTACAACTGTGGCAGGGGAAGATCATTGGTGTGGGGTATCAGTGATGGAGATGCATAGGAGGAAGTTCACCTGGGGCATACCTGCAAAGCATATAAATGTGTTCAAGTCTTCATGGGGTATGGTCACAATGGGTGGATATTCACACAATAACCAAAAGAATATTGAATTCCCATCCTGGGGAGCTCTGTCACATTCTCTAACAAGACAACAAGAATCCCCTGAGTACAGGGACAATGATTACTGAAGGAGGATGGACCATTGGCGGTCCCTCGAGATTGATGAATGTACTTATGAACCTTTACTTTTGAAATTGAAACTTAGACTAGTATTATAGGATGCCTAAGAGTTATCTCCTGAGAGTCTCCTTGTCACCCAAATGTGGCCTCTTTCTAAGCTGAATTCAGCATATAAATGTATTACCTTCCCCCGTGTGGGCCATGACTCCCAGGGATAAGCCTACCTGGCACTGAGGGATTAATACCAAGCACCAACTAGCAATGCAACTGGAAAAAGACATTGACTAAAAGGGGGAAAGTGTAAAGACAATGAGTTTATATGGCTAAGTGACTTCAAAGTGAGTTGGGAGGTCATTCCAGAGCTTACACTTAGGCATGTCTCAGCAGGATCTCATTGAATGCCAAAGTAAATATTGCCTCAAATAGTAAAGACATCCAGACACTATAGGCAGAACAGACAGCTCAGGAGTTTGGTGCCCTCCCAATAGCCCTATTTTTGAATTTATCCTCCCCAGTGTGACAGAGTTGGACTCAGTTGTGGTTTTGCTACAAATGGCTCTTCTGCCCCTTCTATTTGAACCTATAGTTAGTGCGAGAGTTGGTAAGTGTATATCCAAGAAACTTAAATCTTTGGGCTGTCCACATGACAGCTGGGCCCTGAATCTCAACAGAGTTACAATTTCAACAGAGTCTCCAGTTTATTGGACTCACCTAGAACAACTAAAAAGGAAATGATGATGGGCAATGACCATCCCAAGGAACAGAGAGAATCTGCAACAGCAAGCAAGATAGTCCCATCCATCTGCCCCATGAGATCTAAGCCCCCTCTCAGTCATAGGTGCAGTGGACATCACCATCCCAGAATACTCAGGATTGGGGAATGAACTATGGACTAGAGTAGACTTACTGGTATCCTAGTATAGACTTACTGTGATTCTAGCAATGGAAGAAATTTTGCCATTGATGTGGAGGCAGTGGCCACTGTAGTTTCTGAGGAGAGGGAGAGGGAAAAACAGGTATAATATGGGGACATTTTCAGGACATGGGAATTGTCCAGAATGACAATACAATGACAGATACAAGCCATTATGTATCTTTTCATAACTTTCAAAATTGTGTGGGAATGAGTATAAACTACAATGTAAACTATAATCCATGCTTAGTGACAATGCTCCAAAATGTGTTCATCAATTGTAACAAATGTACCACACTAATGAAGGATGTTGTTAATGTGGGAAAATGTGGGGAGGTTTTGGAGTGGGGCATATGGGAATCTCCCTTTTTTATGTAACATGTAATCAAAGTATCTTTAAAAAAATAAAACAGTATATTAAAAAGAATGAAATATAATGGATGCCCCAGTCATGTGAACTAAATATAGTTTGCCAAATTTCTTCAAAAAGTTTTTTTCAGTGTCTCTGCTTGAAGTAATGTTACTTCCTTTCTTTCTTCTTTTCTGGATGAAGTCTTTACTATGGTGTTTATGGGAAGTATGTTATACTCAATTCTGGATTTTTACCAGATAACAACTATATGGTTGACTTCTTATAATCTGCAATGGATTTCTTAGAAAGTCAAAGTGATTTTTGGTATTACACTACCTGGAATTCTTCCTTAAGACTGTAGTCTGAGATTTTACTGTTTACCATTGTAGATGGAGATAACTGAAAAGAAAAAAATATATATTTATTGCATCTATAATAATTTCTTGACTTTTACAGTAAGTACCAAACTGGCTTCTTTGACAACTATAACACCTCTTCTCTCAGTTTTGGAATTTAAGGTACAACTTACAAAAAATTCATTTTCATACAAATCTCACTTCCTGAAAAATATCATGCATCCCCAAAACTTTTCAAGGATATTTCAAAGTCCTGAGTTTATCAGTTAAAGCCCTGCTAGCAGTGAAATCTTAGTGAATATCAGATTGCATGATTTTTATACAATCTGCACAGTGGCAAGTTTGTATGCAACAATATTAACCAATACAGTGCTACCTGATGGAACATCAAAAAGGAGAGTTTTATGAGCTCTATGACAGAGCTAAAAAATTCTAAAGAAGGGATCATTAAAACCTGAGTAGACTGGAGTGGTAAGAGAACTCTGGAGGAAGTAATTGACTGAAAATTAGGACAAAGTCCAGGGACTGAGGTTTAAAATGAGTATACTTAGATGTTTCAATTGGAGACAGATGCAAAAGTTATAAAAGAGAGTTTGTGGTCAGAGAGGGCTGTTCAGAAGATAAAGATTTCAAGGTAAGTAATTTCAACTGGTGACTAAGTACAAAGTCCAGCTTGATGTGTGGCTGAATGGAAATGGAAACAAAGCTTCTTTGAGTTTAAACTGTCAAATATCTGTGAGATGAGGATGTTGAAATAATCCTCAGAGAATATATAAGAAGCTACTAAGAAAAATTGTGCATATTAAATGTGAAAAATGAGGATGAAATCTTAGGTGCTAACTTCATAAAAAGGAATAAGGTACATGTGAGAAATAAAAGCTCTTATGCAATCTCATTTTGAGTTATATTAGCCAAAGGGGTCCTAAGCAAAGTACCAGAAATATGTTGGCTTTTATGAAGGGTATTTGTTTGGAATAGAAGCTTATAGTTATAAGGCCCTGAAGAGTACAACTCCAGGTTGCTTTCTCGCCAAAGTCAGTTACCACATGTGGAAGCAAGATAGTGGGCGATCTCTGCCTGGTCTCTCCTTTCTTCCTCTTAAGGTTCTGTGGGCCCAGGTTTTTCTGATCTCAGCTGTAGGCTGGCATAGGGCTCATTTCTTTCCAGGCCTTCTCAGCTGCTCAGGGCTCTGGTCTCTTCAGCTGCAAACTATCAGGTGAATGGCTCAGCTCTCTCCAGGGCTTTAGCTATTTGAGTCTTCTTTCTGTCACATTGCAGGACTGAAATAACCAAGTTATCTCCTCTTCTATGTGTCTTTTTGAGTGAGTGGCCATTTATATCAGCCCATAAAGGGGGCAGACACTCAACTCTGAATCACAGCCTATTGAAGTGGTTGAACCAAAGCCCTAATCTTAACAGTTAATTTAATCAAGACATGTCACCTGAATCTAAATCATCAAAGGGGATCACAACCAGAGGAACAGAACAGTTTATAAATATAATCTCTCATTTGGGGATTCATAAATAAAGTCAAACTGCCATACTTGTCATCTGAAGGCCCATTTTTGTTGGTCTTAGGCTACATCTCAATCAACTCTCAAGTTACATCTATTCCAAAATGAAAATATTGAAGACTGTATGCCTTAATTATTTAGTCCTTTACACCAAGCAGTATGCAGCATCTTTTAATACCTTTTGAATGAAAATGTAGTTGTGGCTTTTTCTATAAAATTGATGAATATATACCAATCTTCTGGCTTGTATCTGAAAAGTGAAGAGTGACCCTAACTCCTTAGATGAAGTAGGTAATAAAGAATTTGTTGTGTGAATGTGTATAACTTAGAGGAGTAAGCAGCAGGGTTGAATTTTAGCAGATTGGGGCAGGACAATATCACTTTACCAATGCTATATTTTCATAAACAATTTACAAACTGTTATTTGAAGAAAACTATATTTATAAACTTCAAACACCTACAATAATATTCATTAAAAATGTACATGGTTCTAAATTCCCATCTATTTTACTACAAAAACTAAAGATAATAAGCTTTGGCATTAAAAAAAAGTAAGATAAAGAAGAAAAAGTAAAAAATAATATTTTCCAGCATTTCTGTAGGGCAGGCATCCTTAATCTATTTTGTTCCATGGACCCCATTCCCAGTCAGGTGAAAATCATGGACCCCTTGTCAGAATATAGCAGCAGATAGTTTTATGATATTCAACCAGAGTCCGTTCTAATAACTACCATAATTTTGAAATATGGGGGAGTATAAGTGTTTTTTTAATTTACACATCAATTGTAATGTGCTATGAAATGAACACTCCTGTAATTTATTTCATACATTCAAAATTTTATAAGTGAAGGAAATGCTAGTTTCAGTTAGAGGTCAGAGAAAATACAGATAAGTTGATTTTTTCAATTCAAGCTCACAGATCCCCTGACATCTTTCCATGGAACCATTGTGTGTCCGTGGACTTCTAGTAAAGAACTTCTGCTAGAAGGCAATGTTTTGTGGTCTAATAACTTAAGAATAAGAAGTTTGACATCAGATTGATTTTTTTATTCTTACCAGTATTCTAAGCCCTTTGCTCAGTGGAAGGCTTTTTCTTAGGGTCCCATGGAAAGAATTCAGGGGCTCTATGAAATTGGATAGTGTAGCAGTTTGGTATTATTTATGAGTTCCAGAAATAGATATTGGACTGTGTTTGTAAACTGGTCTGTTCCTCTGAGCACATTTGATTGGCTTGGATTCAGAGGCTTTAATTTTTATTTGATTAAATAATGATTAAGGCTTTGATTGGGCCATGTCACTAAGACGTTGAGTCCCCACCCACCAAAGGGGTGGGAACTCACAGAGAAAACAACATGGCAGAGGAGAAAGTGAGAGTTTTGATCCTAGAGCCCGGGGAAGTAAGCATACAGAGAAGCAGATACTTGAGGAAAGAGAGACAGCTCTACTAGACATGGCAGAGGCCCCGGCTGGAGACACAAGCCATTTGTCTGATAGTCTACAGCTGGTCTGTGGAGAGAGCAGAGCAGCTGAGACCAGAGAGAAGCAAGCCCTGGGAGAGAGACAAGACTTATCCCAACCTGCAACTGAGATTGGAAGAAGCTGGGACCACGGAGCCTTGGGAGGTGGGGGGAAGACTGAACCCTTGCAGACATTGCCCACCATCTTTTGTCAATATATGGCAGAAGACTCTGGGTGAAAAAGTACCTCTCATGGTACCTTGAGTTGGACTCTTTAGGATCTTATGACTGTAAGCTTCTACTGCAAATAAATACCCTTTATAAAAACGAACTTATTTCTGGTATTTTGCATCAGCACCTCTTTAGCTGACTAATACAGATTTGTAAATACATCTATAAATTTATCATTATTCTAAAATTTAGCATTCTCTTTGATTATATATGTAAACAATAATTTACATGGGTATATCAGTACTTGTGATTTTTCCAACAATATAATTTCCAGATATTTATTTTTTCTGAGAACATTACAGCTATTGCAGATACTTTAAAATGATTTTAAGCTCAAGATTACTTAAACATTAAATAGGAATCAGTAGCTCTATTAGTTTATATTATTTAATGATTTAATAACCTAATGAGTCATTAATGAGTTTCTAAATGAGACAACTAAAGTGTCAATTTGGATTCTCTGGGAAGCAGATACCAGGACAGAATTAGAGGTATAGACAATTATTGGGTGAAACGCCTATGAAGGGTAAAGGAAAGGGGGACAGGAATAGAAAGGGTTAGCCTCAGGTCATGACATTGATGTGAAATCTTTAAAAGGAAAGAGGCAAGGAAAGGGGCCTGTATTGAAGAACTTCAGCTGCAGTGCACCTCTGAGAAAGTGTTAGTCAGACCAATGGGAACCTACAAAGCAAAGATCATTCTTAGAGGAAACTCTTGTTGGGTAGGAAAGTCCCATCTCTATAAAACTCTGCTGTGCTAGATTATTACCTAGGAAGAGCTCAGACAGACCATGGCCTTGGTATGAATTTTGAGTTGGATCCTAAAGGTGAGAAAGCTGAAGGCTATCAGTCAACTGTATTCCTAATGCCAGTTCTTCCCTAAATGGACATCTGAGCAGCACATTCCCAAGGCTTCTATAATTAATGTCACTATTTTTCCATATTTTGATAAATGTATTTCAACATAATATGTTTCCTTTATAATCACTCTGTGCCTTATTTTTTTTTAATTAAAAATCATATCCTGAGAAGAGTTCCATAATCTGTAGAGTTCCCCAACAAATGGCAAAGGGTTTATAAATGAGAAAAAGTGTTATGACCTCTTGAGCTAGAGCAAATATAAATGGGTAGTACATCAAGCCAATTTCTTACTGTAACATCAAGATTTCCTAAATATTGCTTCAATCTGGTAAATAACTCAGTAAGTTGAATTGAATATTCTGCCTGAATTTGCTCAAAGCACCTCCATGAAATTCTCTGTGTAGACCAGTTTGTTACTGTGGCCTGGATGTATTACAAGAGTATTTTCTGTGAGATTTTGAGAAAATCTGTATTGGACCTAGACAAAATTATCTCAAATACAGTATTATTTACTTAATATTTCACATTGTTCAACCCTTTCCTTATTCAGTTACCAAAAGAAAGAAAGGCAAATAATTGATCAGTTTTAAAACTTTAAGAAGAAATCAACTTGAATTTGTAATAAATACAGGCTATGTGTTATTTGACAGAAACAAATATATTATTTGCTGCCTTTTATGTGAGGCACAACTAATATAATATTTAAACAATTCATGGTTCATGATGGAGATTAAGAATGGAGGTTCCAAAATGGAGACAAACTAGGAAATATGCTAATCTTTGATAACGATCATCTTTTCTGAGACTACCGACGAAAAAAAAATAGTCTTTCCAGAGTTGACCAAAGTCCTTTCTTATTTGGAACTCTTTTCTCTTTCCCTCTTACATTTGTCCAATCTACACTAATATTTGTGTTTATATTCCGATTAATTAGATGACGGTTGGTTGTGTTTTTCTAGAGAATCTCATCTTAGTTGCCTATCTCTAAAAATTTTCTGTAAACATTCTCATTGGTATATCATATATAATAGGTCACACTGTATAAACTCAATTTTCAAATTCTTTTTTTCAGCCAGTGAGTAATAACATTTGGTTGGAATATTTCCGTTTTGGACGTTGATTAGATAATATATTTTGATAAAAATCTATAAAGGTATAATGGCATCAAAAGTGAGGAAAAAAGTCAGATTTCTCATCAACTGTGATTCACAAAATTTGGCCTGAGGAGTAAAACACAACTAAAAGAACTCAAAACTTGATCTTTGCTTAAAGCAGATAAGTGTTTCTTGATTAACTGACCCATTTCCCACAGATTACATAAACATATATTTTGTCACTATGGAAGAAAAAAATCTTCAACGATGAGAAGTTTTGTACTAAAGAAGTGATGAATGAAATACTCAAAGGCTAGCCCTTTCACCAGCAGAATAGATTTGTTTGCAAACTGTGATATTTGGGATTTGGGTTTTCTTAGGGGAAAATCTGCTGTTGAAAAGAAAGTCTCATTTTCAACATCTTTCCTTGAGCTGTTCCCCGCCCCACCCCTCGGATTGGGAGGAATGTACAAAATCATTTCATGGGAATAGGAGAGTAATCACTCATCTGACTAGGAAGCTAAAAGACTGAACTAAAGAAAACACAAAGATGAAAACATAACCTGCAAGTTCTCTTTGTATGAGTATCTTCACGATTTTTCATTTTTCTGATGTTTAAGACATGATTAAGATGGTGCAATGCTTCTTGTAAGTAACTGCACATCTGATATATCTTAGAACAAATGCCAAGACCCTTGAATATCCAGGCCCAGGGCTCTGGAGGCAAGCATGTTTGTTAGTGTACCTGTGTATTAGTAATGAAAGCATGGGGCAGGAGAAATGGTCTGTTTCAATTGTCAGGAGCTTGGGAAGAGCTAAGGGCATTTCTGGAGAGATTACTAGGGAAGATGAACCCTGTGTATGGGTAGAGTGTGTCCATTCACTTACATACTTATTTACTTATTAATTAAACTATTCAGCACTATTTTAGTATCCAGAGGTACAAAGACAAGTATCTTGCTATTTTAAAATGTACATAATTCAAACACATTTTAACTATGACTAAATAGGCAAATACAGAATGAGATAAATTGAGTTATCATTAAATGCTATTATGAAAATACATTAGTAATGAATTAAATAAAAAATAGAGTGGGAATTCCTAGTTTGAGTGGTCAAGAATGATCTCATTTAAAAAGAGCAATTTTAGAAGAAATTTTGAGATGGTTTAAAGCTGAATGGATGCCAGAAAATCATAATCTTAAAACGAATGCATTCCTTTGGGTGTAAACCTATTGTAGGTGAGAGCTTTTGATTAGGTAATTTTAGTTAGGGTATGGCCCAGGGTGGGTCTTATCCTTTTACTCGAGTCCTATATAAGAGAATGAAATCCAGACAAAGAGACAGAGATAAAGCCACAGAAGCAGAGAGAAAGCATGAAACAAGAAGCTAAAGCAATGAGAGTAAAGGGTAAGCTCAGCAGATGCTACCATGTGCCTTGACATGTGATGGGATTCCAGGATCACCAGCAGCCTGTCTTAGTAGAGAAAGGATCACCTGATGATGCCTTGAACTGAACATTTTTCTCAGCCTCGGAACTAACAACTTATAAACCAATAACACCCCATTATAAAAGCCAACCCATTTCAGGAATATTGCTATTGACAGCTTAGCAGAATAAAAGAAATGTGAAGGATTAAAAGTAGTCAGTCATTCAAAGAGCTGGAGGAAATTATTCTCATTAAATGAAATAGCTGGGTTAATGTCCATGTATGGGAAAAATCGTGATTTGCTTTGACAAGCAGAAAAGAGGACGGTGTGAATAGAGTATACTGTCTCAAAAGTAAAATAGTAAATGATACTGTTGGAGAGATTTGTAGACATTGGACCATTCAGGATGTTGTACATGTGTTAAAAATTTTGGATGTTTCTTTAAAAACAATGGTAAACCACTGAAGTGTTTTAGGTAGTTGAGATACTAGAGCAGGTTAATTTAAAAAATACTCTGAGAATTGAATGTAGGGGCAAGTTTTGAAGGGAGCTGATGAATTATGCCATTGGGGTCTCTACCAAGGTGAATTAATACCCATTTTATTATTTAACACTGAAAAGAAACTCAATATACATTCTTTGAATGAGTAAATTTCTTTATAAATAAATTAATTGGCATAATATTAGTTGACTGAGATAGAACATTGAACTTCCCCCAAAAAAATGTCCTGGCTATATTTTGATCATGTTACTTAGTCAATATCCCTCAAGCACTTTCTACCCAACATTGAGTATACCAGTTACTATAGATTCAGGGGAAGAAGAGTAATAGTTAGCAGTGTAGGAAATATTTCCAATATGTTTCTTTGTTCTGCCTCAATGCTATTGAAAACTATTATTATAAAGGAGCTAAAATAAAATGATAGATTTATCAAAATAATACAGGGTAAAAAGTATGTAAATGAGAATATCTCTTAACTATTACAGCAGAGAGGCCTGACATCCATATTTCTGCCCAACCTGAGGTACATTTTCATCTCACATCACATTCTGGTAGTGTCTAGATACAAGAAACAATTATGTGCATACATAGATATCAAGAACAAATTGGGACAGACACAAGAGAAGCAGTAAGATTTATTTTATTGGAAAATAAAAAGAGAAGAAAGTGCGAGACAATTTTTTTTGCAGAACCTGACTGTATTAGTTAGCCAAAGGTGTGCTGATGCAAAATACCAGAAATTTGTTGGCTTTTATAAAGGATATTTATTTGGGGTAGACGCTTACACTTACCAGGCCATAAAACATAAGTTACTTGCCTCACTAAAGTCTATCGCCACATGTTGGGGCAAGATGGCTGCCCACAATCTGCCAAGAGTTCAGGCTTCTTGGGTTCCTCTCTTCCTGGGACTCCATTTCTCTCTGGACTCAGCTGTTATACTCTCTCCACAAGGCCAGCTGTAGGCAATCAGGTGACAGCTCTGTCTTTCTCCCAGAGTCTGGATTCTCTCTGGGCTCCGATGCTTTGGTCCTCTGTGTGCTAACTTCCCAGGTTCCAGCTCAAAACTCCAACCTCCCTTCTCTGTGGTGTGGTTTCTCTGAAAGGACCCACCCACCAAGGGGTCAGGGACTCAAAGTCCTACTGACATGGACCAATCAAGGCCTTAATCATTATTTAATCAAGTAAAAGTAAAATCTCTGAATCCGATATACTCTAATACACCCAGAGGAAAAGACCAGTTTACGAACATAATCCAATATTTCTCTTTGGAATTCATCAGTAATATCAAATTGCTACACTCCACCCTCTGAATTCCAAAATGACATTACAATAGTCAAAAAAATAGTTTAACTCATTAACAGTGCTGAGTACAAAATATCACAACCAGCTTAAAGAAATACAGTTTGTCTTGAGGCAAAGACCCTTCTAGTTGTAGACTTCTGAAACTTACAAAACAATTTAACTGCTTTCAATACACAAATGGACAAAGGATAAATATTTTCATTACAATAAAGAGAAATTGGGAAGGAAACATGAATCATGGATCCTCTACAGTTCAGTAAACCTGCAGGACATACTTCATGAGATGTCAAAGTCTGAAAGTCATTCTTAAGATGATAGTTTCTTCTCCTTAGGGTCTCATGAGGACCTACCCTATCCACAGGCTTGCCCAATGGCCATTTTCTTAGTTCCACCCTCATCAAGCATCTGGGTATTAACCAAGCTCTAGACCTCACCCTCCAAGAGCATGGAGGTGATTGCCACACCTTACCCAATCTTTGGGTTAGAGCCTTAACCCCCCTAGTAGAGTGAAGTGAAGATAACATCCTCCCTAACCATTGAATACAAGCTCAACCCTCTCAGAGCAGTGAGTTGACCACCTGGCCTTCCCTAATAGGGGACAGGCCCACCCCTCTCAGACCTGTGGGGTGGTGACTTTAGCCCCCCTAATCCTTGGGGATTGTGCTACACCCTCTCTGTACACATGGGTGTGGTTTCTCTCTTGGCCCAAGGCAATGTCTTATTCCAGATCACAGCTTCCATGGTTTTCTTCTTAAAGCTTTTATCCTTTAATCTCTCCTCTCCATGTCCCTTTTAGTCCAAGCTGAGAGTGGTTTTGTTCATACAGCTCTCTCAAAAGGCTTGTTGGTTTAGCAAGCAAGAAGCAGGGGTCCAAGCCATCAAACAGTAAGACATTACACAAGTCTTTCCTTGATAACTGAATCTTCAATCGTGATTTACAAGTTCTAAGTTTAGAAAGTCCTTAAATGGGGCACTATCATCTGGGGACTTCATTTCCAAAGGCTTGGAATTTCCAGAATCAATTTCTGGTTTCTTTATACACAACATTTCAGTCCTCAGCTTATCTCTCTTGTCTAGCATTTTGCAATAAGATGCAATGAGAAGCCAAGCTGCATTCTCCAAGTTTATTTGGTAAGCTCTTCAGCTAAATGCCCAGGCTAATCATTTTCAAATTCTGCCTTCCATAAAACACCAGGAGTTAATCTTGGTAAGTTCTTTGAACTTTAAAACACAGATTGCCTTTCCTCCAGTTTCCAATAATACTTTCATCATTTACTTCTAAGCCCTCATAAAAAGCCTTTTTAGAGTCCATATTACTATCAGCAGTTTCTTCAAAGCACTGTAGGTCTTTTCTACCAAACATCTCAAAATTTCTCCAAAAAATACCCCTTATCCATTTATAAAACCATCCCAGCATTTTGGTAATTGCAAAAGTATGACACTACTCTCCAGTACTAAATTCTGTATTTGTCAGCCAAATGGGTGCTGATGCAAAATACCAGAAATCTGTAGGCTTTTACAATGGGTATTTATTTGAGGTAGAAGTTTACAGTTACTAGGCCCTAAAGCATAAGTTACTTCCTTCACCATAATCTATTGCCACATGTTGGGGCATGATGGCTGCCAAAATCCACCAAGAATTCAGACTTCTTAGGTTCCTCTCTTCCCAGGGCTCATTCCTCTCTGTGTGTTTACTTCCCAGGCTCCAGCTCAAAACTCCAACCTCCCTTCTCTGTGGTACGGTTTCTCTGTGAGTCCCCAGCCACCAAGGAGGTGGGCACTCAATGTCCTACTGATGTCACCCAAAGCCTTAATCATTATTTAAACAACTAAAAGTAAAACCTCTATGCAAATATTCTCACTGACCTGATTTTGTGATAATCAGGATAGGCTAAACATTCACTATATTAGAAACCATGCATGTGTCCCCAGACCTAGTTTTTCTCCATAAGTCTGGTTTTTAGAACGCTGGTGATAACAAAGCTTGATTTATTATATGACCATCCTGTATGGGAAAAGACTGTAACTTTGGGTATCTTTGGTCAATCTTAAGAGATATAGCAGGGGGACAGACAGGGCTCAGGTGGTTGGAGATCCATCTCCCATATGGAAGGACCTGGGTTCAATCCCCAGGACCTCCCAGTAAAAAATTAAAAAAAGGAAAATATAGAAAGTGAAACATATGAATCCAATACACTCTAATACACTCAGAGGAAAAGACCAGTTTACAAGAAGAATCCAAAAATTCTTTTTGGAATTCATCAATAATATCAAACTGATTCATAGACTAAGTGTTTTCATCATTTCCCCAGTAGGAAAGAATTTTAAAAATTCATATCAGAATCTCACTCCTCACATTTTATGATAATAAATATTTTAAAATAAAATGAATATTTTTCTCATATAATATTTTGAATTTGCCAGTTTCAACAAATTATTCTTCTAAGTTTCTAAATTAAAGATACAAAACTGTATGTACCTTCATTGCTTCATTTGTTAATTAAAAATATTTGTGGAATGCTTAAATATGACAAACACTGTGGTAGGCCATTTTTATCAGAGTGAATGTTTATAGATGTCCATGCTGTCATCAAATAACTTTACAGTATAAGGGTTTATATACTATAATATAAAAATTCAACTTAGTGCGATAAATACTTTGATGGAGAATAGAAAGTTATGCCCTCATGGGACAGTATAGTATTCCAAGCCTGAAGGATCAACTTATTTTTTCTAGTAGACCTGACATCTAAACTGAACCCTAAAAGTTGAATAGGATTTAGCCAAATGAAGATAAAGGTGTGAGTACTATAAGAATGAATAATTTGCAGATAACTGTAGTGAAAGCAAACAATTGAGAAAGCTAGAAAATGTGTATCTCAATATAATGGACAGTCATGTCTAGAAGGAAAGTAGTATATGCTATGTACTGCTTAATATTGTTAGAGTGGATTGTATGGATAGGTGTAAAGGAGCACCTAAGCAAAGAGAAAAGGACCTTGGAAAAAAGAAGATTCCTAATTGTTCAGACTTGTAAACCATGTTCAACTGCTGTTCCTTTTCCTTGAAAAGTCATTAAGAGATTTTAATTAGAAAAGTAAAATAATCAAATATAATTTAAAAAGATTACTTTGGCTGCAATATGAAGAATTTATTGAAGAATGGTAAGATGGGGAGAAAGAAAGGAGACATTTAGAATAATAACATCTTTTTGATTATGCCAGTAAGAAAAAGAGAACATATTCAAATAAATGCTGCAGAAGCTGACACAAAATATTTCTTGAATAAAGCATATTCTGGCACAACTTCTTTTTTTAATTTATTAAAGTATATCACTCATACATGAACATATATAAACAATAAATATATAGCAATAGTTGTGAAGTTACAAAACAAACATACATAACATCATACAGGGCTCTCATACCTTACCCTACCACCAATAACTTGCATTGATGTTAAACATTTTTAACTAATGATTAAAGAGCATCCTCAAAATATTACTACTAACCAAAGTATTTGCCCCCAACCCACCCTATTATTATTATTATTATTTATTTCATTTATACATGAACATACATAAAAAATAAGTGTATAGTAAAAGTTGTGAACTAAAAAGCAAACATTCATCACATCATACAGGGGTCCCATACATCAACCCTACAATACCTTGACTTGTCATGAAATATTTGTTACAAATTATGAAAGAATATTGCCAAACTCTTATTACTAATTATAGTCCTTATCTCCCATTTGGCTATTTTTCTCCCAACTCACACTATTATTACTCTTTAAATATATTTTTATGACAGAAGTTGTAAACTTGCAAAACAATCATGCATATGTGCAGAATTCTCAAACAACACCCCTCTAGCAACCCCCCAAACTGTGATGAACATTTGTTACAGTTTATGAGATAATATCTGATTATTACCAAATCCACAGAGTACATTTGACACACATTTTCCATACTCCCCCATTATCAACACAGTGCATCTTTGGCATAGATGTAAGAATATTACATTATTACTGTTAACCATAGTCCATAGGTCACTCCAGTTGTTTTTTTCCCATGTTTCTTCACATTCCCACCACCCTGCAACAGTGATGTACATCTGCTTTAGTTCACAAAGGACAGTCTTGCATCTGTACCATCAACCACAATTCTCATCTACCTGTGGGTTTACTGTGCTATTCAGACCCTAGATTATTCCCTAGCTTTCTTTCAATTGGCATTTACATCCCTAGAAATTTTCAGCCACATCCCCATTTATAAACCAGCTGTTACTCACTATAATGTGTTACGATCAACTCTGTACATTTCCACACTTTCAAAGTAAAACTAATTAAAACTTCTACATACATTAAATATCAGTAGTCCATCTCAGTCCTCCTTTTATGTCCTTTAAGAAGCCTCCATCTACCACCAGGTCTTGATGATATTTTCCTACATTTTCTCCTAGGAGCTTTAAGTTTCTTGCTTTTATATTTAGGCTTTTGATATATTTT
Source organism: Tolypeutes matacus (assembly GCA_026826555.1). Taxonomy (NCBI): domain Eukaryota; kingdom Metazoa; phylum Chordata; class Mammalia; order Cingulata; family Chlamyphoridae; genus Tolypeutes; species Tolypeutes matacus. The sequence goes on from JAKSZT010038599.1 coordinate 28,246,867, forward strand.
GAGTTAATTTTTGTATCAGATGTGAGATAGGAATACTCTTTCCTTCTTTGCTATGGATATCCAGTTTTCTCAACACCATTAGTTGAACGGACTGTTCTGTCTGAGCTGGGTGGGCTTGACAGGCTAGTCAAAAATCACTTGACCATAGATGTGAGGTTCTGTTTTTTATCCATCAGTTCGATTCCATTGGTCTATATGTCTGTCTTTATGCCAGTACAATGCTGTTTTTACCAGTGTAGCTAGGTAATACGACTTAAAGTCCAGATATGAGAGTCCTCCAACTTTGCTTTTCCTTTTTAATTTGTTTCTGGCTATTCAGGACCCCTTACCCATCCAAATAAATTTGATAATAATGTTTTACATTTATTTAAAAAAATGTTGGTGGAATTTTTATTGGGATTGCATTTAATCTGTATATCAATCTGAGTAGAATTGAAGTCTTAATGATATTTAGTCTTCCAACCCATGAGCATGGAAGGTTCTTCCAATTATTTAGGTCTTTTTAAAATTTCTTTTAACAATGAGTTGTAGTTTTCTGGATATAAGTGCCTTCATCATTGGTTAAGTTTATTCCTGAATATTTAGGTTTTATCTGTCATATTTTATTTTCACCACACTTTTTACACCTTCAATTACTTTTATTGATATAATCTTCATTTCTAGACTTTGTTCCAGGCCTCTCTCTTCTGCCTTTTCTTTTCAAGCTATAGCACACCCTTTAGTATTTCCTGCAAAGGCGATCTCTTTGTTACAAACTCTCTCAATTTCTCTTTATCTATGAATATTCTAAACTCACCCTCATTTTTTGAAAGACAATCTTGCTGGGTATAAGATTCTTGGCTGGAAGTTTTTCTCTTGCAGTATCTTAAATATATCATACCATTGTCTTCTTGCTACCATGGTTTCTGCTGAGAAATCAGCATTTAATCTTATTGTGTATCTCTATATGTTATGCATTGCTTTTCTTTTGCAGCTCTCAGAATTGTCTCTTTGTCTTTGGCATTTGACATTCTGATTAGTATGTGTCTTGGAGTTGGTCTATTTGGATTTTTTCAGATGGGAGTACTTTGTGCTTCTTGGACATGCATATCTATGTCCTTCAATAGGGTTGGAACATTTTTTTACCATTATTTCTTCAAATATTTCTTCTGATACGTTTCTCTTCTCTTCTCCTTCTGGGGCACCCATGACACAGAGGTTTGCATGTCACTTGCTGTCACTTAGTTCCCTGTGACCTTGTTCAGGTTTTTCCAATCTTTTCTTCATCTGTTCTTTTGTATCTTCACTTTCAGAGGCCATTTATTAAAGCTCACAAATCCTTTTTTCTGCCTCCTCAAATCTGCTATTATATGATTCTAGTGTATTTTTTATTTCATTTATTGCACCTTTCATTCACATAAGATCTGCTATTTGTCTATGTATGCTTTCAAATTCTTCTTTGTGCTCATCCAATGTCTTCTTAATATCCTTAATTTCTTTAGCCATCTCATTGAATTTATTAAGGAGATTTGTTTGATCATCTGTGATTAGTTGTCTCAACTCTGTTATGTCATCTGGAGACTTATCTTGCTCCTTTAACTGGACCATATCATCTTGTTTCTTGGTGTGCATTGTAATTTTTGGTTGGTATCTTGGCATCTGGCTTACTGGAGTATTTATTCTGGGTGCAGTTTTTCTCTTTAGTTTAGTGCTTCCTGCTCTTTCTCTTTTTGGTTGTGTAGTAGGAGCCAAGAATGTAGTTGGTGGTGTAAGCTGTGGAGGCTCAAGCTGCCCTCGGTGCCACAAGGACCAATTAAGCTTCTCCAAAATTTCTCATTTGCCAGGGGTAGGGACAGAGCCACAGCAGTGTGGAATAATCCAAGTCACACAGACCTAGACTGTAGTTGCCCAGAGAGACTGATGATGCTTCAAGCCCCTTTCTTCCCTGCCTGGGTTGGGGATGGAGGTGCAGATGTGGGCAGCAATCTCTGCAGTGCAGGTCCTTTATGACCACAGTTGTCCTGGTAGTCTGTGTCAGCTAAATGTACCTGCAGTTACCTGGATAAGCTGGTGCAGGGCCTACCAGCTTCCTCTCTGTTAGAGGTGGGGCTGAAGCCTAGGTTAGGGCTGCAGGCCAATCTGGGTGAAAGAAACCAGTTTCTACCATCACTGTGATTTTCAGTCAAGCTGGCTTCCCCTCATGCTGGGGGTAGATTCAAAATGGAGGCTACCATCCTCCTGACTCAGACAGGCTCAAACTTTATCTGTTCTTAGGGTTATACTTTATCCAGCCAAATTTACTAATCAGTAGCTGAAGTTGGTGCCCAACCGTCTCTTCTTCCTCCATTTTGGGGCAGTGGAGCTTCCATTCCAGCCACAGAACAGCTCCCAAGGCGGCTTGTGCTTACAGTGGAGGATGGCACTGATCTCTGTGGCATGGAATGCTCTACTTATGAACCTTATCTAAAGATGGACAGTTTTCTCTTTCCATTCTTTCAAGGATGTTGCAGGATGCACTTCCTGGAGTGCATCCTGAAGCCCCCAAACAAATGCTCTAGTTAGCTTTGGGTGATCATAACTGCCCTGTACCAGGAGCTGATTCTAGGAGCTCTTTACTCTGCCTCCATCTTGCTGGTTGTCCCACAACTCATTTTTGTATATATGCAATGCAGATGTTTGTATAAGTTTTAACTAAGTTCTATTTAAGGGTAGAAAATACAAATCCATAAATGAAATTAAGATTAATTTTAATATTCAGAAAGCACCCTTTCATGCTGAATCTTTAACTTTCCCACATATAATTGTTGTACCCAGATAGTCTCTTTCTAAAATGTGGTTTCTTTTTTTCAAAAACTGAAAATATTATACTACTTCTTTCAGAAACAAAATCACATTTGAAACACCATTTACCAAATAACTATAGAAAAATTTGAAATAATACATTGGAGAAAAAAATCACACTCACTATAATCCCTGTAAGCATCAAGAAATGATTCAATGTATATTTGTAATGGTGTGTGCAAATGTCAAAGAATGCTTTATGAAGAAAGAGCAAGACCTCAAACTTGAGTAAAATTGAAAGAATCATTCTACTGTCTTTAATATCCAATAACAGGTTCAATGATTCTCCTGTAGTTATGCATTTGTGAGATGGTCTGACTTTCTCTCAAGATATTAACTTTTATTTGGCCCATGAATCTCTTTTAGAAAGTGTTGTATTATGTTTTTTCTCTGGAGTTCAAATTATTACTTTTTTTAAAAAGGAGGTACCAGGAATTGAACTCAGGACCTTGTACATTGGGAAGCAGGCACTCAAACACTGAACTATATCAGTTTTTATGATAAAAAACTATATCAGATGTTTTTTTTTCATTTATTTGTTGGCTGTTTTTTGTTCTGTTTTGTTTTTTTTAGGAGGTACCAGGGATCAAACCTGAGACTTTATACTTGGGAAGCAGGCACTCAACCCCTGAGCTACATCCCTTCCCCAGAGTTCATATTATCTTGATATGAAAGTCTCATTCCATAAATTGGAACAAATTTAGAAAACAATCATTAATTATATATGATAGATATTTATAATGTTTATACAGTTGACCCAGTATTTCCATTTCTAGGAGTTTTTCCTAAGGAAAGGAACTAAAAAGATGTTATATCAGTATAAGCAGTGATATTTGTTGCAGTGTAATTAACAACAATAAGGGAATATGACATATATATATTCCACAGCAAGGAATGATTAACTATATTAGTATATATCTATATGATGGTTTGTAAAGAAGTCACAAAAACTGAAGATTTAGTATAATTTAATTACACAAAATACTACAGCATTAAGCGAAAAGGTAAGACAAAAACTGTATATATATGTCCTAATTTAAAATGTATATATTATTTAAAACTTCAGTACAGATATAGACATACACACCCATATATCTACAGTATAACAATATCTTGAAAATATATAAAAGACATTATCAATGTAATTTTCATGCCTATATGTTTATTTTTTTTAATTTATTTTATTTTTTTAAAGATTTTATTTATTTATTCATTTATCCCCCCCTTGCTGCTTGTGCTCGCTGGGTCAGCTAACCACACCGTGCGGGCGGGCTTGCCTTCACCAGGAGGCCCCGGGAACCGAACCCGGGGCCTCCCATATGGTAAACGGGAGCCCTACTGATTGAGCCACAGCCGCTTCCCTATATGTTTAAACCCTTATTAAAACATTACATTACACAACTCAATCTTTCTTTTCTGACCCATGTATGCCTCTTCTCCCCCTTATGAATACCTATCCTTTTTCAGTTGACTCCATCAAGCTGATTTTTATGTCTACTAATTACTCATCCTCTTTCAATATATTCATTAATTTAATAAATTTTATTATGGTTTAGAATCCTACGTTCAGACCCAGAAATTGTACCCATACAAGTAAAGTATAGAAGTAAAGAAACTAAAATAAAACCAAGTAGGAATGCTATATTAGGTTACTGTTAGTGACACATAAATTGACAATATTTGGGCATAAAATACTCTCCTGATATTATAGAAATTTGTCTAACCCAATTGTTTTAATGCTTTTCTTGTTTTGTTGATTTCTATTGGACTAATATAAACAGGTTCAACATCACTTGAGAAGAGAAAATAATTTTGTTTGAAGCATTTAACCTTGAGTCATGCCCTACTGATGTGGTTGAGTCAAAACCCTAATCATAACAGGTAATTTAATCAAAGACATCTGAGGTAAAGCTAATACAATCAAAGGGGAGCGCACCCAGAGGAACAGAACAGTTTACAAACATAAACTCTTTTTTTGAGATTCGTAAATAATCTCAAACTGCCACAATGGTGAATCCAGAGGTGGATAAGAATTGTGGTATAGCAGTTTGAGATTATTTATGAATTCCAAAAAAGATATTATGTTTGTGAATTGGTTGGTTCCGGGTGTGATACCCTTTGGTTGTATTCTATTCAAAGATTTTATGTTTACTTAATTCAACCACATCATTAGGGCATACAGGGTTGAGTCCCTGTCCCCTTAATGAGCTATATAAACCGGCACTCAATTAAGGAGACAGAAGCAGATATGCGATAAAAGAGGAAGGGAGTTCCATAGACATGGAAGAGGATCCTGCAGGAAGAGAATGAACCCCAGGAATAGAGATGAGCCATTCACCTGATAGTTTGCAGCTGAAGAGAACAGAGCAGCTGATCCCTATGCCAGCCTATGCTAAGATCAGAATAGGCTGGCCCACAGAGCCTTAAGAGGAAAGAGGGAGACTGAACCCTCATAGATGGCACCCACCATCTTGCTTCAACTTGTGGCAACAGACTTTGGTAAGTAACTAACCTTGAGTTGAACTCTTTAGGGCCTAGTAACTGTAAGCTTTTACCCCAAATAAATACCCTTTATAAAGGTTAATAGATTTCTGATACATTGTGTCAGCATTCCTTTGGTTGACTAACACATGTGGCTAATTGTACAAATACAAGAATGTCCTTCTATGAACTAGAACAAATGTACATCACTATTGCAATGTGGTAAGAATGTGGAGAAGCCTGGGAAAAATACAATTAATGTAACCTATGGACTATAGTTAACAGCAATACTGTATATTCTTGCATCCATGCCAAAGATGTACTGTGTTAATAATAGAGAGGTATGAAAAAACTATACCAAATGTACACTATAGACCATTGTTAGTGGTAATAGTTTGATGATATTATCTCATAATCTGTAACAAATGTTCCACAACAAAGTAGTGTGTTGGTGGAGGGGTGTTGCATGGGAATTCCACATGTGTGCATGTTTGTCTTCTAAGTTCACAACCTCTCTAATAGAAATATATTAAAAATAGATTCATGATTTGAAACTATTTGAATTGGAAACATGCTTCTAAAATTTAAATATTTTATTTCCTCTTGAACATTTTTTACTTAAAAAGCCATTTCACTATCTTTCCTAACACATTTGAATTTCCAAGTCACCTTGATATATGTGCCAAACACTAGAGATATAAAATGCTTATGTTATAGGTTTTAAGTCAAGGAACTAGTTCCCGGTTGTGGAAAACACATTCTCTATTTTTGTTTTGTATTCCTAGTTCAGTCTGTGTCCTAATTTTAATATGAAATAAGATTGCTTAGTTTTCAAATTATTAAATATTTGGCATAAAGGGTGGCATGTTGAGAACATTGAAAAGACAGTCAATATGCACTTTTTAAAAAATAACATTTTCCATATTGGATTTAAGTACATATAAATGCAAACACCCATGAAAGACAGTGTATTAGTCAGACAAAGGGGTGCTGATGCAAAGTACCAGAAATCTGTTGGATTTTATAAAGGGTATGTATTTGGGGTAGAAGCTTACAATTACCAGGCCATAAAGAGTAAGTTACTTCCTCACCAAAGTCTGTTGCCACGTGTTGGAGCAGGATGGCTGCCTATGTCTGCAAAGGTTTAGGCTTCCTCTTCCTCTCTTGGCTCCTTGGTCCCAGCTTCTTCCAGTATCAGCTGTGGGCTGGGATAAATCTAGTCTCTCTCCTGGGGCTCATTCCGCTCCGGGCTCAGCTGCTCTGTTCTCTCCACAAGGTCAGTTGTAGACTATCAGGCGAAAGGCTCGTCTCTCTTCCCAAGGCCTCTGCTATGTCTAATGTATCTGATTTTTTGTGTGTTCACTTCCCAGGGCTCTAGCTCAACACTCCAGCTCCTGTGCCTAGTCATTTTCTCTGTGAGTTCCCATCCACCAAGGAGGCAGGGACTCAACATCCTAGATATGGCCCAATCAAAGCCTTAATCATTATTTAATCAATTAAAAGTGAAACCTCTGAATCCAATAAAATTTAATATGCCAAGACCAGTTCACAAACATGATCCAATATCTGTTTTTTGAATTCATAAACAATATCAAACTGCTACAGATGGTGATGCCTATTTATATGCATCTTCCTCACACTTCTCTAGAAGTGAATTCACTGACTCCACCATATATCTGTTTTTACATTATTGTATCCTGACATTTAGTTTTTCTAATATTTTTCTTTTTCTTCTCCTTAGATATTAAAAGTTCTTGGAAGTGGGTTTCTATTTTTCTTTTTTTTCTTTTCATCTTCTTTCTGTTTTATTTTGTTTTCTTTTTACTTATATTCAAGGTCCCTTAGTCTTGTCTTGTCTGTATTTAATTTTGCTTTCTACTTTTCCATTAGAACATCAGTTAGGGGTCCTCTTGACCTGATTCACTAGAATAACTCCAAGTTTTCAAAAGAGCAGTTATACACAAGGTTATTGTTTATTGCAATGAAAAGATACAGATTAAATTCAGAAAAGGGAAAGGGAACATGGGGTAAAATGCAGTAAAAATTAGTTACAAGTATCTGTGTGACCTCTCCTTGTGGAATCACACTGATGCCCTTAATTGTTCGAGCAATTATATTTGATAATGCATATGGAGTATTGTGATCCAGAGAAACTCACCTGAGTCTTGGTGTCCAGGGTATTTTACTGGGGAACAGATATATAGGCATGAAGCACATGTGTGACTGACTTAAACTATAATTACCCACAGCAAAAACAGTCATTCACCATAAATTTCATTATTAGCATAAACTATCTAATTAAACTAATACCTTTTGGCCCAAGACCTCAAGCATATAAAAACTGTTATCAGGCAGAATATTCCAAGGATTCAGCGCTATCTCCCCAGAGTAGCCAAAGGTGAGTTCTAAAGACAGATCTTTCTTGAGAATGATCAACCCAGGCCTACTGAGTTAACTCATTTCTGTACAGTTGACTCGTTAATGTAGTTATTTGGAATTGCTTGTTCAGCAATATTAGCATATAGATAATATTTAAGTCTAATTTTGCTCTACATTCTGTGATTCTTCTTGCCTTTTGTCATGCCTTATAATTTTGGTTTAAAGCCAGACATTTTGTATAGAGTAATATATGTTGATGTAAATATGCTGCTAGTATAATGATTTATGTTAATATGGCTGGGAATTGGGCTGCATTTAATATTTTCCATAGTTATATACACCAGAGGCATAACATTCCGCAAATGGACTTGGTTTTCCTCCCTTTTTGGCTTTGGGACTTGCCTTTGGATAGCCTCAGAAAGAGAGGTTGTATTTTGCAGTTCATTCAACTATACTCCACTGTGACTGTTTTGGACACTTGTTGGATAGGGATAGTATGTAAGGGAGGTGAGGGCATTCTCTGTTCTACTACTTAAGTCTATAATTTTTTCGTGGCCTTCAGAAGTATTTCTATCCCTTTTCCAAAGAAGGAGTTTTATTCAACCCTGTCCCAGATTCTTTTTCTGTGCTCCACATTTACCAGTTTATTTTGGTGAAGTCCTTTGCCCTGTTTACTGTCACTTAAATTTATTTACTTTTATCTTATATGTCAAAGGAAGAGGAAAGCAGATTGGAGTAAAGCAGGAGCTCTCTGCCACCAGCTGAGAGAATGTTTCAGAATGCCCTCTGACCGAGTTGTTTTTTCTGGAGAGTAGGCCTTTGTTAAGGAGAAGGTTATGGGATGATTTCATAATGACCACACTTTCTCTCCCTGCCGGAGTCATATGAGATGGAAAGCTTGTTCTGGTCCTTTCCAGGGGAACCTAATGAACTTCTTGGGGAATAAAACATGGTGACATGGTAAAGTTCCTGCCTATGATTATAAACTCCAAGATCTTCTTGCTCTCATGCTAGTCCATATTCAGCCTTTAACAATTCATCACAAGTACAATTTAAGTGTTCCTACAAGTTTATGGTATCTAATGGCTTTTACTAAAGGAAAAAAAAAAATTTCAGTGTTACCAGGTGAGGTTTCCAGGTTCTTGGCCACATCTCAGAAAACATTAAGGATGTGTTACAAATTAAGCAAGCAAGCAGTGTTTATTTCAAAGTAAAATGAGTGAAAACACACACTCAAGGTGTGAGTGCAGCACTCTTACAAGTGAAGAGGCATGCCCAGTGATGTGGGGTTGGGGTTTAAGTAGAGATGAAAAGGGAGAGTCTTCTTGCCTTGTGGCTTCAGTTGGTGGGGAAGGGGTTAGAGATAGTTTGTTCTGTTCCCACAGATTGGGCAGAGCAAGACTTAATTGTTTGTTCCCACTAGATGTTCTGCCAAGATGTTTAATGTTGCAAGACAGCCCCCTTTTTGTTTTGCACACAATAGCTTAGGCTAGGCTGCCCACAATAGCTCAGGTATGGCTATCCCAAACAATAGTTCAGGCTTTTCTGCCCACAGTGCTTTTTGTTGCCCGGAGAGGTTGTGCTCACTCCCCCACACAACTCTCTCTTTTCCCAGATCCTTATTCTGACCTGCCTCATCAGGTTCTGTATCTCTTTAGAATCTCTAAAAATGTGACCTCCAGTTTTTTAGGGTGGTAGTTTGTCTTGCAAACTTAATTCGGAATGGTCTGAAAAAAGTAATTAATTTCCTTTTACTAATGTACAGAATTGATATTTTTTTAAATATGTCAGAAACAGAACTTTTATATCAATAAAACTACAAAGGTTACTGTTCAATTGATAAAAGGTAAAGTGGTGTATAATTTAAAAGAAATAAAGTAAAAGTTATTAATGCAATTAGGTAGATAAATTTTAACTAATTTTTTAGTGTAAATATAATTTTAATTTATAAATTTTATTTTTATTTATTTTTTATTAGAGATTCTAATCTGGTTTTACAGAACAATCATGGATAAAATACAGGATTCCCATATACCACCCTATTATTAACATCATGCATTGGTGTGGTACTTTTGTTATAACTGATAGAAGCACATTTTTAGGATTAACTGTATTCTATGGTTTAACATAGGCTTCAATGTTTGTGTAGCACAGTTCCATGGATTTTTAAAAATTATTCTATATGTACAACCTATGATTCCCTCTTTTAGCAACAACCAGGTATATTTCAGTGTGGTTAATTACATGCATAATACTGTGCTATCATAACCACCATCCATTATCAAAATAATTTCATCTTTCCAAATAGGAATTCAATAAATTTTAAACCTAAAATTCCTATTCCTTATCCCCACCCCTGTCCCCTGGTAATGTATATTCCCGATTCTGACTATACATTTGCTTATTTAAATAATTTAAATTATTTAAATTAATATTTAAATTTAAATAATTATTTAAATTATTTCATATCAGTGAGATCATACAATATTTGTCATTTTGTGTCTGGATTATTTCACTCCATATGATATCTTCAAGATTCATCCATGTTGTTGCATGTATCAGAACCTTGTTCCTTTTTATCACTGAATAATATTCCATTTTGTATATATACCAAAATTTTTTATCTTTTCATCAGTTGATGGACATTTGGGTTGCTTCCACCTTTTGTCAATTGTTAGTAATACTTCTATGAATATTGGTGTGGAAATATTTGAAGAACTAATTTTTAAAACTTCATTAGAAATTGGACTCAAATAAAACAAACCAATCAATAGCTTATCCCATCCTATGTTTATGGAATGCATTAGTAGAACTTGTCATTTTGCACATATGCATTTCATATCAGATAGAGGTAAAGCTTAAGCTCCTAGACAGTATCTGGAATTTTAAAAGTCTGACCTTATAATGTCATAATCTATAAATTTCAGCTTATGAAACCTTTGCCTATAAGTGTATATGAGTTTAATTGTGTCCACCAAAATGATGTATTCAAGTCTTAACCCCTGGTACCATGAACTTGATCTTATTTAGAAACAAGTTCTTTTAAGATGTGATGAGTTAAGATGAGTCCAAATTGGATTAGGGTGGGTCATAAATCAATATGACTGGTGTCCTCCTAATAAGAGGACAATTTGTACAGAGAGACAGACAGACACAGGGAAAATGCCATGTGACAATGCAGGAAGAGATTGAAGTGTTCAGTAAACCACCAGAAACTAGGAGTGTCAAGAAAAGGAAGGACCATGGCTCTGCCAGTGCCTTAAATTCAGACTTCCAGCCAACAGAACTGTGAGGGAGCATGTTCTGTTTCGTTAAGCCACTCAATTTGTACTGCTTTGTTACAGGAGCCCAGGAAAACTAAAACAAAACTATAATTTTGGGCAATATGTGTGTCCAAATATATTTTTATCATGTTATGTGTTGTTATACAGGCAAGAGAATTATTTATATTTATCTGGAGGACTTTTGCATTCAAGAATCCTTGAACTGTTTAAATTGATGGGGTCAAATATTATAAACCCCATTAATTATTCATATTTGGAAGCTGTGGTGACCTAGTCTTTTTACCTCTACTTTTCTTCCACTTTTTCTCTTTATTCATTAAATTACACAATAGAATGATCCATTTTAGATAATAAAAAATGAGTGCTATGTGCCCAAACTTGATTGGATCCTGCAGTTGAGGGAAAGAGAAAACTCAGTGATAAGGTCTAAAGTTATTACCTTAGGAAATCAATTATCTGCTTGGAGGTAACAACAGTCAACTGCTTTCTGGAAAGAAGGGGGAGAAAACCAGAGAGAGGGGATTAATGGAGCAGTTAGCACAGTATTGATTAGACCTCAAAACTAACAAATTCAAGCCTGGATTTTGCTAAAAAGGAGCAAAAGTCAATTAATTCAAATGATAGTTTAATAACTATTTGATGAGAAAATCTTTAAGACATTGCTTCATAATATGTGGTATAGGGTCAAATAATCTGCATAACTCAGACACACATGGTACACACGTATACACCCAAGAAGAATATAAATGAGAGAGATTCCAATGGAGTCATTTAATTTTGATTTTCAGATTTTCTTCTTCTCTGGATAATGTGCTAACCATCAGGTCAAATATTAGAAAGTCATAGCATTCCCCTATTAGGTGCTTAAGCAGTGTAGCAGGGGCAAATAGATTCTTATAACTTATATGGACTTTAAGGTATTGGGATTTTGAAATCTATACTAGAGCATTTATTCCTGGAGGAATACAACGGAATAATACATCCCCCTCCAAAGAGAGAAAGTTTGTTATGTCTTAATTTACCCTACTTTTAAAATTTCTAACATTCTTCTACATTTAGGAGATTTAGATATACTTAGTGTTTACACTGATTTCCACTAGTCAAAATATCAAGTATGATAACTATTAACTAAGTAAACTTTTAAAACTTCCTTAAGTCCAAAAAAAAAAAAAAAATTAAAACTAAAAGCAAACAATTGAAGAAATAGATGTGCATGTGTGTATGTGGGAGAGAAGTGCTATTTATAGTATATGTGATGGACAAACATCATACAATGAATATAATAAATTATTTTTCTATGAATAAAGTAAAATATAAGCATATGTATATATGTAACTCAAGAAGTTGTTTATGGCAATCAAATTTATACAGAGGCACTAAAGTTAATGGATCAGCTTTTTAAAAATCTTAGATGTTTATCATTTTAATAAAAAATGTTAATATGGATAAAATCAAAGTTAAAATTTTAGTCCACTTTACTTTTTAAAAGTTTTATTCTGAGGATATCTCAATGTATATAGCTCTCTTTTCTTTTAATGTTAAAGATCCTTTCATCAAGCTTTTTTTGCTGATCTTATTCCCAGGACTTGAGGGTAGAAACAAAAAAAAAAAACAAAAATAATTGTCAGGTATGATTGAAAACAAGAGTTGCATTTCACATTACAGCAATGTAGTGCCTAGATGGATATGGTATTTATTTAAAAATCATATACTGCTACTGATAGTTATGTGTCAGCTTGATAAATGAGTTGTGTAAACATCGCATGCCTTCCAGCATTTCACTTTGACGTGTTTTTATTTGAGATTGCTTTGCCAATCAATAATATTCACTCCATTGTTTTAGTTTACATATTATCAAATAAAATACTAAAGCCTACTGGGTAGTTATATTGTAAGGAGTTAGTAGTAGAGTCACATTTGTGTTTGTAGACCTTTTAAGCAAATTCTTATTTAATTTCTGAACTATGACCTCTTCATTCATAAATTGGTAAAGCTTTACATAAGCCAGTGCCATGATATTCACATGAGAAATATTTGCTGTTTAGTGGTTATTTTTCAAATAAATCATCTCACTACATACTCTGAAAGACTCCTAAGTGAAGAAAATATACTTAATGCAATAACAAACAAAGAAATGAAGAAAAAAATTACAAGTAGTATATTTCATATGTTTGTGAACTTAAGCAGTTTTAACTAGAAATTTTCCATTTAATCTCTTGGTATTATACTGTTATGATCAGAGGCATATACTAATTACATTTTCTGAAATAAAACATTATTGTGGATGATATAAAATCATACAAAGTTCAATGGCAATGTCTATATGAAGCAACTTTTAAGTGTCCAAGAAAATAAATTAACTTCCTCCATACTTAATTCAATTGCTTTTACTTAATAAAGACTAATTTGCATTACTCTTTGATCAGGCTTGGTCACTAATTACAGTGCAATTAATTTTCTTGTGGTTGATTTATTAAACTTAAAAGTTTATGTAACATGAAGTTGGACTGAGTAGAAAAGTGATATGCAGAATATAAAAAAGAAATAAATATAAAATAAAATAAGTTTCAATATAAGTTGATGGTCACTCTTATCCATACAGAAGGAATACAATTTTAAAAAATAGAATAAATGCCTAGTTAAATGACAAAATAATGCTACATTTGTACTATGCTATCAGAATAAGACAATTTAGAATATTTAGAAGGGCATTAACTCCATTATACCTTTTGAGAATGGTTGTTTAAAAGGACTCAAAATTTATTTCCAGTAATGCTAAGGTCAAGCTGAAGAATGTTTCACGTTTCTTTTTTTCCTTTAACAGTTGTTTTGTTTGGGTTCGGCTTTTTCCTATTTTGTGCTTGCTCATTTATAAACAACTCTGCTTTTAGCAAAACCTGGGTATGGAATAGTGTATTAAGGTTTATTTACAGAATTTTTGTGTCGTAAAAAAAGAAATGCCATCTGATCACCAATGTTTAACATGCCAACATAAATTATAGGCACAGGAAATGAAACAGCTTTCCTTTAGAAGTGTTCATTTACAGGGTCACTAGCAAAGAGTGCAAAAGTGATTATGAATCCTTTCTCTCAGACTTAGAAAGTACTGAAATATTAAATAAAAGAATGAATATGAATGTCATAGATTTGAATTTCAATATAATGAGTTCAAGGTTATGGTAAAGTTATCAAATGGAAATACCATGCAATTGCTGAATTAAAGTTTTTTTTTTTTAACCTGCTGTTATCAAATATGTTATATTTCTATTTTGGGATTAAATGTTATATGTTATATAAGCTAATATTTGCTTTTCAAGATTTTGGGATAGATTCAAAATTTACTAATTTAGATAGTGAAACATTCTTTTCACGATCTATTTGTTCAATTATTTCCCTATCAAACAGATCAAAAGCAAAACTGTTCTTGTCAATGGAGGTGTCCGACAAGCTTCCCATATATTTAGCCTCACCACTCTTTCATGTAATAATGTCTGAGTGTCTGTAAAAATAGAGCTAAATGTATTTTATTAAGACAGATGGCTAGCCAAGATAATGTAATGAGTTTCCTGAATTTGTAGTTAACTCAGCAGCAATCTGACTGAATAAAAATAGTTTCTTTACTCCTTTGTCTTCACTATTTTTCACTAAATACAATGTATAACAAGAAGAAAATAAGAGTTAAATCTAATTTATTTAAATATAAAATTGAACCCTTTTCTTAATTAAAAAAATCTAGAGTAACAATAGAATTTGACAAATATTCATATGTTAAATTATAATTAGACCTTCACAGATGCTATATTAATGGAACATATATTAACATCCGGCTTTTTGCATTCTGAGAAAATGAAATAAAATATATACATAATACAAAATTCAGTGTTGCATAACGTGTCAGAACAAGAGTTCATATTCTATGTGTCATCTGGGAATACCTCAAACTAACTTTCAGGATCTTAATTAGAGAATAAAAGGAGAAAATGTGAATCTTGTGCGTGTGTGTGTGTATGTGTGTTTAATAGCAACCACTAGTATATTTAACATTGGGAAAGAACCCAGAGGTTAGAAATTAAATTGAATATGAAGCAAATATATGTTTACAAAAATAAGAATAACTGCCAATAATGCATTTGTATAGCATGTTCACAACTCAAACCCATAATATGTATGAGTTCTAAGAATAACATTCCCAGAAATTAAAAAAAACAATAAGTTTAGCAACCAAATGCTGATTTTGCTTTTAGGAATACTGAGAAATTTTGATAAATACTAATAAATAGAGTTGAATTATTACCTACAGGAGATATGTTACTGAAAATTTTAATATTTTGCATTCAAAAGTATATAAATGAGTAAATATTTTATAAGTTGTCTTCCATTAGTATCTTTGACTTGATTTATTATGCCAAAGCATAGAAAAGGGTGAATAATTTTTCATATTATAAACTTTTTACTACTAAAGTTAATGATTTATTTTCTTATGCAAATCCAACATCTCCTCTTACAAGACCTCAGGAATTATCTAGTTAAACTAATTCAAATTTGTATTATTACTTGAGTGTAGACATTTTGCCATAATAGCTAAGTGATTACATGCATGTGATTATAGTGGTATTCTGCTATATTGAAAAAGTATAAATGTGTACTTTTAAACCTTTAACAGCTATGAAATGAGATAGGCATTCATTGTAATTTTTAAATTTGTAAAAAATAAAGCAAAACAAATTAAAATAAAAAATTGATAATTGGAATATTTGAAATATTTAGGTCAAAAGATCTACTTGGGATTAGAATTCATGATAGTTATGTTGTAATATTTTGCCAAGCAGAGAGTTCAAAGCAATATGCTTATAGTCATGTTGAGGGAGATGTCAAAAGAAAGTCAAACAAAGAATTGGAATTACAAAGGGCAAAAAAGGTGAAACCGGGAAAAAACTGCTATCAAGAATGAGGTGAATTACGTATAAGGACTAAGATATAAAGCCTGTTATTTCTGATTGGAGATGATAGAGCAAAAGCCAGATTTTAAGGAAAGTTAATTAGTTCTCTGAACTTTATATCTGTTACTGACTAAAGTATTTGTGTGTACAATTTGCACCTAAGCATGTCTTTTGACAAAATATCTTCACATTATTTTGTCATAAGATTCAATAGAATCTTCTCATCCCCATGCTTCTTAAATGCATAAGAAAGATGTATCATATATGTTCATCCTATAGTAGAACTGTGGCTATCAAAGCCTAAGACTTCTTTCAACCTGTGATTTGACTAGAGAAACCCATGGTTAGGAGTAAAAATAGATTATTTGACAATAGGATTTTCAAGTGCCACTCATTGAAGTATGAATGGAGGTGCAGCTTTATTCCCTAATGTGGAATGAAACAGTGGTTTATATAATAGTGAATCAGTAGAATGTTGGCACCAATTCAAAACTGCTGAGAGAGGCAATCTGTTCCATTTTATGGTAGGGAAATAGTGTTATTTTTTTATTGGAAAAAAGTCCACTGGAAGCAAGGTTTTTGGTGAATTAGTAAACTTTGTTTGTAAGGCAGTATTTTACCCCACTGGTTTTAAAGGCCAGAATGTATCAATAAAAATAAAACAAAAGAACAAAGACCATTTTAACTACTTTTACTTAAAAGTGTATGCCATTATAAATGCTCCATATCAACTTTGAAGTTATACATCCAGAATTCCAGGTAAGTGCTCTTTAGTACCTAGAACATATTTTGTTCTTAGTGATAAAGTTGAAATCAATTGTGATTAATTTCTGTAAGAAAAAGTAAAAAAGAAAACCATATGAATAGATTTAGGTCAATTTAGATCAAGACTCTTCCATGCTATAATGAAGTGCATTGATTTTATATGTTCGACAACATAGACTAAAGATGGAAACAATAGGCAAAAATGCTTGGGTTCATAAAATGAATTTTTTTGCCTAAGTATACAAATAGAAGGAATGGCTTTTATTTAATAATGTAAGGAGTAGAAAAAGCAAGTAGAACTACCCAAAACAAAATATAAACTTCCATGATAATAGCAAATTTCTGAAATTTTAGGTTTGGCAAGTACATTTCTATATAAATTTGAGATAACATATCACAATGCATATAATGAAGGAGAAAATCAAAGTATTTTTGGCCATAATTACATTTCATAGAGTTAACTATAAAAAGCATCATCAGAAATGTAATAAGTATATGTGCATTAGGTTGTAAATGCTGACACATGTTTTTGTAGATGAAGTTATTATTGTCTTAGAAGATTTTCATTTCTAAATTTTATAGTTAATAAAAAATCTGATCCTTAGACCTTTGAAACATAGTGGGTTATGTTATACTGTGAGTATAAAGGCATATGCATGAATAAAGTTAGTTGTAATAAATGCAATTATCCCATTGTAATGGGCCCCCCAAATATGTCATTTTCCACACTCCTCTTTAACAGTTCAAAAACTGCTATTGTGTTTATCAACATCTTGTAAAGTCTAATTTGTTGATAGCTAACTCCCTGGAACAGTTAGTACAGAACTCAAATATCAGAGTCAAGGGATAGCTGGCCCTGAGAGTAATGAAGTTGTGAGTACTGCTGGTCACTAAAGACCTGGCACATTCCATCCATTTTTAATACAAATAAAGCTGGCCGTCCATAGCAAAGTTTAAACAACAAATGAAGCACTACCAGATGGCTGGGTCTCAAAATTTCTTTAGCCAAAATATCAGACTTGGCAAAGTAGTAAACTTTCTCCCACAAACAATATGAAGTATGCATGTAAGAAAATGGCACTATCGTGTGCCGTAGGATAGGTATGTTTTGGGTTACATACAATAACACACAATTCCTTCTCTCTAAGTTTTAGAGTCTTTGGGTAACTTCTTAACTCACAGGTTAGGTGGCTTTAAGAATCTGACTGTTAGTCAAAATACGTTGGATTATGGAACCACGACGTAGCTACTCCTGTGCCAGAAAATTTGGCTTAAATTTGGTAATTTTCTTGTATTTATTTGGCCAGCTTTTGAGTAAGTATTCTTCTTTATAATTTGCTAAATATAAACTGTAAGGACTCATTCTTCATCCAGAGTGTAGCATTATCTACCTACAGTTTGTATGAAGAAATAAATTTATTTGGGCCCTATATATTGAATGTGACTATGAGCAACTCTTGTCCCTGGATGAATAACTGTACAGGGTGAGTTAACAACATAAACAAAACTGGTTTAGAACTATATGTGTACACATACAATGAATAGATTCATGTTTTGGTCTCCCTTGAGATATTCTCCTAAGAGAATGAAAATGGGAGTTAAAGATTTTGTGTGCTCCAAGTGGCTAGATTAGACTGGGTGAAACTGTTTTCTGCACTTAGAGATCAGATTCAATCATTATTGTGGGGCAGGATGGCAAATACCCTCCCTCTCTTGTTTATTACCATATTTCCAGTACTTAGGATATTGCTTTTCTCATACTAAGATAAACTTATTTAGTTAATGTTTAAATTAATAAGGGCAAACCCAGTTGCTGGTTTGGGGAGAAATCCAATCTGGAGAGTAAGAGCCATGATATTCACAGCACAGAATTGGAAAGGTAAGAGTTGGGGATCTTGCTTAATTATTGACCTCAAAGAGGTCTAAATGAGTGAAAACCCAGTATACTTCCAGGGTGTAATAATGATACGTATATTAATTTCCTTGGGCTGATGTAACAAAGTACTGTAAACTTGGTGGCTTAAAAGAACAAAAATTTATTCTCTGGCAATATTATGGAGCTTAGAAGTCCAAAATCACGATTACAGTGGGACCCTGCTCTCTCTGATGGTTCTAAAGAAGAATCCCTCCTTGCCTCTTCCTAGCTTTAGGTGGTGACTGGCAGTCCTTGGCATTCCTTGGCTTATAGCTACCAACTCTAAATTTCTGCCACCATCTTCATATGGACTTCTCCCTTTTGTGTCTCTCTGTGCCCTTCTCCCCATAAAAGAAGGATACCAAAATTGGATTAAAGGTCCAGCAAACACCAGAATGACTTCATCTTAACTAATTACATTTGCAACAACCATATTTCCAAATAAGGTCACATCTGAGATGCGGGAGGTTAGGATTTCAACATATCCTTTTGGGAGACACAATTCAATTCATAACAGGGTGTCTGGGAACAGACCATATGCAAAGATTGAGATAAGCCTGCAGTGAGCATCAAAAAGATCTTGCAGGATTAGCTCTTCCAGCAAGTGTCAATACACAATAAAGTTCAAAATCAGAATCCTTATTTGCTAGAGGTTTTGTGATTATCGTTTCCTGAGCAAGAAATTACAAGCTTTGTAACAGTCAGTGTAAGTCTGAGTGAGTTGTTATATTTTTAAAATGTGTGATACTAACATAATTAGATTAAAAAAATTTGTTATTCAATTAGAAAATTGAAAATGTTTATTAGATATTATTATTATTATAAGAAGAAGAAGAACAAAAAAAGGAGAGGGAAGAAGTGTAGCATGAGAACAAGGCCAATCAGTGGTATAGTCATGATGAATCTGACTATCCATCATGGACAAATTATCACCATAGTGATTTAGATTCAGAATCAAGAAAAGGATCCAGTAATTGTAATAGCACAGTGTGGTCACAGGAAAGACAGAAGCCCTTATGTTAAAGCTGAAAATGACAGCAGGGCTGGAATAAAAAAAATGGTATTTATAAATACCTAAACAACAAGGTATTTATAAATACCTCTGTGTTTTCTTTTTCTAAAATTTGAATAAATATGTAGCAAATAACATCAGTTGTGGGTTTTGACAAGAATGGTAAGTCTGTTTCACAAACAGTCAAATATACATTCTTTCATCATTGTATAGAGCTTCAATTTGTGCTTCAATGAACTTGAATCATCATCATCATCAGTATCATCAATATTTTAGTTTGCTAAGGCTGTTAGGGGCCAAATACCAGAAATGGGTTGGCTTTTAAAGTAGGGATTTATTAAGGTAAAAGCTCACAGTTCTGAGGTTTTGAAAATATCCAATTCAAGGCATTATCAGAGATGCTGGCAGACCCTGGACTCCTGATGTAGCAAAGCAAAATGGCGGTCAATCTCTGCCAAGGTCCTTGCCTTCCCCTTCAGGTTCACCTGCCCCTTAAGCTCAAGTGTGGACAATCAGGCATATAGCTCCTCTCTTCCCAGTTAAAAATGGTGGCTGGGTCTTTCTCTGTGCTTTTCTGCTTCCAGTTCTCAATTTATATAAGACCCCAGAAAGAGGGCAGAGACCCAACTTGGTCATGCCACACTGAGGTAGTACAATCAAAGGTGCTAAAGTGATCTAATCAAGTGATCTAATCAAAAGCCCTTTACTGAATCTAATGTAATCAAAGGCCCCCACACTCACAGTAATGGATTACCTTGTAGTTCAAAGAACATGATCTTGTCTAAGATTCATAAAACTTCAAACTGTCACAATCATCATCATCATCATCATCATAATCACCATCATCATCACCAAATATTCAAGTCTGAGGGTTGAAGAAGAGAGTAGTCTTTATGCTAGTGAGCTCTTATTAAAGAGGAAGGAGAGCATACTTTGTTACCATCATCAGTTTCAAAAGTACCATCTACATCACAAAATGAATAAAACTATGCCTAACTCTTTTACCAACATCAAACTAACATGAGCGGTTGTTTAGTAGTACAACATGCATTCTAGAGACCACTGAAACAATCTAGTAGATTCATGAGCTGAAAACTACTGATCCTGCTCAAGTTCAAATTTTAAAAATGTTTTTACCAATAGCTTTAGAAATTAAATTTTAATAATTGCATTAAATTAATTTTTAGATTTATTCTTGTATCCCACTAATTTAATATATTATGTTGATTTAATGGATCATTGATTTTAACTTTCAGACACTTGGCATTTGACTCAAATGCATATTTGGCACACTCTTTTAACAAGAGACATCTTAATAAAATCTGCACCCCTGCTGTCTTAAAATACAACATCTCTTCCAGGTTTAATGCAGTACATATATAATTTTGGTAATTAGGATGATTTATTTGTAATGGATAATGGAAATGATCCAAATATGAAAATATCCAGAAATTCTTGGGCCTTTCTGTTCTTAATGGAAAAATATTACCACATACCCAGAACTCACAATGGAAAGATATGAGTGTTCTCTCCGATCTTCAACCAAAGAATAAAGTGAGAATAAAGTGAAAATAAATGTGGGAATAAAGCTTTCACTGGTAACCTTGCTTTCAAAAATACCAAAGTCTTAAGAACATGTGCTATTCTTGCATCATTTTAGCTAGAAATTATGGAGTGTACACTTGGTGACTTTGTAAATAACCTTGAATTATTTTGATCAAAGTAATTGTTCATGAAATAAAACTGAGAACAATTAAATTGGATTTCTTTGTTTTATGTCTTATCTTTCTCACTAAGATTCAGGAAGAATAATTAGAAAAATCATTAATAATAAATATTGTTGATCTTCTCTAAACACAAATGTCTGTATTCAATATTGAATTGTAATATGGTTTGAATTTGATATGCCCAAAGAACATATACTACAGGAATTATTCATTCCTTCCATCCATCTATAAAATGAATGGGACTTATTGGATGTTTCAGTATTGAAAGAGCTACATGGCCTACTACATAATATAACAATGAATTAAATTATAATATCTCAATATTTGCAAAGAATGGAGAGTGTTTTTCAGGGAAAGAAAAATCCTATATTAAAGTAAATTTATCAGTTGAATAAAGAAAAAAGTGAAACAAATTATAAATATTTGCAAATAGATTTTGATCATGTTTAGTTCATGTTCTGCATGAGTCTATCAAGTCATTTTCTGACCTGTTTTCATCTCTTTAGATAAACGTTGCATCCTTGCCATATGTTGTTTGCTCTTTCTTCAGTGATTCAGTGATTCACACACACACACATGTACACACAGACAAATACTTCTCAGCTTCAGAGAACAATCTTTTAGAAAGCAAACCATTCCTATTTTTAAGACATTTTCCTTATCATAACAATAGTAATAGGTGTATAATTATAAATAAAAATAAGCAGTGGAAATTAGAAACAGGAAAGAAGTAGCTGACCAGAGAAATAGGAGATAAATTTATTTTGTGATAAGATTGAGGTATTGTTTTGCTTTTCATTTACTGTTTATATTTTTAATAATGCAGTTTAGGAGAAAAGGGGAAACATGTATGACACACTAAGGTCTTGGAATCTCACTCTGACACTTCCTAAAGTAGCGATTTGAGAATTGTGTTGAAGAAGGGAGACAAATCTTGACATGTACAATAGATCAAAGAAAGGGTCTACATAGATGGTGTATATGGATTTTGCCTATGCCATCCAATGTGTTCTAAAATGCTGAGTTAAGTTATGGAGATAAACTTTTATAAACTCAATTATGAAGAGAAATTTTGTTTTTTTGTGAAAATGGGAAAGAGGGAAGAAGTTGACTCTACCAATTTCCTAGGAAAATAATTAAGTTGTTTAGGCTTGTCATAACTTTCTCTCTTTTATAGATTTAACTTATAAAAGAAAAAGAAAGGAAGATGTAATAGTCTCTGGTTTCATTCTGGAATAGGCTTTGATGTTATTTAATGAGTTTAACTGCCACCTTTATAAGCAGCACATTAGTGCCAACAGATCACAAAATAAAATTACCTGAAATTCTGATGTACAATATATGTTACTTTCAGAAAGCAGTGAAAGGAAAGCACATTAGGAGGAGTAAGATAGTAGTTTTGCCTTAGACTGGGCCGTAAAACCCTAACTGCTGCACACATCCATAAATCATCAAATTACAGTAGCAGGATCTGGCAGTTGAGTATAATGAGCTATTTGCATTAAAAACCTGTCAATTTAAAATGCAATGAAAGCAAAAAAAAAAAAAAAATCAATAATAATACATTTAAATTCAAACAGTCATCACAGCAGAGCAATAGCAATCAGTCATATTTACCAAGGCCATGTATGTAATAATCCTCCTGATCCCTATATAATTGCAAGATTTGCCTCTTGAGTTATCAACAGCTCTCATGGCTTATTGCCTCATACTTGCTTAATAAGTGTCTGCAATCAATAATCTTGCCATAGAATAAGAGGAAACCAGCCAGCCAGGCCCAGGGTGTAAATGCCTGAGAAGTGATCATTACATCAGTGTGAATTACAAGGAGGTGGCTGTGCTAATGGGAGAGGCATGCAGTAAAGAGGTAATTTAGAAAATTTGCTTACTAGAATGTGGGGATCTTACCAGGGCTGGTGGTGTTTCAGCTTTGGGCTACAGTCACCCTAGAAAACTCATCTTTAAATCTTTCCAAGAGGTGCTCTTACAGCAATCATCATCTCCAACAGCTGTCTTTTCTATCTTGTTATCAGTGTAACACATCCAGTTTGCCTGAAGTGTTTTTTGTTTGACTGGTAAAGCAAACAGTTTTTTCTTAATTCACATGATCTTTATTGGAGAGAACAAATTTATATGCAAATGTGAATATGGATGACACTTTGATAACAAGAGCTTTAAGACCCATTGTGTTGTCAAAAGTATTTGTAAACCCCTATTAGCAACATTCACTTGAAAAATAAACTTGATAATCTCAATAGAGAAAAGGTATTGTGTGGATTAGCAGCATCATATTGCTTATTTTATTTGATCTGTTAAATTATAGATTCCCACATTTTTGCAAAGGGGACAATTGGAAACACCATCACCAGGACAAATTAATTTAATTATTAACATTGTATGTATTAAATTGGTTTGTAACTGCCATTATTTAAAGTTCATCAGTTACCTATAATTTAAGAGACTTTACAGAAGATTAAAAAAAAGCACAGCCTTTGCTTCCAATAATTTCTTTTAAATGAATAACATAGGAAAGTAATCACTTAAAAAAAATAAGCCTTGGAAGTACATATTTATGCTACTTCTTATTTAGAAGTAAAATTATAGATCTACTGAATTACATTCTAAATGAATTTTAGCATAATTCAATATTGTAACTTATAGCAAGTGGTAAAGTAGGAGAAAGTGCTCCAAATATTGGATGGTACATCTTTTGGGGTACATTACCCACCAGAGACAAGGGGCCTCTCTTAATGACCCTCTAAAGAGGTCTTCACAGAGGAAAAGCTGAATATCATGAACAAAATTCTTATATGGTCAGGACTTGAATGGTGGATGACTATTATCAAGTTTCACCACTAAACTAAGATACAAGTGAAACATGGCAAGTGGTTATCATTACAGGCTGATATCAGGTTTACAGAATTCATTGAAGCTAACAAGATCTCCAATATTTTCTGGAATTATAGTTTCTTTCTTTTGTTATTGTGATAGTTTGAATTGTGTACCCCATGTTGGATATATTCTTAGTCTTGGTCTGAATTCTGGTGTGTATGGACCCAGTGTAACTAAGACCTCTTGAAGATGTTACTTCAGTTATCGTGTTGGTCCAACTGAATCAGGTTGGCTTTAATTCATGTTACTGGAGTCTGTTATAAGCAGAATGCAAGTCAGGTGGAGAGAGAAGTCTTGGGAAGCAGCCAGAAGCTGGAGGTCAATGGAATATGGAAGATAAAGGAGAAGATGCTTCCATGTGTATTGCCATGTGACAGAAAAGGGAAGGACCAAGGATCACTAGCAGCTAGCCAGAGAATACCAGTCTTCTGAGAGAAAGTATCATTTTGCTGATGCTTCCATTTTGTACTTCTCCTAGCTTGAGAACCATAAACCAAAAATTTCCATTGTTTAAGACAACCCATTGTATGGCATTTGTCTTAGCAGCTAGGAATTAAAAATTATACTATCATAATTACTTAAGTGTTCACTGATATTCTCCTTTAGGACCTTTGTGGAAGCAAGGAAGGGGAAATTTAAGAAATGATATGAGAATCTCAATTTTGTGGGGAAGGGAAAATTCATGTATAGGTGATAAGTGGAAAGGGAAATAACTTTCTAGTACTAATATATGGATAATAGAAGTGCAAAGGAAATTATTTTGGCAAATATTTGACTCATATTTAAAGGGAGAGATACATATCTGCTAAAAAACAGAGTAAACCTAACAAAGAAAAAATATATTTTGATTGCTTGCAACAATTTACTTTTTACATTTCCTGTATATAGGATATTTCCAGTTTGATTATTTACCAATATTTCAAACTGAAATTACCTAGTACTAAATTTATCTACTCTTCTCTTTCCATTGTTTCTTATTTACAAAAATTAGGAAAAAGGATATGTTATAACCTCTCACTCTCAGGAAAGTATTTTATTAGTTTGGGTTCCTTGGGGAAACAGAACCAACAGGAGACATCTGTAAATAATATGAGATTTTATAAAATTGACCCATGCAACCATGGGGGTGCACAGGTAGAAATTCCGTAGGGCAGGCTGCAAGCCAGAGATTCCGACGATGGTCCTTGATGAGTTCCCCAGAAGAAGCTGACTGTCTGAAGTGGTTATGGAAGTTCTCTGAATGCTGAAATCACTTCTCCTTTTAAGACCTTCAACTGATTGGATGAAGCATCACTTATTGCTGATGGCAATCTCCTCAGATGACTGTAGATTTTACCAGCCATATATGCCACCAACTCACTGATGATTAAAGTCCATGAAATGCCTTTGTATTACAACTAGCCTAGTACTCGCTTGACCAAACAACTGAGCAATAATATCTGGCCAAGTTGACACATTAACCTAACTATCATTTGCCAACTTTGAAGCTGTACACTTCCAAAACCTTAAACCATACTTAATCTCTAAATAAAAAGAACAACAGACATTGTAAGTATTAAGTATTGTTTTCTCTAACAATACTTAACTGTCCTGCATACAACTGGAAATGCACTAAATCTCTCCAGAATAAGGTGCAAGTCCTTGGGTAATATTCACTCTTAAACTGCTCATCCTGAAATACTATGACATGAAATTAATAAAACTTACATCAGATGATAAGGGGAAAAGATAGGATTAACATCAAATATATTCATTTATGTACCTATACAAACATACTCATAAAAAAACAAGAGAGAAATATTCATGGCTATTACAGTCCTCATTTCTATAACTGGTCATGTGGTTGAAGTTTGCAATTATCACTACCTTCCTTGACTACCCAGTCCATGTTCCCTTTACCCCCAAAAAACATCTCAGTTGGCTGTGGTCCTTGCCTGGTGGGGTGACCCAAAACTTCATTCCTGAAGATTCTGGGCCATTGTTAGTCCTGTCTCAAATGGGTTTTTGCAGTTTTCCATTGACTTTAATCATAGGGCATCGTAGTACTAAGAGATGCCATAGGAGATCTCATATTCCAGGCAAGCTCTTCTTTATCTCCATTGAGTATTAGGAGTTCTATTTCCTCTTGATAGTCAGGATCAATCACCCCAGCTAGTACAGTCATTCCTTTCTTTGTCTGTTGATTCAGAGATATAAGGAACTTAAAGTGGCCAGGTGGAAGTCTTAAATTCCAGTTCAATGGAATCATTTCTGTGTTTCCTGGTGGCAGCATTTCTTTTGGAAATAAGACCTATAGAACAGCAGAGGTTAAGGTTACAGGGAAAGGAAGCAAAAATTTTCCTAGTGGATCACTAGGGCTAATAGTGAGTGGTGTCACTCCCATTCCCACCCCTTGATTCCTGGACCCCTGAATCCTGGCTATGGGAAAAACAGCACCATAGACTAGATGCTGAATTAATGCTTACACAGCCTCCCAAAGAACATTGCTCCAGCCCCAAAAGGAATTGCAACCTAGTGGGTGCCTTAATTGAGTCTTCAACATGCCATTCCATCACTCTGTCAATCCAGCTGCTTCAGGATGACGGGGTATATGGTAAGACCAGTTAATTCCATGAGCATGCTCTCATTATTTGCTGTGAAGTGGGTTTCTTGACCAGAAACAATGCTGTATGGAAACCATGACAGTGGATAAGACATTCAGTAAGTCCATGGATGGTAGTTTTGGAAGAAGCATTGCATGCAGGGAAGGCAAAGCCATGTCCAGAGTATGTTTCTATTCTAGTTAGAATAAATAGCTGCCTCTTCCATGATGGAATTAGTCAAATGTAATTAAACTGCCAGCAGGTAACAGGCTGATCACCTTGGGAAATGGTGCCATATTGGGGGCTGAGTGTCGGTCTCTGCTGCTGGCAGATTGCACTCAGCAGTGGCTCTACCCAGGTCTTGAGAGGAGTGGCTGGGGAAAGAGGCTGATTTTGTATCCACTTGATTATTAATCTTTCTTCTGATGAAGTCACACTCTTTCACATGGTACACAAATATTTTTATATTTTTGCCAAATCAGCAAGGTATATCCATGTGCCTTTTCCCCAGACTTCTTTGTCACCATTTTTCCAATCATGTTCATTCCATATCCCTAACCACCCCATCAAACCATTGTCAACAGCCCAAGAATCAGTGTACAAACACATCTCCAGCCATTTCTCCTTCCATGCAAAATGATCATCCAGGTTCACTGCTGTAAGTTCTGCCCATGGGGAGGATTTCCCTTCACCACTGTCCTTCAGTGCCTTCTGCTGTCCACTTTTGGATGGTACCTGTGTATAGTGCAGAAACATCTGTAAGCCATGCCCAAGTTTTCTCTTCTTCAACCATCTGAATGTAAGGAACATCCTCAAGAGGCCATAACTGTGGGCTGGGAGGGAGAAGTTAATGTGGCAGGAATGGTGGCCATGGGCAATTGGGCCACTTCCTCATTTAACTTACTTGTGTTTTCAGGACCCACCTAAGCCCTACTTCATATATACCACTTCCACTTTATGATAGAGTTCTACTGTGCACACACAACTTTATGGTTTGGCAAGTCAGACAATACCCAGCTCATGATAGCCAATTCAGGTCTCATAGTAACTTGATGGCCCATGGTTAAGTGTCCCATCTCTATCAACGCCCAGTAGCGGGCCAAAAGCAGTTTCTCAAAAGGAGAGTCACTATCTACAGAGCATGGCAAGGCTTTGCTCCAAAGTCCTAAGGGTCTGCATTACAATTCTCCTATAGGTGTCTGCCAAAGGCTCCAGATGGCATCTCTATTTGCAACTGACTCTTGAAGCACCATTGTATCTGCTGAATCTTGTGGCCAAATTGGTAGAGCTGCTTGCACAGCAAGCTGGACCTGTTGCACAGCCTCCTCTTGTTCCAGTCCTACACAGAACTAGCAGAATTTCTGGTCACTCAGTAAATGGGCTAGAGCAGCATGCCCAAATGAGCAATATGTTGTCTCCAAAATCCCAAATGGCCAACTAGTCATTGTGTTCCCTGCAGACAGTATTATGACATAGGGCTACAGAGTTGATATACCCCTGAGGTTGGAGAGTGAAGTATACGGTGGACTTGCCAGCTGAAAAAACTGTTTCTGGTGGTCCTTACTAAGAGCAATTAAGAAAAATACATTTGCCAGATCAATAGCTGCATGCCATGTACCAGAGGATGTGTTGATTTGCTCAAGCAATGATACCACATCTTGAAGAGCATCTGTGATTGTAGTCACCACTGAATAAGTTTATGATAATCCACTATCATCCTTCAAGATCTATCTGTTTTCTACACAGGCCAAATAGGAGAGTTGAATGGGGATGTGATGGGAATCACCACCCCTACATCTTTAAAGTCCTTGATGGTGGCACTAATCTCTGCAATTCCTAGAGGAATCCAGTATTGCTTTTCATTTTCTATTTTGCAAGGTAAGGGCAGTTCTAGTGGCTTCCACTTGGCCTTTCCTATACTAATAGCCTTTACTCCACAAGTCAGGGAACCAATGTGGGGATTTTGCCAGTGGCTGAGTATGTCTAGTACAATTATGGATTATAAAAATGGGAAAATAACCACAGAATGTGTCCAGGGACCCACCGGACCCAATGTGAGACAGACCTGAGCTAAAATTCCATCAATCACCTGATCTCCATAACCCCTATTCTGACTGATGGACCACAGTGACATTTTGGGTCTCCTGAAATTAATGTTGCTTTTGAACCAGTGTCTAATAATCCCCGAAATATCTGATCATTTCCTTTTCCCCAATACACAGTTACCCTGTTATTAGGCCATAGGGAGTGTATCAGGGTCCTTAGCCAATGGGGCCTAACCTTACCCTCATTCAAGGGTCTTTGGGTCTGTAAACTGCCTCAAGTCTGGGAATTAATTAAGGGGCTGCAACTTTCTGTTTCTGTAATTCAAGTTAGAATTTTGTTCACTGGACCTAGAACTCTTCTGCTTATACATATCAAGTAGGAATTTAGTAGACTGCACATATATTTTACTTCTAGGTACCCCCATGATCTATTAGCCAATTCTATAGGTCTATGCAACTCAGACTCTTTTGATTGTTGCTTTGAATCTGCTTTTGATTGCAGTAGATATGCCCACTTTGTCTTTGGCAATTAAATGCTTCCACTTGGCTTCTGCTGGCCCAGGATCCAGTCATCCTCATAGTGTTTAAGGATCCTAATTCTGTAACAGCATTTCCCAGTTTCCTTGGGTGATTTTAATTTGTATACCTTCTCTGTAATAAATTGTAACTGTTAATTATAACAACTTTCAGTGAGTTCTGTGAGTTTTTCTAGTGAATAATTGTACCTAAGGACAATCTTGGGAACCCTTGAACTTTCATTGGTGTGAGAGTGATTGCAGTTTTGTGGACTATAAAAAGCACAGTGGCTTACAGAGAGAGGATGCACCATAAATATTTGTTGATGCATATAGAATAATATAACTAACCAGTGACAATGCATGCCAAATCCCCAATAAAGAATTTTATGTATGATAAATTAAAGGAGAGATATTTTGGGGGACTATGGGAAGATTTCTAAGCAGGGCCCATCATTCCCTTCATTTCCTTACATAACACATTATGCAGTGACCACAGCATGAAAGGTGCATTCTATTTTCCAGTTTCACTCTTGTCTTTCATCCTGCTTATGCTGGTTGTCAAAAACTAAAAGCTAAATTTGAACATAACCAATTATGTTATCATAGTTATCAGAGACCAAACCTCTAAAGACATCTTAAATGCAAAAATACCCCAGAGATGACATATTCTCTCATTGTTTCTGGAAACCCTATGGGCAAGCATTATTTAACAAATACTTGATAAAAATAGGGGGCCTTCTGGTGATGCAAATATTATTTTATTAAATATTTAAATTTGTTTTATACTCTATATGTGTTTTGTAGTTATTTTAGTGTACTTAGACATAGAGGAAAATGTAAGAAATATCTTTTTTAATTTGTAAAATAATGGAACATTTAATTTGTTGACTGCAAAATGGCCAAAGTTCAGGCTGGTTCTTGAATATATGAATGAATGATTCAATGACTGGATCAATTAAAAAAAAATCACTATCACTATCATTCTATTAACATTTTATTGTATCTAGTTTTAGTTATGTAAGTATATATACCACTGTGAATGTGAATATAAAATACTATGATGTATTATATTATAATGCAATGCAATATGATATAATACCTTACACTATAATATAATATATAATATAATAAAATATAATAAAACATGATAAAATAAAATATAGAATAAGACTATAAAATAATATAACATAATATAATAATTTGTATCATATTTTAACTTGGAAAATGAGGTAGACATTTTATAACAATATAGATATTTCACCCAAAAAACATGATTAGAATAAGTGTTTAATAATCTTTGACATGTATGTACTATAATTTAATTAATATTATAAATTAATCGTATATTGAGTTTGCTCCCTGTTTCTGCTAGGAAAAATATTATAATAAAAAATTTAGGGAAAAATTTTTCACCTGACTTGTCTTTATTTTCCATTAGGACAATCAGATATTATATACTAGTGACCACTGGACAATCTGCAAGCAAAATGGCGTTGTTGGCCGTGGTATCATTATTCATTATTAAGATAGAATTCACATACAATAAAAGTGCATCCTTTAAAATGTACAATTCACTGTTTTTCCAGTATATTCACAAAGTTGTGCAACCATCACCCCAATCCAATTCCAAAATGTTATCATCACTCCATAAATACACCTTACTCACATTAGTGTTCACTCCTTATCCCTACCCCGACCCTTGCCCCTGGGAATCACTAATCTATTTTCTGTCTCTGTGGATTTCCTCTCCTGCATATTTTGTATAAATGTAATGATACAATAGATGGCTTTTGATGTCTGTCTTCTTTCACTCAGCTTAATGTTTTCAAGGTTCATCAATGTTGTATCATAAATCAGTACTTCAAAATTATAACATTGATGTGGAGGCATTGACCACTGGAGGCTCTGGGGGCAGGATAAGGGAAAGACAGGTGTAATGCGGAGACTTTTTACGGGACTTGGGAATCATCTTGAATGACATTGTAATGACAGATATATGCCATTATATATCTCCCCATAGCCTGCAGAACTGTGTGGGACAGAGTATAAACTACAATATGAACTATAGTCCATGATCAGTGGCAATGCCCCAGGATGCATTTATCAATTGCAATGAATGTGCCACACTAATGAAGGATGTTGTTTATGTGGGAGGGTGTGGGAGGTGTGGGGAGTGAGCATATGGGAATCCCTATTTTTTGTGTGTAACATTTGTGTAATCTAAGTATCTTTTAAAAAATAAAATAATACATTTTAAAAAATAAAATATATTTGCTGTAAAACATAAAAACATAACAAATAAAATAAATATATATATGTTAAAAATAAATCAGTATTTCATTCCTTTTTACAGCTAAATAACAATTTATTGTAAATACATTTCATTGTAAGTTTCCCACGGATGCCATAACAAATTACTACAAACTGTTTGGCTTAAAATAGTAGAAACATATTCCTTCATTGTTGTGGGGGCCAGAAATCTGAAATCAATGTGTTGTCAGGGACACACTCCCTCCAAAGTTTCTAAGGAAGAATCTCTGCTTGCCTCTTCCAGCTTCTGGTGGCACCATGCATTCCTTGACTTCTACGTGCATAATGCCCACTTCTGCTGCCATTTCAAATGGCCATTTTCACTGTGCCTCTGTGTCTTATCTCTCTCCTTTCTCTTATGAAGTCATCAGTCATTTGATTTAGGGCCCACTCTAGATAGGAAACAGAGTCATTATTTAACCTACTACAGTATGGATATACCACATTTTGTTTATACATTCATCATATGATAGAGATTTGGATAGTTTCCACTTTTTGGTTATTATGCATAATGCTACCACTAACACTCTCATACAAGTTTTGAGTGGGCATGTGCTTTCAGTCTCTTGGATGTACACTTAAGAGTGGTATTTTTGTGTCTATTTTTGAGAAACTGCCAAACTAATGTCTAAAGTGGCTGCACCATCTTACATCTCTACAAAAAATGCATGAGAATGGTATTTTCTCCACATCCTACGTTAACACATATTATTGGCCATCATTTTGATTATAGCCATTCTTTTGGGTATAAAGTGATATCTCATTGTGGTTTTCATTTTCATTTCCATAATGACTATTGATGTTGAGTAGCTTTTCATCTGCTTATTGATCATTTGTATATTTTCTTTGGAGAAATGTCTATTCAAATCTACTGCCCATATCTTAATTGGGTTACTTGTCTTTTAATTTTTGGATATTTTTAATTTCTTCATATATTCTGGAAAATAGATCCTGATCAGATATATGATATGAAAATATTTTCTCCATTCGGTGGGTTATCACTTTCCTGATAGTGCCCTTTGAAGCATAAAAGTCTGACATCAGTTTTTCTTTGTTTGCTTGTTCTTTGGTGTCATATAGAAGAAACCATTATCTAATTATAAATCATTAAGATTTAACCCTACTTTATCTTCTAAGAGTTTTATCATTTTAGCTCTTACATTTAGGCTGAACAAATAAGACTGATTACTTGAGTTTTTCTATCAGATATTTTTCAGCCAATGTAAAATTAGAATAAGGCATGAGTAAACAGACCACACACACACACACACACACACACACGATGCTATTATTTCCTATGCATTGAATTTAAGACAATATAAACATAAACTCTATATAATATCAGGAAAATTTCGCAAAAAAGTGTTTGAATATAGATAGTAACTTTGTCCAAAAAAAACTAGGAAAACACTTTAACACATACTATATATGTTGAACTCTATCTATGACTTGTGTCTAAAGAATAAGTCACCAAGACATTATACAGTAAAAATTAATTCCTCTATTTCCTAATTCTTTGGAGAGATAATCTAAGCTAATAAATTATTATTATCATATAGAAAATATTCTTAATTTTATTTACATAAAATAGCAAAAATGCACAATTGACTGAAAGAATATTGAATTATATATTATAGCTAGTTATTATAGTTCTTATATAAACAGTTCTTACAAATTATTTTTAAAAACTCAATGAAACCATAATAGGTAAATAAGCAAAAACAGGAACTCACAAAAGAAAATAAACAACTTAGATATACTGTTCCATTGACCATTAAATTAATTACATTTGAAAGCTTAGAATAACCAGTGTTGGTGACGATATAGTAAAACTTTTAATTTCAAAAAGGATTGGCATTGTAAGGTGCACATGTTTTTATACCCTTTGACACAGTCTTCTCACTTCCAGGAATCTATTAATGAGAAGTACTCTGTAACGTAGTAAAAACAGAATTATGGTGACGATAATTCCAAAATCATAAAATATTCTCAAATTATAAATAATGTTACAGTGCATAAAAATTAAGATACTTTCCTTAGATGAGAATATATATTGTCACAAATCAGGCTTATAAAACAATGAGGAAACAGCATGTTTAAGTTCTGTTGTGTATGTATGTATATGTGTTAGGGAGTGAAAATTACAGATAATAGTTTTTTTAAAAGTGATTAAGTTACTGAATTTATCTGAAACATCCTCTTCACCTATTTTTTAAAAAAACAACTTTAATAGGATTTTTGTGAGAACAAAATAAGAAAAACAATAAACAAATTTAAAGAAATATATGAGCAAATAAGAAAGGAAAATAAAAAAGCTTGAAAAACTCATGCAAAAGCATATCTAAGGGATGCAGGAGAGTCGACACTTCAAAAAAGTTCACTATATTTTCCCTCATGCATACAAGCATGTACAAAAGACTTTAGAATAAATAGGAGCAGTATTTTAAACAGTTTTTTTCTGAGTTGAATAGCATAGATAGTGTTGATGCATAGTTATATACTTCATTCAAATCAACCAAGAAAATGTGGCTTTTATTTATTTTTATAACTGACCACACCTTAATCCCCTTTTGTGTGACAGGAACATTAACCTTGCAAATAAATGTTATATCAATCTCTTCCATTTTTAAATGTCCTTTTTAATGAATGCTAATCTTTCAAAAATCTGTTTCCTCCTTTTTTGTAGCTGAGTTTAAAGGACTTGACTGAATTTAGATAATAGTGGATTGTCTCATATTTGCTCCAGAAAATTTGGCTTCTCTATAGCTTATTGTTGACTTCCCCATTCACTCATAGTGTCTCTGTCTGCTGGGTCACTGATCAGGCTGCTGAAGTCTGTGCTTTGTGAGCTCTATATATTTAAACTTTTCCCTCTCATCCAATTGTCCATTCTATTGATTCATATCTACCTTATCTTTCAGAGAAACTGTCAATTCCCTGAAGCATCACTGATACTCCCATTGTATCCACATGCCAAGGCTTCTGTTCTATAATCTATTGTACTTCAGTTATTTTATTAAAAAAACAGAGAGCAGGCCAATACTTGCCCTATGCCCTCTCAGAATAGTTAGGAACTTCTGAATACTTCCACTGACCATTTCCCAGAACATTTCTAAGTGTCTCCTAATGCCTTGGTGAAAAACTTTTGATTGTTGACAATAGTACTGCACCTGATTTATAGCTGTTTCTTGCTTGCATCAACTTTATATAAATAATTCATTTAATAAAATTTAAAGGTTTCCTTCATAATTTTTATTGTCTTTATAGCATTCTTATTTAAAGAAAGTCTTTCAAATATTCAATGTGGTATAATGAAATAGCACAAACTTTGAAGTCAGATGGTTTGTTAGGTGAATACTTCTTCACTATTTACTTGCAATGTGGCTTTGGGAATCACAAAACTTTGTTTTCCAAGTAACTGAATACTGAGAAGGGAGTATGCCAAAGTATTTAAACTAGTATTTAAGTTATAGAAAGTGTGCAAATTTCATTATAAATGTATTAATTGGCATTTCTAATTTGTATTAATTTTCATTTTTAAATTTTGAGTAACATGAAAAGTCTTAAAGGCTAATACAGCTGTACATCCAAGTCTGAAAATTTGAAAACCATAGTCTAATCTCAATGGCAGGGCCAGATGAGTGACATGAGATTATTGGTAAAGTCAATACCTAGCCCCAATTTTTAATGTGGACAAATGCTGTTTTCTGAACTTTTTGGGAAAAGCTATGTAAATGTGTTTCAAGTCTCCTATCTATCTCTTCCAATTATTCTCAAACCCCTTGTTTGAAGAATATTCTGGATTCCTTGATTTAAAGAGTATTATTCCATTTCTCTCACTTTCTGAGATCAGAAAGGATGTACTTAAATTAATTAGTGTATAGATTACTCCTAATTCTTAGGAGCTTGTGGGAAAAGCTAGCTTCTCCACAGACTTTTTCTCAGACTTTGCCTTTAGTGCCAAAGGACTCAGATAAAACCAATGTTGTTATAACTGTTTAGGAGAGACTTATCTCATTACAAAGAGTTATTTTGCATTAAATTTTTACTTATTTAATGCATGCACCTATGGTTTATCTATGTAAAATATATTAAAACCATATAAATTAGAAATCAATATAAGCAGGCCCATCACCAAGACTTTATCTTGCTGTCTAGATTGAATTAAAGTGAACATAATATAACAATTTGATTTGTTTTTACCACTTCTTCAGTCATTAAAATGTTACAGGATAGCTATTTCCATTTTGCTGACCAAATTTCCTTCTCTCCCTTCAGTCAATATAATTTTGGTTTATTTGCATAAAGATCCATTTATATCATATTTCATATATTTCATAACATGTATCAATTTATAAGCATAAATTAAAATTAAGTGTTCAACTGCTATGCTATTTTGGGAAAAAGAGGAAACTACCTTAAATTCATGAAGAGAGCCACTAAATTGAATATGTTGGATAAAAGCTAACCAGTATTTTTTAAGAGACTAATTCATAAGTTTTTATTAAAAAATTACATGAACTTCTTTTCAATTAAGTAAACATGTTGATTTAAATAGCACAATAGAAATTTCACATAATTTTCAAGTTTCTATTTATTTATATTTTTAAAATGTTCAGTAAAAGCAATACAATATACAAGATTTTTTCTTTAATTTTGAGTAACATGAAAAGTCTTAAAGGCTAATTAATACCTGTGATTACACACTATCCAAGATTGAAAAAGATTTTGGTAAAAATAATATAATAAAATCTAACTAAAACCTTTATTCCACATTATGTCTTCCATTAAGATGCAGGAAATTTCTATTTAAAATAAAATAATCTCAAATATTACTTCAGTTTGCATCTGTACAATCTGTATCTAAGTCCAATTTGAGTTTGTCTTATATATAGAGTAGTTCAAGGCCATGATTTTAATACAATCATAAAATGAGGGACCTTGAAAATGCTTTTCAGAATTTTTAAGTCAATTTCAGTGAAGGAATGAATTAATAAAAAGTCAACATATCAATCACCAAGGCAAAAAAGAAAGAAAATGCAATAACCTAATTAATAATCCAAAGCAAGTAGACATAAATGCAAATGAAAGGAAATAATTGGGTTGAATCCATATACTTTTAAAAATTTGACAATTTTATGAGCATATTAAAGCAATCATTATTTACTGTAAATAAATTTATGAATATCTGTAGTAGGCTTTTTAATTCAAATGAAGGCATTGTATCTGTGCATATCTTTTGGACAACCTTCAAATATGCATTAGCTAATCATTTCATAGTCTGGGCAGTTCTTTTCTCACCAAATCATCAAGATGTGCAAGATTATTTATTAATCTTTAAATAACACAGATACATTTCTTTAAAAATTATGAAGGTAGAACTGTATGGAGACTAAGGATTTGAAATCACCTTGTGCAACCAGAGAGAACATAGGCATTTACTTCTATTAACTAGCAATGTATTTTAATAATAAAGGAATAAAGAATAAAGCCAAAATAATTATGTTTGCAAAGCTGAAAGAGTATCAAAATGGAAGCATATTAAAAGCCAATTTTTTGTAGCTTGCTTTCACAATACTAAGTATTACCATCCATATATGTTTTGTATGTGTCTACTGATTTTGACATACTATATGTTATAACTATTTTGGGAAATTTATTCCTCGATATTTTCTATGCCTTGTACCTGTCATAAATTTAATTTAATTCACCTTACAATATTCTCTTAATAATTCTTATCACTTTTAGATAAAACTACTTGGAGGTCTGAAAAATCTAAGTGTCTTAAAAAAAAGACAATTTTTCTACTTGTTTCTTGAAGACAATTTTAAAAATTAATGGCAATGCAGATATTTCTAAGCCCTGATTTAAAATAAAACAAATTTGTTTAGCCCTATATTAGGAAAAGATTTGCTATTATTTTTTCATAAATGTTTTTTATCACATTTAAGAAATTTCATTCTATTTCTATATTTTTAAAATGCTTTAATTAAGGACAGCTACCAATTTTTTCCAAATAATTGTCAACATTTTCCAGTATGATTAAATTTTCTCCTTTAATTCCTTAATACAACAATTAAATATTTTATTTATGGATCCAAAATTCTACAGGCTCAAGAAAGGTTCATAAAATTCGTTTATACTCTATAGGCTATAGTTGTATAAAGTTTCTATTAGCTCTACATGAATGTGTATGCTTGCCAGGGCTTAATTGTTTTGTTTTGTTTTTTTTCTTTAGATTTTTTTTTTTTAATTAAGGAATGACATATTTGTATTTTTATAAAATTCTACCTCATAAAATTATTTTTTTTTTCTGGAAAAATACTGAACACGTTTGGGTTAAAACATTTAAAGTTTCAATTTACTTGTTTTTTATCCCAATTCCTTTGGTATTTAAATTATTTTAAAAGATATATTCTGAAATTGAAAATTAATGTTATTAAAACATTTTTAAGAGATTATTTCCTTTGAGGGAGAGCAGTATAAAATGTTATTTTCATTGTTGGTGTGTTTTATGAATATCATTGTGTTTAAATTATTGATTAAATGATAAAAACAAAAGTGAATGAGGCTGAAATAATTTATTTGAATAGTAATTGTATGTACTTATTTTATGTCTTTATTCTTGCTGTTATATACATTATGAAGAATGGGAGTTTACCTATTTGGAGTTGTTTATAAATATGAAACACAGGAGTGCTTCTTATTATTATACAATTTCCCTGGTAATTCTGCAGTGAGAACTAATTTTGATGTCTGACATGCAATATGAATTTTCCTGTATTAAGTGAACAACTTGATCAATACTATCTGTTAGTTATTATCTCATCTCTAAATTAAAAAATATTATATCTAAATATCCCCTAGGCACATCAAAAATAAATTGCTGAAATAAATAATGATGATTTTGTTGCATGACAGTAATAATGTTGGATAAACATATGTAAAGCAGAATATTTGTTGGGACAATAGCTGTTGCTTTGAATATGTTATGGTAGTTACCTAAAGGAATTTTTGGCACATAGGAAATAATCGAACAAAAATATAAGCATGAAGGTTGAGTTTTGCCTGATTAATTCCAGCTGCATTTCCATTACCTACTACAACATCTGGCTTTTCATGATTATTTGCTGAATGAATGACTCAATGTTTGAAATAATCAATGGACAAATATTTTACTAACCTCCAAATAATAAAGATTGAATATATGGAAGATCAAAATGAATGTCAGGTTTCAGAGAGAAATCTGGGGTAGGGGAAAATTGGAATAGCAACAAATACAGATAGTCTTGGTATATTTCTGTATAATGTTCCTGGTCTGTATCAGTTTTTAAAATGCATGAACTAAGTGAAGAGAAAATCTATTGCAA
Source organism: Tolypeutes matacus (assembly GCA_026826555.1). Taxonomy (NCBI): domain Eukaryota; kingdom Metazoa; phylum Chordata; class Mammalia; order Cingulata; family Chlamyphoridae; genus Tolypeutes; species Tolypeutes matacus. The sequence goes on from JAKSZT010038599.1 coordinate 28,285,907, forward strand.
TCCTTATGGCTGTATTTTATTATTTCCTTTTTAATTTATCAGATTCAATAAAGACTCAGTGATTCAGAGTCTATTACTTTAAAAGTTGACATGGCTTTCTTCTATAATTTCCAAATGCTAGATTTCTCTATAATCAAGGAATAGAAGTTATTTTCAAATCATAAATGCAACAAGGGGACACCCATTCATCTTGAATACAGGACATCTTATATTTATTATTTTGCAAATTTTTCCATCCAAGATATTGAGAGACCAAAAAAATAATAGAATTCCTATTTCTGATAAGAACCCATGAAACACCAGTTTGACTAAAGCAAACAAACAAACAAAATACAAACAAACCAAAAAAACCCCAGGTGGCTTCGAGGGCAGAGGGCCTGTTTTTCCAGCCCTGCTCTCCCAAATGAGGCGGCGTCCTTTTCCTGGAACTCCCAACCTTTAGTGACACCAATGTCACTGCAGCTAGAGCATCCTACTGGGAGCATAACCAAGTGACATGAGAGGAAAGCTGTTAGTGGCTGCCTTTCCTACCTACTTTCCTAATCCCAACCCACCACAACCTTTCTAGACAACAGAAAGATGCTTTTGAAAGCAGTTCATTTTTGAAGGGTATGATGCTTAGGAGCATTTTATGTGCCTTTATCATCATGCTAGGACACATTAGGATTGGTCATGGAAATGGAATGCACCACCGTGAGCATCATCATCTACAAGCTCTTAACAAAGTACATATCTTGAAAACTTCAGGGAATGAACGCATGGAACTCAATAAGAGCTCTCCTTGTAAAATCCAAAGATGTGAGTCTTTGGGCTGCAGCGAAGGAGACTAAGACCAAACACTGCAACAGTTCTTCAGTTCTGAAAATGTTAAAGTGTTTGAGTCAATTAATATGCAAACAATTGACATGTCATTAATGATGAGAAAAGCTTACAAATAAGTCTGATAAATATATATACCAATACAATGGGTTCTTCTTTGCACATCCCACTATGTTTCCTAGTATCAAAACCTTAATGTACTTTTTGTTAAAAATGGATCCATCACAACCTTTTTATCTAGGCCACACTATAAACTCTAGAAATATGTGAATGTGGAAGGAGGAACTGTCTTAAGTATAGAATCAATGAAAATACTTGACAGCCTTCTCAATATCCCTGAAAAGTGTCCAGAACAGGCAAGGAAAATTTGGAAGATATTTGAAGATAAACAACTAGCAGTGTGCCTTAAATAAGTTAGAGTGTTTTCAGAAAATTCTGGAGGAGAATATGTATTTAATATCAAATTTGTTGGGCTTTTTAATAGTCAATCACTAACCACCCCCTTCAGGTAGCAGAAGGACGTTGCTCAGATGTGGCTGTTACGTTTTTCTGGAGATACTGGGCCTGGGACCACAAATGTGGGAAGCCGTTGCTAAATCACTGAGTACACCCGCTCCCGAGACTATTACTTTCAATGGAATGACTCCTAATCAGATGCATATGATGATGTATGGGGTACACCAACTTAGGGCATTTGGGCATATCTTCAATGATGCATTGGTTTTCTTACCTGCAAATGATTCTGAGAATGACTGAGATCTGGAACAACAGCACATATATATATCCACTCTATATGAGATGTATTGTCATTATTTGTGGTTACAATTACATGTTCAACACGGTGATATGTTTTATTTCATTTTATTTTTGTAATTTGGTGGTACTGGTATAATTGCATATTAAAGTTTAGTGGTGCATTTTTAAATGTGTTCTTTTTTCCTTAAAACATTTATGAAAATTTCAAATGTGTTGAAAAGATATATTTTAAGGATAATGATTTTGCAAGTAAAAGGTATATTTGTAAATACTGTATTTATGTGATAAATTCTAAATTATGAAAATTAAAATCTAGTGTGGCACATATTTTTGGTGATTAATTTTAAAAGTAATATGTCTTCCTAGCTTTTAAAATACACAAATGTTATCTCTAGTTTTGAATTCGTGATTAAAGTAAAACTTTTACCTGTATGTTTCCTTTACTTCTAATGTGGATTCATATTCTAAGCCTCCCCAATTGCCAGTGGATTTGCCCTCTCAAATTACTCAACCAAGCAAGTAAGGAAATGCTCTCAAGCAATGTTAAAGTGCAAGTTGAAATCTACTTCTGAGATTTACTTATGAAGATATTTATTTATGAGAAATTATGAAAATTTCTTATAAAGGTGAAGTAATTTTCCTGGGAGCTAATTTAGTTGTATTCCTTAGCATACACAATTTCAGTGTGACTCTGTACCTTTCTATGCAGATACTGAAATTGGAGTGGTGACTATGAAGAAAGTAATGTCATTTAACTGTGTGATTTCCCAATCAAGCTCCCAGCTGTGGCTTGCATAAAAATTTATCGTTTGAAACTTATTTACCCTTGTGGGGCAAAAGAGTTCTTGGAAGTCTCCTTTAATGAACTTGTTTTGCCAGTCCAGCAGTTTCACTTACCTGAGTTGATTCTGTCCTGGTTTTCATTAACCTGTTCAAATTCTGAGAGTTTCCCCAGGTTCATGGTTGTGCTATATCCAACTATTTTTGGTGTGGAAGTCCTAACCTCACAGTTCATCTTGGATACTAAAGCCATGGCCTAAGTTCAGTGGCTACACAGAAACCTTACCCACTGGAGGATACTACAGTGCTTATGCGAATAAATGTGTTTAATACTTGGGGCTGACTTACCCCATAATATGGCCTGCATGTGCTATATTAAACCACCATAGGGTAGGAGAACCATTTTAGAGATTAATATTAACTGTAACTAGCTTCATGATATTCATGGTCTCCCACAGTTTTAGCAAACCGGAAAGATAATTTCCTCAAAAGGGCCTCAGGTTTCAAATTATTAATCCTCAATAATGTGCACAACCCTTTGTTTAAATTTCTCTGATTTTCCTTATTGGGGCCTTTGGTTAAAATGATGGTTATTAATTTTGAAGAAAAATAAAACCCCTTTATCAAGCATGCTATTATATGGCCTCAGTTGTAATTAAGACAGATCAAATCATTTACAGTATGAGTAGAGTGATAAACGGAATCTCACTGAGTGTGACTCACAGTTTATATGAGTCCCCTTCACTTAAATATTAAGAAATGTCTGCTTTTATCACTTTTAGTTATGTTAGTGTTTCAAGATATAGTTGTAATAAATTGTCATAAATATTTCAAAGAATGCAAAAAAAAAAGGAAAACAAACAGAAATAATAATAATCTAAACAGATATTTTAAAAAGAAAACATAGCAACAAAAACACAAACTAGCAAATGCAAAAACTAATAAGCAAATATAAACAAAAATAAAAATAGACAAATACGTCCTTTTCTTATGTAATATTAAACAAAAGAATGCGATGGAAAATCTCCATAGTGTTATGAACAGAACAACAACATCAAAGTGAATGAACTCACCATAAAATATAATAGATGTATTTTAAAATAAAAAATTAAAATTTATGCGGTACAGGAACCATTATAGGGAGATGGATTAATAGATCACAAAATATATGAAAATTCATAAATAAATAAAATGTATGTAAAATTATAGTATATGGTCATATAGCAGAGTGGTTTGACACATGGCTCTGGGGTCAACTTCATAGTTAAGAAGCTTGGTTCTGATACCAATCAACTGCCTGGCATTCAGGAAGTTGCTTACTATCCCTCTGCCTTATAATAATGGTAACCATATTATATGGCTGTTGATATTATTAGATATGTCTAGCTCACAACATATCTTGGTACCAAGTAAAAAGTTTATAAATGTTAGCTATTATTTCTGCCTTTGAAATAGGAACTGAATATTTGCAGCCATCAGAAAAATCTTCATATGTATGACTATAGTAGAAGAGAAAAAAGATTCTACTGTGCAGCTTTGTTTGTTTATATTGTTTTGTCTTGTTTCTCTGAATGGCCTAAGCTGTAAGGGACTCTAGTTTCAGAAAAAGTGAACTCATATGATATGTTGTTCATAAATTCAAGAAAGGTTATACATCATAGCAGGTTTTGTTTTAGAAGGAAATTTCATGGATATTTCTGGTAAATTATATATATATATATTAAAATAAAGTACTATATCATAATGACTATATATTTCCATTTATCTCGTGATTTTGAATATTGTGGATTTTAAAAACTGGAAAAATAAAAATAATCACTAGAAACTATTAAACATGTAATGTATACCAAACTTTATTTCACAAGCAGCTGCGCTTAAGATAATTAATTTAATCACTCCTGCAATTCTCTGGGAATTTAAGATCTTCAGAGTAGAGTGAAAATTTTAGAACGTATGAAGTGCTTGGAACTTGCTTTAAATTTACTTGTTTCTTTAAAAAGTCTATTTATTTTAATTGTTATTACAGTTAAGATTATTTTAAGCTTCCTTGACTTGCAATGGAACTTTTTACCTTTGTCCACATTCTTTTACCTTTTTATCTAACAAAATCTGCATTATAATACAGGCAAAATTATTTTAAACTTTAGCAAGGAAGTAGTCTTTTTGAATATTTTTTATGAAAGAAGTTCTTTTCTTGTGTGTGAGAATGTGCTCTTTGATTGTTAGTAATTCAATTGGTTCTCTGTTTAGAATTTATGTAAAGCTTTTTATAGTAAAAAGTCATCTGGGAATAAGCAGCTTTGCCATTTAAAGTACAAAACCACAAAATTGCATGTTTCCTTTTGAAAATACAAACAATTTTCACAATTGAATATTTCAACTTGTGTTGGCAATTCGTCCAATAGTGAGGAATAACAATATGAAGAAGGAAATTCAAAGTACTACTTGAACACTGTAAATAAACTTGAGAAAATGGCTCTAAAAATACAGATAATAATTCTATCATTATAGTATCTCATGGGGAAAAATACACAACAAGAAAAGCTTGAGAAATGGAAAGAATATAATACCTGAAAAGACAAATGTTTTATAATTAGGAAATTAATGTCTCTCTCCACAAATATTTATTGAAATTCTAAGAAGTGAAGAAAACTGAAATAGGCATAAAGGAAGCTCTGAATGTGCCTGGAATTTAGCTCATCTAGTATTTCTTATTTGATAATTCTTGAGAAAATAATTAGGATCATTACTGATCTTTTTATTTTTCAATAAATGGCCTTAAATTGAAATGAAGCATTCTAGTGTGAAGAGCGCTGAGATTGGAGTAAGCTTGAATTATATTCATGGAAATATAGCATAAATATTAGCCTCTCAGTTTATATTCACCCATTTCTCTCAATTCTCACTAGTACCAGGTTTTTATAAGATAAAAACTAAAGGAAAAAAAAAAACAAAAACAAAAACGAGTGTACATGTTATATAATTGCATTGGTATACATGAAAAATTTGTTATTATTAGAGAACTTCATCATGGATCCTTACATCTGCTTGGACAGTAATCAGTGTGTTTGACTTTGGACACATCATGTCATATTATGCTTATGCATTCAATTTTTACATTTTTTTTAAAAATTAGAGATTTGAGCTGAATTGAGGATGCTTAACTAGGAATGAGAAGTAAATTCAGTTGATAAAATTTTTCAAAATGTACCCACCTCCATCCCTTACTCCACACACACAATTATATTTATGGTGATTATTTTAATTTATTTGGACTGGGTAGATTTCTGACATGTGAGCTCTGAATACTTTCCCTTGTGGCTCTGATACACTGGGATAGAGACTTTTGAACTTCTATAATGTCCTTTCTATTTCCAACAGTCTATGATGCTATGCTATTTTAATGGGATTATAGGGAATTCTACTTCTGGCCAAGATGGAGTTATGGTGGCCAGATTTACCTTCCACCTGAAAAATAAAAAGAGACAACCTATGAAAGGTTTTAGCATATTGGTTTTCAGGCAACAGAAAGCAGTGATCCTTGAGAGATGGGGACAAATGAGTTGAGAACTACAATGCCAAAGTTGACTGCTTGAATGAATTTTCAGTCTATGGCACAGTGAAGGGAAACCCCAAAGGGGCCCAACAGAGCCTCTGATCTGATTGCATGGCTGTGGGAGTCCATGGTGGTCATCGTGGCTAGAGTGTACAGGGAAGATAAAATGGAAAGAAATGGAGTAATAAGAGAACAATGGAGACATAAAAATAGTGCTCCTTTCTGAAACATCACAAATAACTACTATCAATGGTTGAGCTTGGGTGTACAATTCCTTTCATCCTCACCATTTTTAAAACAAATTTGTTTTATTGAGACATATTAAACCAATATCATTTTTATCCAGCGTGTTCATTCCTGGTCCTCAGTATATTCATAGTGGTGTGCATTCATCTCTTCAGTCATTATTAAATCTTTAAATAGCTCTATAATAATTATAATAAATAAATAAAATCCTGAAAAATAAAGGATAAATTATGCACCTTTCAATCAATTTGTTGACACTGACATACAAAGGTGTTTTTCTGGCTGTCCTTCAACAGGTTTTTTTGTTTATCTATCAGTTTTGTTGATATGTGATCCCATACTACATCATGTGTTAAAAGTGAACAATGAATGACTTTTTTTAAAGCTGTTGAAAAGGTCTTTATTTTTAAAATTATGAATTGAAATGGATATTCGATTAAAGGAAAATGTTAATTTTATAAAAAAAAAAAATAGTGCTCCTGATCTTCAGCTGAAGACTGATCAATACTTACATATGAAGAAACTACACAAAGCCAGTGAAAAGACTATCTGAAAGGCATGGAGGATAAAATACCTAGAGCTCACACAGCACAGGGTATAGTTCCCGTTCGCATTTACTACTGTCAAAACCTTATAATTCACAAGGCATCAGGTAAAATATTTAAAAGGGATTTGCCTCAGTATTAGGACAAAATTTAGCTCCAGATTAATGTTGCTCTGATTCTGCCTAGCTTAAAAGCAAAACATGGAAAAACAAAACTGTTTTCATGTAATTGAACTGCATCCTATAATGAAACTCAAGCCTATTTATAATAACACAAAAATATCCACCACACAGTAAGGAAAATTCACAATGTCTGGTATTCACTCAAAAATGATCTGACATGCAAAACAGTAAAATACAAATTATAATGAGGAAAAAACCACCATTGAAACCAGCCAAGAAATGGCAACAATGTTAGAAATAGTAGACAAATATATCAAATGACTTGTTATAACTATTTAATATATTACAGAGATTAGAAGAAAGATTGAACATATGAAGTAGAATATAAAGTTATATGAAAGAACTACAATTGAATTTCTAGAGATATAAACTACAATTTCTGAGGTGAAAAAATGTATTATATAAGATATATTACAGAGGAAAAGATTAATGAACTAGAAGATATAGTATAGTTGCCTGAATCATGGCCTCCAAAGATGCTTACTTCTTAATCCCAGAAACTGTGAAAATGTTACCTTACATGACAAAAGGATCTTTGAAAATATAATTGTTAAAGATATTGAGACAGAGGGATTTCCAAGGGGAAGGCAGAGAGAAGTGAATGTGAGAGAAAGATACAAAGAAAAAGAAGGAGAAATTGGAAGATGTTACATTGATGTCTTTGGAGATGCAGGATGGGGCCAAGAACCAAGGAATGCAGGCAGTACCTAGCAGCTAGTAAAAGCAAGGATACAGATTTCTCGTAGAGCCTCCAGAAGGAATGCAGTCTTTCTAGCATCTTGATTTTAGGACTTCTGAACTCAGGAACTTTAAGAAAATAAAATTTTATTGCTTTAAGCCACTGAATTTATGGAAATTTGTTACAGTAGCATTAGGAAATGAATGTACATGCCAGAGCTACTATTCAAAATGAAATAAAGAAAAAGAAAATGGAACAGAAATAGAAAAATGGCATCAATGAGGTGCAGAACAACCTTAAACAGCACAATCCATGTGTAATTGAGTTTGATGAAAGAGAGTATATTAGTCAGCCAAAAGGGTGCTAATGCAAAATACCAGAAATCTGCTGGCTTTTATAAAGGGTATTTATTTGGGGTAGAAGCTTATAGTTACCAGTCCATAAAGCATAAGTTACTTCCCTCACCAAAGTCTTTTGCCATGTGTTGGAGCAAGATGGCTGCAAGGGTTCAGCCTTCCTCCTCCTCCTAAGGCTCCATGGTCCCATGGTCCCATTTCCTTCCAATATCAGCTGTAGGCTGGGTAAGTCTTGCCTCTTTCCCTATGACTCATTTCTCTCTAAGCTCAGCTGCTCCATTCTCTGCACAAGGTCAGCTGTAGACTGTCAGGTTCTCTCTCTTCCCGGAGCCTCTGCCATGTCTATGGAACCGTGTCTATTCTTCTGTGTTCTTCTATGTGTTGACTTCCCAGGATTCCAGCAGCAAAAACTCTCTTTCCTCTGCTGTGTCATTTTCTCTGTGAGTCCCCACTCACCAAAGGGGTGGGGATTCAATGTCCTACTGACATGGCCCAATCAAAATCTTAATCAGAATTTAATCAAGTAAAAGTGAAACCTCTGAATCCAATACAATCTAAAATTCCCAGAGGAACAGACCATTTTACAAATATAATACAATATCGATTTTTGGAATTCATATACAATACAAAACTGCTACAGAGAGGAAGGGTGCTATAAAATATGTTTGAAGAAGTAATGGCCACAGTTTTCCAAATTTAATGAAAACTCTAAGTGCATTCATTCTAAAGCTCAACAAACCCTAAGTGTAAAAAAATAACATAAAAACTATGATAAAGGGAAACTATGCAGAGCAGCTAAGGAAAAAAGATATATTACATACATATTGCAATAATGACAGATTTCTAATCATAAGTGAATCAAAATCTTATCAAATGGACTCCAACAATGTAAAATATATTATACACAGGTGGAGCTTATTCGAGGAATGCAGGGTTGTTTAACATTCAAAATTCAATCAAGTTACCTCACTATATTAACAACAACAACAAAATATCAACTCAATAGATGACCCTCGACAAAATCTGATATTTGCCATTCTAGATAAATAAATTCTAAGCAAACTAGTAATAGAAGAGAATATTGCTGGAGGTACCAGACATTGTAGTAAGTTAAAAACAAGAAAAAAATATACATCCAAGTAGATAGGGGGAAGTAAAACTGTCCTACAGATGACATGATTGTCTATGTAGAAAACTCTATGTACAAAATGCTAATAAGACATAGAAGTGAGTTTGGCAGTATTGCACAATAAAAGGTCAATATAAGAAATCAGTTGCATTTCTTTATACTAACAAAAATCAATTAAAATTGATATTAAGGAAAATAATATCATTTCACTTGAATCACAAAATATTAGACACCAAATTGGACAAATATATGTAATACCTATAAACTGAAATCTACAAATCATTACTGGGATAAATATAGAGCTAAATAAATGAAAGCTATATGATGTTTGAAGATTGAAAATTCAATAACATTATATGCCAACACTCCCCAAACTGATCTATAGATTCAAAGTAATTCCAGTCCAAGTCACAGAAAAATACAAATAGCCTTTCTATAGAAATTGACAAGCTGGGCTTAAAATTTATATGGAAGGACAAAGGGCAGGAAATAGCTGAAAGAACATTGAAGTATAATTAAAAAGTTGGAAATCTAGCATTATGTGAGCTCAAGATTTATTGTAAAGATACAGTAATCAAGACAGTGTGGTATGAGAAACAAAATGTTATGTAGATCAACTGAACAGAGTAGAGAAGACATTAATAGACCAACAGACACAGACAACTGTTTGTTTTTTTAAAATAATCAATATTGATTTTATTTTCTTTTAAAGAAATCAATTTTATTGATAGATATTAATAAAGCATACAATTCATCCAAAGTGTACAATCATTGGAATCTGGTATAATCACATAGTTGTGCATTCATCACTTTAATAATTATTAGAGCATTTTCACTGAGAGGTGAAGAATTTCCTTGTTTGTCTGTTTTTATGTTTATTATTATTACATTTATTTTTATATTATTTTCAAAAAATGGTATGACAGGAAATGAATATCCATATGCAAATAAGTAAACACAATTCATAACTCGCATTATATACAAACTTTAACTTAAACTGGATTATAAATCCTAAATACAAAATCTCAAAGTCTAAATAGGACAGGAAAAAATTGTAACCTTAGGTTTGGCTACAAATTTTTAGATATAACACAAAAATCACAAACCATAAAAGAATAATTGATAAAGAGATCTTCATCAAAATTAATAATATATACTCTTCAAAAGTCACTGCTAATAGAATGCAAAAATAAACCTGGAGGACATATTCAAATCACTTGATAGTACTTATTGCTTACATATATGAGAATCCCTCAAAATACTATAAAAAGCAAGCAATCTCCCGAAAATATTTGAATATACAACTTTCTCTATATATATCAATAGCAAAAAACACATGAAAAGATGCAAAGCATTATGTCATTATGGATATGCAAAATAAACTACAATATGACATCACTCCATGATCATTAGAATAGCTAAAATAGAAAATGGATTAATCCTAGCAATTGTTGGTGATGATATAGAGGACTTGAAACTCTCACATACTAGTGGGAATGTAAAATGATGTAATAACTTAGGAAAAGAGTTTGGAAGTTCCTTAAAATTCAAATGCATACCTATCTTATGACACAGCCACTCCACACTGATTTATTTCTCCCAGAGAATGTCCATAAAAATAAATGTACATGAATGTTCTTAATAGCCTGGTTTTAATAATCAAAAATATCTGGAAGCAACCCAGATGTCCACCATCATGAAGACAGATAAACAAAAGGTGCTTTTGGTACATCTTTATAATGGAATACCACCAGTAATAGAAATGAATGAATCTCTAAATAATTATACTGATTGAAAGAAGCCAGACAAAAATAGTACAGATTATATGATTTCACATATAAAAAAATTCTAGAAAATGCAAACTATTGTATGGTATATGTTCCCTGTCTTGATTGTTGTGATGGTTGCATATGTATATGTATATTAAAAACTATTCAAATTTTCCACTTTACTTTATGCAATTTATGTATGTTTCTTATACTCAATAAGGCTATTATTAATATGCAAAACAGTGCAAAGAAACAAACAAACAAAACTGGAATTAGACTTTTACATGCATTCCCAAATCAATTTAACAAAAGCTAAATAATTGCATTTTATTATTGTCATCTTAGAGCATATTTAGACATGAACACAGAATTACATACCGTTAAATATCATGGTTCAGCATGGCCCTCGTAGATGACCACAAATTCTCTTTTGAAAGCAAACTTCAGCTTTCCAAATTTAAGAAGCAGCCTAATAAATGATACGGTTTTATTCTAATTTGAATTCTCAATTCACAAAACTACAATAGTCCAAAGAAACATGAGTCAAAATCACGGGAAATTTCAATTTTAATTAGCCCTTCTCAGTGTTCAACACAGTAAAATATTTGTATTATATGAATTGACTTGTACTGATTAGAATCACATATTATTTTAATAACAAACATTAAATGTGTATATTTATTGAATATTATTTATACTTGAATATTTTTCAAGTATTTTATGAACTAAAAATCAGAGAACAGACAAAGAATAATGCTATTTGAAATGTAGACTGTCTGCTGACTGAAATTTTCTTTCTGAAAATTTCAAAATTATTTTTTTATGGTTTTAAATGTTCTAACTCACATCCATATAATTGAATACTAATAGTTGCTACTGTCTCAGATGAAAGGTACACACAATCATGATATTTATTTCAATCACTTTTCAAGTATTTAATTCTCATTATAAAGGGGCAATATAAAATGAAGACAACTTTTAATAAGTATATCCCTTGCTATTAAATGTACACTTTAATAATATTTAATATAGAATATGTAATATATAACATAATATATGGTATGTGTTATTTTGTTTATATAATATATAGTATATAGTATATAGCATACTATATAATGTGTAATATACTGAAGATATATAAATAAAATAATATATATAAAATATCTAAGAAAATATGTATAAAAAATATCCACATACACAAATACATAAAACAGAAACCATCTACATCCACCAGCTTTATATATAATATATAATATATCATAAATATTAGGAATGAAAGTTGAAATTGTGTGTCCACATAACAGCTATTTTTTTTTCAGAAAATTGTTCCTCAAGAAGATGTGGCTAAAACTAATAAAGAACTTCACTGTTTGCCATAGGAAATGTCTGTAAAACAGTTTATCCAAGTAATTCTAAACAATGGTTCACAATACATTTTTCACCTATTTATTGTTACAATAGTCAACTTATTAAGATTCACTTTAAGAACTTCTGCTTTTTAAGTCTACCCAATGCTAAATTATTATGACATAAACATGGAACAATCCCAGTTATCTCCACACCTTCAATGATCCTTTCTAACATATGGCAGCCCAAATCTGAAAACTTTCTGAAAGATCTCTGCGGACTTCCTCTCACTGAGCTATTGTACAGAGTGTGTGTGGCTGTATGTGAGTAGATCGTTTTTGGTTATGTTCCCCCAAGAAGAGCTGCTCCCGTGGATATGGCCTTATTTGGAATTAGGGTCTTTGAAGAAGTGATTAGTTAAAATGAAGTGAAACTGGATTAGGTTGGGCCTTAATCCAATATGGCTTGTATACTTACTAGAAAAGGAAAGGAGACACAGCAGGGGGAAAAGAGCAGAAAAGGATGAGAAGACAGGGATTAGACTGATATGTCTGCAAGCCGAGGGACACCAAGAGTTGTCACAAATACCCAAAGCTAAAAAAAGCAAGGAAGGATTTTCTCCTACTGGATTCAGAGGGATAATGGCCCGTCTGATACCTTGATTTTGGCGTTCTGGCCTCCAGAACTGTGAGACAATGAACGTTTGCTGTTTTAAATCCTCTAGTTGGTGGTACTTTAAGGAAGCGACATATATATAAACACACATATATTTGCTTTATGTTACATATTATATGTAATATATACTAATATTTAAATCTTTGAATCTTTATGTGTGTGTGTGTGTGGAGAGAGAAAGAAAAATTTATATATATTTCCATATAAAGACAAGTGTTTACAAAGGCTTAATGTTGCCAGTTGCATCAAGTCCAACTTCCTCCACTCAACATTTAAGTTTTCTATAATATGAATATAAATATATTTGTATTGTGTCAATTTAAGCTGAAAACCAGTGTCCATAATCTTTTCCCTTTTCTAGTTACTGGTTAGCTGGCAGTATAGTAGATATTTTGTGCATGATTAGTCTGCAGAATCCTCCTCTCACTTCTTCAACAACTGTGGTAGATGTATGTTTGCCTCCATAACAGGGGTGCAGTTTCTCCCACAGAACCACCCATCATAAAGATTGAAGGCTTAGAGGCATTTAAAGACTATTGCAGGTTATAGTTCATTCTCATGAGTTCCAGCTCACCCTTGCAAGCTGCAATCCATCCTTGCTTCCCCAATTCATTTTTATCTTTCCTGCTCTGAGGACTTCTGGTTCTAGCATCAGACACAGGAACAACGACCTCATATGGACTGCTTAAGCAGCTTCAAAATCACTTAGGTTTAAATTCCTAATGGTAATTCTTGTCTGATTGAATGCTGATACACTGAACTATTGTATGTTATCCCTGATGATACAATGTTAGCTATGGTAAGGCAGGCTACAAATTAAACTCTACATTCATTATACTCAAGCTTGCCTTTGCAGCTTTTCACAGATGCTTCCACTTACATGGGATCAATTAATTCCCCTTCATCTCAAGGAATTAACTTTGTCCTTCAAAGAACAACAGTTCAAACCTTCTCTCTGAAACTACTCTTATAGTATTCGGTTTGCTTTTCTATACAATAAACCTGTCATTCAGTTTAAACTACTCGAGATTTGGGTGTACATTGTTTTGTATAGTTCCTTTTGTCTTCCAAATCCAGTTGTAAGATGAAAAAATTTTAAATTATTTTGCTTCTACACACTATTAGAAACATAGTATGAAAGTCAATCACATTCTTTTGAAAAACTCTTTCTATGAATTGCATATGAAAACATCCATTCCTATTCCAAAGGAAACATACATTTTCCCTTCCTGAAAACAACTTCAAAATGAGAATATTCACATATGAAAAGTTACACATTAGAATCTGAGAGGGGAAAGAGTGAGAAAAGGCTATGAAATCATGGTAAAAATAATATTTTAATAAGAAGTATTTGCTTCCTGTTGTTCTGAAATAATTTGAGTATGAAATTTTACTGTATAATGGTATACAGTGGTTGTAGGGCTAGTAGTAATATTTTAAAAAATAATTTAAAATTCAGGGAAGTTGGAGTGTTATCCTGTAGCTCTGTTTTAGTCAAAGAACTATTAAAAAAAATATAAAATAGAAGTCCAAGTTACAATGTCTTTATAAGTACATACTAAAAAATTCTAAAGATTAATGGAAAAAATTTAGTACCTCTTAATAGTAAGACCTGTTTATTCAAACAGGTCTTCACTTTTTACCAAAAAAAGAATTAAAAATATTCTGCACTCTAACACAAAAATAATAAAAATATATTCTCAGACTTGCATTATGTATATAACTCATACAGTTTTGTAAACATACCTGACACATTTATTTATTCATTAACCATTAATTGATAAAATGGAATATAAGATAATAGCCATGTTTTGAGAGCAAAGGAAAAATAGGACATTACAGTCAAAATTCAGCAGGGAAAATTCAAAATTTTAAAATAAAAATTTAGAGATTGTACATGAGCTGAAATATAAAAAAAAATGTAATGTCCTCAGCACTTATCTGTTTTATACCTAAAACATCTTTACTCCCCATAGAATTATTTTCCATTTTAAGCAGTGAATTCAGATTTATGTTATTGGATTGATTGTTAAATGGAGTCATCATTCCTTTGAAATCATACTGCTGGCTGACATTCACCAGTAACTTACACATTAATTAATGTCTCCAATTTATTTTAATGTATACTTCAAAGTCACTCACTTCCCTAGACCAGCACTGAAGTAAAATAATTTTCTCTATAAATTCAAATTGGTAGCAACATGCAGCTTAAAACAGATTAATAAATGATTGATGGAATAGCTTTTTATTTTAAGTCTACTTTATGTAAATATCTAAAAGATTAAATATTGAAAGGAAATTAAAGAACGAAATCAGACAATGAAATAGTTTTCTTTTAAATACAATGTTAAAAGACAAAAAGACACTAAAGTGATCATAAAAGGTCATCTCATTTTCCCTAGACTATGGCAACCATTTCCTAACTTATACTCTAACATCCACTCTCACCTTTAAAATCAATCAATGCACTAATTTTTTCCTATGTCCTTTTTTATTTATATTATTTTTAAAGAAACTTTTGATTCCATAAATATTACATTGAAAATATAGGGGATTTATCTATACCTTCCCTCCTCCCCTCCCACGCTTTCCCCCATTAACAATATCTTCTTTAGTGTGGTTTATTTGATACAATTGAGGAACATACATTGAAGGATTTCTACTAACCATGGTCTATAGTTTACATTATGGTTTACACTTTGCACCACACAATTTTATAGCTTTTGACAAAATGTATAATGGCCTGTATCCATCGTTGCAATGTCATACAGAACAATTCCAATGTCCAAAAAATGCCCCATGTTACACTTATTCTTCCCTCTCCCTCCCATCAAAACCTCTGATGACTGCTGCATTTATATCAATGTTACAAGTTCTTCCATTATGAGAATAATAATAAGTCTACTTTAGTCCATATTTGCATTTACCCTTTATGTTTGTTCTTTCCTCAATTTTGAGGATTTTGGGATGGTGATGCCTGCTCTGCTTCTGATTGAGAAGGATCTTAGATCCCTTGCGGCAGATGGATGGAACTATCTTCATTGCAGTTTTAGATACTCTCTACTTCTTGGGTTGGGTGTTGTCCATCATCATCCTTTTGTTAGTTGTACTGAGTGAGTTTAATGAACTCACTCAGATTAAGTGTTGGTTGCAACTCTGCTGAGATTCAGGGTTCATCCAGCATATGAACATCTGGAATATTTAAGTCTCTCAGATATATATTTAATGGGTATAGTGCTAATCATACACTAAAATAAAAAGGGCAGAAGAAACATGTGTAGGAAAATTATAAATGAGTCGAACTCTGATACATAGAGGGAATAGGTTATCATATATTACAAGGTAGGGCCCACAGATGGGGTGCCAAATACCTGGGATTGTCTGAATGTCCAGATGTCTCTAGAGCCAGATGACTCTAGAGGTCTCAGGAGACCCCTGCTTGAGGCACTGTTTACTGTGGCAGTCGGTGAGATCCTCCTGAGACACTCATAAGATTAACCTCGGGAATGACCTCCGAACTTATTTTGAAATCTCTTAGCCATAATAACTCATTTGTATTTAATATTTCCCCATTTGGTCAAGGTCTTTTTCCAAATGCATCACTAGTTGACTTTTGGTAATAACGCTTTAATGCCAAGGAAGCTCATTACAAGGAGTCATGTCCCACATTGGGTGGAAGGCAGTGCGTTTATATAAAAAGTTTGGCTTAAAGAGAGGTCACATTTGAACAACAAGGAGGCTTTCAGAAGGTAACTCTTAGACAATATATAATACTAGACTTGGTTGCAATTTCACAAGAACAAGGTTAATTGATACAAGCATCAATGTCAAGTGCCTGGCATATTGGTCTATCCTCCTTCACTAAGCATTGCCCATGAACTCTAGGGATTATTGTCACAGGGAATGTAACAGGACTTCACAGGATGGAAATTCAATATTCTTTCAGTTATTATGTGAGTCTCCACCCACTTAGACAACACCCTATATGACTTGAACACACTCATATTCCATAGAGATGTGCCCCAAGTGCACCCCTCCCCACACATCCCCCCACCACTGACATCCAGCACCAGTGATCCTGCCATAATTTCACCTCTTCTGCAATCCAAAACCTTCCCCAAAACAAAGGGAACAATAAATAAAAAGCAAAAATAATAAATAATAATATAAATAAATAACAAATAAATAAATAATTGCATTGTCTTTCATCCCCATAAGATCTGTTATCTTTTATGTACAGTGATGATTTATTCTTTATGTTCTCCTAGTGTTTTATTTTTTTCACTTTATTTTTGAAGAAGCCTTAGTTACTGAAAAGTCACATAGAAGATATAGAGGATTTCCATATACCCCATCCCCTCCACCTCTCATATTTTCCCCTATTAATAACATCTTACATGAGTATGGTACATTTGATACAACTGATGAAAAATTATTGAAGCATTTCCACTAACCATGGTGAATACATTATGGTTCACATTCTGTAACGTATTTTTACAGGTTCTAACAAAATGCATAATGGTCTGTATCCATCATTGCAAAGTCATGCAGAACAATTCCAATGCCCTAAGAATGTCCCATGCTCAATCCATTCTTCCCTCTCCCTCCCCTCATTACTCATGGTAACCACTAAGGTGAAATTTTTTTAGAGAATAAAAGCTCATAGTTATGTGCATTAATATTGAGGAATTGATATATCTGTCTGTCTTCTTTTATTAGGCACTAAGTTTTTGAGAGACTCTTGCCCCTCTTTTGAGAACACAGCAGGGCTCCCAAGGATGGGATTTAATATTTTCTTGTTTATTTTGTGGGTCTTCACCCACTAAGATAACACTTTGATATTCCATAGAAGTATGCCTCAGGTGTGCCCTTTCCCATATATCCCAGAACCCTGCACCAATAGTCCTCCCCTGCCATATTTGCCAAAGGAACATTCCCTCCACTGTAGTTTTAACCACAGACCTACAAATCTCCAGAGTTCAATCTGTCCCTTCCTCCAGCCCTCCTCCGAGTTCCATGGACAGTCAAACACAACCCTTCCCATCCTGCTTACCCTCACTTTCCAGCACCATCGACTGCACTTTCATCCCTTCACCACTATCACCTCTATGCACTGCCAAACCACCCCCTCCACCTTATTATAGGTTTTGCCCGTATTGAATATCAGCTCACCACACTCTACTTCCTTTCTGACTCCTGATAACCTATCTTCCAGACTCTAGCTCTATGATTCTGCTCAATTTGCTTTGGTCATATAAATGAGATTATGTAATACTTATTCTTTAATGACTGATTTACTTCACTCAACATAAGGTCTTCAAGATTCATCCGTCTTGTCCCATGTATCAAAACTTCATTCCTTCTCACAGCTGAGTAATATTCCATTGTATGTACATACCACAATTTGCTTATCCATTCATGTATTTATGGACTTGGGTTGCTTCTAATTTTTGGCAATGGTGAATAATGCCACTACAAACATTGGTGTGCATATACCTGTTCGTGTCCCTGCTTTCAGTTCTTCTGGATATATACCCAATAGTGGGATAGCTGGATCATATGGCAGTTCTATAGTTGTCTTCATGAGGAACTGCCAAACCATCCTCCACAATAGCTGCACCATTCCACATTCCTACAGTCAGTGAATAAGTGTTCCCATTCCTCCACATCTTCTCCAACAGTTGTAGTTCTGTTGTTGTTTTTTTTTTTTAATAGCCACCAGTCTAATAGGTGTAAGATGATATCTCATTGTAGTTTTAATTTGCATATCCCTAATAGCTAGTGATGTTGAGCATCTTTTCATGTGTTTTTAGTCATTTATATTTCCTCTTTGGAAAAGTGTTTATTAAAATCTCTTTCTCATATTTAAAAGGGCTGTTTATCTTTTTATTTTCAAGATGTAGGATTTCTTTATACATATGCTGATATTAGCCCCTTATCAGATAAATGGTTACCAAAATTTCCCCCATTAAGTAGGCTGCCTTTTCACTTTCTTGACAAACTCCTTTGAAGTGCAAACGTTTTTATTTTTGAGGAGGTCCCATTTATCTATTGTTTTCTTCCATTGTTCACACTTCGGTTGTAGAGTTTATGAAACCATTTCTTACTACAACATCTCATAGATGTTTCCCTACATTATCTTCTAGGAGTTTTATGGTCTTGAGTCTTATATTTAGATCTTGACCTATTTTGAGTTAATGTTTATATAGGGTGTAAGATGGTGATCCTCTCATTCTTTTAGATATGGATATCCATTTCTCCCAGTATCATTTGTTCAAGAGGCCATTCTGTCCCAGTTGAATGACTTGGCCGCTTTGTTGAATATCAGTTGACCATATATGCAAAGATCTATTTCATAAACCCGAATTCATTTCCATTTGTTAGTATGTCTATCCTTGTGCCAATACCATACAGTTTTGACCACTGTAGCTTTGTAGTATGTTTTAAATTCAGATAGCATGATTCCTCCTATTTCATTTTTATTTTTCAATATGTTTTTGGCTATTCAGGGCCCCTTGCCCTTCCAAATATATTTCTAATTAGCTTTTCCAATTCAATAAAAAATACTGTTGTAATTTTTATTGGGATTGCATTAAATCTGTAAATCAATTTGGGTAGGACAAATATCTTAATGATGTTTAGTCTGCCAATACATGAACATGGAATATTCTTCCATTTATTTAGGTCTTTGATTTCATTTAACAATGTTGTGTAGTTTCTTTGTACAAGTCCTTTATACCTATAGTTAAATTTATTCCTAGGTATTTGATTATTTTAGTTGCTGTTGTAAACGGAATTTTTTTCTTGATGTCCTCCTCAGATTTTCTTTATTAGTGTATAGAAATGCTAATGATTTTTGTGTATTGCTCCTATATTCTGACACTTTCTGAACTCATGTATCAGCTCTAGAAGCTTTGTTATAGATATTGCAAAGCTTTCTATGTATGAGATCATGTCATCTGCAAATAGTGAAATATTTCTTCTTCCTTTCCAATTTGGTTGCTTTTTGTAATTTTTTCTTCCCTAAGTGCTTGAGCAAATACTTCTAACACAATGTTAAATAAAGAGTGGTGACAGTGTGCATCCTTGTCTTGTTCCAGATTTTAGAGGGAAAGCCTTTAGCATTTTACCATTGAATATGATGTTAGCTGTGGGTTTTTATATATACCCTTTATAATGTTGAAGAAGTTTCCTTCTATTCTGATCTTTGAAGTATTATCATCAAGAAAGGATGTTATATTTTGTCAAATGTTTCTTTCTGCATGAATAGAGATGATAAT
>JAKSZT010038599.1:28306035-28456245 GCA_026826555.1 Tolypeutes matacus
TGTTGAACCATGCTTGCATACCAGGGATGAAACCCACTTTATCATGGCATATAGTTCGTTTGATGTGTTGTTGAATATTATTAGCAAGTATTTTGTGTTGTTGAGGATTTTAGTATTCAGGTTCTTTAGAGATATTGGTCTATAGTTTTCTTTTCTTGTGCTGTCTTTATGTGGCTTTGTTATTAGGATGATATTGGCATTAAAGAATGAGTTAGGCCATGTTTTCTCCACTTCTATTTTTTGGAGGATTTTGAGCAGAATTGGTGTTAGTTCTTTCTGGAATGATTGGTAGAATTCACCTGTGAATGCATCTGGTCCTGGGCTTTTCTTGGTTTGGAGGTTTTTAATGACTAATTCAATCTTGTCTCTTGTAATTGGTCTGTTGAGTTCATCAATTTCTTCTTTCACCAATGTAGGCTGCTTGTGTGTTTCTAGAAATTTGTCCATTTCATCTCTGTTGTTTATCTTGATGGTATACAATTTTTCAATGTATCTTCTTATGACAATCTTTATTTCTGTGGGATCAGTGGTGATATCCCCTCCCTCATTTTTTATTTTATCTATTTGAATTAATTTTTAATTCAAATTTAATGGTGAGATTCTCCTACTTAAAATCATTTAATGTTTTACAGTTGCTCTTGGAATTGATGTAAACACCCTTTATGTGGCTGATAAGTCCCTGATGATCTGGTCTCTGTGGTTTGTCACCACTCTCCCTTCAATAACTATCTGTTGTCATGATTACTAAATTTTTCCTCTTTTAGGTACATGACAAAGGATTTTTCTTTGCTGTAGAACTTACCCACCATTTTCTCCCTCAGCTATTTGAGAAATTTCTTCCTTAGCTACCAGCTGAGAGTTCTCCTTGGTGGCAGCCTTTCCCAAGCTCATAGACTTCATTAGAACCTCATGTCATGCTCTAATTTCCCTTTATTGGAAAGCTTTCTTTTCTACTATAACTAGCATCTATATTATTCTTACCATTGTACTTTCATTATTAATATAATGTTTGTAACAAAGAAAATAGTTATGTGTTGAATTCACAAATGACACTAATTGAACACTATTTGATATTCTTTATAAAACTTATGTTCTATTTTAAGCTTACTCATTCCTTTTATTAAAATAATATGCCTTTGTAAACAACTAGTAAAATAATCTTATTTGAAGCCATTACTAATAATAACTGAAAGATGGCTATGTAAATTTCTATTGCATATAAATCAACATGGGTGTTTGCTTGATGAAAGGATGATTGGAAAGGCCAAAATAGTTAGAGAAGAATAGTATAATATCACACAGTGACTGGGGAAAGTTATGATTAAAATCAGAAGTAAAATTTTGCAACAAAAAAATAATTTCTAATTTAGTTTTGTTTCTTTGTGGAGAAGAAAAGCAAGAGTTTTTTCCATAGAGTGTGCAAAAGTAATTTTTTTTTGTTGTTCCATGGACATTTTTAAAACATGATGTTAATATAAAAATATGGTGATTAAAGCTATGAGAGGCAGAGAAAGCAGCAAGACTGAGGTGGTAACAGAATTTGGACTCCAAACAAATCCAAGCAAATCAGTTAACATCTGTCCCGGGTAGGCTAATTACTGCAAAAAGCAATTTCAAATTTAAGTTTTTTAACAAAATTAAGGTTTATAGTCAAATTCAATGTGGCTCTTTTGGGAAGAGTAGCTCTCCTGCAAAAGTTGACTCTTAGGGTTTCAGTCTCCTTGCATTCTGAAACTCAAACGCTTTGAGCATGTCAGCGACATATAAAGGTTACTGACAATCTTAAAACTTGAACTGGGAGAGTTTCCATTTCATATATGGCTGACAATGTTAGCATGCCTAAAGAGCTGGCAGATTTATAAAACAGCTCACTCTCTGCACACTTCTGCGAGCCATTGGCATCATCAGATTACATGTCTCCTCAAATCTCCAGGTTTGTTCTTTTTTCTTTTTTTTTCTCAGTGTTCTATCTCATGTTCTATGTGATCTCTCTCTCTCTCTCTCTCTCTCTCTCTCTCTCTGTCTTTCTGGCTGTTTCCCTTTCTCTATGTCTCTCCTAAATTTAGGAATCAATTAATGAATGAACCAACCAAACACAGGCAACAGTGAACAAACTTCTTTAATTTTAGCCCTCCCTGCATTTCCTGATATCTGATGATTACTAAACAGATTTAGGTCGTTTTTTAAAAATACATATATATTATCAATTTTATCTTTATCGTAATCAAATCCATTTGAAGATCTAGGAAAGCTTTGTTGCTGAGAACCAAACTATATTGGGCATACATTTTTAAAACCTCTTTCCTTATCAAAATATTTACATAAAATATTTCAATCAGAGCAAATTTGCTGCTAAGAACCAATATTTTCCATAGTAATTATAGAAATAACTAGGAAAACACTGTATTTTTAGGAGAATTGAAATTGCTCTTATAATTTCAAATTTTTAGTAGAATCAGAAATTGGAATTTAGGTTTGTTTTCTTTAATATATTGTTTATGTATATACTTTTGAAAAAAATATTTAGATTACATAAATGTTACACAAAAATATAGAGGATTCCCATATGCCCCACTTCTTACACTTCCCACATTTTCCCACATTAACAACATCTTTCATTAGTATGGTACATTCATTACAATTGATAAAAATATTTTAGAGCATTGCCACTAAACATGAGTTATAGTTTACATTGTAGTTTACCCTCTCTCCTGCATAATTTTGTAAGTAATAGCAAGATATGTAATGGCCCATATCTGTCATTGTAATGTCATTTAGGAAAATTCCCAAGGCCACAAAATGCCCCCATATTTAACCTGTATTTCCCTCTCCCTGCCCTCAGAACCTCTAGTGGTCATTGCTTCCACATGAATGATATGGTTTCTTCCATTCCTAGAATCACAATAAGTCTATAGTAGAATACCAGTAAGTCTACTTGAGCCCATAGTTCATTCCCCAATCCTGAGGATTCTGGGACTGTGTTGCCCCTACCTCTAACTGAGATAAGGCTTTGATCCCATGGGGCAGATGGATGGGATTCTTTTGGTTGCAGTTGTAGACACCCTCGGTTCCCTGGGATGGTTGTTGTCCATCATCAACTCCTTGTAGTTGTCCTGGGTGAGCCCAATGAACTGGAGAGTAGGTATTACAACTCCGTTGAATTTCAGGGCCCACTTGGCACATGGACAGCCCAGAGATTAAAGTCTCTTGGATGTAAACCTACCAACTCCAGTACCAGCTACAGTTCAAATAAAAGGGACAGAAGAGGCAGGTGTAAAGAAGTCACATCTGAGTCCAACTCTGTCACACTGGGGCACAAACTCCAAAGTAGGCCACTGGAAAGGCACCAAACTCCGGAGCTATCTCCCATGACCGTAGGTCCTAGGTGTCTCCAGAGCCCTCAGGATCCCCACTATTTGGGGTAGTATCTCCCTTGGCCATCTATGTGAGGTCCTTTTAACTGCTGTCTTCTCTGGCTCCTGTTATATTACCACTTTGGACCAATGTTCACCTGGATCCAGCCACCCAGAAAGTAAAGTTCAGAAAATTAAATATAAAAATCCCAGGTGAGGGAATCATGGGAACATGGTTTCCGATTAGACACATAAGGCTCAACTCTCATATAAACAATGAAGAAAGAGCCAAAGTCCACCTGAGGAACCTGTTTTGGGGATCAGCAGACCAGGATAGTGCTTCACAACTCACAGGAGGGTGAGGGACATAGAAATGAAGAAGCCAAAACAACAAACTATGAGTTACTCAACTTCGTGGCTGCTGAGAAGGGCTCACCCCCACCCCACTCCTGAGATATTCAGTGAGGTATAACCCCTTGCTCTCTTCAGCTGACTGAAAGGGGAGCAGATATCTTCCTCCCTGCCAGCTGATAAAAGGGAAATGTGAGGGTGACTCAGGGGTGTTTGTTCAGTGAATTCAGCCAGTGGAGCCTGCTTTGAATTTAGCTATGGCCAGACAAATACCAAGGAAAGCCAAGAGAGATACTCTTCTGCAGAAAACTGCACCAATGATTGCCTTCTGCTGGCCTGTCATGAAATTACATAGACAGAAACTGCTTTTTGAGCTCTATTTACCTCACACCTGGGAGAAAGTCTGTACCCCATCAGTAAGTCCCTGGCATGATTTGGTAACTTAAGCTGGACAAATTTAAGGATATAGGATACGTTTAAGCAAATATCAAAGAGCTGTGAAAAAATAATAACCATAGGAAAAAGAAAGAAATTGACCATTATAGCAAATTCACTAACATTTTCAGAACCCTAGAAATATGCAAAAAATTACCAGGAAACAGGAAGAGATGGCACAGCCAATGGAACAAACCAAATATCCTGAAGAGAGCTATAGGATTTAAGAAAATTAATCAGTAATAATCCCACCATTATCCTAAATCAATTTAAAGATATGAAAGAAAAAATGACTAGCAAGACAAAGGATAGTAAGAAGACACTGGGTGAGCATAAAGAAGAATTTGAAAATCTGCAAAAAAAAGGAACAGATGTAATGGGAATGAAAGACACAATGGATGAGATTAAAAACACATTAGAGGCACATAAAAGCAAATTTGAAATGCTTGAATACAGAATTGGTGATTTCAAGATAGAACATCTGAACTGGAAAAGACAGGAGAACAGAAAGAGAAGGGAACAGAAAAAAATGGAACAGGATTTCATGAAATTGAATGACAACATGAAACACAAAAACATACACATTATTGATGTCCCAGAAGGAGTAGGGAATGGAAAAGGGGCAGAATTATTATTGAGGAAATAATAATTGAAAATTTCCTTACCCTTCTGAAACGCATTAATATCAATATTCAGGAAGGACAATGTACTCCAAACATAATAAATATGAACAGACCTACAATGAGACACCTACCATTCAGAATGACAAATATCAGAGATAAAGAGAAGATTCTGAAAGCAACAAGAGAAAAGTAAAATATCACATACAAGGGAAACATGGTAAGATTGAGTGCTGACCTCTCATCAGAAACCATGAGGGACAGAATAAAGTGGTATGATGAGTATAAGGTATTGAAAGAGAAAAACTGCCAGCCAAGAATTCGACTAAGCTGTCCTTGAAAAATGAAGAGGAGTTCAAAGTCTTCACAGACAAACAGAAGCTGATAGTGTATGTTACCAAAAGACCAGAATTACAAGAGTTACTGTGACAGGTTGATGTTATTTATGAATTCCAAAAATAGATATTAGATTATGTTTGTAGACTGGTTTGTTATTAAGGCTTTGACTGGGCTACACTGAGCCTCATCCCCTTGGTGGATGGGAACTCCAGAGAAATCGCACTGCAGAGAAAGGAGGTGGGCGTTTTAATGCTGGAGCCCCAGGAAGTAAATACACAGAGAAGCAGACATGTGAGGAAAGAAAGAAAGCTTCATTAGATAGGGCAGAGACCCCGGGAGGAGAGACGAGCCAGTCACCTGATAGCATACAGCTAGCCTTGTGGAGAGTGCAGAGAAGATGAGCCCAGAGAGAAAGATGCCCAGGAGAGAGATGAGACTTATCCCAGCTTACAAATGATATTGGATGAACCTTGAACCATGGAGCCTTAAGAGGAAGAGGAAGGCTGAGCCCTTGCAGACATCTGCAGACATCTTGCTCCAACATGTGGCAACAGACTTTGGTGCAGGGAGTACCTAATGCTTTAGCGTCTGGCAACTGTAAGCTTCTACCCCAAATAAATACCCTTTATAAAAGTCAACAAATTTCTGGTATTTTGCATCAGCACCCCTTTGGCTAACTAATATGGATACTAAGGGATTGCTGCAACCAGAAAGGAAAATATAAGGGTAAAAGACATGGAGAAGAGTGTAGAAATGAAGAATATTAGAAAGGGTAAAAAAGATAGACTATAGTATGATATGACAACAGATAGCGAAAGGTCAAAATGAATGATGTAAGTAATTCCTTTACATTTTTTACATGTAAACTTTGAATGTTAATGGTTTGAAATCCCCAATCAAAACACACAAACTGACAGAATAAATAAATGAAAAATATGACCCATCTATACATTATCTACAAGAGACTCACCTCAGATGTGAGGACAAAGCCAGGTTAAAAGTGAAGTGTTGGAAAAAAATATTCTCTTGCAAATAGTAACAAAAAAGACATGGAGTAGCAACACTAATTTCACACAAAATAGATTTTAAATGCAAAACTGTTATAAGGGATGAAGAAGGTCATTATATATTAATAAAAGGGGCAATTTAACAGGAAATAACTAATCTAAATATTTATGTACCTCACCTCATTGCCCCAACATACATGAGACTCATACTCCCAAAGCTGAAGGGAGAACTAGATGTCTCTGCAATAATAGTTGGAGACTTCAATACACCACTCTCAGTATATGATAGAAAATTTAGATAGAGGATAAATAAGGAAACAGAGAACTTTAATAATATGATAATTGAACTAGACCTAACAGACATCTATAGAACATTTCACCCCAAAACAGCAGGATATACATTCTTTTCAAGTGCTCATTGATCCTTCTCCAAGATAGACCAAAGTTTGGGTCACAAGACAAGTCTCAATAATATTAAAGAGATTGAAATTATACAAAACACTTTCTCTGATTATAATGGAATGAAACTAGGAAGCAACAATGGACAGAAAAGGGAAAATTCATAAATAAATGGAGCTTAAACAACCAGTGGGTCAAGGAAGAAATACAGGAAATATATTGAGACAAATGAAAATGAGACTGAACATATCAAAATTTATGGGACACAGCAAAGGCAGTGCTGAGAGGAAAATTTATAGCCCTAAATGTTTACATTAAAAAAGAGTAAAGAGTAAAAATTGATGATCTATCTTCACACCTGGAAGAACTAGAAAAAGAACAGCAAACTAATGCCAAATCAGTCTGAATGAAAGAAATAGTAGAGATCAGAGCAAAAATAAATCAAATCAAGGATAAAAAAACATTAGAGAGAATCAACAAAACCAAAAGTTGGTTCCCTTGAGAAGATCAACAAAATCTACAAACTCTTAGCTAGGCAGATAAAGAAAAAGAGAGAGAAGACACAATTAAATAAAATCAGAAATGATGGGGGGGCTTTACCACTCACTCCATAGAAATAAAATATATCATAAGAAGATACTATGAACAACTGTATGCCAAAAAACTAGAAAATGTAGACAACATGGACAAATTCCTGGAAACACACGAACCACCTACACTGACTTTAGAAGAAATAGAAGACCTCGATAAACCAACGACACATGAAGAGATTGAAACAGTCATCAAAAACTTCCCAAAGATTAAAAGCTTGGGACCAGATAGCTTCACAGGTGAATTCTACCAATCATTAAAAGATGAACTAATGAAGAGCTTGCTCAAGCTTGTCCAAAAAATTGAACAGGAAAGATTGCTACCAAATTCATTCTATGAAGCCAACATCACCCTAATACCAAAATTAGATAAAGATACTACGAAAAAAGAAAATTACAGACTAATATCTCTAATGAATATATATATAAAAATCCTCAACAAAATACTTGAAAACAGAATCCAAAAGCACATTAAAAGAATTATACAGCATGATGAGTGAATTTTATCCCAGGTATGCAAGGGTTCAACCCAAGAAAATCAATTAGTGTAATAAACCACATGGATAAATTGAAGAAGAAAAATCACATCATCCTCTCAATTGATGCAGAAAAGATACTTGACAAAATACAGCACTCTTTCTTGATAAAATCACTCCAAAAGATAAGAATAGAAGAAAGCTTTCTCAGTATGATAAAATGCATATATGAAAAATGTACAGCTAGTATTGTACTCAAATGTGAAAGAATGAAAGCTTTCTTGCTGAGATCAGAAACAAGACAAGGATACTGACTGTCACCATTATTATGCAATATTGTCCTGAAGTTCTAGCTGGAGCAATTAGGCTAGATAAAGAAATAAAAGGCACCCAAATAGGAAAACAAGAAGTAAACCTTTCATTATTAGCTGATGAAATGATCCTATATCTAGAAAATCCTGAAGAATTCAGAACAACACTACGAGAATTAATAGATGAATTCAGCAAAGTGATGAGATACATAGCTAATATGCAGAAATCATTAGCATTTGTATACATTAATGATGTGCAATCTGAGAAGGAAATCAGAAAAAAGAATCCATTTATAATAGCAATTAACACAATCAACTATTTAGGAATAAACTTAACCAAGGACATAAAAGACCTGTATTCAGAAAACTACAAAACATTACCAAAAGAAACTGAAGAAAACTTAAATAAATGGAAGAGCATTCCATGTTCATGGATTGGAAGATTAAGTATCCTTATGATGTCAGTTCTACCCAAACTGATTCATAGACTGAATGCAATAACAATAACAATCCCAACAGCCTTTTATGCAGAAATTGAGAAGCCAATAATCAAATTTATTTGGAAGGGTAAGGGGCCCCAAATATCAAAAAATGTCTTAGAAAAGAACGAACTTGAAGAACTCTCACTTCCTGACTTTAAAGAGTATTATTTAGCTACAATGGAAAAAACAGCATGGTACTGGCATAAGGACAGACAGATTGACCAATGGAACTGAATTAAGAACTCAGAAATTGACCCTCACAGCTACAGTCAAGAGATTTTTGACAAGGCTGTCAAGCCCACTCAGCTGGGCAAGGACAGTCTATTCAACAAATGGTGCTGGGAGAACTGCATAGCCATATTCAAAAGAAAGAAAGGAGACCCTTATCTCATACCTTATTAAAAAAATTAACGGAAAACAGATCAAGGATTTAAATATAAAAATAATAACCATAAAACTCCTATGAGAAAATTTAGGAAAATATCTTCACAATCTTGTGGTAGGCTGTAGTTTCTTAAACCTTACACCCAAAGCATGAGCAATGAAAGAAAAAATAGATAAATGAGACCTCCTCAAAATTCAACACTTTTGCACCTCAAAGGACTTTGTCAAAAAGGTGAAAAGGCAGGAGACTCAATGA
Organism: Tolypeutes matacus; assembly: GCA_026826555.1. Classification (NCBI taxonomy): domain Eukaryota; kingdom Metazoa; phylum Chordata; class Mammalia; order Cingulata; family Chlamyphoridae; genus Tolypeutes; species Tolypeutes matacus. The sequence continues at coordinate 28,315,039 of JAKSZT010038599.1, forward strand.
GAGAAAATATTTGGCAATCATATATTTGATAAGGATTTATTATCTATGATATATAAGTAGATCATACAACTCAACAATAAAAATACAAAGTACCAGGTTAAAAAATGGGCAAAAGACTTGAAAAGAAAACTGTCCAAAGAAGAAATATAAATGGTGAAGAAACACATGAAAAAATGTTCAATATTACTAATGATTATGGAAATGCAAATCAAAACTACAGTGAGATATCATTTCATGCCTATTAGATTGACCGCTATTAAAAAGTCAGTAAACTGTAAATGCTGGAGAGGATGTGGAGAGGTAGGAATGCTTATTCACTGTCGGCAGGAATGTAGAATGTTATAGCCATTGTGGAGGACTGTTTTGCAGTTTCTATGGAAGTTGAATATAGCCTTGTCATGGGATCTAGCAATACCATTGATAGGTATATACTCAGAAGAATTGAGAGCAGTGACACGAATAGATATCTGCATACTGATGTTCATAGAAGTATGATTCACAAAAGCCAAAAGTTGGAAACAACCCAGGTGTCCATCAACTGATGAATGAATAAACAAATTGTGGAGTATACACATGATGGAATATTATGCAGCAGTAAGAAGAAATGAAGTCATGAAATATATGACATTGTTGAACTTGGAGGTCATTCTGTTGAATGAAGCAAGCCAGACACAAAAGGACAAATACTGTATGATTGCCCTATTATGAACTAAATATATTATGTGAAATATAAATATATTTTGTGAAATATGAATATGGGTAGAATTGCATATATGAGACAGTTTTTCTTTGCAGCTGAACAATTGTAAGTTAATAGTACAAACTTTTAATATCAGACAAAAAAATATATTATGTGAAGGAGACCAGACACAGATTGCTACATATTGTATGATTCCATTTATATAAAAGGCAAATATAAATCAATTTATAAAGATGAAATTATATTAGTGGTTATGTACTTCTGAGGAAGGAATGCTAAGCTGTGTGCAGTCTTTCTTTTTGGAGTAATGAAATTTTTCTAAAATTTTTGAGAATGATGACTGTACAACATTGTTATTATACTAAAAGACATTGATTATACACTTTGGAAACAGTGACTATGTACAGTGGGGGAAGCATAGAGAAATTGAGAGGTGAGGAATTTTCTTGTTTGTTTGTTTTTTGCTTATTATTCGTATTATTGAAATAATGAAAATAATCTAATAATGATTGAATTGATGAGCACACAACTATGTAATTATAGCAAATACCATTGATTTTACACATTGGATGAATTGTGTGTTAATTAATATGTATCAATAAAATTGATTTGTTAAAAAAAATCCCGGGTGACCAAATAAAGATATGGCATTTCTCAAAAAGACAACATATTATATTATGTTATGTTATGTCATGTTATGTCATATATTGTAAATAAGATGTGACAAGCATAATGTCTGAGGGGAAATTACCAGTGAAATGTGGGGCCCAATCTTGGATATTTGCATTGGAATTTGACAAGAAGAAATGAGATATAGGGAGATAAGAAAGTGATATACATTTTTACTGACTGAGAGAGTAAAGATGTGTGAAGGATGTAAGAAGACTCTGTAGTTTATTCACTGGGACAGTTTTTTTGTCCAAAAGACAAAGAATAAAGAAGGGAAACAAGATTGAAGATGAAAAGCAGAGAGATAACTGAAGGTAAAATGCAAAAGCTTAATAGAAATGTGTTCAACTTCACTAATAAGATAGGAAGTGCAAATTAAACCTGAAATGAGCTATTATCACTACCACATTGGAAAATGTAACTTTGATAATTTCATTTCTGAAGAGAATATTCTCATGCATTGCTGATGTTACTGCAAACTGTCCCATGACTACTTTGGAGAACCACTTATTGCTTTTAAAATTAAAAATACATACTCCATCTGGACTTCAGCCATTTCAGTTCTCGATAGACTTGATAGACTATTGACTGACTGTTCTAGTAAAACATATATGCACAAGAAGACAATCTCTGTTTTCAATAGCTTAATTTTAGAGTGTACATTCCTGTCAGGGAGAAAATGGTTATGGAAAACTTGGATACATCTATTCATCTTTAAAAAGCATGATGTAGACTATTTCAATATGTACTGAGAAGGAAAGATGTTTAAGTAAGATGATTAATCATTTCTATTGACATGCCTTGGCTTGCCTGGGGCATTCTTGTCTTATATGTGTCATCTAGGCAGCCTGTCCAGTTTAGAATCTGTCTCAGATACATCACTGTTAACATATAATTATTGTTATTAACATATGTGGTAAAATAAACTCAGATAAATTTGGTAGGTTTCTACTCTATGCTTCCAATTTCTGGCACGGTCTCATTCAGTAGTGTGTAACTAGAATGTGCAGTGAATATTAGTCACACTTTAATATGAAATTAAATGTAATTAAATGACCAGCAGTAACCCATCAGTCTTTTTTCAGTCCTATCTCGACAAACTTAACATCCGCCATTCACAAGAATATATGGAGCTGGAAAACAGATTGCTTGTCCAGGAGATAATGGTGGTAACTAACACTTTCATATGTCAGGTAGTGATGGGCGAAGTAGTAGAGCCATGCCAGACACAGGGTTTTTCCATTAGTTTTGCCTTAGTACAAATCATGGCCTATAAGATGTACAATTCCACTAGGCTACCAGATGCCAGAATCAGAGAGAAATTTGAGAAAATATATTTAAATTGTGTTCAATTTGTATAGGAAATAATTTTGACTAGTCCTGCCATAGAGTTTACAGCAAGTAGACTGAATACTTTGTTAAAATGGTTTGTCATTTAGTGCATGGGGTAAATCTACAAGTATTTATTATTATAGTGTTTGGTAATTTTGCTTCATTTTAGAATGAACCTTTACATCTGTAGTGATCTCAAAAATTAATGTTCAAGTTAAAAGAAAAATAAGTAGTTGATATTTTTTATTTAAAAAATTTCAAGAAATTTCATGATGAATAGATAGCTTGCACAAAAACATATAACTTGTCATTTTTGATCTACCATGGAATGAACTTGAGAAGGTCTATGTTTTTGCATTATCCAAATTTGGTAAAACATTTAAAGGAAATTTGATAAAAATATTTAAACAAAGAGTTTTATCTAACAATGCTATTTCCCAAAGAAAGATAATGGAAGGTGTAGCAGTTTGATATTATTAATGAATTCCAAAAAGAAATATTGGATTATGTTTGTAAACTGGTCTGTTCCTCTGGGCATGATTAAATTATGATTAGGGCTTTGATTGGGTCACGTCAGTAGGGCATTGAGTTCCTGCCACTTGGTAGGTGGGGACTTACAGATAAAAGACATGGCAAAGGACAGAGTTGGAGTTCTGATGCTGAATTTTGAGCTGAAGCCCTGGGAAGTAAGCACACAGAGGAGCTTGGTTGTGAGGAAAGAGAGAAAGCCCTGGGAAAAAAGACGAGCCATTCATCTGAAAGTTCACAACTGGCATTGTAGAGAGAGGCAAAGCTTAGAGAGCCTCACAGTCTACAGCTGACCTTGTGGAGGAAACAGAGGAGCTGAACCCAGAAAGAGGCAATCCCTGGGAAGAGAGGAACCCAGGAAGCCTGAACCCTGGCAGATGTCGGCAGCCATCTTGCTCCAACACGTGGCCATAGACTTTGGTGAGGGAAGTAACTTAACACTTTATGGCCCGGTAACTGTAAGCTTCTACCCCAAATAATCATCCTTTATAAAAACCAACCAATTTCTGGTATTTTGCATCAGTACCCCTTTGGCTGACTAATACAGAATTGAAACAAAAGACAAAGTCCAAGAAAATATTTGAACTTGTATATTTATATATTTCTAGCTCAAAGAAAAAAAAAAAGATTGAAATGTGAAAACCTTAACTAACATTTCTGTGAGCATACTAGGTACCAGGTACTGCAGAGAAAGTAAATTCTCAGTGAAAAAAAAATACAGTCTGTCAAATATAGTCAATTAAGATATCAGCAATTTCATAATCTATTAACTATAAAGTAGAACCTTGAAGGAGATTGCAGTTGATTTTATAAAATAATTAAAAATAATAAAATCATATTGAAAAAATAATCCATCAAGGGAAGGCAAGATGGCAGCAGAATAAGTACTCCTGGAATCAGATTTTGGTACAGGGCAGTTAGTAATCACCCAGAGCTACCTAAAGCACCTGTTTTGGGGCCCCAGGATACCAGAAGAGCATCCTGCAACATCCTTGAAAGTATGGAAGGAGGAGACTGCCCATCTGCAGAGAGGGTTCGTGAGTAGAGCCCTCCACACCGTGGAGGTCGGTGCCCATGGTGCAAGGTGCCTCAGGAGCTATTCTGTGGCTGGAGTTGGAAGCTCCATTTCCCAAAAAATGGGGTAGGAAGACATGTGTGGTACCAATTTCAGCTACTGATTAGTAAATTCTGTGGGCTAAAGTATAATCCTAGGAACAACTAAACTTTGAGCCTGTCCAGGTCAGAAGGAGGCTGGTAGCTGCCATTTGACTTCTCCCCCAGCCTGAGGGAACGCCGGGCTGATTGAAAATCACAGTGCTGGTAAGGACAGGCTTCTTTCCACCCAGGTCAGATTGCAGGTCTAGCCCAAACCCCAGCCACACCTCTGGCAGGGAGGAAGCTGGGGGACCTGCACCACCTTTCTGTGAAACTGCAAGCCATGGTAGAGGCAGGTACCCATCCTACTCTAGTGGCGTGAGCCGCCTCAGCAGCTATTCTGGGGCTGAAATTAGAAGCAAAAGCTCCATTTCCCATAAATGGTGGAGGAGGAAGAGACGGTTGTCCACCGACCTCAGATATTGATTAGTGGACTCAGCTAGCTAAAGTATAATCCTAGAAACAGCTAGAGTTTGAGCCTTTCCAAGTTAGAAAGAGTCTGGTAGCCACTATTTTGACTCCACCCCCAGCATGAGGGGAAGCCTGTCTGACTGAAAATTCAGTGATGTTAAGGACTCGCTTCTTTTCACCAAGATTGGATTACAGACCTAGCCTAGGCTCCAGCCCCACCTCTAGCAGAAAGGAAGCTGGTGGGACCTGCACCAGGTTCTCCAGGCACCTGCATGTGCTCTCTGCTGTCACAGACTGAATAGTCAGTCACCTGGGGCTGCATGCCTACACCCTAGTTGGGTAGGAGAGGTGCTGGGTATCCTCAGCCTCTCCAGACAATGGTAGGAGTTTTCAGCCCACATGAACTGGTTTGTTGAGTGCCTTCAAGTCCATCTCCACCTCTGTCCCCCCAAAGGATAGGAGGAGACTGAAGTGCCTGAAGGGTAACTTCAGGCACTTTTGGCCTGAACAAACCCAACCATTGGGCACTGAGGGAGCTCTTTGGTTAAAACCTCTTTGAAACAACTTAGGACCTACTTTACTGTGCAAGCAGAACACTGCTGCTATCAGTTCCTGCTAAAAACAGTAGGGAGGTGGGCAACATGGGAATCCCAGTGGGTTCCGTGTAATATTTTGGGTAATCTAAGCACCTCTTAAAATATATGTATTATATATATATATATAAATAACATTTTTGTAAGCAAATACACATATATGCATATATATTTATATATCATTTTGCAAATGTTTGTATGTATTGTGAGAATTTTGATTTTTACCCATAATAATAATAAAAAAAAAAAACAGTAGGAACATTCTTGCTTTGCTCCGTTACTTAGTTAGGGCTTTCTGCCGCTCCATTATCTCCTGTGCAGCCCAGAACTTTCTAAGTCTCTGCACCTACACACTGACCTTGTGCTTTGTGAAAAGAAAATAAAAAGTGTGATGGGAATCAGCAAGGGAGAATAGCTCCTTTAGCTGTTCTTCTCCTCGCCTCTCTCATCCTCTGTGTTAAGACTAATTCTTTGCATGGTCACGGGCTCTGCTGGACAGATCTTTGCAAGACTTTGCAGGATAAATTCCTGCAGGGCACATGTGGCTCCACCCCCATACCCAATAGGACAAGAGACAGACTGTGTTTGCCCAGCCTCTCTCAGTAACTGCAGGTGGTTTTGGACCACACAGCCTGGACTGATGGGTACTTGTGGATCCTTCCTCATCCTCCAATAGGAAAGGAGGGGGCTGGTGTTTCCACAGGTTTTCAGCCTGCATGGACTGGACTGTTTGGATGCCTATGGATTCATTCTCACCCCCAATAGGATAGGAGGGGTCTGGTGTCTCCACAGCCTTTCTGGACAACAGCGGTTTTTTCGGCCTACAGGGACTGAACTGTTGGGTGCCTGTGGATCCAACCTCATGCCTTAATAGGATAGGAGGGAGCTGGTGTTTCCTCAGCCTCTCTGGGCAATGGCAGATATTCTTGGCATAAAGGGACTGAACTGTTGGACACCCATAGAAGCACCCTCCACCAACCAATAGGATAAGAGCAGGCTGGGGCTTCCTTAGCCACCATGGGTAATGGTGGGTACTTTCAGCCTACAGGGACTGAACTGTTGGGCATTGGTGGTTCTGTTTCCATCCTGAAAGTGCAGAAAGGACAGTTCTCCCTCAGCTTCTCAGGGCAACTGCAGGTGTATTCAGTCCACACAGAGGAGATTGTTGGGCACTCCAGAGGGTCCATTCCCATCCCTGGCAGGGAATCTGGTGCTACGTCAGTTTACCTGAGCAACTGTGGTCATTTTGGAATCACGTGCTATAGATTGCTACCCACAACTATAGCTCTATCCCCTCCCAAGATAGAGGAGGAAGGGATTTGAAGCTTTATAAGTCTCTCCAGGCAACTACAGACTGTCTTGTTCTGCCCAACTTGGATTACTATACTTAGCTGCAGCTCTGTCCCTACCCCCGACAGAGGAGAAAGATGGGAGAAGCTTCATTAATTCCTGGTGCAACATGGGCAGATTCAGCCTCCATATTACAGCAACAACTACATCCTTGGCTCCTACTACACAACCAGTAAGGGAGAAAAGACAAGAAACCCCTAAACGAAAGGGAGAAACTGCAGCCAGAATAAATACATCTAGCAAGCCAGATGCGAAAACACCAACAAAAAATTACAATCCATACCAAAAAACAGGAATATATGGCCCAATTAAAGGAACAAAATGAGCCTCCAGATGACATAAAGGAGTTGAAACAGCTAATCAGGGATGTTCAAACAAAATTCCTTAATAAATTCAATGAGATGGCTGAAGAGATTAAGGATATTAAGAAGATATTGGATGAGCACAAAGAAGAATTTGAAAGCATACATAGAAAAAATCAGACTTTATGGGAATGAAAATTGCAATAAATGAAATAAAAAATGCACTGGATGCATATAATAGAGGATTTGAGGAAGCAGAAGAAAGGAATGGTGAGCTTGAAAACATGGTCTCTGAAAGTGAGCAAACAAAAGAACAGATGAAGAAAAGAATGGAAAACATTGAACAGGGTCTCAGGAAACTAAATGACAGCAAGAGACATGCAAACATAAGTGTCATGGGTGTTCCAGAAGAAGAGAAGTGAAAAGGGGCAGAAGGAATATTTGAAGAAATAATGGTGGAATATTTCCCAACCTTACTGAAGGACATAGATATCTGTGCCCAAGAAGCACAATGTACTACCATCTGAATAAATCTGAATAGACCAACTTCCAGAAACATACTAATCAGAATGTCAAATGCCATTGACAAAGAAAGAATTCTGAAAGCAGCAAGAGAAAAGCAATGCATAACATATAAGGGATACCCAATAAGATTAAGTGTCAATTTCTCATCAGAAACCATGGAGGCAAGAAGGCAGTAGTATGACATATTTAAGATACTGCAAAAGAAAAACTGCCAGCCTAGAATTTTATATCTGGCAAGATTGTCTTTCAAAAATGAGAGCGAGATTAGAATATTCAAAGATAAACAGAAACTGCAAAAGTTTATAACAAAAAGACTAGATTTGTAGGAAATACTAAAGGGAGTGTTACAGCATGAAAAGAAAAGATAGGCGAGAGAGGCTTGGAAGAATCTAGAAATGATGACTGTATCAGCAACAGTAACTAAAATTGTCAAAAATAAAATGGCAGATAAGTTGCAAAGATCAAAATGGGTGAAATAAGAACTGCCTTTACTGTAATAACATTGAATGCTAATGGATTAAACTCCCCAATCAAAATAGACTGGTGGAATGGATAAGAAAATATAAGCCATCTATATGCTGTCTGCAAGAGACTCACCTTAGACCCAAGAATACCAATAGATTGAAAGTGAAAGATTGGAAAAAGATATTCCATACATACAGTAACCAAAAAAAAAAAAAAAAAAAGCTGGGGTAGCTTTACTTATATTAGATGATATAGACTTCAAAAGCAAAACTTTTATTAGAGACAAGGAAGGACACTACATATTAATAAAAGGAATGATTCACCAGGAAGAAATAACAATCATAAATGGATATGCAACTAATCAGGATGCCCCAAGATACATTAGGCAAACACTGGCAAAACTGAAGGGAGAAATAGACATCTCTACAATAATAATTGGAGACTTCAATATACCACTCACAGCATTGGATAGAACATCTGGGCAGAGGATCAATAAAGAAACAGAGAAGTTGAATAACATGATAAATGAGCTAAACCTAGGAGACATATACAGGACATTGCACCCCAAAACAGCAGAATATACATTCTTTTAAAGTGCTTATGGATCTTTCTCCAGGATAGACCATATGCTGGGTCACAAAGCAGATATCAATAAATTAAACAAAACTGAAATTATACACGGCACTTCTTCTAATCATAATGGAATAAAGTTGGAAATCAACATGCAGCAGAAAAAGGGAAAATTCACATTATATGGAAATTAAACAACACATTCTTAAATAATCAGTGGATCAAAGAAGAAATTTCAAGAGAAATCAATAAATATCTTGAGATGAATGACAATAAGAATACAACAAATCAGAACCTATGGGATGCAGTGAAGGCAGTGTTGAGAGGAAAATTTATAGCTCTCAATGCTTACATTAAAAAAGAAGAAAAAGCTAAAATCAATGACCTAACTACACAGCTGGAGGAACTAGAAAAAGAACAGCAAACTAATCCCAAAGCAAGTAGAAGCCATGAAATATCAAAGATCAGAGCAGACATAAATAAAATTGAGAACAAAAATCAATAGAGAGAATTAACAAAACCAAAAGTTGGCTCTTTGAGACTAAGAAAATAGGCAAACCCTTAGCTAGACTGACTAAGAAAAAAAGAGAGAAAATGAAAATAAATGAAATGAAAAATGAAAGTGAGAACATTACTATTGACCTCACATAAATAAGAGAAATGATAAGAGGATACTATGAACAACTTTATGCCAAAAAACTAGACAATGTAGGCAAAATGGAAAAATTCCGGAACATACAAACAACCTACACTGACCCTAGAAGAAATAGAAGATCTCACCAAACCAATCAGAAGTAAGGAAATTGAAACAGTCATGAACATGAAAAGCCCAGGACCAGACAATTTCACAGGTGAGGTCTACCAAACATTCAAAGAAGACTTAATACCAATCTTACTCAAGCTTTTCCAAAATATTTAACAAGAAGGAATGTTATCAAATTCACTCTATGAAGCCAATATCAACCTAATACCAAAGCCAAATAAAGATATTATGAAAAAAGAAAATTACAGACCCATTTCTCTAATGAATACAGATGCAAAAATCCTCAATAAAATACTTTCTAATCGAATCCAACAACACATTAAAGCAATTATTCATCATGATCAAGTGGGTTTTATACCAGGCATGCAAGGCTGATTCAACACAAGAAAATCAATCAGCATAATACACCACATTAATAAATCAAAGAAGTAAAATCACATGATATTATCTATTGACACAGAAAAGGCATTTGACAAAATACAGCATCCTTTCTTGATAAAAATACTACAAAAAATAGGAATTGAAGGAAACTTTCTCAGCATGATAAAGTTCATATATGAAAAAGCCACAGCTAACATTGTACTCAATGGTGAAAGACTGAAAGCTTTTCTGTTGAGATCAGGGACAAGACAAGGATACCCTTTGTCACCACTGTTGTTAAATACAGTGCTAGAGATTCTATCTAGAGCAATTAGGCAAGAAAAAGAAATACAAGGCATCCAAATCTGAAATGAAGAATTAAAACTTTAGCTATTTGCAGATGATGATATGATCATATATCTAGAAAGTCTCAAAAAATCTACAACAGAGCTGCTAGAGCTAATAAATGATTTCAGTAAAGTGTCAGGATTCAAGATCAATATGCAAAAATCAGTGGTATTTCTATACACTAGTAATGTGCAATCTGAGGAGGAAGTCAGGAAAAAAATTCCATTTACAATAACAACCAAAAGAAACAAATACTTAGGAATAAACTTACCAGAGGATGAAAAGCACTTGAATTCAGAAAACTATAATGCATTGCTAAAAGAAATAAAAAAAAAAAAACCACCTAAATAATTGGAAGAACATTCCATGTTCATAGACTGGAAGTCTAACTATCATTAGGATGTCAATTCTACCCAAATTGATATACAGATTTAATGCAATCCCAATAAAAATTCCAATAGCATTTTAAAAACAAATGGAAAGCACAATCATCAAATTTACCTGGAAGGATAAAAGGCCCTGAATAGCCAGAAACATCTTAAAAAGGAAAAGTGAAGTTGGAGGATGCTCACTTCCAGACTTAAAATAATATTACCTAGCTAAAGTGGTAACAACAGCCTGGTATTGGCATAAGATAGACCCATAGACCAATTGAACTGAATTGATGGTTCAGAAACAGACCCTCACATCTATGGCCAAGTAATTTTTGACAAGCCTGTCAAGCCGACCCAGCTGGGGACAGAGCAGTATTCAACAAATGATGCTGGTGGAACTGGATATCCATAGCCAAAAGAAAGAAACAAGAACCCTATCTCACACCTTATACGAAAATTAGCTCAAAATGGATCAAAGACCTATATATAAAAGCAAGTACAGTAAAGCTCCTAGAAGAAAATATAGGGAAACTTCTTCAAGACCTGGTGGTAGGTGGTGGATTCTTAAACTTTACACCAAAAGCATGAGCAATGAAAGAAAACATGGATAAATGGGATCTCCTCAAACTTAAACACTTCTGTGATTCAAAGGACTTCATCAAGAAGGTGAAAAGACAGCCCACTCAATGGGAGAAAATATTTGGAGATCACATGTCCAATAAGGGTTGCATTTCCATTCTATACAAAGAGATCATACAACTCAACAATAAAAGAGCAAGCAATCCAATTTAAAAATGAACAAAAGATTTAAATAGACATTTCTCCAAAGGGGAAATACAAATGACCAAAAAGCACATGAAAAAATGTTCCACATCACTAGCTATTAGTGAAATGCAAATTAAAACAACAATGAGATATCATCTAACACCACATAGAATGCCCATTATTAAAAAAAGAAAACAGTAAGTGCTGGAGAGGATGTGGAGAAATAGGAACACTCCTTCACTGTTGGTGGGAGTGTAAAATGGTGTAGCTTCTGTGGAAGACAGTTTGGCAGTTCCTCAGGAAGCTAAATATAGAACAGCCTTATGATCCAGCAATTCTTCTACTAGGAATATATCCAGAGGAACTAGAAACTATGACACTAACAGACCTCTGCACACCGAAGTTCAGAGCAGCATTATTCACAATTGCCAAAAGATGAAAACAACCCAAGTGTCCACTAACCAATGAATGGATAAATAAAATGTTGTATATATATGTGCAGTGGAATACTATGCTGCAGTAAGAAGAAATGAAATTGGGACACATGTGATAACATGGATGAATCTTGAAGACATTATATTAAGGAAAGTAAGTCAGACACAAAAGGACAAATATTTCATGGTCTCATTAATATGAACTAAATACAGAGAATAAACACATGGAGTTAAAACCTAGTGTATAGATTTTAGGAGATAAGAGGAGGGTTGAGAAAAACTCCTGATGTTTAATGTATGTAGAAGCTTTAATTAACTTGACTGTAAAAGTGTGGAGTGGATAGAGTTGATGGTCACACATTATAGTGAGTAGCAACTGGTTTATAAATGGGATTGTGGCTGAAAAGGGTAGTCTGAGGAAGTAAAAGTCAATTGAAAGAAAGCTAAAGAATAATCTAGGGACTGAATAACACAGTGAATCCGGAGGTGAATGAGAATTGTAGTTGAGTCTACAAATGCAAGTGTCCTTCTGTGAGTTAGAGCAGATGTACATCACTATCGCAGGGTGGTGGAAATGTGGAGAAGAATGGGAAAACTACAATAGGTGTGACCTATAGACTGCGGTTAACAGCAATACTATAATATTCTTGCATCAATGCCAAAGATGTACTGTATTGATAATGGAGGTGTATGGAAAGAGTGTGCCAAATGTACGCTATGGACCATAGGTGGTGGTAATAGTTTGATGATATTATCTCATAATCTGTAACAAATGTTCCACCAGTGTGGTGTGTTGGTGAAGGGGTGTTGTTGGCAATTCTACACGTGTTTGATGTTTTGCAAGTTCACAACCTCTGTAATAAACAAATATTTTTTAAAAATAGGGTGTGTTGGGGGGAAAATAAACCAAATGTAAGATAGGGACTATAAATAGTAGTAATATTTTGATGATGCTTTTGCATAGTTTGTAATGAATGTTTCATAACAATGCAAAGTGTTGGTGGAGGGGTGGTGTATGAGACCCCTGTATTATGTTATGTATGTTTATTTTTTAAGTTCACAATCTTTGCTATACACGTATAGTTTATGCATGTTCATGTATGAATGATATACTTCAATAAAAATATATTAAAAAGTAATAATCCCTCATAGAATATCAGTGACATGGTATACAATATACATGACTAAGAAAGTGGTTAAATTGCATAACTATGCATCTAGATTAATTATGCTGTTTATGTATTTTGCCCAACATAAATACGCATTTTAATATTGTTTCAAAGTACAGGAACCCCTTTTTTTCCAAATCTTAAAGAAATGTTTACATATTTGTGAATGTTTTCTGAATAAAGCTATTTTATACATCCATCATGTATTAAAACCAATTAGTTGGTCAATAAATTAATAGTTCAAGGATCATATATTGTTAATTACTCCAGCATTTCCTTTTACTCTAAAAATGTTGTGCTTTGGATTGTCCTCCTATGTCTAAGGGTCGATATTAAGTGAAATAAACATGGTATACTTAATGAGTGGTATGATAAACAAGTAATATTTCTTTAAGATATTTTCTATATATTCTAAATATACTTTTTATTTTTCTCTCTATAAAATACATGCATGCATACATATGCACACACATTTAGAAAACATTCATGAAATTTACACACTTAATTGATAATGGTGTTACATCTGCAGGAGTGTCTGTAAATGCAGGAGTGTCTTTAAATTAACATAAAAACTTGAATGAGTCATATTTTCTAAATCTCCATTTCTAATAACAGTAGTTCCTTCATGTAATATAAACTTCTGATATTATTCATTTAACACAGTTCAAATTTGGTTTATGTGATATAATATAATATAAATCTTTGACTACTTGCAGAACTTGATAAATTTGTCTCTAAAATACAAAACACTGAAAAATATTATCAGGTCTTTTACCACAACTGCATAAAACCTCTCCTTCAACTGACAATGAAGCACTAATCATATCAGGGAAATTGTCACACTTTTTTCTCTGCCCTCTTTTTCTTATTTTTTTAAACATTTGAACCAAAGTGTTTCCCCTGATACTAGAATTTTTCCTTTCCTATGATCATATTATCAATGCATTAAAATCTAAAAAACATCATTACATTGTGTCATATTCAAAATGTACAATTATTTTAAGAGCATGTAAGAAATATTTATGAAGCTATGGCAGTAAAGAAAGATTATCTTTTACTTGGAACTAGGATCATTGCAGTTTTACTTTCAGAAATTGTAGCAATTCATTTTCTGTTTTCAAATAGTTTTAGCCTATTTCCCTAGGATGACATAGTCCATTGTACTTCTTTAGGAGAATGATCTCAGCAGACATTCTTCTCACTATTTCAAGCTTAAGCTATGCAGTAAGGCATATCCAAATGCAAGATCATAGAGGTTTTTATTTGCAGTTGACAAATACAACATGAGTTATAGCTATGAAATCCCAGAGAAGTGTAAAGAAAGGATTCTATTCCTTATATGTTAAGATATATATATATAAATATATATACATAAACACCTGTTGTTTTTTTTAAGTGCTTTCTCTTTTATCTGTTTTCGAAGCTTTCAAGGAGTATTTAAATCAAATAGACAATCAAGATCTGCTATGTTTTGTTGAAAGCTTGTCTTACTATTTTAATCATATGGCGTTCCCTTCAATTTCTACATATTCAAATAATTCTCTTTTATATTTTTACAGTCAATGACTCCCAGTATAATCAAGGAGTTGTGCTTTCATTTTATAAGTATGATCTCAGTAAAAATTAGTCAAACATTTTAAACACCTTTATAGATTTTTGGGTGGTAACTGACAAGCCAAAAAAAAAAGTAATGTATTGCTTTATATTTTTTTAAATTATGTTTTTCATTTTAAATCCTCAGAACAGCAGAGGTTATATTAACTTCTCTATAATTGCTAGTTATTTAATATTTGACTTTCTTGTAGCTTTTTAAAATTTTTATTTATGTATTTATTTATTTTAAAGAAAATTTAGATTACATAAATGTTACATACGATATGTAAGGGATTCCCACATGCTTCCCTCTCTCCCCCTCCCACACTTTCTCACATTAACAACATCCCTCATTAGTGTGGTACATGTGTTATGATTGATGAACACATATCAGAGCATTGCCACTAATTGTGTATTATAGTTTACATTATAGTTTAAACACTCTCATGCACTATTTTGTAAGTTATGCCAAGATATATAATGGCCTGTATCTGTCATTGAAATATTATTCAGGACAATTCCAATGTCCTGAAATGCCCCCATATTATACATAGTTTTCTCCTTTCCCTCCCCTCAGAACCCGCAGTGGCTACTGCCTCCATATGAATGATAAAAGTTCTTCTGTTACTAGAATAATAAGAAGTTTATAGTAGAATATCAGTAAGTCTACTCTAGTCTATTGTTCATTCCCCACTCTTGAGGATTCTGGGATGGTGAGGCCCACTACATCTCTAATTGAGAGGGGCTTAGATCCCATGGGGCAGATGGATGGGACTATCTTGCTTGCAGTTGTATACTCTGTCTCTTCCTTGGGATGGTCTTTGTCCATCATCAGCTCCTTGTTAGTTGTCCTGGGTGAGTCTGTTGAACTGGAGAGTAGGTGTTGCCACTCTGTTGAGATACAGGTCCCAACTGGCACATAGACAGCCCAAAGAGTTAAGTCTCTTGGACATAAACTTATCAACTCCAGTACTAACTATAGGTTCAAACAGAATGTGCAGAAGAGCCATGTGTAGGAAAACCACAACTGAGTCCAACTCTGTCACTGTGGGGAGCATAAATTCCAAAGTAGGGCCCACTTGCAGGGCGCCAAACTCCTGAGCTGTCAGCCTTGCCTATAGTGTCTGGATGTCTTCAGAGCCCTCAGGAGCCCAACTATTTGAGACAATGTTTACTGTGGCAGTCAATGAGATCCTGCTGAGATGTGCATAAGTGTAACCTCTGGAATGAACTCCCAACTCACTTTGCAGTCTATTAGTCATATAAAATCATTTGTCTTTATCCTTTACCCCTTTTGGTCAAGGTCTTTTTCTAGTTGAATTGCTAGTTGGTGCTTGGTATTAATCCCTTGGTGCTAGGGAGGCTCTTCCCTGAGAGTCAAGTCCCACACTGCTGACTTTGGCTTAGAGAGAGGCAATATTTGAGCAACAAGGAGGCCCTCAGGAGGTAACTCTTAGGCAATCTATAAAAATGAAGCTAAAAGTTTTAATTTCAAAAGTAAAGGTTCATAAGTACAGTCGTCTATATCAAGGGTCCATCAATTGTCCATCCTCCTTCACTAATCACTGCCCCTGTACTCTGGGGATTCTTACTGTCCCATTACAGAATGTGGCAGAACACCCCAGGATGGTTATTGGATATTCTTTTGTTTATTGTGTGGATCTCCACACATTGTGACAATGCCCTTTGGACACTTGAACTCATTCATATGTCTTATAGGTATGTCCCAGGTGAACCTCTTCCCATGCATCCCTCACTACTGACACCCTGCACCAGTGATCTTCCCCTGCCACAGTTGTAACCCTTCTGTGATCCAAAACATCTTCTACAATGAAGCCAACAAATTAACCAAGTAAAATTAATAAGGTAATGAAATAATAACAATAGTTTTAAAAATAACAAATAATTGAAAAATACAAAAAATTGAAAAATTTTTGAAAAAAAATTTTTTTTTAATTTGGCAGTATGTTTTTCATCACTGTAAGATCTGTTGCCTTGTATGTACAGTGAACTTTTCTTCCATTTATTCCCCCAGTGTCTTTTTTTTTTTTTTTTTTTTCATTTTTTCTTCAGAGATACTTTAGGTTACAGAAAAGTCATGTACAGAATATAGGGAATTCCTATTTACCCAACAACCTCCCTCTTTTCCCATTTCCCCTATTAATAACATTTTACATGTGGATGGTACATTTGTTACAATTGATGTGTAAATATTGGAACATTGTTAATGGTCAATGATTTGCATTATGGTTTATATTTTGGGATACACTCTTTTATAAATTTTGATGAAATTTAACATGGCCTGTATCTACCATTGCAAGAACATGTAGATCAATTCCAACGCCCTCAAAATGCCTCATGTTCCTTCTATTCTATTCCTCTTTCCCTCTCCCCTCAGGACCTATGGCAACCACCAGGCTTCACTCCTTGAAGAACAAGATTCATAGGTACTTGCAACAACTTTAAGGGCTTGACTTATTGGCTTGTCTTCCCCTATTAGGCACTGCCTATGCTCTCGAGAGACTCCCGTCCCTCTATCTGAGAACCTAGCAGGAGTCTCCAGGATGGGAGTCCAACATCTTCCCATTCAATAAGTGGGTCTCCGTCCAGTGATACAATGCACTATGACATGATGAACACTCACACACTCCCTAGAAGCCTGCCACAGGTGCTCCCTGTCTAGTGGCTTTTTCATCTCCAAAAATTAAACAATGAATCATATTAATCCATTAAGGAAATTGAGCCTACAAATATTCTTACTAGTTTTTCATTTTAATTGTGGACTTTTATTACAGTATGTCTTTTCAAAAACATTAATAATATTTATTAATGTTATTTGATCTGGCAATCTAATATGCAGTATCTCCATAGAAATCTTTCAATAATCTTATGTAATTGGTCACAGCAATTGCAATCAACCTTTTATTTTTCAAATGATAAAAATATACATAAATATATTAGGTCCAAACTCTTAATACAGTCTTAACACCAGAATGATTCAAACAACTTGGATATTTCTTAAAGGAAATGCATTTCTTACTTTTTACACCCTTCTTACCTCGGCATTGCTAAGATAGAATCATTATGGGGTTTCCACTAAAACATAGAGCAAGAAAATTCCCTCCCCCAATCCATGATCTGTCTGAGTCCAAGCACAACAGAGTCTAACAAAATAATCTATGGAACTCCTTCAAAATAACACTGCTTCCCCACCCCACAGAGAAATATGCTGTAGCAGTTTGGCAGTTTAATATAGTTATGAATTCCAAAAATAGATATTGGACTATGCTTGTAAACTGCTCTGTTAATCTGGGCATGATTAAGTTATGATTAGGGCATTGACTGGGGCACATCAGTAGGGCGTTGAGCCCCACCCCTTGGTGGGTGGAGAATCAAATATAAAAGGCAAGGACAGAGTTGGAGTAGTTTTGATGTTGGAGTGTTGATGCTGGATCCCAGGGGAGTAAGCACACAGAGGACGTTGATCCTTTGATCCTGAGGAAGGAGAGAAGGCTCCAGGAAAAGAGACGAGCCGTTTGCCTGATGGTTCACAGCTGGCCTTGTGGAGAGAGGCAAAGCCTAGAAAGCCTCATAGTCTACAGCTGACCTTGTGGAGGAAACAGAGTAGCTGAGCCTGGAGAGAAACGGAGCCCTAGGAGAGGGGAACCCAAGAAACCTGAACCCTGGCAATCATCAGCAGCTGCCTTGCTCCAACACGTAGCAACAGACTTTGGTGAGGGAAGAAACTTATGCTTTATGGCCTAGTAACTGTAAGCTTCTACCCCAAATAAATACCCTTTATAAAAACCAACCGATTTCTGGTATTTTGCATCAGCACTCCTTTGGCTGACTAATACACATGCCTTAGTTCTTTCCTTCTTAAGAAAAAGGAGAGCTGACCAAATATCTTGCCTACAGATACGTTGACTCAATTTTATTTGACTTTCTTAATACTGCATTGTAAATATATGTACTTTAGCTCGGTCATCCATTTTACTCTTCTCTTGGTGCCCAAATCCTTCTCTGTTCCCTCAGCACCAGTGAAAGTAGTAACGTAATTTGCCAATGGGGACACATCTGGAATTAGAATCTAGGAAAACTAACATATGGAAAAGTTTTCTTTACATTCTGACCCACTGTTTACATGACAGAATTTATTATTTAAAATTAAACACCTTTTTTAAAAATCTCTGCCTCTCTTGCATATCCTTAAAATTTTGGGAGCCCAAACCGAGGATATTTCTTTAGAAGAAGTAAAAATGAGCTTAGACTTGTCAGGGCCCAAGTTAGTTATTAACCATGCAACTTCTCAACTTAAGGGACGATTCATTTCACAGGGTCAAGGACTCACTTATTCACCTTTTCACACATTGCATGCCTCCATAAGCATTAAAGGCCCATGAAATGCAGATGGCACTCAGGTGGCAGTTAAGTGCCATGGGACACTTCAGGGTTCTGAATTCAGAAGTGAGTTATCTCTAAACATTCTGTAAATTTAAACTTTACTGGAGATTTAGGGTTGAGAGAAAGGAATATTGGATCTCAGGATCATAACTTTCTATCAATACACGTCACTTTCTCCTTTATTATAATTTTGTTCAATTTTAAGATTAATTTAAAATATTCAATGTCAGTTTTCCAGCTTGTGGTTAAAAGTAGATTCATTTTTTAAAATTCAATGTATGCCCCTTTTAAACAACATCAGTTTGCTCTAAAAATTTGTCAAAACGGAAAATGTTTGCCCCTTGAAATGAAAAAGTGAATGCTATTTGATTTCCCTTTCAACTTCAGGGAATGCATGAATTCAGTGTCTATGGAAGAAAAAACAACTTTATGCTAAACCCCCATTAGTATCTTTTTTTAATTCAGTTTTTTCTGCCTGATTTGGTAAAATCTGCAAACCAATGTTCATAGCAGTGTTATTCACAATAGCCAAAAGTTAGAAACAACCCAGGTGTCCATCAACTGATGAATGGATAAAGATAAACAAATATTTCGCATGGTAAAATATTATGCAGTGGTAAGAAGAAATGAAGTCATGAAACAAATGACAACATGGATGAACCTGGAGGACATTATGTTGAGTAAAGCAAGCCAGACACAAAAATACAGATACTGTATGATTGCACTATTATGAACTAAATTTATTATGTGAAATATGAACATGGGTAAAATTGCATAGATAAAACTTTTTCTGTGGAGCTGAACAAATGTAGTTTAATACTACAAAATGTAAATATCAGAAAAAAAAAATTATACTAAGTGAAGGAGACCAGACCCAGAGTACTACATATAATATGATTCCGTTTATATAAAATGTAAATATAAATTAATTTATAAAGATGGAACCAGATTAGTGGTTATGTAGGGCTGGGTAAGGAATGCTAAGGGGTGTGGAATCTTTCTTACTGGAGTAATGAAATTGTTCTAAACATTTTTTGTGGTGATGAATGCACATCATTGTGATTAAACTAAAAGCCATTAATTATGCACTTTGGATAGATATATGAGGTATATGAATATATCTCAAAAAACTGCTTAATATATAAATATGTGTACAGGAATAGCCAGAAATAGCAGCTATGTATATCAGGGGAAGCATAGAGATATTGAGGAATGAAGGATTTTCTTGTTAGTTAGTTAGTTAACTTTTTGTTTAGTAGTAGTAGTAGTATTGAAATAATGAAAATGCTCTAATGATGTTTGAGGTGATGAATGCACAACTATGTGATTATACCAAATACTATTGATTGTACACTTTGGAAGAATTGTATGCTTTATTAATATGTATCAATAAAATTTATTTGCTAAAAAAAAGAAAATGAAAAAAAACCATAATGTTTCACAACAATTCAAGGTGTTGGTGGGGAGATGTATGGGACCCTTGAATGATGACATGCATGTTTATTTTGTAAATTTACAAATTTTTCTACACATTTTTTGTTTATGTATGTTCATTTATGAATTGTATACTTCAATAAAATTTTATTAAAATATTTTTTAAAATGTTTATTTACCCTAAGATATGGTTCATCAGCTTCCAGAGCTCACAAAGTACTCTTTTAAAAGTTGTTTTTGTGTAATTCTTACCACATGTACTGTGGTCTCTCAAAACTGAAAAATCCACACACAGATGATTTACTGGTTTAATCTTTCAAACATTCATAACATAATCCTACATTTTTATGGCTCGTCTTAGCACTGCTTTGAGACACTCTCGTCTTACATTTATTCAACTCAGAATATGTACTATTTTTATTTATAATTTACACTGCTTTTTCTTTTCAATACTGCTTTGGATCACCTCTTGCAATACTGATATTTATTGTTATTTATATTTAAATACAGGCCCCTCCTTGGAGTCAACAAAGTTATTAGCCGTCAGAGAAAGAATCAGCTCCCTCGTCTATTGTTGTCTACTAAGGGACCACACACAGTACTAGTCTCAGAGATTGTGATTGATAGCTACCTAGGAAATGAAATCAAATTAATTTAAATCTATTTGGAAAGGATATTTCCAAGTAAAGCTCTTTGTTAATATAGTTGTATGATCAATATTTTTTTCAGGTATAATAAAGTATGCAATAGTATTCTCTTTGAGATTTAAAAAAGAAATATTTACCTATTTCACAGTATTAGTTTACTTGGAATCTGATAAATACCATAAACTCATTTAGTTTAAATAACAGGAATTTATTGACTTACAGTTTTTAGGATAGAATCCAAAATTGAGGCAATCAGCCAGGACATGATTTCTCCCCAAATCTATAAATTCTGGTACTGGCTGCCAACTATCCTTGAGGTGCCTTGGCTTTCCTGTCACATGGCAATGTCTTCTCCTTCTCTTCCAGATTCCTGCTGACTTCCAGTTTCCCGCTCCTCCTGGTAGCTTTTCTTACTATTTATGAATTTCTTCCATTTATAATCCAGTAATACAGAAATCCAGATTAAGACCCACCTTGTTTCATTTGGCCACTCCTTAACTAAAAATAACATCTTCAAGAAATCCTACTTACTGTGGGTTCACAGGCACAGGAATACAGATTAAGTTAAAATCGTGCTTCAATTGAGATGCATTATTCAATATACCATGCTCCCAAAGGAAAATCAAATTGGTCTGGGAAAAGTAGTCTTTGAGAAAAATGACTGATGGTTATAGGTTACCATAATTTACATAGGGAGAAGTGGGTGGAAATTGATATCAGAACATACTATGCTCTTTTATAATATATACATATGTATAGTGTCTCAGCCCAGATTGTAGTGTTTGTCATTCTTACAGTCCTATCAATTTTATATGTTCATGTAAAAAAATACTTCCTGGCAATATTCTGGAAACATGTGACCTTTGTAATATATAATTATAATTTCTTTAATACTTATTATTCTAAGCATTGTTCAAAGTGTCTTAATATATTAACTCATTTATGATGCTTATTTTATTGATAATGAAACAAAGACTTGGAGAAATCAACTTTTTTTCACATTACATATTTATTTATCTTACATATTTTTAAAGAAGCTTTAGATTATATAAATGTTAAATCAAAAATATAGGGGATTCCCATATACAACACCCCTCCCCTTTCCCACACTTTCCCCCTTAACAACATCTTTCATTAGTGTGGCACATTTGTTACAGTTCATGAACCTATATCAGAGCACTACTACTAATCATGGTCTATAGTTTACATTATGGTTTATGCTTCACATCACACAAATTTATAGGTTTTGACAAAATGTATAATGGCTTGTATCTGTCATTACAATATCATGCAGAACAATTTCAGTGTCCCAAAAATGCCCATGTTACACCTATTCTTTCCTCTCCCTCCCCTCAGTACCTCTAGTGACCACTGTCTTTTTTTTTTTTTTTTTTAAAGATTTTATTTTTATTTATTCATTTATCCCCCCCTTGCTGCTTGTGCTCGCTGGGTCAGCTAACCACGCCGTGCGGGCGGGCTTGCCTTCACCAGGAGGCCCCGGGAACCGAACCCGGGGCCTCTCATATGGTAAACGGGAGCCCTACTGATTGAGCCACAGCCGCTTCCCTAACCACTGTCTTTATAACAATGTTAAAAGTTCTTCCACTAGTAGAATAATAATAAGTCTGCTTTTGTCTATAATTGCACTCCCTCCTTATGATTGCTTATTCCTCAATCCTGAGGATTTGGGATGTGCTCACTCTGTCTCTGATTGAGAGGTGGCTTAGATCCCATAGGGCAGATGGATGGGACTGTCTTCTTGCAGTTGTAGATACTCTCTATTTTTTGGATTGGGTGTTGTCCATCATCATCCTTTTGTTAGTTGTCTTGGATGAGTCTGATGAACTGGAAAGTAGGTGTTGGTTGCAACTGTGTTGAGATGCAGGAATCAAGCAGCATATGAACAGCTGGATGATTTAAGTGTCATATTTAAAGACATACACTTAAAGGGTATAGTGCTAATTATAGGTTCAAATAAAAGAGGCAGAAGAACCATATGTAGGAAAATTATAAATGAGTCTAACTGATGATACATTGAGGAGATAGGTTATCATATATTACAAAGGTAAGGTCCACTGACAGTGTGCTGACTTCCTGAGGTTGTTTGCCCTGCCTCTAGTGTCTAGATGTCTCTAGAGCCCTCAGGAGCATCCCTGCTTGAGACACTGTTTACTGTGGCACTCAGTGAGATCCTCCTGAGACGTACATAATCATAACCTCTGGAATGACCTCCCAACTCATTTTGAAATCTCTTAGCCACAAAAACTCATTTGTATTTAATATTTCCCCCTTTTGGTCTAGGTCTTTTTCCAAACACATCACGAGTTGGCACTTGGTAAAGATCCCTTGGTGCCAGGGAGCTCACCCCTGGGGAATAACGTCCCATGCAGGGGGCGAGGGAAGGTAGTGAATCTATTAGAGAAAGTAGCAGCACTTCCCAAGATGGGAATTCAATATTCTTTCAGTTATTGTGTGGGTCTCCACCCACCAAGACAATACCCCATGACCACATGAACACCTTCACATTCCATAGAGGCATGCTCAGGTGCACCCCCCCCAATATATCCCCTCACCACCAACACCCCGCATCAGTGATCCTCCCTTGCCACAGTTGCAACCCTTCTGCAATTCAAAACCTCCCTCAAAACAAAGCTAAAATAATAATAAAAATAAAATAAATAAGATAAAAATTCCTTTAAAAAATTTACATTATGCCTTTCATCACCATAATATCTGTTATCTTTTGAGTATATTTATACTTTCTTCTGTATGTTTCCCCAGTGTCTTATTGTCTTTCACTTTATTTTCCAAGAAGATTTAGGTTGCAGAAAAGTCATCAATTCTCTGGATTTCTGCGGTTAATTAGCATGTTATTTTATGCCATTTTAAAATGCAGAAATGTAAATTTTCCTCTATCTTCTCCAAGAAATCAGAGCTGATGTTCTTCCTTCAAACCCTGATACTAACTAAATTTTCCCTATTCCCTTGTAATGATCCTCTATGTCAGAACTTTTGAAATTCCTGTAAATCCACAGGTTCAAGTAAATTAGAGTTAACAAGAAATCCCAGAAACTGAGATGCTTAAATTACTTTAACCATTATGTAAATATCATATATATTGATTATATATTTGGATGGCTCTCCTGTGAGACTCATTCTGGAGAATTAAATGGTGATAGACTGAATGGACATACCAGAATTTTCCTCCATTTACATATTAAGATCTATAGAAACCACTACTGTTGTGTCTGTCTTCAAGGTATTCAGTTCTAATTATTTAAATGTTCTTTAATTTCCTATTCCAAAACTTCAGTAAAACCCCCACAACCAATAGAGAAAAATTTGAATTAATAAGGAGGATGTACCATATTCTGAACAATGAAGGTTTTCAGATTATTCAACAGCTTTTTACACCAACCACAAATACTGCAGTAACTGAATCAATTCAGTTTGACTCTACCCAGAATTTAGCCAGACCCCCAAAATTAAGGGTAATCCTCTACAAGATTGTCCTTCAGGTACCAGTAAGAATTTGGAGGCCCAGGCCAACCATACCTTTGACTAAATTCCTACAAATTCAGATATACACCTCATCTGGCTCAATAATTTGCTAGAAAAACTCATAGATCTCATTGGAAGATATATACTTATCATTATAGATTTGTTATTAAAAATATATAAATAAGAATAAACCAAAAGAAAAGATGAATAAGGCAAGGTCTGGGACTGTCTCAAACATAAGCTCTCACAACATTTCCATGTGGAGTCAGAACGTATCCTCCCCTCCATCCAGCTTAGCTGCAATGTATTGTTTCAATCGTGGAAACTCTTCATAGCTTCAAATGTCCCCAGTTTATGAGGTCTCATTACATAGGCATGATTGACAGAATTAATGTCCACATGCTTTAGCTTGTGGAGCAAGTTCCAAAGTGGTATCTTGTGGGAATGCAGGATCAGACACAAAAGATATTCTCAACAAATGACTACTATTAGTTACATAGCACAAAGGGTCAAAAAGAGCAGGGCAAGATGTCCCTTCATGGCTGGTTCCCCAGGGAGGCCAAATGTTCAGGTCAGGGTTGGTGGATGGCAGCTCCATACACCCTGTTTAGCATTGGAGATGTGCTGCCCGAGGACAAGACATTTATCTACACAGAGGGAGGGGGCCCTGCCACTGAGTAAAAAACATGTATTAACAAAACTTGTGCAGGTTTCTACCCTGAACATGCAACTGGGGCTCCTTTTCCCTGGTTTTGGTTTCAAAGTAGTCAAACTCTTTCATTTCTGGTTTGCTTGTTTTTCACAGTTGAGACTTAACATCTTCTCAGGACTGCAAAATGGAAATATATTGAAACATCTGCATGCAAATAAGCAAGTGGGGAAAGGCAAGTGGATAGGCAAGGGCTGGGTTCCCCACTACCAGAGGTTGGGTAGATGGGGCTTACATGAAATTGTTCAAAGCTTCAACCTTCTAAACACCTAGCTGGTCTTTCTGATGTGGCCAGCCACCACTCCAAAAGTGCTGGTTTTTTGGCACCTCCCCACCATATTATTAGTACATGAACTCTCAGGTGTGGTGCTGAGCCCACCATGAAGGACAAAAGACACTCTTATGACAGTTAATTCCAAATATTCAGAAGTTGCTCCCCAATAACTGAGAACAAATTCAAGCAAAGTTTTTTGTTATACTGCACTCTAGTCTAATTTTCTAAACTTAAATCCCACTATTCAAACTTCACCTATCCTGTATTTCATCTACAATTAACTGTTGATTTCCAGTATTTGGGCTGTGCATATACCAACCTCTTCAATTAAAGTAACAAATTGTCTCCAACACGTGATTTCCATGAAACCTTCTAAAACCTCCACCTGGAAACAATTTTCTGTACAATTTAATACCTATGCTGTGTCTGTCCTGATTTATGCAAATTTACTATACTTCACTTTCCTACTCCCGTTAAGAAACAAAAATGTGGACATGGGCCACATTAAAATTATTTTTGTATTCTCAAAATGCCTAACAGTAGGTAGGTCAATGGGCAATAGTTTTGCCTAAATCCATTATTCATTATTTCTTATCCAGAAGTGCATATTAGAATCATAGGTAGAGATTTTCAAAAATTTTTTGTGTAGTGTCCTTAGGCTAAACTAATAATTTAGTTAAGAACTGAACCCAAGCACCTCTATTATAAAAATAAATATATAAGTAAATAAATAAGCAAACATACAGGCTATTTTGAAACCCATTCTAGTATTATGAGCACAGATATAAGAAATTTAAATATGCAGTGAGACAACAGGTTTATTTCCCATTTTTAGGAAAGTTTTTTCTTAAGATAAAGTACATGGCTAAATATCATGTGTATTTTGTAAGGATATTGACATATATTTCCATACTTGCATTCCTGTCATTCATATGGCTACTAGTGTTTGTCCACACTCATACTTGTCCTCCATCACTTAAGAAAATGTAATTGTAGGCATTGTTATTTGTTTTAATCTGTAAAAATCTGAAGGAAAAACATATTTAATTGTCATTTAAATTTGTATTAATTTGATTCCATAGATGTTTGAGTAGTTTTAGTTCATATGTTAATATAGTTCTTTTTTTCTGAATTGTTGCTCTTTGTCCATTTTTGGGGGATGAGGAGTGTCAGGGCACTGATCTTACTGGGCTGTGATAAACTATTTAAGAAAATATCGACATTTTACTTTGTAAGTGAAATATTTTCAAATTGTCGTTTTCTTTCTATTTTGTTTATGGTTAATTTTGAAGAATTTTTTTTTTATTCATTAATAGTATCCTCCTTGTTTTAGAGCTATGGTGTTACTTGGAGTCAGTTGAACTGCTGAATTAAGGGCACGGTTCTCCAGACAGACAAACCTGCCAAAGATTTCTGAAACCAGCTACAAGTTTAGTGGTTTCCAAATACTATTAAATGGAGACATAGGGCAAGAGGGGAGGACAAGGCAGCTTCCAAACACAGAGCCTCCATGTCTTCAGGATGAATAACCCTCTTGGACTCAATGTGTTACAATATGAATAAAGTATTGCCAATCCAGGAAACTCACATAAGCTTCCATGTCCAGAATTTTTATTGAGATTTCACTTCATAGGTATGAGTGATTGTTCATGTAGATGAAATCAATCACATGTTCATGCTGATGAGCTCAATCTCCAGCACATTCCCCTTTATCCTATCTTTAACTTTCTCCAAAGACTGGTCTTATTCATAGGGAGAATATTGCTCTGAATGAATACTAAGTATTAATTTAATAATATTTTCCAAATGAGGCACAGTTTATTTGTGAAAGTTTGATCATTAAAATATTATTCTCTTAATGCAGTAGATCCTTAGGTTTCTCTGAAATAAGCCTCTCTCTCATTCTATACACAAGAACAAAGAATAACAAAAGTCAAATTTTGAACATTATAGTGTGTTTAATTCAAACTCAAGCTTGCTTTGAAATGGGGAAATTTGCATTGGTAGTAAGTGCTCCCTCTTCTTATAGACTCAATACATTATCTCATTCCTCCTGTACTCTTCATTCTTTCGGAGTGATACCACTATTATATTGAATTCTGATTATTCTCAGTTTCATGCAAATATAGGCTTAATCATTGTGAAATGATTTTAATTATTTTAAAAAAGCAGATAATTTAATATCAAATCATATTGTTTTTAGCCAGGCACTCTGCAATATCACAAAATAAAGGAAAACAAAACTATTACCAGCTCTGTGGTTTCAAGCTATATGTACCCAAGAAAAACATGTTCTTAAATCTACTCCATTCCTGTGGTGTAAAAACATTTTAAGTAGGATCTTTTGATGAGGATATGCCAGTTAAGGTGTGACTCAATTCATTCATTAACTCTATTATTGGAGTCATTTATAAACAGAATGAATACAGAGAGAGAGACAATGTCATGGAAGCAAGAAGCTGAAATTAACAGAACACAGAAAAGAAGGGAGAGAAAAGCAGATGCTGCCATGTTCCTTGCCATATGGCAGAGGAGTCAAAGATTGCCAGCAGTGAGTCTTTGGGAAGAAAGCATTGCCTTGATGGTGACCTGATTTGGGAATTTTCCCAGACTCTAGCTGTATATGTATAAGTTCCCATTGTGTAAGCCAACACCTTTCATGGTATTGCTTTGAGCAGCCTAGGAAACACCAATTACAGCTAGATGTAGCTTGATTTCCTGTGGGTACTTTTATATTTTCTCTTTAAATTTCATTAGACCAAAGCTAGTAAACTTTAGTAAGTCACTAAGCTGATTGCTTATCAAATCTATCAATCTTTGCAACATCATTTTTCACTTGAATTAAAATTAGACTTCCTTATAATCATTTTATAGATTTTCTGGCAATAAGTTTACATTGAATATCCTAACTAATTGACTCTATGCTTAGTATTAATTTGTGGATGCTATTGTCATTCTGTTTTTTTTTTTCTCAAAATGGTTCATTTTCTTACCAGACAAGTTTCAAACAATGGAAATAACCTACTATATAGTAGTAAACATTAGAAATATGTGAATTTATGAACATCTTATATGGGAATCAGAAGTTACTGTAATATTTTATTTTATTAACTTACCTTAGCCAGATGAAGCTGGAATTATTTCTATACTGCTCTAAGTACTTTTGAGATTTTTTTATACAGACTGAAATTTTTGAAAATTGTTTTTGTCCTTTCTAAATCCACAAAGATTGAATCAGCAACAACAAATATATATATATACAAACTGATAGAAATGAATTTGTTTCAAACTCCTGGAAAAATACTTTCCTGAAGGAAAAACTAGGGGATCCATGTCTGATTTTATTACTATTTGTTCTTTAGAGACTCTTCCCATTGCTTAAAAGGGCTGCATGAATTTTATACCCTTTCTTTTGTGTTTTTATAAATGCAAAGTGTAAACTATAATGTAAACTATAGACTTTGATTAGTAGCAATGCTACAATATTAGGTTATCAATTGCAACAAATGTATCACACTAATCTAAGGTGTCCATAACAAAGATAACTATGTGTGTGGGTACAGGGAGGGGAGGTTATATGGGAATTCCCTATACCTTCCATGGAATGTTTCTGTAAATGTAAAACTAAAACTTCTCTAAAATAAAGTTAAAAAGAATGAAGGAGAAAAGGCTAATTTAATAAAATCAGTAATGAAAGGTGGTAATATTACCACCAATGTTGCAGAATTAAAAAGGATTTAAGAAATTATAAGAAAATTGTCAACCAAATTAAACAACTTGATTGATGTGGAAAAATTCCTAGAAACATACTTTTCCTTCTTTTACTTACATTAAAAATTCACTGCTCTGAAAAAAAAAAAAATGCTTCCTCCTTAAACTCTGAAGTTTTGTGTGGAGTACTATAGAAATTTACACAATAAAAGTCTTTACCAGAACATAGGGTTGAGTCACAAAGGAGATATTCTCCAGTTAGCAAAGTCATTCTGCATAAATTCCACCAGTTTGTTTGAAATTTTCTTTCTTTCTTTCTTCAGAAAGCATTTTGTAATACAAGTGGCTGAAAATATTTGGAAACTGTAGTGTCAGACTGGGACAGGAAATAGGTTCACAGACATGCTTCCTAGTATGTTTTAGACTCTAGATTTTTTATATCCCTGGATTCAAAAGAAGCCTGAAAGCAAGTTTTTCTTGTTAACTACAGAGTGCAAATTCAGCAAAACTTTAAGTGTTATGTGTAATAATAGTAATAATAATATAGTACAATAGTAATGATCTATAACATCATTACATACTTGTAGAAGATCTTATACTTTTTAAAGACCTTTCATATGCATCCTCCAATGTAAGTAAATTTAGAAAGAATAAAGTGGTGAGACAAACTGGTATTATCTTGATACCTACAATGGTATTGCCTATTTCCTAACTTTTTTTTTTTTTATTTTAACATGGTTCTTAAATAAAGTTTTACCAAACAATTTGATTGCATTTCAGTAGCCTGATGTGTTATCCAACTTTATCCTTCACAAGTCTTTACCTGAGATTAGAACAATTTGGAAAGAAATACAAAAATACATGGGACAGTTTTACAATGAAGTGTAGTTTCTAGTGGATTGCATTAGTGATGTTTCCAGTTTTCACTCATAATACAGCAACAACAAATGATTTGTATTGCATACCCTATCCCAGGTTTAGGATAATAAATGCATCTAGCATAGGCAGCCAATCTTTCAACAATGTTTAATCCACATAAATAAATGGGATTAAACAGTTGAAAGGAAGAGTCAGGTGTGGTTTGGGCTCAAAAGAATATTCCCTAGAGTGTTGGTTTCCAGCCTGCTAAAACTGTCAGACAATGGGTTGGCTTAAACAATGGGAATTTATTGGCTCATGCTTTTGAGGCCAGGAAAAGTCCAAAATCAAGGCATCAGCAAGATGATGCTTTCTTCTCAAAGACTGTGATATTCTCGAGCTGGCTGCTAGTGTTCCTTGGTCTGTCACCTGCCGAAAGCACATGGCGATGTCCTTTCCTTTCTCCTCTGTATTCCATTGACTTCTGACTTCTCCCAGTGGCTTTCTCTTTCTATGTCTGAATTTCATTCTCTTTATAAAGGACTTCAATAATCTGGATTACAGACTAACATTATTATTCAACTGACCACACCATAACTAATAGGAACATCCTCAAAAGGTTCTGTACGCACTAGGTTCACTCCCACAGGGATGGAATTAAAATTATGAAAATGTTACTCTGGCGTATATAATTTAATCCAGCACACCTAGGGCAGCAGTAAAACACTAATTTCACTCAAATGTAAGTGAATCTATATGCTTATGATATCTAAGAACTCCAGACTTATTAAAATTCTCCTACACAAATAGCCACTAAATGGAAATGAGAGGAGCAGAAATACATGCAAATAAATTGTGGATTTCTTTTTCAGGCTCACATTTAACTCAAGTATTCATAAACATAATACTTTCCAACATTTCATATACATGTTTTTTGCATTTTCTTGCCTTCTTTGTCTGATTCTCCTCTACTAATCCCCAAAAATGACTAGAATAATAATTGACTATATGATGATATAATCTAATATCAAAAGAATCAAACTGGTGTAATTTTACACAAAACAGTAATAGCTATTGTTAGAGTAATTGTGAAAATATTTTGATTTATTTCATATGATATAACAAACTTCCATACAATCATGTCATTTTTAACTTTCTGCAGGTATCAGAAATTTAGCAGAAAGAAGCATATACACTTTATATAAATATTTAAATGACATCAACCTTAAAATTTTTAATGAAGTTCTTGAAAAAAAAAAAAAGGAATTAGCTCTAATTATACATTAAAGTACAGAAGAAGGAAGCATTCACATTTCAGGGATTATATTCAAATTTAAGGTTCAAGATGGAAGTTGCAGTTTCTAGACCCATAAAATATAACATAAAGTGAAAAAAAAAACATTTTTTCTATAATATGAAGATTAATATATATAAAATATAGATGAATATGAAGCCTATGATTGAAATTTCGCTTCTGAATAATACTTGACTCTAGAGCAGGGTGGACACAATACTTTCCATGGACCAAATACAGCCTGTTTTATTTACTCCCTCTTCACTAAGTTGGAGAGGGAGGATTTCCTGCCCTAGGAATATGGAGATGGCTAAACACGGCATGCACCATTGTACAGATGAGATAGAAAGCAGTTTCTTACTCACGTATACTGACAGCCCAGGGGACGAGGACACTGTTCTAGGCTGGGTCGAGAAGGGGTTGCACTGAGGAACAGAGTTAATGAGCAGAGGCTGTGGAAGGCAGGCTTTATAATAAAAAGAGGTGGAAGTGACTCCCACCCCTAAGAAAGAATGTGATTGGCTTTTTAAAATAATTTTGCAGATTGGCAAGGAACTGAAGCCTTCTACTTAGATCTGCAGACTTCCTAGGTAGAACTTGGTCTCTGTGATAAGGAGGGCTGTTGGGCTAGGGAACCTTATCCACAAAAGCAGAGAGTAAGGAGGAACTGTGGTGAGGGTGTTTGAGGTGCTCCTGATTTTACCAGCTGTAAAGGCAGCACTTAATATTGAACCTTAATTTCAGGACTTACAGTATACCTGCTTTTGCAAATAATGTTTTCTTGGAAGATAGTTTTATCCATTCATTTATATGTTGTCTATATCTGCTTTTTCTATAACAGCAGAGTTTTGTAGTTATGGCAAGGGCTGTATGGTGTGCAAAGGCAAAAATATTTACTTTGGTATTTCTTGAAGACTAAATTTGCAGATCTAATATGTTTTGAGAAATTCTATCTAGTTTTAAACCTAATAGTACAATACAATGGGAACAAAATTAGAATTATAAATATATGCATAAACCTGGGATTTTCTACATGAAGAAAATGGTCCTATTTTTAATTAGTTCAGGCTTTACCTGCATTGCACTGAAAATCAGCATTAAATTGACCATATTGACTCTGATAATTGAAAAGACTAACTAGACATCACAGTTTATACCCACATATGGCTAATAAAGTCAAGCAATAGAGCAAGACAGAAAAATTCACAGGCAAGCATGGAAATCCAAGAGACTTCTAGATGCATCTCTCTAGGGTCCTTTTTTAGTCTCCCAGGATATTATTGTTGAGGAGAATTTGATAATTTTAGAAAAGCAACTTTATGCTTTCTCTCAGATAATTGTAAAGGGCAAAGTTAATAGCTTCTTCCAAACACCCAGAGAAAATATACCTATCTATAAGATTATTTAAAGTCCCAGAGATCAGAAGCAAGAGCTGGAAGTTCAGTATGTGCCATAAGAGTCTTTTAAATCTAAAAAGTAATAACAATAATTCATGATGTTTTAAAACTCTTAGCAGCTTAAAACTTGGGAAAACCCAGCAGCAATTTAAGCAGTGATAGTAATAAATACAATTGTATCCTAGAGGAATGAGTTACTTTACATCATCTTCTAAGAATTTCATAATCCCTTTGAATAACCGAAAACTCTCCATTGGTTTTAGAAATTACTTATAACTTGAAATATATACAATTATTTATTTTTTAAAAATAATGTGATTATTAAAACATAAGTGCTATTTCTTAAAATACCCATCTGAGGAGCGTCTCCATTCCTTGCCCCCACTGGAAGTTTGGTGCTGCTTTTTGTTGCTAGACTTCACTTTGACTTATGACCACAATTTGAGTCTTTTCTAGAAATAATTATACTTATGATGGTCCCGTTGAAAATTCACCAGGCTGTTACAGAAACAATATAGTGTTGTTTTCAGATTTGCTTTAGAAGTTAAACATGGGTGGCCTCATGTTCTAGCTGGTAAATCATTCCTCCTACAAATTTTGTAAAGGTCCAGTGCAGATCAATTCAGCTATATTTGAATAAATTCAGGAACAATTCTTCTTTCTCTTCCACTTTACTATTATCACAGTTGTTGTTGATAATATCCCACCATAGCAATCATTCCCAAATTCATGGAGCATGAAACATGAAGCAGACATATCTCAGTTCCTCATTTTTCGTAAGCTACCAGAGCAGATCTCCAACTTCAAGTTAATTTGAAAAGCACCTTGACAACGTTCAGAGATGAATGATCACCACATTTGTGAAAACTCCGGTTATTGGGCATACTAATATTCCTTGCTACAAAGAAAAATTGTTGGATTGCCAAAAAATAAAAAGCTCATCTTTTGTATTAGTTTCTATTTCTATAAATGTTATTTTAATGACCAATTCTCCAAGACAAATTGATTATTTCATACTTCCAGATATCCTTCCATTTAGTGGATACCTTCAAAATAATTACTTTGTTCCCATATCTTTAATCCTGATGAATTTTAGCATGTATTTAAATACAACAAAGTGTTAATAGCTGTTCTGGTATGAAAAATTGTTATCTCTTACTATCTAACATAAAATGAATATAATTTTTAAGTCCTCCCACTCTTTTTTGAAAATTATTGTCAAGCGCTTTAAGGTAATTAATTAATTTCAGATGTCATTCATAATTAAAATTTATTTCAGTTTTTTAAATCTTGCCCAAAGAGAAGATTTGACCCAGTAAATGGACACTGTATTTTGGAGGAAAATTATCAGAAAAATCATAACTATTCACACCTTAGGAAAATTTCCTGTTCTCACATGGGAGAGATTTTAAGGTGATTTATGAGTTAGTTTTGCATATCACTCATAGATGTATCAAATTTATCATGTGGAAGTATTTGCTTAAAGTTATTGCAATTCAAATATTAAAGTACCTTACTGTGCATTAATATTGTTCTCTTTGTCTTTCATCAAGAATCTCTATGTAAATTCTTTGAGTAGTTTATTTCAATTATTATTTTCCCAGCCAGAATTTTTATCTGAAGTGCATTAGCTGAAGTCTGATGAAAACAGAGCAAGACTGAGGATCTCATAAGTGTCTGCTCACTTTAAGAATGTTATGAATTTAAGTTACTTTGTTTTTAAGACTCTCTGGAGAAATTTCCTCCATGTTTCTTACATTAACTGTTTGAAAAATTTTACTCTCAGGTTTTTGTCCTAACAGATCTATTAGAAATTTACAGAATTCTGCTAGTTGAAAGTTTACTGCATAATAGTTTATAGCTTCTTGAAAGATGAAATGTGGAGAAACAAACATAATATCTGATTATCCCTTTTCATCTCCCCTCCCCCTCTTTTTGGAGAATTCTGAAGAACATTAAAGAAACATCCTTTAAAAAGGAGAAAATAGGAGAAAATACACAACTTTAGATCTTAAGAAAAAATAAAGATGATATTAATTCAATTAAATAAGAAATAAATACATAGTTATTTCCTCACACTTAGATATTTCCACTTTACCAAGAAACCTATTTGATTTAATTCACTGTGCTAGTAGTTTGTGATAATTAGTGTTTTGAAATATCTTTTGCTTTATTTCCTTTTTGGATTTATTTCAACATTTACCCCAAATGTGGATTAGAAACAAATGATTTCAGAAGATAACTGACTTGGTAAGTTTGTACTTATGATTTTTTGGCACACGAACCTATGATCAACATGACTCTGTATCTGTAAATAATATTACACTGATATATAAACCTTGTACTGATTGGACAAATCACATTTAATTTCACCATCGATGTTGTTTTTTCCCCTGTTGGAATTCCTTCAGTTGAAAGTAACAACCACTACCATAGCAATAATCCTAACTCAAATTGTCTGAATTTGCAGGACACATCTTATCTCATGAATCTCATGTAACAAGCTCCAAAAGAGTCAGGTTTGATTACAGATTGATTGGTGGGTCAATAATGATATGAAACACAATGTTCCCTGCTTCTATTCTGTTTGTTGTTCTAAGCTGGTCATTTTGGCTCTCTGGTCTGGCTTTTCTCAAGTCTTATATGATGGCTGAAGACAGAACTACATGCTCTGTCTATACACCACCATGTCCAGGAAGAGAAAAAGCAAGTGAGGAAACTATGAATTCTTCCCAGTGCTAACTGTAAACAGACTGGCCCACATATTTATTGAGTCTGAATTGGACCAGCACTCTGTTAACTAATTATAAGCAAGGGAAACAGGACCACTCTAATTGGGTTTTCCTACTAAACATGACCTGTGGAGCTGGGGATAAGGCCAGTGTATACAACAG
Organism: Tolypeutes matacus; assembly: GCA_026826555.1. Classification (NCBI taxonomy): domain Eukaryota; kingdom Metazoa; phylum Chordata; class Mammalia; order Cingulata; family Chlamyphoridae; genus Tolypeutes; species Tolypeutes matacus. The sequence goes on from JAKSZT010038599.1 coordinate 28,350,568, forward strand.
CAGTGTACATCACAACAAAATCAGCACTTTCCATATAAACTGAGGAACAATAGGGAAACAACAATATTATGTTCTTTAACTGTCCATATCAATATTTCAAATTAACAATATTTTTATGCCAAAGATTTACCCATATCTATGGATGAGAATTGTTTACCAAATTTGAACTACCACAATTTCAGGAAATTTACTGTTTAAAAACAATCCAAAGTAAGGGATTGGAAAACAATTCTTTTTATTTATTTATTCTAATCTGATGTAAAACATGGTAACTTTAATCCTTTTTCTACAGGTCAGTAATATTCATTCTTATAAGGACTTATCATATGTGCCCAAACCTTTATTATGGGCCAAACATAGTTACTTTAAAAACATTTCAACTCATTTGTAGACATTCCTACCTTTCTAGTTATTATTTTACTATGGCACTTTGAAACAGACATAGTTCTTTTTTTTTTTTTTTTTCCAAGTATTTATAAACTATTTATTTACTACACATAAAATAAGATAATAAAATTTTGACCAGGCACACTGTTATACAACACATTCTTGAATTCATCAATTAGCAATAGGAGAATAATGTTTTCTTTTTATGTGGAAAAGTCATTCTTTTTGATTAAATGTTAAATATCAAAATCAAGAAATCATTTTGCACATTTATCAGCTATCACTTTTCCTAATGCTGTCTGCATGTCTTTGTTTCTCAGGCTATAGATGAGAGGATTCAGGGTGAGGGGTAAACAGTGTAAAGCACAGATATGAACAATTTCATTGAAGATGACGACTTGAAATTTTTTGCTAAATATATAGTAATCCCAGAAAACAGGAATAGGGTCACCTCAGTGATGTGGGGCAGGCAGGTTGAAAAAGTTTTTAGTCTACCATTTGCAGATGGGATTCTTAGAACAGTGGGGAAAATGTGAACATAAGAAGCAACCATTAAAATAAGAAAAACAATAGCAAAACAACAGCTAAGAATAATAACTGCATCTTCCAAAATATTTTCCCCAGAACAAGAAAGTGTAAGCAGTAATGAAATGTCACAGAAGAACTGATAGACTATTTTGGACCCACAGAGACTTACAGAGAATGTCCCTGCTACATGAATGGAGCCATAAACACATCCACTGATCAATGATGCTGTCACCAAAGGCACACAGGTGCCTCTATGCATAATGCTTCTATAGAGCAGGGGATGGCAGATAGCAAAATAGCGGTCATAGGACATCACCATAAGCAGGGCAAACTATGTGCCAGCAAAACAAAAAACAAAGAAAACCTGTGAAGCACATCCTTGGTAGGAGATGGAATGGCTGTTGGTCAGAGAATTCATGAAAGTGTTGGGAACAGTGACAGAGATGTAGCAGATATCAATGAAGGACAAATTCTTCAGGAAGAAATACACGGGAGCTTGGAGATGCTGGTCAATGGTGGTGAAGGTGATAATGAGGAGTTTCCCCATCACTGCTGCCAGGTAAATGAGGAAGAAGCATGTGGCATAGAGTCTTGGTAGCATCCAGTCATCAGGGAATCCCATGAGCAAGAATTCTGTTATGATGGTCATGCTACTAAATTTCTTAGTCATGCTAATTCTTCACAGTGAAAACAGAAAGTAAAACAATACACAATGTTTTCATTTTTAGAAAACTATCTGTTGTCTTTTGCTAGTGCTTTAAATATCTTCCGTTATGAATGGTGTGCTTAGTCCTTTCAGTCTAGTATGGAGTAATCCCAACATGTAAAATGCATTATCATTTAGAACATAGAGTGAATAATTAAAAAGAACACTAATAAATCTGCCTGTCAGTTGGGCATGAACACAAAAGAGCTACTTCTCTCATTGTGCCTTTGGACACTGGAAGCCAGTGGTAATGGTTTTGGAGAGACATAGTTCTTTGATTTACAAGATTCCACCTTAGTATATCTTCCAATAGAGATAAAGTCTCTTTCACCAAGAAGATAATTAATAACTGAACTTTGTTTACATTAGCTTCTTTTATTACTCATCTAACATTCAGTTTTTATATAAAAACTGCAGGAAATAAATTCTACTCATTGCATATACACACAAATAAAATTAAATAATTTCAGATTATTTTTTCTTATAGTGTATTTTTTTTTTAGTTCACTTTAATAGCCTGACTAAAATTTCTTAGTAAGTAATAAATTTTACAAGGAAATTCTACCATTATTAATATCACAACTAGAACTAACTTAGTCTTTACAATAACTCTCTGAAGATGCATTTTATATGTAATTTACAGTAGAGAAAAATGAAGTTCACAAATGTTAATTACCTTGCCCAAATTCGCACAGCTAGCAACTGGTGAATCCAGACTTTCAAAACACAATTCTCTAACATCTCATACTGTTTTACATGTGGCTTTAATAGGAGGAGATACCAATAAAAATACAAGCACTAAATACATGATGAAACACCATAAACTAAAGTTTCTCTTATCGTTTGCTTTTGGATGTTAACACCTTCTGACATGATAAAATTCTTCAGTGATCAAATGATTTTGGAATGTTGAATTAAAGTATGTTACACTATTTTATTTCAAAATCCCTGACATGTTTTTCAATACTTAGTGTATTATAGCTTTTTAACTCTAAAGCAACAATATAAAATCATATTTAGCAAACAGATTTTTTATGGAATTTTTGGTTGTTTATTTCTTGTGGGTTTTGGGGCAATTTAATCTCTTAAGAAACAGAATAGGGAGGTGGATATGGCTTATGTGACTGGGCTCCAGCCTACCACATGGGAAATCCAGGTTTGATTCCTGGTGCCTCCAGGAGAGAAAATGCAAGACAGCAAGCTGGGGATCTGGCACGACAGGCTGCATGGTGAGCTGATGCAGCAAGATGATGCAGTGAGGTGGCCCGACCAAGAGATACAGTGAGGAAACACAATGAGAGGCACAGCATAGCAGGGAGCGGAGGTGGCTCGGGTGATTGGGTGTCTTCCTCCCACATGGGAAGTCCCAGGTTGGGTTCCTGGTACCTCCTAAAAAGAGAAGACCAGCACGCGACAAATAAACACAGCGTATCCAAACAATGAGGGGGTAGTGAAAAATAAAATAAATAAATAAATAAATGAAACAGAGTATATATAACATTAACTGACAGACTTCTTTGAAGCTATACATCATGGATATTTTCAAACCCATGCAGTAGTTGATAAATTTGTTTCTTTAGCCTGTGTCTATCTAGCTTTAAAAATTAGTAATTCACGATAGATCCCTAAATTCTGCCAGGCACTATGCTACACTCTTTACATACTCTGTCATATTTTAAACATTTTTATACACAAAAGGCATTTTTGTGGGCATATGTGTTTTGGTTCCATGGCATCCTTTTTACCTTCTTGTAGTTATTTTATTTATCTCCATTTCTGTGATATTTACTTTAATATTCATGGTTTATTGGGATTTATGAGATGCAAATTTAATTTATCACAGTCTACCTTTAATAATACTTTACCACTTCAGTTATAATGCAATTAATTTACAAAAGTATATCTCACTTTTTCTCCAATAACTTCTTGTAATTATTGTCATGCATTTTTCTGAAACTGGGATATGGAGTGTTCTGGGTGAATAAATTTTTGTGAATACTTTTGTACATAAAAAGAAATCATGTAAAAATTTACTCCAAAATTCAGGGTTAACATGAAGTCTAATAATATATTAGTGAACAATTATTAATGGGAAGAGAAGAAATAGTTATATATTCATTTATTGTCCAGTCAGTATGCAAGAAGATATTTTGTAGCATCCAAGCATCACCTCATCACCTCTTCCTAGGTATTTTCAGGTCTAGGAAATACATTTTCATGTTATTTATGATCAAATGTGCTTTTCTTGGCTAATTTCATAAACCCTTTGAGAAAAAACAATGCTCTTACTACTCACAAGAACATGGATCTTTGAAGACTGTGGTAGGTTCTTCCAGTGCCTGTGAGTCACAGAGGACAGGTCCACACAAGGGAAGTTCTGGCAATTCTCAGCCAGTCCCAAATAATGGAGGGGAGCTTAGAAAATTTAATAAGTCACTCCAAAGCATGGGATGTCCTGAGATATAGGCCTGGGGTTTCTATATAGGTTGTGATCTCTATAATACACTATTATATTTTTGCTTTAAAAAGTAAATTCTCTTTTAAAGAAAGTAGTAAGTGAGACAAATGTCTTGGTATTTACCCATATATTTACAATTTATGGCACTTTTCACCCTTTTGTTTAGCTTCAAGTGTATATCTGGTGTCATTTTCCTTTACAGCAGGTCTTGTGGCAACCAATGTTCTCAGTTTTTCTTTGTATAAAAACGTATTTATAACACTATCATTATTGAAGCATTTTTTCTTGGTTATAGAATTCTAGGTTAACAATTGTTTTTCTTTCTTGTTTTAAAGTTGTTTTTCAATTTTTCACTAGCTTGAAAAATTCAAATGATATCCTGAATTTGGATTCTAATTAAATTTCATTTTGGTCCTCTACACATTGTTTCCCCACGCAAACACCATTTTCATTTATTTACCCTCTTCATCACTGGTATTGATAATTTAATTATGAGGAATGCCTTGGTGGAGATTTCTTTGACATTTTCTGGCTTAAATTGTTTGAGAGTAGGGAATCTATGGTTTTAAAGTTTCCAGCATGTCTAGAAAAAATTTGCCCATTGATTTTCAAATAGTTTTCCACCTCTCTTTTTCCTAGTGCTTCAATTACAGAATTATTAGATAACTTAATATCTTCCCACAACTAACAGCCTCTATTTACTTCTTTCAGTATGTTTTTCTCTCTGCAGTTTGTAGAGTTTCTATTTCTATATCTTCAATTACTCTCTATTTCTAAAGCAGTGTAGTCCCATCAAATATATGCTCTTATACTTTAGATATTATAGTTCTAATCTCCAGATTTTCCATTCATTTGATGTATGTCTTTTAAATATTGGGTATAGTTATTTTCTGCCGGCAGTTAAATTATTGTAAAACTTCTTGGATTTTTCATGCCATATTTTTAGGTTTTGTTTGGTTTGGTCTACATTAGTCTTTAGTCTAATAGATCATAATTTTTGCCAACGATACACCCTTTTAGGGTCTCTACAGTGTTCCATACATGAAAATATGTACTCTGAACTCAGAGTGGTAAAAATTCAAATGCCTCACAGCAATTTGTGACCTCCTGATTGGTTTCTCACTGACATCTTTTACTTTCATCCCATGCAATGCTTTGGTATTTAGCCAAGCCCTAAGGGCCTCCCTGTGCAGATTAATAGAGCTTTTTACTGTGTAGTTCCCTCTTATCTCAAACTCATATCTATAAATTCCAGCCATCAGATTCTCCATGAACTCCCAACTCTGTCCTTGCTGTACTCTGGTTATAATCCTACTGCTTGCTCTCAGTGGTCTGGAATGTTCTCCTAGGAGGAAGACTGAGATAATTGTAGTACTCATCTTGGTTCTTTCCCTTCTGTGACAGGAAACATAGTCCTGAAAAATGTGCATGCATGTATGTATGTGTCTGTCTCTCTTTTTCCCTGTGCATCTATCATCTATATTTTTCCAGATATTTATAACATGAAAAGGTAGTTGTGGTGGTTTGAAGCTGTATGTACCTCAGAAAAACATATTCTTAAGCTTAATCCATTCCTATGGGTATAAACCCATTGTAGGCAGTACCTTTTGATGCTGTTACTTCAGTTAAGGCGTGTCACCTTAATCAGGATGTTTCTTAATCCTGGAATCCTTTATAAATGAAATGAATACAGAGCAAGCAATAGAGAGAGAAAGACACTGGAAACAAGAGGCAGAAACAGAACCTAGAAGAGAAGGAAGAGACCAGGAGATGCTGGCATGTGCTTTGCATGTGGCAGCAGAACCAAGGATCACTGCCAGATGGTCTTCAGGAAGAAAATATCACCATGATGATGCCTTGATTAGGACCTTTTCCCAGCCTCAAAAGTGTAAACTAATAAATTCTCATTGTTTAAGCCAATCCATTTCATGCTATTTTCTGGAGCAACTTAAGAAACTAAAACAGTGGTCAAGTATGAACCATGTTATTTCATCATGGGAAAAATGTAAGCACCAGATTTTCAATAATAGAGACCAGAAAGGAAGATCCTTGAGCTTCAAGTTGTAACTCTAAATGGTGGTTTCTGTGTTTTCTTTCTGCCTTATTTTAGTAATGACATGTCCATTTTCACATGGAAAGTTATCACCGCCCAAATAAATATAGGGAACTGGGACACTCAACTTTGTTCAGACTTCCCCTTCTCTTTCCTCTAAATGAGGGCAAATAACACAAAATTAGACAGGTAATCACTCACAGAATTTTAGTCTAGAACCAAGTGATACCATTGTGAAAAATTGTTATAGAATATTTATTTTTATGAAGAACCTATCCACTACTTCCTATTACCTCTATGTCCACATTTGGCCTTGTTGCTATGTGACCTGAGACATGTTTGTTCAGTTTCCCAATAATTGCATGAAATATCTCATATTCTTCCTCCAATATATTCTATATCTAATTTTAGTGCATCTAAATTTGCTTCCTTTGATAAATTCAAAGTCTTTAAACTGAATCCAAGGGAATTTATCTTCTATTATTTCTAATCAATTCCTATTACATAGTAGGAAGCCAACTCACACAAAGGGAAAATAATTTTCCAAAGGAAACATACAATTTAAATGATAAAACCAGAATAGATTTATTTGGCTCTAAGTATCCAAATACCTGAAAGATACTTTGTCTTTTCACTCAACTAATATTTTGACTATCACGCAATGTGTTAGGTTCTGGGGAGAGGAAGTAACAGATTTAATCCCTGACCTCACAGACTATATCTTGCCTATTAAGAGTATTTTACTGACATATTAATATCCTTTTTCACTGTTACAAGAATTGTTATGTGTTTTCCTTTATTATGATTTTATTTTCTTTCTTTTTACTTATCTGGCATCTAAATGGAATAATGTGATATATAGCACATGATTTAAAGTATCCTGGATATTTTATTACAATATACCCCTTTAAATAGTAATTACTTATTTCATCCTTAGGTGTAAGAAAGCATATTTATTATGACATTTTTAGGAACAAGAAAAAAAAAACAGTACTTAATATACCATGTTTGTTTGGTGTAATTTGTCTTGATATACTTCTTGGAAGAGATTCTGAAAATATTTTACTAATAAACCAAATATCCACAGTAGAAAATTTCATAATGGTTATGTTTTAAAAGGTTAACATAGAGAGAGTGAAAAAGCAATGGTGAGTGAAGTTCAGTGGTTGAGCACCTGCTTCACATTTATGAAGTTCCAGGTTCAAATATAAAAACCAAAAGGTGTTATTTTATGCCACATATCTACCATTATTAAGAATTGTCTTTAGTTACAGGGTCACTCTTTACAAAGCTTCATTCATGAAAACTTTCACTTTGAAATTACGTTCCTGATATTCTTGGACTGGTACCTCTTTCAGGAGTGTTTTAAAAAGTGACTAGATTCAACTGAAAGTACTAATATTTAAAATAATACAAATTATGGGATATGACAAAACCCTAAAATCTTTTAGGTAGAAGTCTAGTTTGTTAGCTATTTGATGTCCTTTAGAATTTTTCTTATTTTTTCTTTCCTCCCTCCCTCCATCCCTTCATTTTTTCCTTCCTTTCTTCCTTCCTCTCTCTCTTTAATTAGCTATAAGTCTTTGTGATGTTTGCATTTTCTTTTTTTTTTAATAATATATTTCTTATTTTCTTAAAAGATCCTTAGATTACATAAACGTTACATAAAAAAAAATGGGGGATTTCCATATGCCCCGCTCCCTTCCCCTCAAACATTTTCCCACAAATAACAACATTCTTCATTAGTGTGGTACATGTGTTACACTTTAGGGTTTATAGTGTACATCCTGGACTTAAAAGAGTTAACCTTCAAGAGATATCATACCACCTTACATGTAGTATAAGAATCTTAAAATTGTGTACTTCTATTCCCACCCTACCCCTGGTATGTTAATTTTATTATGAATTGTACTTCTGCCTATTACTCTTTAATGTATTATTATATTTGTTTTAAATAGTCTATTATCATTTAAACATCTGTAAATTATAATTTAAAAAAAAACATTTTTCGTCCTTTCTATCAGGGATTCCCCAACAAACTGTCCACTCAGACACAAATCTTTGATTCTCCATTCTTAGGATGAGGAGAAAACAGAGATAATGGTATATGCGAGGAAGCCTGTAATAGAAAAGAGAGAGGCAAAAAGAAATAGCAGAAACAAAGAGCATGGTAGGAGAAGGAAATTCTGAGAAATAAGAGAAAAGACTGCATTCATTGCTTTTTAATAGAAACAGATTTCTATACGGCATCATTTTCCTTATGCCTGAGCACCTCTTTTGAAATAGCAAAGTAAAGGTCTGTGATGATGAAATTTTTCAGCTTTTTCATATCTGGAAAAAGTCTTTAATTCATCTGGGTTCATTAGTTTTTCAGTGTTTTTTGTTTGTTTGGTTGGTTGTTTTTTTTTTTTTTTTTTTGTCTCCAAGTGTTTAATTTTGAATGGGTTCTATTGCTACATCTTCAAGCTCACTAATCTTATTTCTGCAATATTTAAACTTCTGTAAATAACATCAAGTGAATTTTTCATTGTAGTTTTCATATTTTTATCTCCAGATGTTTGATCTGGCTCTTTTTTATCTTTGTGTCTTTACATACTATGAACAATTTTTTTCTCTAACTTTTCAAACAGACTATAATTATGATAAATATTATTATATTCTTTTCTAATAATTTTACCATGTATGTCATCTCTAGGTCCACCTTGATTTACTTATTTTTCTCCTTATCATGGGTTGTATTTTGTTGTGCCTTTGAATACCTGGTAATTTTTTATTGGATTCCAATGTGTGTGTACATGTGCCTTCATTCATTTTCATTCCAGGTTCTTTAGATACATGTGTTGGTCACAGCAGCCTGCATATTCATCTTGGGTTATTTCAACCAAACTTACAGGTACAAGAAGCACCACTAGTGAATAATGATGCCTTGATACCTATTTAAACAACTCTGCACTCCCAACTGGGCTCCAGATATATGTATTAAGCAACTTATGTGACATTGCCTATAAAAAATTGTAAACTTATCATTTAAAACTGAACTCCAAACCTAAAAAAAAAAAAAAAAAAAAAAACTGTTTTTCTATTTTCCCTATTTTGCATAAAACCACCACCATCTAACCATCCAGTTAAGCCCAAAATCGGAGGGCCTTATTATAAGTTTTTTCTTTCCATTATTCCATACATCCAATTAAACACTAATCCTTACTAAATATACCTCTTGAAATATTTTTAAATCTTCCCCTCCATTTCAATATTAGCATCTATTACACTTATACCCTGAATATTTCTCTCTTATATTTTGCAATGCATTCTCTAATACGTTACTTATTTCTTAAACTCTTTCAATGCTTCAACCATTACTTTAGAGAATTACTTCAGATTTCTTTCAGTCAGGGATTATGTACTTAATGTTCTAGGTCATATTAATATTAAGCCACAGCTTTCACAGATAACTTACACTGGGGTCAGAAAAAACAACATAAAGCTCCTTGAAACCACATGTCCTTCCACCTTTTTGGAAAGCATTACCATTGTAGAGAATGTCCTTCCTTCCCTTCTTCATTTGGCAAAAAATGCCTTGATTTAAGTTTCTCTTCTGTAAAACTTTCTGGTCAAGGTGACCTTCCTTTCTGCTCTTTTAATAAGCTGTTCATTCCTCTATCATGGTTCTCATGGAACTGTTGCCCTTTTGTTTCAAAATTTCCCCTCCCACCATGCATTGAACTTAACAAGAATAGAGACTATCTTCACATCTTATACTCCTAAAGGAGTTATTGGCCCAAAGGAAATGCTCAACAAATGATGAATGTAGTATTGAATGTAAAGTGTGATAGAAAAAAGTTTTTGCCTAAGTATAATCCATTTAACTTTGTAATAAGTACATGATTGTACCAAATAAAATTTCAAAAACCTCACCCTTTTTACATTCTATAACTTCATAATATTGAGATCTGTGGGGATAAGAAAGCATACACTGAATCAAAAGTGGGCTTATTCAAAGATTAAAACTCAGAGAAAAACATTTGGATCTAGCTCACCATTATTCTCCCAGCTAGGATAGTTACTATTATTTAATTAATTTGTAAAAATTGTACATAAATTTTTGTATCAACTGCTTTCACCAGTAAATGAAATTATTGAGGCCTGTCATGTTTCATGACTGTACTTTTCAAATGAGCTAAATAAATGCCTTATGTTTTCATAAAAAAAAAAAAAAAAGCATACAAAACATAAAACAAACAAAAAATAACACAATGACAATGGCACCCACCATTCAGAATGGATGACAGGTGAAAGCAACCAATCTTGTCACAGTGCTATATGCAAGTTGAGTAACAGCAATGATTGTCACACTAGAGAATTTTTGTCATGCATTTTATTTGGTGCATTTGTTGGTATGTTTATGAAGGTGTCTTCAGTGGAAAATGATGAGAAAAAAGGAAGGTAATACAGTGTGTCAATGCAGGTGAGAAAGAAAGTCAAACTGTGGTATTAAAGCAGTGTTGACATTGCTAGCTTCATGAATTAAATACACCCCCTGTTCTTAATCCTCATTTTAAAAAAACATGCATAGCGTTTATAGCAGAGTACATATAATAGACTTGAAAACATTAAAATTAACTAATATCCCTTATAGTTGAATGTACATGTACATTTGGTACATGTATGAAATATTTTTGAAAGAAAGAAGAATTATATTGAAAAGTAATTCTTTTTCACAATTTTAATAAATTTCTCTTGTAGAATTTGTTTTCAGTATACAGAAAGTCTAAATGTGGGTTATGATTCAATATGTTTGTCACTTCTACTCCAATATTCTCTTTAAATCATATTAATGCAACAAAATTACTGAAAACCCAATTAAAACAACAAGAAATATAAACATTATTCAGCAATTTTCATTCTGAAGAATAAAAAAAATAAGGGTTATGGTGAATAATCTAATGGGAAAATCTTTCAGCATCTTCCTGTTGTTTCAGTACATTTATTGTAAATTCATCTCTATGTCCCTGTATGGGTGTTTTTCCTTTTCTGGTATTTGACTACATAAATAGAAAATAATCTGAAGTGAGGCTATCTCTGATAAAGACTGGCTTTTCCAAGATTTTAAAACACTTTAAGAATCAGAAAATGCCATCCTTAACCCTCAGTTTGGATTAGGGAGGGAACTGAGTGGAGTCTTTATTTTTTAGAAAAGTTGTAGGTTTACAAAAAAATCAAGCAGAAAATAGAAAATAGCACAGCACACACACAGTTTACCTTATTTCTAATATTTACATTACTGTGGCATTTTTGTTATAACTGATGAAATATTATTATAATTATACGACCAGTATTTTATCACTTACATTAGGATTAACTGTGTTGTACAACTGTATCTCTTTTTATAAAATTTTATTCTAGCAATATATACACAATCTAAAATTTCCTATTTTAATCAGGTTCAAATATATATTTCAATGTTATTAATTAAATTCACAAAGTTGTGCTACTATCACTATCATCTACTACACAAACTTTTCCAACAGTTTCTGAATACTAGAAATTTGCTTATACTAATATTCCGTATCAGTGAAATCGTATAATATTTTTCAGTTTGTTTCTGTTTTATTTCATTCAATATGGTATCTTTAAGATTCATTCATGTTGTCACATGGATCAGAACTTTGCTCCCTTTCATGGCTGAATAATATTCAATTGTGTGTTTATTCTGAGTTTTGTATAACAGTCATCTGTTGTTGGATATTGGTTTGCTTCCACCTTTTTACAGTTGTGAATAATGATCCCATGAATATCATAATGCAAAATATCTGTTTGTGTCCCTGCTTTCAGTTCTTTTGGGTATATACTTAGACGAGGGGCTGCTAATGTCCCGTTACATGATCAGTTGAAAAAGATTTTCAACTGAAAGTTCATGAGATTTATCTTCAGGGATACATTCCTGAGCTGTATAAAATAAAGATTTCATGTGAATATTCTCGCTGTCCTGATTTTTTGATAATCAGGGTAGGCTAAACATTCACTATATTAGAAACCATGCATGTGTCCCCAGACTAGTTTTTCTTCCTAGGTCTGGTTTTTAGAATGCTGGTATAAACTAAGCCTGATTTACTATATGACCATTCTGTATGGGAAAAGACTGTAACTATAGGTATTTTTGGTTAACCTTAAGAGATTATTCTCTAAAGAATAATCAGGGGACGGATGTGGCTCAAATGTTTGGGCATCCATCTCCCATATGGAGGGACCTGGGTTCAATCCCCAGGACCTCCTGGTAAAAATTAAAAAGAAAAATATAGAAGGCGTGTGGGCCACCAGGCCCCGTGCGCAGGTGTGCCGCCAGGCCCCAGGAGTAGGTGAGCCCCCCAGGCCCGGTGCGCGGGTGCACCACCAGTACCCATGAGCTAGGCAACAAGATCATGATGTAACAGGAGAGTGACACAAGGGAGAGCCAAGACAAGACGGGCAGAAAAACCAGGAACTAAGATGGCGCAGGCAGTAGGATGCCTCTCTCCCACATTGGAGATTCCGACGATCAAATCCCAGTGAAGACAGGAGAAGGATGAAAAGGGAGGGCAGGAAACGGACACAAAGAGTTGCCCAGTGAATGGACACAAAAACATCAAAAACAGAGGGGGAGGGTTAAAATGGATAAAAGTAAATAAATAAATCCTTTAAAAAATGTATAGGGGAATAAGAAATGGACTATAGTTAGTAGTAATATTTTGACAATGCTCTTTCATAATTTGTTAACAAATATTGCACAACGATGTGAAGTATTTGTGTTGGGGTGGTGTGTGGGAGCCCTGTATGATGTTATGAATGCTTGTTTTATAAGTTCACAATGTTTACTGAACACTTATAGTTTATATATATTCATGTATGAATGATATACTTCAATAAAGTGTTTAAAAATATAGTAAAAAAATAATTAATAAATAATGCAAACCACACACAAAAGAATAAAGATTTCTAGTGAAGTGACATACAGGAATACTCACACATATGTCTTATATCATTTAAATCAAGTTTTACTTACGTCATATATTCCACTCACACAGAAATCATAAAAGTAAGATTGCTCTCAGAAATGAGTGCCATTACAATAAAAATTCTGCAACAAAATAATACACAGCAAAAGTATAAAGGCATAAAAAACTCTTGTGCTCCCGATGTTCAATTTACTAACACTTCAGGTCAGCAAACTTTTTGAGGATATATTCTTTTCTTTAGTTTTCTTTTTTAACAAATACTACTTAGAATATATTTTACCAAAATGATATGTTCTTCCCTGTGTGGTCATAACTTGAGTCAAATGGAGAAAAGGATATACTGGAAAATGAATAAATGATCTACATCACTGTTTTATGGGAATGTATATACCACATTTTTAAGTGTAAAATTCCTGTAGCACCTATACGCATGTTCCCTTTTGTGAATTCTCAGATGAGTAATCTTAAGGAAAGTTGTATTTAATATATTCCTTTTTCTCATATTATCTGGAAATATATAATGCATCTTGGCAGTTATCCATTCAATTCTTGCATTAGAATGGTTCCCCTAGCAATAGAAAAAAGGAAATACGCTAGTTTAATCTCCTTGTCAGTTAATTAGACTTCTAACTAAATAGTTATATTTTCTAGAAAGAGGACATTAATGTGTTGAATATTCTTAACAGGGTGGCCCTTGTTAAGAATTGCTTACAGCAGATAAACAGAATCCATGGATTTATGAAGCAAAGCTTCTTGGGAAATGCTATGTAAATTGGGGTATAAATAGACATTTTTAAAAGTTAAATGTTCCTTAATATCTGAGCTAATATCCTATTTACCTCACTTAAAGACCTTTTTTACTCTGGAGCAGAGTGTGAATGTCAGATAAGGAAGGACATGGAGAGCCATCCTCATTGTCCAGATCTCTCCCTGCTTTGTCTAGTCCTTCTAATTGCCTGTATTCTAGAAAGTAGCATTAAATTTTCATACTGATTGAAAACTCTGAATCTTCTGAGACTGAATTACAGCCTAATTTTTAATGGAAGTTCAATACGAAATACATGTAATTATTATTGAATGTAAATTTTCCCATTTAGTGAGTTCTAAAAAGTTCAAAATCAGAGTTGTTCATAACAGCACTGAAATATATATCTGAATATGATTAAAAGGGGAAATGTTAGATTGTATTTATGGTAGCAGAATAAATTAAAAAAAAAAAAATCCATGCAACTACACTACATAAACAATGACCCCTAAGTTAAACCATGGACTGTAGTTAATAGTACAATTATAAAACTGTGCTATCATCACTTGTGACAAATGTACTAGTCCAATGCAAGGTGTCTATGGGAATCCTGTATTTTATGCCTTATTGTTCTGTAAACACACAACTTCTCTAATAAAGAAAAAACGTATTTTTAAAAAAATCACACTTGTTCAAATATCATCATCCTTTACACAATAATAAAGGCTCAATAACCAAACTTTTGAATACAACAAATATGCATAAAATATAGTGAAGTATGCAATATGTAAAGTATCCTTTACCTACTCTCTGTATATGTTATATAACATCTAAGCTAACCAAATATTATGATTACAAGTATTTTATAATTTGTTTTGTTTTATTTCATTTTATTTGGGTTATCTTGCTAAGTTTACCAAAGAAGTAGAACAAGGTGACTTTCAAAAGTTAGGTATCAATAAAGGTGTGGTGAATTATCTTAGTATCATTTTTAGTATTTCAAGAATTTTATTACAAAACATGTGACATATAAGACTATCAGACATAAAGAGATGCAGAGAAAACTGAAAGCAATGTCAGAGAAGAATAGGGAAGTCAGATAATAGGTTATTTAATAATTTGATATTGCTATTATTATATTTGTTTTAATAGATATTCAAAAATATAAAAGGAGATTAAAGGGCATTCAGGGATTAGTACTATATTCTGAAGGTATCTATTCTGGGGCAATGTGCTGAGATATTTGTTAGATGTACTGACAATGAGAGGGAAGATGCCAAGGGAGATGCAATAATCAGTCTGTAAGCAGTAGAAGTAGTAATGTTAATTTTTATTGACCATATAACATTGTAAGGTGCTTTCAGTATAACTCATCTAGTACTCACACAGATCATTGAGGTAAGCTACTATTATCCCCACTTTAAACATGAAAGGATATGGTACACTGCAGTTGGGTAACTTATCTAAATTCCCATAAGCAACAAGTGGCAAACGTACTACTCAAACCCTAATAATCTGGCTCCATAACTCACATTCCTGCTATTCCTTAGCAGTGAAAATTGACAAGCAGAGTTCAATAACTCAGCATAAGATTTGAAAAATATTAAACATTTGAGTGGGGAAACTGACAAAGAATAGGTAAGAAAATTTATTAAATGCTAAAAACCATATTTATCAATTTAGAGTTAAATATATATTGTAAGTAGAAAGTAATTTTATTTTGCAGAAAGCATCTGATATTTATTGTATAAGATTATCTTCTTTCTTACATATGCAGGATTTATTTCAGTAAATGTATAGTTTTCCAATATTCATTGCTATTCCTATTAAATGTAATGCAATGGGCTTGGCATAGTAACATTTTAAATATTATCCAATATTATGATTATTATTTACTCAAAAGAAATTTAGTTTCTTTACTTAGAAATTAGAGTCATTTCTTTACCTAGATAATTTGAAGTATATCCATAATGTTACATTTATTTTGGTTTTGAATAGTTGACTGTGCTATTAGACCTACTATGCCAGTGTATTCCAACAGAATTAAAATTAATATAAGTATACAAATGGCTACAGTATTTGCTTGGTTTCCCACATTCATTAACCATAGATAGACCAGCTTTAGCAATTTAGAATACTTGACCAATTAAATGGTTTTCTGATTCAGAAGCAGCTCATTTCCGAATGACAAATGAAGACTCCAGTCTTTAGAGATGCCATTAGTAAGCAGCTTGTTGGGTAAAAAGCCCCAGCACCTTGCCTGGAGCCCAAGCAATGATTTGAGGGAAACTGAATCATTTTTGCTGGACTCCAGTCTGCAGTTAGGGAAACTCAAATATTGGACATTTCAAAAGGAAAATTTTCAAGGCATTTCTTACACAATCTAGCTGTTCAAATTAGAATACAATTCAGCTTTTCTACTGAAAATGAACTTTATTCCCCAAGTAACATTTTTTTTTCTTATCTTCAAAAAAATACCACACTAATATAGATATTTTAGTTGCCAGTTTCATTAGGAGAATATTATATAAAGAGGGTATATGTTAATATATATTGTACATTACATAATATATAATATATGATATTTATGTGTGTATTATTTACTGTATAATTCAGAGCCCATAATTTTCAATCATTTAAAACATGTATAGTTCAGAGTTTTCTAATATATTCATTAAGTTATATAAACATCACCCCAATGTAAGTTCAGGATATTTCATTACTCCAGCAAACAGCCTCGTGCCCATTTGCAATCCCTCACCATTGCCTCCCACTGAGGCTACACAACTATTAATCTACTTTCTGTCTTTATAGATTTGTGTCTTCTGTACACTTGATCTCTATATTATACAATATGTGTCTTTTCTGACTGGCTTCTTTTGCTTAGTATGTTTTCAGTGTTCAGTCATGTTATATCATATATCGATACTTCATAAGTTTATTTCTGCATAATATGAATACTATCAAAATATACCATATTTTGTTTATCCATTCATCAGTCAACGGACATTTGGGCTCTTTCCAATTTTTGGCTACTATGATTAATGCTGTTATGAACATTTGTGCAAGTTTTTGTGTGGACATATATTTTCATTCCTTCTGGATAGGCAGCAAGAAGTTGAATTTTGAGTCATATGGTAACTCAATGGTTAGCATTTTGAGGAGATGCCAAACTGTTGTCCAAAGCAGTTCCACCATTTTACATTTCCACTTACAATGTGTGAGGATTCCAATTTGCCTACATTCTTGTCAACACCTGATATTGTCAGTCCTAGTTGGTATAAAGTTGTATCTCATTATGGTTTGGATTTACATTTCTCTAATGATTAATGACAGTGAGTATCTTTTCATGTGCTGAGTAGTAAGTGCTCTTTATTTATTGGATACAAATTCTTTCATACATATATATTATATATATATTATATATATTTATTTGCAAATACATTCTTCCAGTCTTTAGGTTGTCTGTTCACTTTCCTAATGGTATCATTTAAAGCATAAAAGTGCTTAATTTTGATGATGCCCCATTTATTTCTTTTGTCAGTTTTACTTCTGGTGTCTATGTAAGAAACCATTTTCAAATCCAATGTTTGTTCCTGTTATTTCTTCCAATAAGTTTATAGATATAGATATTATATTTATGTCTGTGATCCATTTTGAGTTAACTTTTGTATATGCTGTGCAGTCGGAATCCAAATTCATTGATTTTAATGTAAACATACAATTGTCATAGTACTATTTGTTGAAAATACTATTCTCTTCATTGAATTCTCAAGATTATTTTGGTTATTGAGTCTCATATATTTCCATACCAATTTTAGTATCACCCTGTCAATGTCTACAAAAAAGATAGGTGATATTTTGATAAGTATTTTGTTGTCATCTTAACAATGCTGAGTCTTCAGATACATGAACATGAGATATCTTTCCATTTATTAGGTCTGTAATTTCTTTCAATGAAGTTTTGTAGCTTTCATTGTTCATCTTTCACTTTTTTGTTAAATTTACCCCCAATTTATCTCCTCGTAGCCTATAGTTTAGATCTAACTCTAGGAGTTTGCTTATTCTAATTATTACATATCAGTGAGAGCATACGATATTTATCCTTTTTATCTGGCTTATTTCACTCAGCATAATGTTCTTAAGGTCCATCCATGCTGTGCTTGCATCAGGACATCATTCATTTTTGGGACTGAATAATATTCAATCATCTATATATACCAAATTTTGCTTATCTATTCATTGGTTGATAGACACTTGAGTTACTTCCATCTTTTGGCAATTGTAAATAATGCTGCTATGAACATTGTTGTGCAAATATCTGTTAGGTTTCCTGCTTTTGATTCTTATGGGTATATATGACGCAGTGGGGTTGTCAAGTCATATGATAATTCTATACTCAGCTTCCTGAGGAACTGCCAAACTGTCTTCCACAGCCGCTGCACTATTATACATCCTACCAGCAGTGAATAAGTGTTCCTATTTTTCCACATCCCTCCAACACTTGTATTGTTTTTTTCATAACCATTCTTTTAGATGTGAAATGATGCCTCATTGTGGTTTTGATTTGCGTTTCCTTAATAGCTAGTGATGTTGAGCATCTGTGCTTTTTTGCAATTTGTATACCTTCTTTGGAGAAATGTCTATTTAATTCTTTTTAAATTAATTTTTCTTTTATGGTTGATTTGTAGGATTTCTTTATATATTCTGGCTAAAAATCAATCTTATTACTGTAAGGCAGCACCCAACCATTTTGTCTTTGGTTTTTTAATGTCATATCATTTTTTTTTTTGCCTCTTTTCCTTTAGTATAACCTTCTTTTCTGTATAGTTGATCCTTTGTGATGTATTAGAAGGATCCCTGTTTCATTTCTGTTTCTGTATAATTTATAAATGCTTTCTTTTTGGTTAGCTGGAGTTTGTATTACAAAACCTCTATCAACAACTTACTATTTTAATAGATAGCAACTTTGCATACATGTTCTCTGCTCTCATATCCCTGTTTCTCCTCTTTATGTGCTTTTGTGCCAAATTACCTCTTTATAGTTTGCATATTCATTATCAGGTAATAGGCCTTTTTCATGTTAAAATTCTATTCTGGCTCTTATAAACATTAAAGAGGAGAGTTGTATATTGAGGATATAGTACTATTTGGTTTTACATTTACCCTTTTAGTTATCTTCCTGATGATCTTCATTTTATCACACTACTCCAAGCCATTCTGTCTTGTCTTTTCCTCTCAACCTGCAGAACTCCTTTTAGTAATTTCTGTAGTGTAGGTCTTTTGTTGATGAATTCTTTGCTTCTGTTTATCTTCGAGTATTTTAAACTCTCCCTCATTTTAGATGGACAGTTTTTCTGCATAAAAAGTTTTTGGCTGGCATTTTTACCTTTCAAGACTTTTAAATATAAGATACTATTACCTTGTAGCCTCCATGGCTTCTGATGAGAAATTGGCACTTAATTTATTGAGAATCTCTTGTATGATGAATTTCTTTTATCTTACTACTTTCAGAATTCTCTGTTTATCTTTGGCATTTGACATTTGGATTAATATGTGTCTCAGACTAGGCCTATTAGGATTTATTCTGTTTGGAGTATGTTGTGATTATTGGAAATGTATATTTATGTCTTTTATAAATGTTGGGAAATTTTGAGCAATTATTTCCTCAACTTATTCTTTCTGCCCATTTTTCCTTTCTCTTCTTTTCTTTGGACACCCATGATTATGTTTGTATGTTCCATTCTGCCACTTAAATATCTAAAACATTGCTCAACTTTTATATTCTTTTTTCTATCTGTTCTTTTGACACTATGATTTATTTTAAGAGGTACCGGGGATTGAACCCAGGACCTCATACATGGGGAACAGGTGCTCAACCACTGAGCTACATCTGCTCCCCAATGAGAGTTGGGTTTTTTGGTTTGTTTTCAGGAGGTATCAAGGATAAAACCTGGGAACTCGTACATAGGAAGCAGGTCCCCAACCCACTTGAGCTACATTTGCTCCACAATGACTCTATGATTTTGATTGTTCTGTCTTTTAGTTCATTGATTCTTTCTTCTGCCTGTTAAAATTTGCTATTGTATGCCTCTAATGTATTTTTAATCTCCATTATTGTGCCTTTCAACCCATAATTTCTGCCATGTTTTTTTTTATACTTTCAAACACTGTATGCTAATAAAATGTCTTCTTAATATCCTTTAGGTCTGTATCCATATGTCCCTTCATCTCATTGAATTGCTTTAGAAAATTTGTTTGAATTTCTTTGATTAGTTGTTTCATACTCTTTGTCTTCTCTTAGTCATATCTTCTTGTTTCTTAGCATGTCTTGTAATTTTTGGTTGATATCGGGGCATCTCTTTTTTTGATGTGTTAACTCTGAAGGTCAGTTTGTCCCTCTTGTCTAGAGTTTTATCATTGATCGATTTTGTGTTAAAGCTCTTTTTGGCTTATGGTCCAACTTATTCTGGACCTTTAGAGTAGTCCATGTTTAAGTCTTCAGATTTTCTCAGTTCTTCTTCATCTGATTCTTGCCCTGGATATTTTGTACAGTTTTTAAGATTATAATTTTGGGCAACTGTTTCCCCTCCAGGAGATAGATTCCTTTCTTCTGTTCCTTCTCAGGGAATCTTGTCCTGTTCTGTACGTTTTTATGCAGAAATTTCTCCCAATCTCCTATGATTTGTTTAAATTGTCTCACTCACTCAGCACTCCTTTAACTTACACTTTTCAGTTCTGAGACCCATCTTGTTTTACAGCAGTTGAGTCCCAACCCCTATTTTTTCTGCAAGTTTTTTTTTTTTCTGCCTCTAGTTTGTTTTCCTTTACAGTATCCCTCTTTGGGAATGAATATTGGTTCAATCCAGCAAGGTGGGGCAATCTAGAAATGTCCATTTTGTGTTTAGGTTGTACATGAAACAGACAGGATTGAGTGTTTGTACCTCTTATCAACAGTTGTGTCATGGACTCTCTCTCTCTCTCTCTCTCTCTCTCTCTCTCTCTTAACCCTAGAGGCTCTTTCATATGTGGCATTGTCACCCCTTTGTGTTGCACCAGGGGGTGTCTCTGTGGACTTGGGTCCATGTTCCTGGATATAGGTAGGATTCTAACTTGCTGCCATGAGTGGTTCTATAGTCTTCATCTTCTGCAGGAGGAACCTATGCTGTACTGCCTCTGTGAAAATACCAAGCTGCATGGGGACCAAGTGAGGGGAAGGGGTCAAGACTGGTAAGTCTGGGAGGGAAATCTCCTACCTAATCTTGGAGATTATTTTTCTTTTTCTCTGATTCAGCATTTGTCTAGTCCTTCTCCAATCTCTATTGTCCTCCAGAGTTCCAAGCAAGCAGGATTTGCCCTTTTATTACTTGATTCTGAGGGGAGACTTTTCCAGGTGATGTCCTTTTTTTACCATGTCAATGATGCCACTCTTGATTTTTTGCTAAGATGGTATCTGCTCCAATAATTATTGATTCTCCTTCCTTTTCTTGTGTAGTGACTCTCATACAACAATCAGCTTTGTTTTGGACCTGGTCCTGGTCACTGTGGGTTCCCTGCTGCTGGCAAGGGCTCTGATGACTTAGGCTCCAGCTGCAACTTGGTGCAGCCCTGCTGTAAGTGACTTGGCATCTCTGCTTCCATTACTCTTGGTGGACTGGCAATGTGTGCTCCCTGCTTGTGCTCCTCACGTTGTATTACATTTCCTTTTAGATTATTTTTAAGTATAAGAATATAATAGTAATTAAGAATCAGACTCTTCATGTGAATTTCTTAAATTTCACTCAGTAACTGTGTGGTTTAGGGCAAGTTAATTAAGTGTTTTAGCAAAAGTATGTCTCGATTATATCACAAGACATACTAACATCTTATTTGTTATTGATATGATATTAAAATTTTATCCTGAATTTTATCTGGCAACTATATATATATATATATATACTTGGAATTATCTTCATCTTCCACTTCTTTCTGATGATATTTTACCCAAATTTCAATTCCAGCACACAATTTCTTTTTCAAAAATAAACCTGATCCACCAGAAATCATGTTTGTTTAATAATTTGGAATTTCATAACAGACATTGGGGAGCCACTCTTGGGTTAGAAGTGAAATTGAACTGTGGATATGGTAGTTTGAGGTTTATGTGGACCCCAGAAATTATGTTCTTAAACTAATCCATTCCTGTAGGTTTGAACCTATTGTAGTATGGTCTTTTGATGAGATTCAGTTAAGGACCATTTGATATAATGACTCCAGTTAGGCATAGCACAAGACAGGTTTTTATCTTCTTACTGGAGTCGTTTATAAACAGATGAATTCTGAGAGGCAGAGAGAGAGAAAAGACCACAGGAGCTCAGAGAGGAGCTCACAGAAGTTGAGAGAAAAAGCCACAACTGGAGAAGCCAGAAGCTGAAAGCAACAGAGCCAGAGGTGAAGGCAGAGACCAGCAGACTGTGATAGGGGAGTCCAGGATCACCCACAGTCAGTCTTCAGAGAGAGAGCATCACCTGATTATGCTTTGATTTGTCACACTGGGAACTGTAAAGCTTGCAAGTCAAGGAACCTACATTGTAAAAGTGAACCCATTTCTGATATATTGCCTTGGCAGCCTTTAAAAAACTAAAACAGCAGATAATAGAGATAAATATATTTTGGCTTTGTTTTAATTCAATTGAGCTACAACTTGTCTTGTGTATTAGCATTTGCTGCTCATTATCAAAAGTAGTAGATTCCAATCAAAATTAAAAGACTTAACATCTATATTAAGAATAAGGAATAGTCTATGAAACATAAGAAAAAGGAAAGAATAAAATGAGAAGCATTACAGACATCTTAATATTCCAGTCTGGAAATTTTCCAAGCATACTTAAGGAACAAGAGTGTGAGCAACCAAAATAGCTATGTATTAGTCTTTTAACTGAACAGAGTTATTAGAATTTCCATTATTACTCATTATTGCTAATATTAAATTCTCCAGCTGGAATGTTCCCAAGAGGTTTGGAATTTACTAAAAATTAGCCATGAGAAAATTGTCAGAAGATCCATAATTGAAATATAAAACACCTGTCTGGGTAAGTACATTTTACCTTATTTAAGAGTATGTGACCTCTTAGTAATTTAACTAGGTCATAAAAGGAAGGAGAATATTTCTCAGGACAATTTGAAATTATGAATAAGTGGAAAGGAGTTGCTAAAGATTATTATGATGACTATTAAACATATTAAATGAACGAGATCTTTTCAAAAATAAAATAGCAATCTAATTTAACAAATGGAAAGAACAGAAAAACAGTGGTAAGGGCTGAAACAGTGGGCATATATACCCTGTATTAGTCAGCC
Organism: Tolypeutes matacus; assembly: GCA_026826555.1. Classification (NCBI taxonomy): domain Eukaryota; kingdom Metazoa; phylum Chordata; class Mammalia; order Cingulata; family Chlamyphoridae; genus Tolypeutes; species Tolypeutes matacus. The sequence continues at coordinate 28,373,776 of JAKSZT010038599.1, forward strand.
AAAGGGGTGCTAATGTGAAATACCAAAAATGGGTTGGTTTTTATAAAGGGTGTTTATTTGGGGCATAAGTCCACAGATACCAGGCCATAAAGCATTAAGTTTCTTTTCTCACCACAGTCCATTGCCACGTGTTAGAGTAAGACAGTTGCTGGTGTTTACCAGGGTTCAGGCTTCTGGGGTTCCTCTCTTCCCGGGGCTGCGTTTCTCTCCGGGCTTAGCTCCTGTTTTCTCCACAAGGTCAGCTGTAGATGCTTAGGTGAACAGCTTGCTTCTCTTCTCTTCTTTCCAACATCAAAACTGCTTCTCAAAAGACTGCTTCAACTTTCCTTTGCCTTACTTTTTATATTCAATTCCCCACCCACTAAGGGGTGGGGCTCAACGCCCTATTCCTAACCTAATCATGCCCAGATTAACAGATCAGTTTACAAGCATGATTCAATTATATTTTTGGAATTCATAATTACATCAAACTGCCACATACCCCAAAACCACAAACACACAGTCATGAAAGGGAAAGGAATCAAAATCATATCATTCTTGATGGAAAATTCAAGCCAAGAATCCATGATGAAACTTAGAACTATCTTTGCCTTCCTTTCACACCCATGAATACAACGTAAAAAAAAATAAAATGCTGAAAAAACTGTTTGAAGCTCTAAGTACTATCTTGTTGCTTCCTGAAGTGGGAAGAGAGGAGAGATAGCCATGCTTCAAATAGGCCAGTTAAACTGACCCCAGAAATAAATATATATATATATATATATATATATATATTCATAACATATCTTTGAAATGTGACCCCCTAGCATCAACTATAATATGTGCGCTAGAAACTCAGGTAAGACAGAGGAAGGTAAAGCTACCTTTAAGAATGGATGATCTTGGAAAAAGAAAATTAAAATATGCATACCCATATGCACACACTTGTACTCATTTAAGTAGAATTGAAAACTATAAATAGAAACCATACAAAGAAAATTAGTGACTTAAAATCTGGCTTACAAAGTGTAGAATATACTGAATCCTATTTAAAACATTACTTTTTTCCAATTGAGCCATATTGAATCTTTCAAGTGATGTAGACAAGCAAAATCAAGTAAAAAAGTAGCAACTACATCTTAGCCCTAAGGAATGGCAGAGGTAATCCCTGACACATTATTAAGAATCAGAAGTATTAAATATACTGATTTTTTCAACTTGATACCAAATTTGCAAATCTTTTAATTACTCGACTATACTGCTATCACCATGGATTACTTATTGCAACTCATTTAAGTCAGTGACCTCCAACAGAAATAAAATGCATGCTTTAAATATTTGCCATATATATAAATTAAAATTTTCTGAAAGCAACATTAAAAATTTCAAATTAACCTTTATCTTAGCTGTATATTTTTATTTAGCTCAACGTATATCAAATATTACCACTTAAATGTGTAATCAGTATGAAAATCATAATGAAATATAAATTTTAGGTGTACCAAGTCTTCAAATCTTAGTGTGTATTTTACACACATCTCACTTCAGACTAGTCATCTTTTTATTACTCATGAGCTAAAAATGACTAGTGTCTACAGTATGGAAAAGTGCTGATATAGATTTATTTAAAAATATTTAGGCCACTGTTTACCTATTAGAAAAAGCAAAAGAGACATTTAGGAAAAATGGTTTGCCGTTGTTCATGATATATATTCTGGAAGAACCCTTCCCACCTTCCAAGCAATTCTCCATCTCCATTTCAGCAACACTGATGCTCTTACGGATCTACAAATGCACCAGCCTTCTTTCCACTTCAGGACTATTCATGGCACATGCTGCTCACTTTCCCTGAAATAATCTTTTCCCACTTTTTTTTTTTTTTCTGCTTCCTACGAATCTCTAAGTTTCCAGTATAATGTAGACATCATCAGCATAGTTTTCTGGACACTAGTGCTCTCATTTTACATTTTGAAGCAACATCCATGTTTCCTTTATGAAATCTAGAAGCACTATTGATGTTTCTAATACTTAAAAATATTATGCTTCTCCCCTTTTTAAACCCTGAAATGATTTCCATTGCTTTTAGAAAAGAAATCAAATGCCTTACAATTGTCTCCAAAGTTTTATAATCTGTCCTCTGAATTGCCCAGGAGAAGCTTTCTAGCTGAAGTAAAGATAAGAATTTTTCATGACTGCTGAAATCATCAGTTTTCCCTTTATGGCTTTCAACTGATTGGATAAGACTTCTGTCATTGTTGGGGGTAATCTACTTTATTTACTTAGATGTAATTAGCCAAGGAAGCAATCAGGTGACTATTGATTAAAATCGATGAAATATCCTCATGGTAGCAATTAAGCCAGTGCTTGTTTGACTAAACAATTGGACGCTATAACCTAGCCAAGTTGACACATGAACTTAATGATTAACAAAGCACTATCCTTCAGAAACACTAAATGTGAAAAAAAAAAAAAAAAAAAAAGAAGTCTTAAAGCTGAATAAAAAATTAAAGGGTGAGTTTACTATAATTGTTAAAGATATTTGACCATTTTTTGCCCCAGGCATATTTGATGGAGCATATTGTTTCACATAGGTAAGTTGTGCTTAAATTCAAATAGTTGATCTGAATGAATATGCATGAAAACTCTTGGTTTCATCTAATATTTCCTCCTGTGTATACCTATAAGCATTATAGAAAACACAACAGGAGATTGTCCCGAGTCTTTGTAGAAAATACCTTTATTTAACATATTCTTCCTCTTCCAGTTTTTTTAATGCTAAACTAAATGAAATTTATGAAACATATTTTCCTTTATTTAGAATAGGGTAGAAGATAGGGTAAGCTAGAGGAAAAGAGAGACATCATACTCTTCTGCTTTTCTAGTCTGCCCAAAGTGCTTATCAAGAAAATATTGGGCTATCAATTTGATGGATTAGATCTCAGATTATTTTTTATCTTCAAACAGAGATTGGAAATCCCCTATTTGTTATGAAGGATATTTTCTTTGAGTGAAATAGAACTTGAGTATTCTAATTTTCAATGTTCTATTTCCCCATTCATTCAGGCCTTTGTCTAACATTCCTCCCAGCTCTGGTAATTAATTTTATTTTTCGTATTCTCTTCTACTGAACCTTAAATAAAATGTCACTCCAGATTCCTTTACACTCTCTGGTCTAGCCACACTGTATTTTTTGTTTGTTCATTTCTCAAAAGCAGTCCTTTACCCCTAAATTATTTCAATTTTGCAACTTTTTTGGGCTCAACTTAGATACCACATTCCACAAAAGTCTCCCATGTTCTTCTCTATTTTCTCTTTCTTCTACATCTGTCTTTATATCAATGAGTTTAAAATCAGGCTTTTTCAAAGGAAGAGGAAGATAGAAATCTTATTTGTTGGTTGAAACAAATACAGCATAGAAATTAATAGTACAAGTTTTTCTGTCACATTTTAAAATTCAGGTGATACAGAGTAAAATCCAACATTTTTAGTGTAAATTCAGTCAAATCTATACAGTTACCAAACTATCATGATAATAAAGATCAAGAACAGTTCTAAGACCTCAAAAAACTCCCTACTCCCAGTTTGTAATCAACCCATCCTTTTGCTCCACTACTTTGGAGATCCATGAGCTAGTTTATGTCTCTCTATTTTTGCTTTTGCATATATACATGAAATCACATAGTATGTAGTCTTTTGAGTGTGACTTATTTAACCCTGTATAACGCATTTAAGATTCATTTCTGCAGTTTCATTTATCAATAGTATGTTCAGTTTAATTGTTGTGTAGAATTTTGTAGTATATGTTTACTTCAGTGTGTTTTCCCAATCCTCAGTTGGAGGGAAATGTAGAATGTTCCCAGATATAGACAATTTTAAATGAAACTGTTTTAAAAACTTCGGTTGGATAAATATCTAGGCGTGGGATTGCTGAGTCTTATGGTAAACACATGTTTAACTTCATGAAACAATCAAACTAATGCCCAAAATGACAGAATGCTTTGCATTTCTACCAGCAATCTCTCAGAGTAACCAAGAGATTACTTTGCCAAGACTTAGCATTGTCAATCTTTGATTTTATGTTATTTTATTTATTTATTTTAATTTACTACTTTAATAGATATGTAGTGATATCTCATTTTGGTAAAAATTTGCATTTCCTTAATGACTAATGATATTGAGCATCTTTTCATTTGTTTAATAGCAAGATGTATATCTTCTTTAGTAAACTGTTTGTTGAAATATATGTCCATTTATAAATTAGGTCATTTGTAAATATATATGAGCGTGTATGTGTGTGTGTGTTTAAACAAGGAAAGGATGTCAGTTTTGTTTTGTTTTATTTTAATTTTTATTTATGTATAATGTAAAAACAGAACTTTTAAAATCAAAAATGGAAAAAAAATACACCAAACTCATAAAATTAATGTCATGAAACAAAGATGAATATTATTTAAAGTCAAGGAATTAATCCACAAACTTTTTAGGGGACTATTTATTTCCAGTTACCATCACATCTCTACAAAATCTATTTTTAAAAAGGTCTGAAGAGTAAGAAAAATTAATAATCTATTCTCTGAAATTGGATTTAAAACTATGATCAGAAAAAGACATGTGCAAACTTTTGTAATTTTAAAGTAAATGGTTTTAATAAAAGCTGCCAGCATTTCTATCAGTAGCAACCAATCTGGCAGCTTTTAGTATCTGGCAGTTTAGAGAGGGGGAGAGTAGACAGAGCTGGCCAAGTGATTTCAATCCTATCAGTGGCTTCGATGATCCTGGGGTGTGGCCCATCTCAATCAGGATGGATCTTAATCCTATCACTTGAGTCCTTCCTAAGAGAATGAAATTCGTACACAGAGAGAAAGCCACAAATGGAGTGGTCAGAAGCTCAGCAGGAGACACCACCATGTGCCTTTTTATTGGCAATCTAAGTGCCAAGAATTGCTAGTAACCAGTTCCAGAAGCCACCTTCTTTGGGGAAAAAGCATTGCCTTGCTGATGCCTTGATTTGGGCTTTATTTTAACCTAAAAATGGTAAGCAAATAAATTCCCTTTGTTTAAGCAAAACCATTTCATGGTATTTGTTTCAGCAGCCTAGGAAAATAAAACAATTTGGTTTTCAATATTTTTAATATTATATTGCATGTTGAGGCTTTCTATTTCTTTTTTTTTTTTTTTTTTTTAAGTTTTCCTTGCTATTCTTTCTGGGATTCTTGGATCTGTTTTAGTGCTTGTCATTAATTTAGACCTGTTCTATCACTCTATCTTTCTGAGATTACTAACACAAGTATGTCAGGGCATTTGATAATTTCCCACAGTTAAGAGATGCTCTAATTTCAGTGCTAGTGTGTGTGTGTGTCTCACTCATTTTTATCTTTTTATTTTAGTTTGCTAACTTCTATTGACTTATCTTCAAACTGATTCTTTACTTGTCCATATCAAATCTAGATGAGCACATCAAATGCATTCTTTAGGGGGATTGTGGGAAGATGGTGATAGGCTAACAGGCAGAGCTGAATGCTACCACTAAACAATGGAAAAAAGAGCTAAAAGCTGTCTGAGGGAAGCGCTTTGGGGATCAGCAGACCAGGACAGTGCTTCACAACTCCCAGGAGGGTGAGGGATAGAGAAACTAAGGAGCAAATATGACAAATGTGAGTTACCAAGTCACCATGGTGGCCAGGAAGTGCTTCCCTTCCCTACCCCCAAGATATTAGGCTGGGGTAAAACACATGGCTCACTGAAGCTGACTGAGAGGGTTATAAATATCTTCCCTTTCAAAGGAAAAGGGAGTGGAGTTCAGAATATTTTTCTTCAGTGAATTCAGGCAGCAGACCCACTTTGAATCTCCAATCTGGAGATTCAACACTGGAACACAGGAAAGACAAGACTGAAACACCTCCATGGAAATATGTTGCATGCACAAAAACTGTTCACAATCTCAGTATCCAACTGCTGGGAGAAAATTTGTGCCCCATTAATGAGTCCCTGGTCTGTTTTTGAAAGCTAAAGTGGGACAATTTTAAAGACTGACAATAATTTGAACCAAATATCAAAGAAGAGCTCCTGAAAAAAAAAAAAAAAAAAAAAAAAAAAAAAAAAAAACAATAGGTAAGAGAGAGACATTGGCAATCAGAGTAAATTCACCAATATACTCAGATGCTTAGACATAGGAAAAAATTACAAGCCATACTAGGAAATAGGAAGAGATGGCCCAGGCAAAAGAACAAAGCAAATATCCTGAAGAGACACAGAATATAAGACAATTAATCAATGATAATCACACCATTCTCCTAAATCACTTCAAATAATTTAAGGAAATATAACTAAAGAAATAAAGGAATTAAGAAGACACTGGGTGAGCATAATGAACAATTTGAAAGCATACAAAGAAAAGGGACAGACCTTATGGGAATGAAAGACACAATGGATGAGATTAAAATACATTAGAAGCACAGAAGAGAAGATTTGAATTGCTTGAAACCACTTTTAGTGATTTCAAAGACAGAGCATCTGACCTGGAAAATACAAGAGAACAGAAAGAGAAAAGAGTGGAAAAAATGGAACAAAATTTCAGGGAACTGAATGGCAATGTGAAATGCCCAAACATTTGCATTATTAGTGTCCCAGAAGGAGAAAAGAATGGAAAGGGGGCAGAAAGAAAATTTGCGGAAATAGTAACTGAAAACTTCCCAACCCTTATGAAGGACACAAATATCAATATCCAGGAAGGACAATTGTATTAGTCAGCCAAGGGGTGCTAATGTGAAATACCAAAAATGGGTTGGTCTTTATAAAGGGTATTTATTTGGGGTAGAAGTACACAGATATCAGGCCATAAAGCTTTAAGTTTCTTCTCTCACCACAGTCCATGGTCACGTGTTAGAGCAAGACAGCTGCCAGTGTTTGCCGGGGTTTAGGCTTCTGGGGTTCCTCTCTTCCCGAGGTTGCAGTTCTCTCTGGGCTTAGCTCCTGTTTCCTCCACAAGGTCAGCTATACACGATCAGGTGAATGGCCTGCTTCTCTTCTCCTGGGGCCTTCTTTCCAACATCAAAACTGTTTCTCAAAAGACTGCTTCAACTCTGTTCTTGCCTTGCCTTTTATATTCAATTCCCCACCCACCAAGGGGTGGGGCTTAATGCCCTACTGACGTGGCCCAGTCAACGCCCTTATCATAACTTAGTCGTGCCCAGATTAACAGATCAGTTTACAAGCATGATCCAATTATACTTTTGGAATTCATAATTACATCAAACTGCCCAAACTGCAACAACAATGTACCCCAAACATAATAAATTCGAATAGACCTACCCCAAGAGAGCTACTATTCAGAAGGACAAATATCAGAGATAAAGAGAGAATTCTGAAAGCAGCAAGAGAAAAGCAAGGCATCACATACAATGGAAACTTGATAAGATTAAATGCTGACCTCTCATCAAAACTATGAAGGAGAGAAGAAAGTGGTATGATGTATTTAAGGTATTCAAAGAGAAAAACTGCCAGCCAAGATTTCTGTATCTGGTAAAGCTGTCCTTCAAAAATGAGAGGGAGTTCAAAGTCTTCTCACACAAACAAAAACTAATAGAATATGTTACCAAAAGAACAGATTTACAAGAGATATGAAAGGGGGTTTTGCAGCCTGAAAGGAAAAAACAATCATAAGAGATTTGGAGATAAATTTACAAATAAGTTTATTTGGAAGTGTAAACTAAAGGATGAGAAGACAGATAGAATGATATGACAACAGAGAGCCAAAGGACAAAATGGATGAAGTAAGTAATGCCTTTACAGTAATAACACTGAATGTTAATGGATTGAACTCCCCAATCAAAAGACATAGACTGATAGAATGGATTGAAAAATATGAGCCGAATATATGTTGTCTAAAAGAAATGCACCTCAGACATGAAGATACAACCAGGCTAAAATTGAAAAGTTGGAAAGAAGTATTATGTGCAAACAGTAACCAAAAAAGAGCTGGAGTAAACCAGATAAATATAAAATAACATCATAGTATATGAACAATAAATACTCAGTGCAACTGACAAATTGTTCCTGTGATCAGTACTAAATAAACACTTGCTTTTAATTGAGGAGGACTGGAGAAAAGGTATATTTTTAGAAACTTGATTTTTCTTTGACCCCTTCTTATTCATACTCTTTAATTAAAATAATGTATCTTGAGCAATAATGAAAGTCTACAGCTGGCCTTTTGGAGAAAGCTAAGCAGCAGAGCCCAGAGAGAAATGAGCCCCAGGAAGAGAGGAACCCAGGAAGCCTGAACTCTTGGCAGTCATCAACAGCCATGTTGCTCCAACACATGATAATAGACTTTGGTGAGGGAAGTAAATTATCCTTTATGGCTTGGTAACTGTAAACTTCTACCCCAAATAAACACCCTTTATAAAAGCCAACAGATTTCTGGTATTTTGCATCAGCATCCCTTTGGCTGACTAAAACAGAAATTGGTACCAGAGAAAGGGGTCGTGCTTTTGCCATTACCAAATGCTGGAATGGTTTTTTTTATGAAGCCTTAGAAGTTAATGATGAAACTATTATTGGAAACTGGAGGAAAGGCGATGTGTGTTTCAAAGTCACTGAGAACTTAGTAAGAATAACTCCTGGTGTTTTATGGAAGGCAGAATTTGAAAATGGCAAGGCTGGGATTTAGCTGAAGAACTTTCCAAAGTAAACTTGGAGAATGCAGCTTGGCTTCTCCTTGCAGCTTATAGAAAAATGCTTATTAAGCAAGATAAGCTGAGGACTGAATTGTTGGGCACAAAGAAACCAGAAACTGATTCTAGAAATTCCAAGTCTCTGGAAATCAAGTCCCCAAAAGATAGTGCCCCATTTGATGACTTAACTAAACTTGGAACTTGTAAATTAGTTATCTAGGAAAGATAGTGCCCCATTTGATGACTTAACTAAACTTGGAACTTGTAAATCAGTTATCTAGGAAAGATTTGTGGAATATTTCTGTCTGATGGCTTGGAACCCTGCTTCTTGCATGCTAACCCAACAAGCTTTTTGAGAGAGCTGTATGAACAAAACCACTGTCAGCATGGACTAAAAGAGACATGGAAAGGAGAGATTGAAGAAGAAACAGCTTTAAGAGGAAAGCCATGGAAGCTGAGATCTGGAATTAAGACATCACTTTAGGCCAAGAGAGGAACCCCACTCCTGGTACCAAACTGTAGTAGTCATGGTTCTCTAGGAAAACAGAATCAACCGGAGATATCTGTAAATAGTATGAGATTTTATGAGTCTCTCACATTACCATTGGGGTGCACAAGTCCAGATTCCACAGGCAGGCTTCAAACCAGGGGCTCTGATGAAAGTCCAGTGAAGGTCCTTGATATGATGCAAGTCCAATGAAGGTCCTTGATGAGTTTCTAGGAGACGTTGGCTATCCAAAGATGAGCTGGGAAATTACCTCTGAATGCTGAAATTACTTCCCCTTTTAAGGCATTCAACTGATTGGATAAAGTGTCACTCATTGCTGATGGCAAGCTCCCTGTTTGATGCAAATGTAATCAGCCACCTATGCAGTAAACTCACAGATGACTAATAACCATAACTGTCCTTGTATTGCAATTAGCCCAGTGCTTGCTTTACCAAAAACCTGGGTACAATTTCCTGGCCAAATTGACACATTAGCCTAACCATCACAGTAATATTTAGGTTGTATATGTTACCAGAATAAAAAAAATAATTATTAAGAAATGCATAGAATTGTACTGCACAAAGTGTGAATCCTGATGTAAACTATGGACTACAGCTAATAACATAATTATAATATTATTTCATCATTTGTAACAAAGTTACCATACCAATGCAAAATGTTAATAATAGGGAAAACTTTTTGGGGGGCATATATGGGAACTCTGTACTTTCTGCATGATTTTTCTGTAAACCTAATAGTGCTCTAATTTAAAAATTAACAAAAATAATGAAATAAATCTCAGGGAAAAAAGCATTCTTTATCTGCGTTACTGTGCTTTTTCATTTTTATCATATATTTTTGAATTTTTTCTTATATTTTCATGTCTCTGCAAAAATTACTCATCAGATCATACATGCTGTTCACCATTTTCAGTATAGCTTTACATATTAACCATATTTATCCATTTCTGATGGTTCTAACACTGAGTCATTCTATGCCTAGTTTTGTTGATTCATTTGGCTCTTGACACTGTTGTATCTTCTTGATTTTTGCTATGTCTTGTAAATTGTTTCATTAAAGGACTGTCACAGTTTTATATTATTTATGAATTCCAAAAAGAGATATAGATTATGTTTGTGAACTGGACTTTTCCTCTGGGCATGATACCCTTTGTATTAAGTTCATAGGCTTTATGTTTATTTGATTAAATTGAGATTAGGGCTTTGATTTGACCATGTCATTAGGGCATGCAGGGTTGAGTCCCAGCCCTGTTGGTGGGCTATATAAATGGACACTCAATTAAGGAGATAGAAGCAGATATGCAAAAAATGTGGAAGGGAGCTCCATAGACATGGAAGAGGATCCTGCAGCCCCGGAAAGAGAAATGAGCCATTCACCTGATAGTTTGCAGCTGAAGAGAACAGAGTAGCAGAGCAGTAGGGCGTGACCCAGGGTTGAGCCCCACCCACTTGGTCAGCTATATAAATGGACACTCACTCAAGAAGACACACAGAAGAAGACACAAGAGTTCCATAGACACAGAAGAAGAGAGAGTTTGGATCCTGGGGCCCTGGAGAGAGCTGATTCATTTGCCTGATAGTTACAGCCAACCTTGTGAAGAGAACAGAGCATCTGAGCCTGGAAAGGCCTATGGCAGCCTACAGCTGAGATTGGAAGAAGCTGGGACCACAGAGCCTTAAGAGGAAGAAGGACGGCTGGACCCTCGCAGAGACTGGCAACCATCTTTGGTGAAAAAGTACGTCTTATAGTACTTTGAGTTGAACACTTTAGGGCCTTTTAACTGTAAGCTTCTACCCCAAATAAATACCCTTTATAAAAGCCAACAGATTTCTGGTACTTTGCATCAGAACCCCTTTGGCTGACTAATACAAAGACTGACAGCTTATATAGGACAGTAGAAACTGAGGTTCGTATGGCTAGAAATGAAATGGGCATGTCTATCTTTCTGCTGTGTTTTAATGTGGAGTACTATTCTATATAATAGTAGATCTCAGTTAGGGATAGTTGTGGGTATGGTTGCCTGAAGTGCATCATATGCTTTAAATTCCTCAATTGTGATCTTGTGTTTATGGTGGGGCTGCTTTGCCAGAGGACTTTTCTCAATATCTGTTCCATCCTCAGCTAAGGACTTCTTTTTGCCTCAGAGTGGAGAGCTCTCCATGTTCTTGCTCTTCTTACAAGAGTTGATTGCTGTTACTTATTAGTCAGCACCTGTTGCATAATTAGGGTGGAGCGGTTGGGGGTTTTATCTGTTGCTCTAAGCCTCTTGGGCAGTCATGGTTTTCCTGAGTTTTTGGGGTGGGACCTTCTCAGTGATCTTGCCCTGACATCAGCAATAGTTCTTGGCACATCACTTATTTTACCCCCTCAGCAAGGGTTAGGTTCTTTTCTTTTACTGTCTACCAGCTGAAATTGGTTTCTATCATTGTCCTAAGTGTGACAATTTTATTTTTTACCTTCCCCCAGATGTTTAAGGATTTTGTTCATTAGGAGAGATAGGAGAGAATGATTCAGGTGAGTTTGGATCTTTCCTGAAGAAGCTACTTTTCTCTTCCCCTAAATCTGCATCATGGTTATTTCTTCTCCTGCCCATTCCCCAGGCATTTTTGTGAGCACTTCATGAGATATGAGGAGAAAAGCCTGAAAGAGGGTGCAAAATCTCATTGTGTCAGCAAATCCTAGAGTTCTATATTGTCTCACTTTTCCACATTTACCCTCGGGCAATTTGTTAGAAATTTTAGTTGAACTCTTCTGCTGGTATCTGTCAGCATTCACCATATTTAAGTAAGTGTTCACCTCCTGTGTTTGGAGGCTCCTGTTTAGATTTGAGTTAGTTGGTTGCAGTTATCTGATTGTTTAAAGTTGAATTTGTATATTTGCAAACTACTCAGGGTCTGTCATTGTAAATGTGTTAGTACAGGTTTGTACATCCTAAATGAGTCCAGAGTCTAAATAGTATAGGTTTTTGAGCCAGACCACTTGACATAAAACTCATTGCATTATTAGCTTTTTATCTTTAAGCAAGTTATATAATATCCTGTGCCTCAATTTCCTTAATGTGCAGAATACACATATCATGAAAATGAGCTCAAAAGTTAAATTAGCATGAGGCTTGATATAGAGATAGAACCCTGGATAAGAGGTTACAGTTTAGGATCTGTGACTCTCCTATCCCACTGAGTTCTCTCAGATCCCCTTGCCTTATCTTATAAATGAGAATATTCAACTCAATTAGTTCTATTCTACTTCTTTCCCATTCTCTGAAACTATTATAAATTATAGCTAAATCCTAGAACAATTTTCTATTCAATGAGTCTTACTTATCTATCTCCTGCAGATGCTGTATGCTTGTTTGTTTGTGAGTGTGTATGTGTGTATTATTGCTAATGTTTGAATTTAATATCTGGAGCATTAAAAACATAGTTATACAGTTTGTGCACTACAGTTATTCTATTCTTTATTTTTGTGATTTGTCATCATTTCTTCATCTGGGCAGCACTATGTTGCTACCTAGAATTAAAACTAGAATACAAAGTAGGAACAATCCTTTGAAAAGTAATACACATTTGTTTAATTTGGGGCACCAATAAACTTATTAAATGCAAAATATGTATCTTAAAATAAGTTGCTAATTCATCTCAGCAAAAGAGTTAATCAAGTAATTTATATAATTTGAGACTTTTTCTTTCTCATCAGTATGCTTTCATATGTTAACCATCACATAAGTATGGCTTATCATTCATTAAGAAGAAAATGTTATTTTACAAAAGAATGATAAATATTTGCTTTTAAGGAAGAAATTACATCAAACATTAGTTTTAAGATATTGTTTTTCTCCCTAGGTAATTTGCATGAAGGAGAAGAATTATTAAGAATCCAGTATTGCTGTTCATAAGGTTAAAAAAAAAAAAAAAAAAAAAAAAAACACTTAAATTGCAAAGAAAACAAAACCTTTTTTCATGACATATTTCTTATATAGTAAAATTCCAGCATACATTTCAAAACAAACTCCATCTTTGCCTGGTAAATCACACAAATAGCCAATTTTCAAAGGATATTCCATTTTCCTAATAAGCAAGGAAAATTTTAGGGAAGCATTATAAAAACTTAAAGGGAAATAATTGGTGATGAAGGTGTTACATTGATAGTGCATTTCTCTGTCTCTCTCGAGAATATTTTGTAGCAATTAAGAAACTGAAGATACACATAAATTTAAAATACCCCTGATACCAGTTGGTTTGAGAACTGAAGTCTTAATACATTTTTAAAAAGCAACGCATCATTTGACATCATAGAAAATCCTGTTTAAAGTCCTGAAATCCCCTTTCCAGTGAAGCAGGAGGCATAATCCAGACTTGAAAAAGAAATAGAAAACTACTATTGATCAAACCATTCTTATAATACAAGAAAATTCACTTTCTCCAAGATTAAGCATCCAGTGGTATGACCCAGTGATTACATTTCAGCTGGAATATATGATGCCTTTTTGGAGATTAAAGTAGCTGACTAGAAATACTTATATGACCTGCAAAGGTTTCAAAATTCACTAGTGACTAGAATCTGCCACATAAATGAACGCAAAACTAATATATTTTAAATAATCTGTTAATAATTTGAATTCATTATGATGCAATAAATTACTTAGACTCCCTGTAATAATATGACAATTTAATAATAATTTTCAGTCCCTCCTTAATAACAAAATCTTAACTGTTTATTTCTTATCTGTTTCGTTGAGTCCTTTGAATAAATTATTCTTCCCCTTAATATTAAATTGCTTGTTGTGTGCTTAAGATGGTAAAAAATATATATAGCAGAATCATGAGGTGATTGCATAATAATGTTAATTCAAAATTTAAATCCTCTTTTTTTTTTTTTTTCATATAGCTATCGCATTACAATTTTCTATTCAGGGCTAGATGATTTTACCGCTTGCAGTCAATTGATTTATGTATCCTAGCACAAACATGTACTAAATCTTAGTCACTATTCCTGTGGGTGGGAACCAATTGTAAATAGAACCTTTTGAAGATGTTATTTTCAGGTAAAGTGTGCCCAGTTGAACAAAGGGTGGGTCTTAATCCTGTTACGGGAGGTCACAGAGACTTTTGAAGCCATGGGGAACACCCAAAAGGCAGAAGTCAATGGAATTCTGGAAAGAAAGGAGAGGATTCCACTATATATATTTCCATATGACAGAAAAACCAAGGAACCCCAAAGATTGCCAGCCAGCCAGAAGAAACCAAACTCAGGAGGAAGTAAGCCTTCTAGCCTCTGAAATTGTTGTTAATCCAATCCATTGTATGGGGTATTTATTTTAGCAACTAGGAAACCCTAGTTGATAAATAAATAAATAGAAGGGTGCCTAGCAAAAAGGCACCCTTATTGTTAGTTTTCTAATAAAGGTAATCTAAAGGAGAAGATAAAAGCATGCTTACTGTCTTTTTTTTTTTTTTTTTTTTTTTTTTAATGTACCAGAGGTTTAACCCTGGGCCTCATATGTGGGGTGGCAGTGCTCAGTTACTGAGCCACATTGGCTTCCCTAAGTTGGTTTTTTCGTTTGTTTTGCTTGTTGTTTGTTTTTCTGGGAAGCACAGGGAACCTAACCCAGGACCTCCCATGTGGGAGGCAGGAGTTCAAATTGAGCCACATCTGCTCTCATGCTTACCATCTTTAGTAAAGTCCTATTTTAGGCTTTATATGTCTTCACATAATCTGACCACGCACTGATAAATCTTCAACTAAACCATTCTATATGATATAATAGAGAGTATGGCACAGCAGTTATAGATAATTGTGTTGGCTAGTCTGAGTAATTTTACCAGCTGTTATTGCTTTCAAAAGGCTTTATGCAAAAGATTAAATACATTTCTGGATAATGCACAAGTTAAACAATATGAATTAAAGGATTTTGATGACCTTTGCCATGGTGGGGCTCTTGATTTATTTTAAGATATAACATCTTAGATTTCACAAGTGTATGTCAGGTTATGAATTATTTCTTACTCAAATGGTTATTTTTCTCATATAAACAAGATACAATTATTTAAACTGTCAACAATTCCTCTTAATAGTAAAGTTTTACATATGTGTAACAATAATGGGAAAAAAAGACCAATATTAAATTGTAAATGTTTCTCAAAAGCTATATTTAAAGAAGAATTCTTATAAGCAGGGCCCTAGCTCAACCTGACTCCCAAAGCTGATCTGTAAGCTAGTACATTACAGTGTTCTATTTATATTAATTCTAAGAGAAGAAAACAGTGGGATATTTTGCCCCTTTTAAAAAACACATTAATGAAGGTCATTTCCTTCAGGCTCTTTCTTTAGCACTTTATCTAATGGGAGAGAAAAGAAAGGATTGGCCTCCAATGCAGTTAGTTTATTCATTGGAAAATTAGATTCACACCTCCTCTTTATAATCCCCATAGGATTTGTTATAAACTTGGTTTAAATGCCCAAAAGCTTAAATGAATTTGAGCTAGCATTGTGACGTCTTCATTTGTCAAATTAATGGACCACCAATTTAGCAATCAGAAGATGGCCTGAGGGAAATGGAGCCCAGAAGAAACAAATTTTCCTTAGTGGTGAGGAATAGAAGCTTTGAAACAAGAAGAAAGGTCTGACTTTGGAAAGCTGTCAGTAATGGTGCCTGCAAAGCCAGTAGTAAGATGACTTTTGAAAGTAGGAGGAAAACACCATGGAGGAAACATTCCAGGAGGACATTTTCATCTTGAACCGTGTCTAATACCCAATTTGATAGGAACTGTTTATTTTGCTTTCCCAGAAGTCTTCAATAGCTTCTACCACTTGCCTAACTTACACTAATCTAAATCCCTTTTGATGCAATTACATGGTTGCATCACAGAAAGAGTTTTAAACTTACACTGAAGTATTATTCTCAGGAAACATATCAGAATGAACCTCATTGGACTGTTTTCCGAGTAGTATGTGTTTGTTTATAAAATTAATATTGTTCCTTCAGCTCTCACATAGGTTAATATAGCATAATTCCCCCATCTCAATGTTCATATCCTTAATGACATCTGAAAAGTCCCTTTCATCATATAAGGCAACATATCACAAAATAATAAAAATAAAAAGGGCAATATATCCATAGGTTTTTTGGAATCAAGTGTGTACATCTTTGGTAGGGGACATTTCTCTACCCACCGTACACTATTACGTCATTATGTAAAAGCATTTTAGCTTTTCTATGAAAATTTTTCTGATTTTTTTGCATGAAATATGACACATTTTAAGATCTTGGAGACTATAATCTAGAAGGATTTTTTCCTTTTAAAGTAAAGAGCAAGAAATCTATATTATCTGAACCTCATGTGTGTGATACAATTACTGCATTTTAGGGCTATGAATCTTAGTGATAACATTTTTATGTGGATAAATTAAAATGTCTTTTACCATCAGCTATTTGGACTCCTCATTATATACAAAGCTCCTCCTTAAACCCAACCTCTAAATTTTCTTCTGTGTTAATTATCTTAAGCCCCTTATTAATCCATGTATTGTGGTTCATTTTCTAAAAATCTGTTATAACCACCAGTCTTTTCACAACACTATGCATAGATTTAGACTTATCTCCTTTACCTGTTCACTAGGTTACCTTCTGTATACAGTAGTTCTTTAATACCTTCTAAGAACTTTGTTCAAAAAAGGTTTACAGTGAATACTTTGCCCTGTCATAAAAGAGATTAGTAGGAGAGAAAGATATATGAAAAAAAAGCAAAAGAAAGTGAGGACAGTACATAAAGGTCTTGGAGATTGCATCTTTCATACTGAGAGAGCTTAACCATATAAATTATCTTTAACATCATATATACAGACTTTAAAATTGTAAACAAATTGTTGACATGGCTCTCTGAGTTAAACACCTCTATTGTCACTTAGAGAATTTTCAATGCAAATCTGATCTCTGCCACAAATTAGATGTGTTAAATGGGCAAGGTGAATGTACCTGGTGATTTTTTTCAATAACACAGGGCAGTTTTGACATCAATGTCATTTATTATTAATTAATATGAATAATTCTGATTGCAAGGAGATGCTACCTTTCCTATGCAGCCAGGACACTTAATTCACCAGAAGAATAAGTGCTCTCTCATTTTTATTGTGCAGTTCAGTGAACACAGCCATGATATTCACAGTTCACAAAAATGGTGAAATTTAGATAAAACTGCCAAGGTGTATTAAATAACCTTTTCTTCATTAATTTTCAATTCTGGTAGCAAATTAAAAATACTTTACAAGTAATTATAGTAAACATAGCTAAGCAATTTGTGATATTGTTGTTTTATTATTATCTTAATATTTAGCATTTTTACCCACACTCATATCACTACTACTCTATTTTTTATTTTTTTTATTTTTTTTTTTTTTAGGAGGTATCAGGGGTTGATCCCAGGACCTTGAACATGGGTAGCAGGAGCACAACCACTGAGCTAAACCCACTCCCCATGTCATTACTTATTAATTGAGGTATTTAATTCCAAATTTGTCTTTCAGAAAATGTTGCAACTATCCAATATCTTGGCAAAAGAAGAATCAAGAATATTCTAAAAATACCAAATTGTTGATGAGTAAATTGAGATTTTATTTTTGTTTCATTGTACTTCATATCCACACCATATATACTTTTATGTTATTTTAATAATATTTTAAATTCTGTATTTTAGTTTTAAAGAGGTGTTTCATTCATGAGTAAAATTTCAAAAGGTAAAAAGTGTGTTTAGTGAAAACTGTACTTGAGATACATATTATGGTTTTCTTAGATATCCTTAAAGACACACACATACACATGTGCATTTATATCTATTTTCTTTTGTTTCTCTATTTTATGCTTTTGCCTTGATAATATGTCTTTTTTTAAATTTTTTTTTATTTTTAAAGAAGCTGTAGATTACATAAATGTTATATAAAAATATAGGGGACACCCATATTCCCCACTCCTTCCCCCTCCCACACTTTCCCATATCAACAACATCTTTCATTAATGTGGTACATTTGTTACAATTGATGAACATATATGGAAACATTGCTATTAACCATAGATTACAGTTTACATTATCGTTTACAGTTTGTCCCACACAATTTTGTAAGTTATGACAAAATATACAATGGTTTGTGTACATCACTGCAATGTCATGCAGAACAACTGCAATGTACTGAAAATGCCCCCATATTGCACCTATTCTTCCCTCTCCCATCCCTCAGGATATCTGGTGACTACTGTCTTTATTTTTTTTTTTTTTATTTAATTTTTTTTTTTTACAAGATACTTAGATTATATAAATTTTACACAAGAAATATAAGGATTCCTATATGCCCCACTCCCCACACCTCTCACACCCTCCCACATAAACAATATCCTTCATTAGTGTGGCACATGCATTGCAATTGATAAACACATCCTGGGGCATTGCCACTGAGCATGGACCATAGTTCACATTGTAGTCTACACTCTCCCACACAGTTCTGCATGTTATGAGACGATATAAAATGACCTATATCTGTCATTGCAATGTCATTAAGATGATTCCCAAGTCCCCAAAAGCCCCCATATTACAACTGTTTTTCCCTCTCCCTGCCCCCCGATCCTCCAGTGGCCATTGCCTCCACATCAAAGATGTAATTTCTTCCATTGCTAGAATCACAATATATCTGTAGTACACTACCAGTAAGTCCACTCTAGTCCATAGTTCATCCCCCATTTCTGAGGATTCTGGGGTGGTGATGTCCACTCCACCTCCAATTGAGAGGCGTCTTCGATCCCATATAGCCAATGGACGGGAGTTTCTTGCTTGCAGTTGTAGGCTCTCTCATTTCATTGATATGGTGGTTGTCAATATTCACTTCCTTGTTAGTTGTCCTTGTTGAGTCCAATGAACTGGAGAGTAGGTGTTGCAACTCCACTGAGGCTCCAGACCCAGCTGGCACATGAACAGCCCAAGTATTCCAGTCTCTTGGATGTACACCTACAAACTCCAGCATGAAGTATAGGTTTAAATAGAAGGGATAGATGAACCATGTGTAGGGAAGCCATAATTGAGTCCAACTCTGTCACTCTCAGGAGCACAAACTCCAAAGTAGGGCCCACTGGCAAGTCACCAAACTCCAGAGCTATCTGCTCTGACCATAGGATCTAGGTGTCTCCAGAGCCTTCAGGAGTCCCACTTCAGCAGTCTATGAGATCCTGCTGAGATGTGCATAAATGTTTCATCCGGGATGACCTCCAGACTCACTTTGAAGTCTCTTAGCCATATAAACTCATTTGTCTTTACCTTTTCCCCCTTTTATTTGAGGTCTATTTCCAGTTGCTTTGGTAGTTGGTGGTTTGTAGTACCATGGAGGCTCATCCCTCTGTACATACCCCCTGTTCCATATATTCTATTCCTCCCTCACCCTCTCCTCAGAGCCCACGGCACATCCTTCCCCCGGCTTCACTTCTTAGATGCCAAGATACATAGTTACTTATGACAACACTGAGGTCTTGACACACTGGTTTGTCCTCCCCTATTAGGAACCACCCATGCTCTCGAGACACTCCCACACCTCTGTTTGTGAACATTATCAGTCCTCCCCAGGATGGGAGTTCTACTCTTTCCCGCTCATTGTGTGGGTCTCCACCCACTGATACAACACATTATGACAAAATGATCACTCACACACTCCCTAGAAGCCTGCTTCAGGTGTTCCCTGTCCCAAATGCGCCCCCATCCAACACCCTGAACCAGTAATCCTTCCTTGTCTTATTGCCATAAGAGCATTCCCAACTTTGTACTTTCAACCACATACCCGCCAATCCCCAGTGTTCACCTGGACCATTTCCCAACCTTCTCCCCAGTTCCCTTGACGTTCCAACCCACCTTCCCCAATCTACCTACCTGTCTCACCTGCACCACCCAACCCAATAATATCACTTCCCTCCTGTCATATCCCTTCAATGAGCAGCTACACACTTTCACCTTATCATAGATTATGTCCTTAAGAGCATTGACTCACAACCTTTTTCTTCCTTTCTATTTTCTGTAAACCTGTCTTCCACACAATAGCTCTCTGAGTCTGCTCAATTTTCTTAATTCATGTAATAGTTGTCCTTCAATGCCTAGATTACTTCACTCAAAATAAGGTCCTCAAGAATTATCCATGTTATCCTGTGTATTACCACTGTATTCCTTCTTACATCTCAGTACTATTCCATTGTGTGTATGTGCCACATTTTGTTTATCCATTCATCTATTGATTTTTATTTTACAGGTGTAGGATTTCTTTATATATGCTGGATATTAGGCTCCTATCAGATACATGGTTGCCAAATATTTTCTCCCATTGGGTAGGTTGTGTTTTTACTTTCTTGATAATCTCCTTTAAGGTGCACAAGTATTTAATTTTGAGGAGATTCAATTTATCTTTTTTTTTTTTTTTTTTTTTTTTTTTGCTGCTCATACTTTTGGTGTGAAGTTCATGAAACCATTTCCTATTATAAAGTCCTGTAGATGCTTCCCTACCTTATCTTCCAAGGTCTTTATGGTCTTGGCTCTTATATTTAGCTCTTTGATCCATCTTGAGTTGATTTTTATATAAGGTGTGAGATGGTGTTTCTCTCTCATTCTTTTGGATATGGATATCCACTTCTCCCAGCACCATTTGTTCAAGAAGCCATTCTTTCCCAGTTTAGAGGGCTTGGTGGCCTTGTTGAATATCAGATGACTGTATATGCAAGGATCTATATCAGAACTCTCAATCTGATTCCATTGAATGGTATGTCTATCCTTGTACCAATACCATACAGTTTTGACAACTGTAGCCTTGTAGTATGTTTAAAGTCAGGTAATGAGATTTCTCCAATTCTATTTTTCTTTTTCAATATGTCTTAGGCTATTTGGGGCCTTTTACCCATCCAAATAAATTTTGTATTTCGTTTTTCCAATTCAGTAAAAAGTGCAGTGATGATTTTTAATGGGATTGAAATAAATCTGTAGATTAGTTTGGGTAGGATAGGTATCTTAATGATGTTTAGTCTTCTTATCCATGAACAGGGAAAATTCTTCCATTTATTTATGTCTTCTTTGATTTCCTTTAACAGTGTTGTGTATTTTTCTGTGTATAAGTCATTTACATCTTTAGTTAAATTTATTCCTAGATATTTGATTCTTTTAGTTACTATTGTCAATGGTATTTTTTTTTTCTTAATTTCCTCCTCAGCTTGCTCATTATTGGTGTACAGAAATGGTACTGATTTCTGAGAACTGATCTTATAGCCTGTGACTTTACCGAACTCCTTTATAAGTTCTAGAAGCTTTGTTGTAGATTTCTCCATGTATAGGACCATGTCATCTGCAAATAGTGAAATTTTTAATTCTTCCTTCCAATATGGATGCCTTTTATATCTTTTTCTTGCCTCAATGCTTGAGCAAGTACTTTTAAGACAATGTTAAATAGGAGCGGTGATTGTGGGCATCTTTGTCTTGTTCCCAATCTTAGAGCGGGAGCTTTTAGGAATTCACTATTGTATATGATGTTAGCTGTGGGTTTTTCATATATATCCTTTATCATGTTCGGAAAGTTTCCTTCTATTCCTATCTTTTGCAGTGCTCTTAACAGGGAAGCATGCTGTATTTTGTCGATTGCTTTTTCTGCATCTATAGAGATGATCATGTGATTTTTTTTCTTTTAATCTGTTTATGTGGTGTATTATATTGATTGATTTTATGTTGAACTATCCTTGCATATGTGGGATGAAACCCACATGGTCATGTTGTATAATTAGTTTGATATGTTGTTGAATATTATTAGCAAATTTTTGTTGAGGATTTTAGCATCTAGGTTCATTAGAGGGATTGGTCTGTAATTTTCCTTTCTTGTGGCATCTTTGTTTGGCTTTGGTATTAGGATAATGTTGGCATCATAGAATGAGTTAGGTGATGTTCCTTCTAGTTTTATTTTTTGGAAGAGTTTAAGCATGATTGTTGTAAGATCTTTCTGGTATATTTGGTAGAATTCACCTGTGAAGCCATCTAGTCCTGGGCTCTTCTTAGTTGGGAGGTTTTTGATGACTAATTCTATCTCTCTACTTTTAATTGATCTGTTGAGTTTATCAAAATCAATTTGTCCATTTTCTCTAAATTATCCTTCTTGTTGGCATATAATTTTTCAAAGTATCCTCTTATGATACTCTTTATTTCTGTAGGGTCAGTGGTGATATCCCCTTCCTCATTTCTTATTTTGTGTATTTGCATTTTTTCTCTTTTTTTCTTTGTTAGACTATCTAAGAGCTTGCCAATTTTGTTGATCTTTTCAAAGAACCAGCTTTTGGCTTTGCTTATTTTTTGTAGTGCTTTCTTATTTCCTATTTCATTTAGTTCTGCTCTAATCTTTGTTATTTCCTTATTTCTATTTCCTTGGGGGTTAGTTTGTTATTCTCTTCTAATTCATCCAAGTGTGCAGTGAGAGTTTCGATTTTAGCTCTTTCATCTTTTTTGATATATGCATTCATGGCTGTGAATTTCCCTCTCAGTAGATCTTTTGCTGCACCCCATAGGTTTTGATATGTTGTGTTTCCATTTTTATTTGTTTCAAGGTAGTTACTGATTTCTTTTGAGATTTCCATCTTCACTCACTGTTTGTCTAAGAGAGTGTTGTTTAACTTCCATATCTTTGTGGCTAATCAGGTTCTCTGGCCCTTACTGATTTCTAATTTCATCCCATTGTGGTCAGAGAAATTACTTTGTATAATCTCAGTCTTTCTGAATTTTTTTGAGAATTTTTCTGTGGCCTAGCATGTGGTCTATCTTGGAGTATGATCCATGTGCACTCAAGAAGAATGTAGGGGGGCAGATGTGGCTCAAATGGTTGGGTGTCTGTCTGCCATATGGAGGGACCTGGGTCCAATCACCGGAACCTCCTGGTAAAATAAAATATATATATATATATAGAAGGTGCATGGGCTGCCAGGCTCTGTGTGCCGGTGAGCCAATGGGCCTGGAAGCCATGCAGCAGGATGATGACGTAACAGGAGAGAGACAAGACAAGATGCTCCGAAAGCTCTGGAAGCCAGGAGCTGAGGTGGTGCAGGCAGCAGAATACCTCTCTCCTACATCGGAAGTCTCCAGGATCGAATCCTGGTGAAGACTGGAGGAGGAAGATGAGAAGAGATGGCAGGAAACAGACACAGAGAATTGTCCAGTGAATGGACACAATAAGCAGCAAATTGGGGAAAGGGGGGTTTAAAATGGATAAAGTAAATAAATAAATCTTTTTTTAAAAAAAAAAAGAAGAATGTATATCCCACTGTATTTTTGTGTAGTGTTCTGTGTATATCTATTAGATCCAGATCATCTAATATATGATTCAGAGTCTTTAGTTCTTTATTGATTCTCTGACAAGATGTTCTGTCTAAGGGTGATAATGGTGTATTAAATTCCCACTCTATAATTTTAGAGGCATTGATTTCTCCACTTAATTTTTCCATTGTTTCCCTTCTGTATTTTGAAGTGCCCATGTTAGGTGCATAAATGTTTATGATTGTTATTTCTTCTTGAAAGATTACCCCTTTTACTAATATACAGTGTCCTTCTTTGTCTCTTACAATCGTTTTGCATTTAAAGTCTATTTTTTCCGATATTAGTATAGCTACTCCCACCCTTTTTTGTTCATTCTTTGTTTGTAAGAGTGTTTTCCAACCATTCACTTTCAGCCTCCTTGAATCCCTGTGTCTAATGTGTATTCTTTGTAGACAACATATCGATGGGTCATATTTCCCTATCCATTCTCCCAATCTGTGTTTCTTGGCTGGTGAGTTTAATCCATTAACATTCAGTGTTATTACTCTCAAGTAATTACTTACATTAGTCATATTTTCTTTAGCTTTATGTATGTCATATGTTGTTTTTATTTCTCTTTTTGTCTTTTTATTTGATCTCACACTCTCCTCCAACTCTCTCCTGTTTTTTTCCTTTCAACCTGCAGGACTCCCTTTAGTATTTCTTGAAGGTCAGGTTTCTTATTGGCATTCTTTCTTAATTTCTGTATATCTGTGAATATTTTGAGCTATCCATCATTTTTGAATGCCAGCTTTGTTGGATAGAGAATTCTTGGCTGTAAGTTTTTTCTTTTAGTACCTTAACTATGTCATACCATGGTCATCTGGAACTTTTTTCTTTTAGTACCTTAACTATGTCATGCCACCGTCTTCTTGCCTCCATAGTTTCAGATGCAAAATCAGAACTTAATCTTACTGAGCTTCTCATGTATGTGATGATTCTCTTTTCTTTTGTTGCTTTCAGTATTTTCTCTTTGTCTTGAGCATTGGACAGTTTGATGAGTATATGTCTTGGAGTAGGTCTTTTGGGATTTATACTGTTGGGGTGCTCTGAACTTCCTGGACATGTACATCCATTTCCCTCAATATGGTTGGGAAGTTTTCAAACATTATTTACTCTAACATACCTTGTGCCCCATTTCCCTTCTTGTCTCCCTCTGGTATGCCTACATGTTTGTGCATTTTGTGTTGTCATTCAAATCCCTAAATTGCTGCTGGATTTTTTCTACCTTTTATCTATCTGTTCTAATATCTGTTTGAATTCAGAAGTACTGTCTTCCTCATTGCTGATTCTTTCCTCTGCCTTTTCAAATCTGTTGTTATGTGCTTTTTGATTTCTTGGATTGTGCCATTCATCACCATTATATCCATTATCTTTTTCTGTATGTTTACAATTTCTTCAGTATGCTTTCCCAGTTTCTTCTTAATATCCTTATTCTCTTCCTTCATTTCATTAAGTAAGTCCATGATATTTGTTTGGACAGCTTTAATTAGTTTTCAATGTTCTGCATCTCTTCCTGGTTTTTAGTTGTTCATTGGACTGGGCCATGTTTTCCTGTTTCTTAGTATGGTTGGTGATTTTTTTGTTGTTGTCTGGTCATCTTTATATTTTGATGGGTTTATCCAGTTGATTATCTTCTCTCTTTACTCTGGGGTTTTATTTAATCGCTGTTTTTGTGTGCCTGTCAAGTTTTCTCTTTGACACTTTGTTCTTCTTATTCTATTTCCTTGCTGTTTTCTATGTTCCCTTGATGGAAAAAAAATAGAATAAGAGAAAGTGAAAACGATAAGAAAAGGAAAAGGATCATATTAATATTAATAGTAATCATTAGAAGAAGAACCATATAAGATCTTGGAAAATGAATATTTAACTCATGTAAGCAGTGTAGAGTAATAGGAACAAAATAGTGGAGTATAAACAATGAAATATGAAACTGAATAAAGAAAGATATATAGAATGAATTAAAAGGCCAGAATGATGAGGAGTGAAGGAAAGGGAAAAGAAAAGACAATAATTTTAAAAAAGTTAAAAAAATAAAAACCAGGATAGACGAGATAGAAATAAAAACCAGAAAAATTGAGGACTAAACAAAGAGAGGTGGAATGTAAGAACAACAACAGAATGCGGAAGAGAGAAAGATGATGGTAGGTAAAGAGATAGGGTTGGTAGACAAAATCTGTATACACAGAATAAGGGAAATCAAGGAAGAGGAAACACAGTAACCAAGAATCAAGTCAGTAACACCTTGAGAAATTTATCTCTTTGTCCAGCTCCCTCCAAATCGATGCCCTGAAGCCTCCTACTCTGGGGGTTCCCAAAACAGCTCACATGGGCAGGATCTTGCCCCCACTCAGTCATTTTTTGTGAGAGAGATTTGTCTATGTTCCTTTGAAAGAAAAAAAATTAGGACCAGAAAAAATGAAAAAGATAGGGGAAAAAAAAAAAGAATAATAGTAATGATAATAGTAAACAACCTAGGAAATTGAAAACTTAACATGAGTAAGAAGCACAGAGGAATAAGATTAGGAAAGTGGAATAGAAACAATGAAACAAGAAACAGAATAGAGAAAACTATATAGAGAGTGAATTAAAAGGCTGGGATGGCGAGAAGGGAAAAGAAAAGAGAAAAGAGAGAAAAGAAAAAGTAAAAAAGAGAAAGTGTACAGAGAAAAAAGGAGAGAGGGAGAAATACAAATAAGAAAAATTGTAGACCAAATAAAAGAGGTGGAATGAAAGAACAACAACAGAAAGCAAGAGATATAAAGATGAAGGGGTGAAAAAAAATAGCGTAGGTAGAATAGATCAATTACCAAAGGAAAAAAATAAAGAAAAATAAACAAGCAGAGAAACATAGAAGGGGATACAAAACAAGCAAGAAACAAGACAGAAGCTACTCATTTTAAAAAAGGGAGACAGAAGAAAGAAAAAAAAGCACAGAAAAACTACCTTCTCTCTTAGACACCTAAGGATCTTCTCAGGCTGCTGGTGTTCCTCAATCACTCCCCCTGCAGCCTGCCCTCTGCAGGTTTTGAACTGGGTTTTAGTGAGTAAAGTAAGGGAAGTAAAATAAAAGGAACCTTTTTTTTTTTTTGAAAAAATAAGAGATCCCCAAAAAGCTAATATAAATAAAATGTCTATATGTTTCCTGTCATAAAGTTTCAGCTGGATGCCTGTTATCTTGGTGAATCATTTTTCAAGGAAGAGCCAAGAATTGAGCCAGGGATCTCATATATGCTAGGCAGGAATTCTTCCATTGAGCTATTCTTCTTCCTTGGGTTAATTAGCCCTTCAAAAGCTATCCTTCCTTTTTCGCTCGTGCTCGCTTTTGTATTTTCTTGTCCTTTAATACAGCCATACCACATCATTGCTGTAGATCTCATTTTAAAAAGCCAGCTTCCATTGGCTTTCATCTTACCTCTGAAAGGTCCTTCCAGGATTCCTTTTGGAAGAAAATGTGGAAGAATAAGCTCCAGATCTCTGAGAAAGGTAGCAGAAGGGATGGGAGAGGAGTTTCACTCAGTGTCGTTAAACTAGGGAATTCTTACACACACTTCTTTTCCTTAGTTCCTGCTGAACCTGGCTTCACCTGCAATACCAGAGGAAACTAGTGTGCTCTTTCTTGGAGCTTTTGAGGATTGTGTTGTTGCTCTAGGAAGTCTGCTAAGTATCTTTCATTTCATCTGTCTACTTGCCTTGTTGTGTTCCATCTAGCCTTTTGAGTCCAAGTAGTTTAAAGTCATAAAGGGATTTATGGAGGAGGCAAAACTCCTACTGCCCGAAATAAATGGAGAGTTTTAAATCAGTTAGTTATCAATAACTTTCACAATGTTTTAAAGAAACAACGACTAGAAAATTTAATTTACCCTATTAGTTGTAGATTGTTTTATTGTGGTAATGCAGTTTTAGAATGGTAAATATAACATATAAACTTTCTCACTTCCCTAGAAAACACCTAAATTGTGTATGATAAAAAATAAATAAATAAATAAATAAATAAAGGTTATGGTGATACAACAACAACAACAAAAATAAATAAATAAATGTAAATAGAAAATTTTAAAAAAATGAGCATGGGTGATTAGAAAACAAATATAATATTTGGAAATGAGAAATGTGAGACTTTTCTAGAATACAGTTCTTACCTCTATTATTTTTTAAAGTCACTCTCTTAATCTGGTGGAAATTTTCTATGTTCCCTGTTCAATACGTAACCACTAGCCACATGTGGCTATGGAGCACTTGAATGCAGCTAAAGCAACTACAGAACAGAATTTTAATGGTGTATAATTTAATTAATTTAAATATAAATGTAAATTGTCACATGCCTCAAGGCTATCATATTAGGAGGTGCAACTCTACTTCAAAGAATTGAAATGGTCATATTTGCTTTCCACAACACATTTTTATAAAATCCCCATGCACATTTATGGCACTCTAAGTATCTATTTCTCTTTAAGACTAGGATATAGTCTTTAAAATTTTTGATAAAAATAAAGTTTGTCATTGGAAATCACAAGGGCAATTATAATAGCAGTCAACTTCATCAAGTCTTTTACATTTTCATTGTTTCTGTTTTTTGCAATTTGAACAGGGATTTTTGTTGTTGTTGTTGTTAATTTAAGCATTTTCTTAAGGAAATGAAAGACTAATCTTTGTGGCAATATAACCAGCACAAAGTTTCAGCATTAAAAACAAAACAAACTACAAAGTGAAAAAAACTCTTACAAGTAAACTTCACAACCATAAATGGTTATTCATAAAGCTGATTCACATACTTGTTTTTGAGACTTATTGTAGATTTTGCGATGTAAGTCCATTAAAATGTGAAAATTGTACTTTCTTTCCATGAAGCCATTGGAAAATCATCAGCTACTGGTAACTTTTGTTGCTATCATTACAACCCAAACAATAAAACATCTTACATTCTTTTAATACATTAAGTCTTTATTTTTACTCATTTTATATTCTCAGATTATCCATTAAGCAGTCAGCTTTAATAACTCATCATTTAATTTTGCCAGGTTTCAGTTATTTAAAGCCCCTTTTCCATTTAAGCATAAACAAATTTTTAAAAATCCACTAAAATCACTAGGATCACTAATATATTGGGTATGTATTATCTTAGGAAATGACAATGTATTTAATTAATAACCAACTTAATATTGTGCTAGTGTTAGAAGTATTTTAAATGCTATGAACTTATATAAACCCTGTCAAATAAATCTCTAAGAAACAGTAAGTTAAAACAAGTTTGTTACTAATGACCAACTCAATAATCAAAACATAGTTATATGTAGAAACACAATCTGGTGTTTAGTATTTAATTTGTTCTTTTCTTTCAAGTTTTTATTCAGTAAAAATGATGCATATACAAAATTTAGTTGATGCCATGAAGATAAAAATCTCAAATGTTTAAGATTTCAGAATGATTCAGTCATATAATACTTATTGCTTCTCAGCAATAAATGAGGATTCAGTTTATGCCTTAAAGATACACTACCACACTTTTGGAGGTTTTTTTTTGTTTTGTTTTGTTTTTGTTTTAAATAACTGTGAGCTTTAAAATCACATTCTTTTCATGGATCCTCTTGTGGTCAATAAAATTACTAATGAATTGATTGTCCACAAAGTTGAGTTCCTTACTCTTCAACATTCCTGATTCCAGTGATTTCCTTAGTAACTTTTAGAACTGCTTACCAAACACATCATATCATCCAACAAAGATGCGGACGCTTTTACTCTTCATCCAATAATTCCACTTCCCTTGTATATGAAGAGAGCAACATAGATACTAGCTAATCAAAAACTAGATTGGTGGCTCATTGAAGTGTATTTAACTCCCACTCTATCTATGGCAATTTTCCTCTGAAACCATGTTTCTTAAATTTAAAAATATATGTATCAACTGACTGTGACTAAGCAGTACAAAAAAAGAATATTCTACTCAATATCAAATATAAAAATGTTCCTTATCTTTTAATGGAAAAATGTGGGAAAATAGAGTGAACTGAGACATCTATTATAGAAGACTGCAAACTTATAGAGAAGGTAGCTGCAGAGAATAAAATTGTTCTCCATAAAACCCTGCTCTTATGGTAGGGGAAAAATTATGCTGTGTATTTCTTCTTAGATAAGATAAAATGTTAACTTGATGACTTGAGAATAGAAAGAGGTTTATAAACGAGAAGAATCCAGATTACGCTTTAGTGGAATTTTAATCTAAAATGGATAATAGTTAGTTTCATATGTCACTTGTATATTTTCTTGTAGGTTATTTGTCAAATGTTTACTGGAAAAATTCCTTTTGTGAAGGAATACTCATTTCGTATTTTGGCCTTTTTCTCTATCTAGTTAAAGAGTAGGAGAGCTAACAATGCTCCTGCTCATAATGGATATTACAATGATATTAAGATTCTAATTACTAATGACTAACACCTAGCTAAATTCCTTTATTCAGCATGAAAATTGGCAAGATAATATCAAAGTGAGCCAGTGTTCTGTTTTTAGTAATGATTTGCCAATCACATTGAATTCCCTTCCAGCTTTCAGGCTTGAAAAATCTACTCATTCATTCCTATAAAAATTTATTTTCCACTTTTCCTTAATACATAAGCCAAATCCAATAAGCAGCACCTATATCATTCAGGTGATGTACATTCTAACATATCTATTTTACTTAGATAAATTTTACCCAATCTTACTGCTACCCCTAATCAAACATCCTCAGTGCTTATACTTACAACATACATGTTATCAAGTTAATAACAAGACTATCATAATTTAGATAGTTTCTATGCATATCAAGAAGAGTTTGCCATTGTTTCTCTACTAGCAATGTAATTGAAGTGGTATTACAATAACATTTAATGTAATTGCATATTTTTTACATGTTAAAGGAAAATACTTGGGTGAATAAATGGATAGAAATATATCCATATATTTCTCTACCTATACTATAAGGTTTTTGTAGAGGTCTTCAGAAAGTTTATACTTAGACTATTATTTCCAGCTGAAAAAATAATTTTTATTTACTATAAGGATAAGTCAATTTGTAGATGAAATATTAGAGAAGATGTGATAGACTAGAAAAGATAAGGAAGGAAGGAAGGAAGGAAGGAAGGAAGGAAGGAAGGAAGGAAGGAAGGAAGGAAGGAAGGAAGGAAGGAAGGGAGGGAGGGAGGGAGGGAGGAAAAGAAAGAAAGAAAGAGAGGAGGGAGAGAGGGAGGGAGAATTTTAATAGAGAATATAATATATATGTAGTCGTTTAGGCTATATTGTAAGTTAGAATAATTTAAACAGTAGCAAACATTAGAAAGAGAAAATATGAATTCTGCACATAATAAAAAAAATGTTTCCTATTAGAAATTGTGTTTTACTGGAAAGTAAAACAGCAAAGACGCTTACAGAGATTTCTTCCTTCTGTCTCAAAAAGGAAAAATGAGACTAATTTAATGGGTACAAAATTTATTTGTAAATCTAAAATGAGTAGCCCCAGTGTAAGACATGTTTTCAAGAGCCCTTCATTTTCGTTTACTGCTGTTATTTTAAATACCAGGCAAAAAAAAATTGATTAATATATACTTTCTGATAAATAAGAAGTGTGAAAATGTTTAACCTTTATCTATGAAAGTGCTTGACTAAATGCCATTGTTTAAAAACTACGTGCATTTCTTTTGGTTACAATGGTTAGGGAAAATATTGAAATATCTTTTGAAATTGTGGCTTAGTAGGTCCTGGAGCCTTTACAGACTTACTGGTAATTTTTGATAAGCTCCTAATTGCTGATTTATCTTCCTTCTCAACATTTTTCCTACTCTTTGATGAGGCTTCTGAACTTTACAACCAGGAGGTATTTCACCACAGTGATTGCAAGCCTGATTTTAATAATTTCAGAGATTAAAATATTTTCAATATATTGTGAGCATGTGAGTTGGAGAAGATAATTTGATGGTATATGACAAATTCGAAGAAAAGCCAACCAGATAGCATTTGGCCACTCTGAATTTTCAAAAAAGTAGGCACATGAGTTTGGTAGAAAGCCCATCTTCCATGCTGAGGATTGTTATGAAGATTATGTAAAATTTAAGAGATAAAATAGACTATATTTCCCTTTTAAATGTGGTAAGTAAAATACAGTTATGAATGAAGCTTAAATGTAATGATGTTATCATTTTCCTTTGTTTTCTAAACAATGCTTACCTTATTTTTTAAATAATTATTTCACAAATAATGCTTACCATTCCTGGTGAGTATTAAATACTTAATAAATATATGCAAAAGAGTAAATGTGCAAGAAAAATGTTATTTAGTTTTCTTCCTAAGGAAATTTAAATCAAGCAATTGAGCAATGCATATATTTATAAGTAAATCCCTAATATCCCTTAAATAGAATTTAATTTGAAAATACTAAGCAAATCTTTCACAAACTATATAAATTTTTTCAACTGAATTGTTATCATTAAGTAAACATACTATTCTTATTTTATATTCCAAAGCCTTTGTCATAGTCACAACGTGATTATTTTCAGAGGAAAACTAATATTTCTCTTTTAAATGGTATGTTAGAATATTTCTCTACATATGAAAATTATGTATAATTAATAGATAACAAGGGCATTATACTTGCCAAGAATGAACTTTCTAAAGAAACATTTTTGGTAAAAATTGTTAATTAGCTAGGAATGCTAATTTTAATTACATGTAGTTTATATTTTTAGAATACATATTTTTATTTGGTATATTTGCTTTATTTTGTTAATTTCTTTTTATTAATCCAACTAGGTAGATAGTGGCTTGATTTAAAAATCAGATAATTGTTCTTAAGCATTCTGAACACATTCTGAGTTATTAAACTGAAGAATGCTGGGAAATTTTTGTATTAAGAAAGGTTTTACCTTGATTTAAACACTAACTTATATCCTAGTTTTCCACTCAATATACAATTATGATTTTAAGTATTTATTTTCATTTTATCAGTCTCCAAATATCAAGAAGGAAAGATATATAGAAGCAAATGTTGGAAATATTTTTATCTGGTAAGAATGAGAAAACAGTCAACAAAAAAAAGTTTTATTACATATAAAATGTGATTCTGATTTGTTTCCTATACAACCGGAACTATTGTTTAATTTGGTCATGTCTAGAGTTAACTTTTCAGTTAATAGTTGACTTTTCCTTAGAAGTATTTAAGTAATAGGATATAAAAAGCAAAACAACCACTATGTCAGAAATCTTTTGGACTTTTGGAAGGTATATGGTAAAAGAGCTATAATAAGTCTAGGTTAATGTCAAGAAAAATGATGACAGTATATTTGCTGTTACAAATTAAATAAAATGTACAAACATAATGATATGTAATTCCATGAATCCTTACTTAGGGCTATCATATTATTAAATTAAAATTAATTGTTTACTATATTATATTGTTATTATATGTGTGTTTGTGGAGAAGAGAGACTATAATGTGATACAATATGGGTATCATAACCTAAGTTTCAAGATCCACAGTAGTAGAAGGCCAGAAAAGTCTGTGGTGAATAGAAAAAAATGGTACAGAACAAACATTGGGACAGTACCAATACTGTCACCTGGAAAACCAGACTGGAGGTGTACAAGCAGAACTTATCTATGACTGACCATGATGGCATTAGTATTTATGGGTTCACTGATCTAAGAAAATTAAAATGACATAGAAATGGTGATTCTGGAGGTTGAACTTTAGATAAATATGTGATTCTTGCTAGGATATTGCTTTTGTCCAAAGAGAAATTACATACTGAGCAGCATGGCATTAAAAGCATTTATTTTGTGTCTTAGAATTGTAATTTAGGGTGCACCAAATTGAGGTAGCATCCCAAACTATGTCCCATCTTGGGGCTTCCAAGCAAGGGTTTTTAAAGAAAAAGAAGAAGATTACATAAGTTGTTTGTAAAGAGTTTTGGTTAGTGGATATTTGGGGTTTTCCAAATGTCCTTCATGTTAAACAGTTTACTGATTTCTTTATCTTGTTATTGTTTCATGGTGTGCAGATATCCTCAGAAACATTATTGTTTTGGGTTTTGCATAACTTGGCAGTTAATGATATCTGGCTGAGATATGCATAGGAATAACTTCCTGAATAGTCCTCTAGACTGCATTTTAAACCTCTTAGCCATAGAAACTACATTTTGTTTTATTTCTTTTCTCACTTTCAATAAAAAGGAAGGAGAGTGGGATTGAAGCTTTCCACGAGGAACTGTGCTAACAGGCACTAGGCAAAATGGCCAGACTCCAAGCTGACATGCTGGAACTGTAGGTAAGGGAAGCCAAAATTAAAATTCAGTCCAGGAAATTGGTTCTCAAGTCATCTCTTCATTTTATAACTCTGACTAATTTTGTAGTATTCTCGAGTGTATGTGGATCAACAGAAGTATCCACATGTGTACATGCGTGTTGTGGGTTTGTTAGGAATGGGATTATTTTGATGTTATTAGTACAAATAATTTTTGTACCCTCAGGGTAATTTCTTTTCTTTTTAGATATGTCACCAATTTTAGATTCTTTATACTGTTCTTATTATGGGCTTAAGGATATCAATCATGATTAAATAAACAAAATACTTCAGCAATTTTTTCTGGGGCTCATCAAAATATGACCTGTCTAAATTACCAGTATTCCTGATTTTAAAATGTTGCTTTGGTAGATTGACTTTTTCAAAATGAAGACAGAAAAATACATGCATAAACAATATATTGGATACAGTGAAATAAATATTAGAATAATCTCATGATTACATGATTTAAACTCACAATTGATATCTATAACTAACAGTTGCTTAAAACAGTGGTAAAATAAGTAAGGCCACATTTATTAGTTTACTATTTATCTTGTGGTAAGCACATGCATTAATTATTTCTCAAGACATCATTGTGAGGAAGGTATAATTTTATGTTTATTTTACAAAAAGAAAAGTCTGCTGTAAGAGAATAGAACTACTAAGTGACAACCCCAAAAGAGTAACATAGTTTCTAGATTTTGATATAAATCTGTCATATGCAAACAATGTACAGGTTCTGTTAACAAACATTTTTCAACGGCATTATATGCCAGGGACCTTGCAAATACTTGTGATGCAGAGGTGAAACAATTTGGTAACTTTCTTTCATAGAGCCTGTATTCTAATGGCTTGCTCTAAGTTCAGTGAAAACAGATTTGAGTATGGTAAGATAGTAAAGAGAATATGCACTTAATTTATCTTATGGATAACCAGAACCCCAAGTTTGGTTTTAGAATAATGAATAACAATAGCCAACTAAAACTGTTTAACAGCATAGAATCTGGAGTCAAACTTCCTGAGTTTATATCCCAGAGCCCCAAGTCACTAGCTAAAGTGTGTTTTAACAAGCATATTAGAAAATATAAGCCTCAGTTTCCTTATCTATGAAACAAGTAGTTGTGAAATTTAAACAAGTTTACAAGTGGGCCTTGCTTACAGCAGAGCTAAGTATACAGCAATTTCTGTAGAAGTGCTTTTATTATTATTATTATTATTACTTTAGGCATGACATGTACAAATCACCCAGCCCACAGCCTAAAACATTGGAGTAAAGTCAAGGACACAAGAAATAGCAGATATGTTTATGGAACCACGGGAAATTAAGTATATGTACTATGGTGGGACAAGAGGGTTAAAAGAGAGGTAGAAAAGGCCCAACTCACAGTGAATTAAATGTTATGCTAAAGGGCTTGAACTTTGTAATCAGGAACAATTAAAGTGTCTCAAACTCTGACATTAGCAGATTTCTTGTTTTTATACTTAGCGTTCAGTTTAAGAATTGGTTTGAGTGTAGATTAACCAGAGGCACAGATATTAAGGGGCTACTGTCATGGTCCATCTAAGAAAGGAAGATGAGTTAAATTGTTTCCGTGGTATTAGATATTAGATATGGATAGAGGTGAGGGCAGGCTTCAGATATATAAATAGTATAGTTTGAAAGTTTTGGAGGCATATAAAGGAGAGAAAGGAATTGAGGATAACTTTAATGGTTTGATATTATTGACTGAATTCCAATCATGCAGAAAAGAATAAAGAAGATAAAACAGGAGACAAATTCAGTTTATCAGGTGATGGGCTTGAGATTCGTGCATGATATGACCAATAATTTTCAGTATAAATTTGGGAAAGAGCATGGAAATAATTTTGTGTTTCACCATTTGTGGGGTTCTAGATTTTTGTTTGATGGGTTCTAGATTATTGTTTAATAGGTTCTTCAATTTATAAATGCAAAATATGAGCAGCCACAAAAGGAATCTTTCAGGATGTACAAATTCTATTGTAATTTTTTCAGTCATTGCTACCATGTTTGGTGCCAAACTCTAGCTTTTGTTATGGAAACTCTTGAGTTTTAATGAAAATAAATAAACCAAAATACACAAGTACTGCTTCAGAATAAATATTTTTGTTCAATGGCTCAGTGAACTTTAAAGAAATGTGCTTTTACTTCTCTACTCAATTTGGGAACAGATGAAACACAGAAAGAAAAAAAAGGAAATTATGTTAGCTTGTTCCTAGAATTTTTTTCTCAAACTGAAAATTCATCTAACTACCCATGCCAATTGTTAGTAAAATAAACATTCAATTCTTCTGGTCCTGGACATTTTAAAATCATTTTTTATTCCTCCTAATCAAAATGGAAACTTTATATCTACGTTTTGTTTACTAATTGACTGCTGCTATTTACCACATGTGGCAATTTAATGATTCAATTTGAATTCAAAGACTGCATTTAATTGAATAAGAACAGCTTCTCTTCAACAGCCCTTTGTATTCTTATTTCCTTTATGTAATTTTTTGGTCCTCCTTTGCAATCAAATCTTATGAAATTTGGCAAGAGCTAAAAGCTCTGTACCGTGTTCTTTTGGTCTTTTATTTATTAAAATGGTTTGACTACAGATTAATTTATTTAGCAAATATTTATTATTGTTTTACCTGACTTGAAATGGGAGCTGCCAGCACTTTGATAAATGAAACAAGAGGTTGTCTGGCTTCTCCCTTCCTCCTGTAATTTTATCGTTACTTATATTAGTTAGCCAAAGGGGTGTTGATGCAAATACCAGAAATCTGCTGGCTTTTATAAAAGGCATTTATTTGGGGTAGAAGCTTACAGTTACCAGGCCATAAAGCATATATTACTTCCCTCACCAAAGTCTACTGCCATGTGTTGGGGCAAGATGGTTGCCGACGCCTGCAAGGGTTCAAGCTTCCTGAGTTCCTCCCTTCCTGTGGCTTGTTTCCTCTGGGCTCAGCTGCCCTGCTCTCTTTACAAGGACAGTTGAAGATTATCAGGCAACCCACTCTGTCTCTCTCCCCAGGGCTCAATTCTCTTCTGGCTCAGCTGATCTGCTCCTCTGTGTTCTTCTGGGAGAAGAATTTTCCAGGCAAAGATAATGACAATTACAAAGACTCTGAGACTGTTCTAAGAATAGTTTAGTGTGATCCAGGTATAATGGAGAGAACAAAGTTGCTGGGATAAACTCATGTATGGAGAGAGAAGGAATCAGAGATGGAAAAGGAGAACAGAAGAATCTAGTGCTTAGAGGTCCAAGGGAGGACTTTAGCTTTAATTGAACAGATTGGGAAGCCACGGGAGGTTTTATCAAAGAAGTGGCATGAGAATACTTAAGTACCCTTTGGCTACTGTCACAGGTAGAAAGAGCAAAATTTCAGCTTTATTTTTGGTCTGTATTGGAGATTTTGGCTGATACAAGCAAATACTAACAAATCACTATGATTTTGGGCCTGGCATGCTAAGATGGATGGATTATTTTTTCATTTTCTTTGTCATTTCTATTTTATTTTTTAGAATTAAGCTTTTAGTTTAAGATCTTATACTGGATTGTTCAAGAAGTATTAATTACATTTTTATGGACAAATCTATCTGCATATTTGAGTAGATCAATTCTCAGGTGGGAACAGACTTGACAATTTTCAAATGGGAACACACCTTCTTGGACCATCCACAACATGGTGACAGAGATTCTTGACGATCACACAATTATATTTTCCTTTACTCTCCTGATTGTGTTAAAAACTGTTATTTTTGTCTCTTCATATAAGCAACTGTATAATAAAATCTTTGAGCACCGGGAAGAACATGTAAAATTTTAAAAGTCCTTGTAAACTTTTCCATAAGGAAACTTTTCCTCAGAGTCCCAAATGAGATTAAAGTTGAGACATATGTTACAATGGTATAGAATTTCTGTCCTAGAAAAGGTCATAGCAAAGGAACAAACTCACACTCCTTCTACTCCAAGATACCCACTTGCATCATTTCCTTTCGTTGAAGTAAAGGCAAAATGTTTCCACAGAGACTTTCCTCTGAGTGGCTAGCAAGTCCTCCAGCAAAATTATCAAGCAAAATAAACCAGCTCCTGAGGGTCAGAAGCCTTGAACCATCAAAGAACCTCATCTTCAATAAAGGTGAAAATTGTTTTTGTTGTGGCAGTAACTGCTAGTTGTCACTCAATATCTGTCTCCCCATTTTGTAGAGAATATAGAAATTATAGCTTGGCACATGGCAGTCCCCTTGAAGAATAAATTCTTCATTTTCCCTGGAAACTAACTGTAGCCAAATAAAGTGCTGGTCAATGGAATATGAGTAGTATTGATGAGCAGAGTTTCAAGTCTTAATCCTAAGAGTGCAACCCTCCTATCCTTTTCCTTTTTCCTCCATCTTGCTGCTAGAACAAGTATGAAAACAAATCATTTTTGACCACATAAATAAGGGCTATGCCATAAGGATGGAAGAACAACAGAATACAAGGTCTGTGTCTATGACACTATGATGGCAGCTCATCATTCGTAAATGGTCTATCTTAAAATCACACTATTAGATTATAGAGAAATCAATGTGTACCATATTAAAGCCACTCTTACTTTGCGTCTTTGTGTATCAGGATGTATGTAATAGCTTTAAAATGAAAATCAGAGGAGTTCTAATAAATGCAATTATCCATTCAATAAAAATAACTATTACCATAGACAAACAAACCTCAAGGACTGGGAAGCTTCAGAACACCAGTGCAACTTTAAAAGCCAGAATAAGAAACTTTATTACTTCCTTTTATTATGATATCAGTGAAAGGCTATGTCAGTTTTCTAAGGTATAGCTACATTCAGCACTTCTTTTATATAATTTAGATGAATGCATTGACATTGTAGCCTATAAAGTCACAACTTCATATACAAATGAATCCCAACCAATGATATATTTTACATTACTTACCTAAATTTAGAGTGCATTCTTATGTCAGATACTTGACTTTGGTTTTTTCCAAAACTGATTTTAAAAAGTTGTCTGATTAAAAGTCTTTGATCAAGGATGATGTCTTTTTTGTTGCTTCTGTCCCCCCTTTAATCTTTTAAGCATGATTCTAAGTTTTAGCATGGTCAGAAAAATTTTAAATACATTCATTTTAAAAATGTTTTAAAACTTTCTAATAATAACATATTATTCCAGTTTGGGGGCATGATTCTTCTCTCCCTGTATTTGCTGTAGTGAAAATCCTATGTAATGTCCTTCATTGATCTCAATTTTATCTTCAGTTATTTAGATATGCAAGAAATTTGTAAACTGTTTTTTTTTCCTTTTTTTATTAACACCTCCAGTCACACACATCCTCAAAACTATTTTATTTCAGTCCTCTTTTTAGAGTATGTGTATGTATACATGTGTTTGTGATTTCTTTCTTTCCTTTCTTGTACTGTGAAAATCTACAGACTGCATTTTGACCATTTTGTTTTTTCCTGAAAAGTCCTCTGCAATAACTTAGAATAATTTCCAATAAATACTTGTTAACTTTACTTATTATTAGATTGGGAAGACATTGGTTTTAAAAAAAAAATCATCAAACTATTTTTTTTTTCAGCATTTTGGATATGTATTTTGTTTAGAAATTTCCAGCAGAGCTATCAGTAAGTACCTTGGTCAGGAGATGCCTGGGAGAATCCAGATTAAAAATCAGGTACAGGCAGGCCTGTCTGCTCTTCATGCAAAGTGCACACAACATTGGAACAGAAGATCCAGCTGGCCTTGAGGTGTGAGGTGGTGTGTTCTAGCTTTGACCATTTGACCTTGCCACTCACATAGAATGTAATAAGTGACCACTACCCTTCTTAAGCAACACAGCAGTCATCTTGCACCTCCAGGACACACCAGGCAGCAAGCACAAGTGCAATTTTTTCAATTCTTTTTTTAAGGAAAAAAAAGGTTCAAAACATTCCCTTTTGTAATTTGAAATTGTGGCTACTTTTTTCTTAGGGATTGTAATGTTAATGAGTGATGAGAGCTTGAAGT
Organism: Tolypeutes matacus; assembly: GCA_026826555.1. Classification (NCBI taxonomy): domain Eukaryota; kingdom Metazoa; phylum Chordata; class Mammalia; order Cingulata; family Chlamyphoridae; genus Tolypeutes; species Tolypeutes matacus. Next base: position 28,413,612 of record JAKSZT010038599.1, read on the forward strand.
TTTCTCTTGCATTACCCTGCATGAACCCACCACGGAAAGCATAACATTGAAGGCTGCTTGTAAACCACACTCCTTTAGCTCCTTCCGAGTTCTCTCTCCAGCTCCTTCAGTTTAATTTTGGGACTTGCTGCGTCCCCCAGACATGTGAGTTGGCCTTGGCTTCCCTAATTGATCATGGGGAAGGCAGATTGTTAGCAGGGAGAGCTCTTGGTGAAGAGGAAGAAGGAACCAAGCCTGCTGTTGCCCGGAGCCCCTTTCTTGGAATCTGGATTGCACCCCTCCTGGGTTTTCTAACACCAGGGAAGCTGCATGCCTGGTGGATGATATGCCCTCGTCTGAGAGACGGCTGATGCTACAGGACAGTTACAGAGTCTAGAAGGAGAGCCAGCAGCCAATGTGGAAAGAGGTAGGCACTTAGAATTATATTAAAGCAGTTGGATAAACTTCGAATCAGATCACATGTCCTCCTGCACAGCAGCCATGCTCCCCAACACTCTGACCAATTAAGAGCTAGGATGGACCAAAAGCCAACAATTCAACAGATGCCACAAGGGCTTAACTGTCCTCAAGTCCGTGAGGACTCTCGCCCTTATGAGGGCATTTTCAGCCTTTTGCTGTCAGTGAGGGGTGCTGTGTGTGTAAAGGCTCAAGCCCTTGGGAGCAAACCATCAGCAGGATGGACCCACTCTCCACCAAGCATAGACCTTCCACGCAACTGGGAATTGCTGGGCATGCACCCCGTGTCCCTGAAGTCCAAGAACCTCTCTCAGACAGGGGCCCTAGCCTAAGCATGTCCAAGAGAATCCTTCATACCCAAGCATAGTCCTCACCACCTCCTGCATTGCTCTGGCATTGATAAAAGTTTGACTTTAGCCTGGCTCATCCCCTCATCCCCTGCAGGACCCTCTGATCTTGGCCTAACAGCCTTCCCCCCCACACCCCCATCCCCCTGTTTGCCACAATCTAACCTAGCTTTCTGTCCTCTCCATGTGCTAATGCCCTCACTGGATTGAGAGGGGCTGCCTGCCTCCAGCCCAGAAAAGGGGGACTCTTTCCAAGCCTACAATGGACTCCCAGGCTGCACTGTTTGATAGAATAGATTTTGACTCCCCTGAGGATTTTATTTCATGGAACAGCTGGTAAGCTTGAGGTTTCCAGTCCTTGCCATGGTAAAATCATACATGACAAATTCCCATACCTGCTTGTTTCTCCAGATCTGAAACATCTCACTCAATACACTCTGGTTGTTTGAAAACCCCAAGTGAACTTTCTGAAAGCAACAAAACAGAATCAGAAAACTCCGGCCTTGTCTGCTGAGTCCCTCTACTTTGGTTGCATCAGAACACTGGGGCCTCCTAGACATTGCAAATTCCTATTTGCTCAGAAGAAAAGCGCTCCTAACATCAACACACAGAGAATGAAGTCTCCTGGGGCAGAATGACAAACGAGATCAACAACCTCCGGAGGCCTAAGGCAGAGTTGCGGGAAAGGGAGCGCAAGTGCCAGGCTGACCCAGGCGTCAATGAGAAGGAAGGCCCTCTGCATCGCTCCTAGGCCCAGGGAAACTGAGCTCCCGCTACTGCGCAGATCCTCCCTTACTCGGGTTCCGCCACCTGCATCTACATCCTGGCTCCGGGCACACGCACCACCCCTCATCAAACTATTATGATTGAATATGGGAGCAACATTCAAGCAGATAAAATTTATTTCGCATATCAAAATGCACTCTTTCAAACTCAAAAATTTTAAAGGTCAAATTATGCATATGTGAAGATGCTATCATCTAGAATCATTTGCTAGAATTAATTATCTAACAAAATAGAGTTTCTTCAGGTGCAGGCAAATACTAAGTGTGCTAAGTAGTGTGCCCCTAAGGAAGATGCAACTTATTTTATGTAATCATCCTGCTGTAATTATTTCCAATTATACCCGAGTTACAAATATTCACCATAAAAATGACTGGATATTATATAATACTGACAACTGATAGGGAGAAGTGCCGTAGTTTTAATATTTGAAAGCAATTAAAATTATTTTTTTTACACATATAGTATAAAACATAATAGTCTAGCATTGTGGTAGATTGAATTATGTGCCCCAGTTTAGACATGTTCTTAATCTTTATTGGTGTTCCTTTGGGTGTGAGTCCATTGTATATTGGATCTCTTGAAGATGTTATTTTTAGTTACAATGTGGCCCTCAGGAGTAAGGGTGGATCCTAAGATCACAGGAGGCCTTTTAAGGAGACCTGGGAAGTCACAGACTTGAGAAAGAAGACATCACCGTGTGACAAGAGGTAGAAATACAAGCCAAGGAACCCTAAACCTTGCCCATAGAATGTAGACTCTGGAAGACGAAGTCCTGCAGATCTCTTAATCTTTTACTTCTCTTAGTCTCAAAACTGTAAAGCAATAAATTCCTGGTCTTAAGCCAAAACAAGTATGTGGTATTTGTGACAGGAGCTCATGCTCTGGGTACCAGAAAATGAGGTGATACTATTTTTGTTAATGCCTAAAAAATGTACAAATGGCTTTTGAGCTCTTGACAAAGAAAAATAAAAGGCTAAATCACTGAATAGATGGTTGGTAGAGATATGGATATCAATATCAATTATGATGAGGACTCCAAAATAAGCATGAGCTGTAGAAAAAGTTTCTACTGTCTTAGAGAATAATAATTCATCATGAGTAGAATGTTGTTAGGTATATGGACATTAAAGTTACTTCTGGTGAGACTTTAGAAGGAAATGATGAATGTTTATTGGAAACTTGAGGAATGGAGTTCCTTGTTCTAAAGTGGTAGAGAATTAAAAATAGCAGATACAAAAGGTTTTATTCAATGTGCCCACACTTGTTGTGTGTAACAACCCACAGCCAGCACCAAAACATTTAGGCTCCAGGAGAAAGCAATTATTGATTTTGGAATTCTTCTAACCTCAAAACTATGAGCCACTAAATTCTTCTTGTTAAGCCAAAAGCAGTTAGTGGTATTTATAATAGCAGCTCAGGTACACTAGGATAAGTATTATTACAGAATTTGACATTTGAGAGGAAACAATGAGGTTCATTCTTTTAATTATATTAATGAGTAAATTAAGGATTAGAGCACTACTGATTTTTTTTAAAAAGTAATTTATTGAGCATGTACTATGTTTCACTCGCCATATTTGATACTTTCCAAAGAAGAAGTCTACTATTGGGGTTAATGGAGAGTGCTATGATGCAAGATTGCTTAAGTCTAAATCCTGACTCTTTTATTTAAGAAATGTATGACATCAGGCAAGTTACCCTCTTTGCCCCTCAGTTGCTTACTTCATAAGATAAAGTTATATAAGAACTGTACTCAGTGAGTTACCAGGAAGATTAAAGAAATAAATACATTTGATATATGCTGTTATTTCTACTACAGAGAATTTTTGTTCTTAATTAATACTAGACTAACTAGAAAGTTGTTCTGTTAATGTCCATTGACACCTATTTTCTGATTTTCCAATATTGTTTAAATAACTTTTTACTTTTCATCACTAATGTAGAAATATGCATAAAAGCAAAAGCAAAATCAATATATAATATATATCAACAAATAATTCATGTGCTTAAAGAATATACAATACTGTGAATATCAGTGTGGTATATATTAGTAATTCTTGATGATTATTAATAAAGACTTTCCTGAAATACTTAGTACAAACTTCAGGTGAAATGCTCTTGGCACAATTTTATTAATTTGAGGACACTCAATCAATCTCTCAATATTTTATTTCAAGATGATTATATCTAAAAATGCATTTATTAAAGAGAGAATATCATGAATGAGGCCATGAAATTTAGTGGGAAAATCACAAGTAAAATCCCAGATAACTTATTTCGTAGTTGGCTGGAAGTCTCAAATCTATTCTGGAATTTCATTATTCATATAATAAGGAGGTAAGGAAAGTTTACTTCTAAAGTCTATTCTTTGATACCTGGAGAAAAATTAATGGTCATAATGAAGTGAGAGCATATTAAAATTTTTAAAAATAAAAATAATCTTCCTTTTCCCAAAAATATCTTTATTTTAAATGAAATTTTCAGGTTAAATTCAGTTTATAAAGACAAATCAGTTTTCATATTTAAATTCATGTGGTTAGGCTGAAACATGTATTTTTCTTATTTCTTAGGCTATTAGCAATGACAGCAGAGTAAATGATTTTTAAATTCTTAAATATTTTATTGGTTTCTACTTTTTGGGAGCGGTATTTGAAACAAGATAAACTAACATTGGTGACATTTAAAATGAAGCGTTGATCATATGGTTAACAAGTATGCTTGGAAATTCCATGGTGATTATTAGGTGAATTTTCACCATATCAATTGAATATAAAGTTGTATAAAGAATCATGAGCATCAAAAAATTATGTGTGTCTCACTGTCCTGAATTTGTGATAATCAAGTTAAGCTAAACATTTGCTATATTAAAAACCACAGATGTGTCCCCAGACCTAGTTTTTCTCCTTAGGTCTGGTTTTTAGAATGCTGGTGATAAACTAACCCTGATTTTATTATATGACCATCCTGTATGGAAAAAGACTGTTACTTTGGGTATCTTTGGTCAACCTTAAGAGATATAGCAGGGGGATGGATGTGGCTTGGGTGGTTGGGCATCCATCTCCAATTTGGAAAGACCTGGGTTCGATCCCTGGGACCTCCCAGTAAAAATTGAAAAAAGAAAAATATGGAAGGCGCGTGGGCCAACAGGCCACGGGTGCACCGCCAGGCCCCAGGAGTCACGCAGCAAGATGATGACATAACAGGAGAGTGACACAAAGGAAAGCCAAGATAAAACGCACCAAAAAAACAGGAAACAAGGTGGCGCAGGTGGTAGGACCCCTCTCTCCCACACCAGAGGTTCTGAGGATCGAATCCCAGTGAAGACAGGAGGAGAAGGATGAGAAGAGAGTGCAGGAAATGGACACAGCGAGTTGCCCAGCAAGTGGACACAGAAACAGCAAAAATGGGGTTGGGGAGGGTAAAAATGGATAAAAGTAAATAAATAAATCCTTAAAAAAATGTATAGGGGAGTAAGATACGGACTATAGTTAGTAGTAATACTTTGATGATGCTCTTTCATGATTTGTTAACAAATGTTTCACAACAATGCAGGGTGTTTGTGTGTGTGTGTGTGGGTGATGTGTAGGATCCCTGTATAATGTCACGCATGTTTGTTTTGTAAGTTCACGATATTTACTGAGCATTTATAGTTTATGTATGTTCATGTATGAATGATATACTTCAATTAATTGTTAAAAAAAAAAGATTATGTGTGAACTCTTGGAGGATTATGGGAAGATGGCAGAGCAGGGAGTTCCAGAAATCAGTTCTTCCAAAAGAATAACTATTAGACAAGCAAGAACTGTCTGAAACATCTATATTGAAACTCCAGAGGTTAGAAGAACACTGTATAGCATACAGGGTAAAGTGGAAGGAAGAGGCTGATAAACTACAGGAAAGAACAGTAAATTGCTCCCTCTGCACAGCAGCTACCCACACCCATCTCCCACTCTCACTGCAGGCCTCTGTGGGGTCTAGCCCCTGGCTAGATCCTTGGTGACAGGAAAAGGAACATAAAATCCTCTTTCCCCAGTCCAGGAGTGTGGACAGCCAATCTGTGATTATAGCTTTTGATTAGTGACTTCAGATCTCTGGGGACACAGCCCTCAGGGTAGCCATTGTTTTAACCTACCCCAGATAAAGGTAGTAGCAGCACTTGTATCAATCCACTTGGAACAGAGGTAGGGTGGAGGAGATTTAAAGACGCTATGCTTTCCTCAGGACTGCAGGTGTCATTTGTTGAAGAGCTGCATTTGCTGGGCAGACTAAGATGTTCTTATCACCTTCCTGATCCCCTCTCCAGGGGACTTTGGAGGTGGATTTTGTCCCCTTTGTGGGTCCCAGGCACTGATTTGGATGGGAAAGACTGATGTGTCCTCTTCTGCATGCCCCTTGTCCCATAATTTGCCCTCAGGGCAAAAGAAGCTTGAGAGCCAGTGAAAGTTGTATAAGAAAATCTAGAGGCAGACAATCTGGTATGAAGGTTGGCCATCTTCCAACATCAGAAGGGAGATCTGTCTCCTGGGAAACAAAGCAGACAACCAAACTCCTATAAACAGGAGAACTGCAAATCAACTAACAAGCAAAAACCCAGGACAAGACACAGGCCCAGAAAGACAGGGAAAATCCTGCACACTAAATTGCCTCTGGCAGACCTTCTGGATAGGAGGACCAAAGCTCAGGAAAAACTCTGCCTTATCACCAGCTAGTTACAAAGTCAAGAATCAGACATCTCAGGGAGTAAATCATTAAAATTTCATTTCTACTCAAAGCAATTTATAGATTCTACACAATCCCAATCCAAATTCCAACAACCTTCTTTGCAGACATGGGAAAGCCAATGATCAATTTTTTAAAAAAAGAGTTCTTCACTGTCATTTAATTAATTATATGAGGAATGTTAATGTATGTGTGTCTTTTATATTTTATTTTATCTTTAGGAGGTACTGGGGCTTGAATCTGGGACCTAGTACATGGGAAGCAGGTGCTCAACCACTGAGCTACACCCGCTCCCCAACCAATCATTAGATTTATATGGAAGGGAAAAGGACATTAAATACCTAAAAAGAAGAATGTAGTTGGAGGACTCCCTGATCTTAAAACTTATTACAAAGCCACAGTAATCAAAACAGCATGGTAATGGCACAAGGACAGACATATAAATCGATGGTATCAGAGAGGGCTAAGAAAACAACCCTCATAACAGATTTTTGAAAAGGTGGCAAAAACCACTCAATTGGAAAAGAATAATTTCTTTGGCAAATGGTACTAGGAAAACTGGATTTCCATTTGTAAAAAAAAAAAAAAAAGGAGGGATTTTGGGTGGCAAAGCATGGCTCTGCAAATAATTGCAGCAAAAGCATTGGGGCTGCGAGCCTGACTTGCCTGCTGTGTGCTGTCCCTGACACCAGCAGCCACATCCAAAAAGAAGCCCAAGGAAGCCGTAAAGACAGAGAATTACCACATCATTTGGAAAGTGGCCAGGCAGAATGGTTCAGCTGTCTAGTTCAAAACCAGGAGGCATACTCTGCTGAGCAAGCTGATGAAGGTGTGCTGGTAGAGACAGGGCTTGGAAATGAGACATAATAAATTCAACTTTGATGGACAACCAATCAATGAAACAGATTCCCCAGCACAACTGGAGATGGAGGACGAGGGAACAATCCATGGGTTCCAGCCATAGATGGGGGCAGTGAGTGAGGCCATCGGCCTCTGGGGTAATGGCATCTAGAAGCACCATCACCACACCATGTCATATGTCCTTGCATTTGCTCTTAAATAGTAAACACATGAAATGCCAATCATAAAGAAGTCTCAAGAAACTTGAGGATACTCACCAAAATTATCTTCCTCTCTGATTCACTGAGTGCAACTCAATACCTTATGTACAGGGATGAATATAAAACTTAAATTGGGCCAACAAGAATTGTTATCTTTGTTTAGGTAAAATCAGTTGCCAGGTTTTTGGGCTTTGTTTTTATTTTTTCTCGTCTTGTAATTTTTCCTCTCAAACTTGTGAACAGAATGTCCACTTTTTGTCTGAGGATGGAGCTCTTATTCCCAGGTGCTGAAATTCCTCCTCTCTTCTGCCCACTTCCCCCACTGCTTTTCCTAATCATGTGGCTAACTCATGTCCACTGCAGTGGGGGTGCTTCTGTTGGACAAGTTTAAGGGGGATGATGGGGATGGAAGGCAAAATTGTTGTTGCTGTTTGTTGTTATTAAAATGCTAAATATTTGTTGTTATTAAAATGCTAAATATTGCAAAAATTTAAGTTTAAAATTTAAGTTTTGTCAGAATATGGTAAAGTTAGAGGGAAAATACTGGATTACTTCTTTAAAAGAAAAAGAAGGAAACTAACCATAACCTTCATTTATATGGCTCTGAGCACCACCGCCTCCTGAGGCCCAGGTTCCCCACCACCACTGCTGGGCACATCAGGCAACAGTTGGCATGACTAAATTGGCTTTCCCACTTTCTTAATATGGAAGAAAAGAATTACCACAGCTCTCATTTGGTAATAGTATTGTGACTTCAGATTTATTCTAGTATTTGCTTCTGATGAGTAATTATGTTATATATTTAAAAAGTAAGATTAAATATTGTTGAGTTTGTAGTTAAGTCATTGTGTGAAAGAGCTACTTCAAAGTGTGGTTATAAACAAGACCTGTGGAAAAATGACTTGAAGTAACTCTCCTGGATCTCATGGATTTTACTCTGCTGTTTTCCAAATGTGCATTGAATTTATATGTTAGTATGGTGATTTAAGTTCTGTGAAATATTTTGGTATCTGTGCCAATTAAAATTTTCTATAGTTCTGCCTGTTGTCCTTCGATCAGGATTCATTGCTGCCTGATGGCCATTCTCTGTCTTTTTTATAGTCACCTGAATGATTGGACTGTGACTGATTATCTCTTGCTTGCTAGAAATCTTGCTGAAAATGTCCCCATTTCCTTAGTATTTTGCTGTACAGAGCTAGGGTGGGGACACTTTTTGGTTCTGTTATGTTTAATCGCCAATTTGTTCATTACTTGTTGTCCTTTACTACTGTAAACAGTAAATATAGAATGGTTAAAAAAAAAAAAAAAAAAAGGAGGACCCCTACCTTACACCTTACACAAAAATCAATTCACAATTGATCAAAGAACTAAATGTGAGATCCAGAACTATCAAATTCCTAGAAGAAAATGTAGAGAAGCATCTCAGGGCCTTCTGTTAGGCAATGATTTCTCAGACTTTATACCCAAACCATAATGAACAAAAGAAAAATAAATAAATGAAACCTCATCAAAATTTTAAAAATTTTTGCCTAAAGAAATTTATCATGAAAGCAGAGTGACAACCTATATAATAAGAGATAATACTTGTAAATCACATATCTGATGAGAGTTTAATACCCAGAATAAAGAAACTCTTCGTATTAACACAAAAAGACAAGCAACCTCATTTAAAAAAATGGGCAAAAACTTGAACAGCCATCTTTCCAAAGAAGATATACAAATGGCCAGAAAGCACATGGAAAAGGGCTCAACATCATTAGCAATCATGTAAATGCAAATTAAAATGGCGATGAGATATCATTTCACACCAATTAGAGTGGTTGCTACCTTAAAAGGAAATTAATAAGTGTTGGAGAGGATGCAGAGAAATAGGAACACTCATTCATTGTTGATGGCAATGTAAAATGGTGAAGCTGCTGTGGAAGACAGTTTGGTGCTTCCTCAGAAAGCTAAGTTTAGATCTACCATATGACCTAACAACCCCACTACTAAGTATTTACCCAGAAGAATGGAAGGTAAGAATTTGAACAGATATTTACACACTGATGTTCATAGAAGAATTATTTAAAATTGGCAAAGGATGGAAGCAACATAAGTTTCCATTAACCAATGAATGAATAAATAAAATGTGGTATATACATACAATGGAATGTTATTCATCTATAAAAAGGAATGAAGTACAGATACATGAGAAAACATGGTTGAACCTTGAAGACATTATCCTGAGTGCAATAAGCCAGACACAAAGGACAAATATTGTGTGAGGCCATTGATAGAAAATAATTAAAATAATCAAGTTCATAGGTCAGAATGTGGAATATAGGGAATGAGAAGGCTTAAAAGTTCCTATTTGGAATGATGGAAATATTTTGTTAATCATGGTGATGGTAGCACAACATTGTGAATGTAATTAACAGAACTGAAATATATATCTGAATTGATTAAAAGGGGAAAGGTTAGGGTGTAATATGGTAACTAAATAAAAATTATAAACAAAAAATCCATAGAGCTACAGTATACAAACAGTGACCCTTATGATATACCATGGTCTATAGTTAAGAACAAAGAATAAAAATGTGCTGACATCAATTGTAACAAATACTCCATTCCAACACAAGTTAATAATAGGGAGGTATATGGTAATTCTGTATTTATGCATGATTGTTCTATAAAACCACAACTTCTCAAAGAAAATAAGTATTATCTGCTTTCCATGAATATTAATACTTAAAGTGTCTTTATAATAAACCTCACCAAATTTGGAAGGTTAGAAATATCTTAAAGGAAATTTATGGAATGATATGGTATTTTAAAGTTGTTCTTCAGGACAATATACATTGAGGGAGCTCATCTATGATGTTATCAATTCTAAATTACTCTGGGTTTCAAGGTCACTGATAAAATACTAGATTCCTATGTATAATAATAATTATTATTATTATAAAAGTATTTTTATTGCTTCCCTTTCCTTAGTAAACCTACTGTGACTGCTTATTCAATTCATTCTCTTTACTATCTCACCAAGTTTTCATGTTCTGGTACATGGAATAATGGCCACAAAGATACCAGGCCCTAGTCTCTGGAGCATATAAAATTTACCATATATGTAAAAATAAAAAATAAAAAAACACAAGCATTTACAGATATGATCAAGTTAAAGATCTTAAAATGGGGAGATTATACTGGATTAACTCTTTGAGCCTTATATGCAACATTAAGTATCTTTATTATAGAAGGTCAGAGGGAGATTTGACATAGACAGAAGAGCAGAAGGGAATATGACCATGGAGGCAGAGATTGGAGTAATGTGGACACAAGCCAAGGAATTCTGACAATCACCAGAAGCTGAAAGATGCAAAGTATGGATTCTGCCAAGATCCTCCCATGGGAACACAGCCCATATTGATTACATTCCAGTGATACTGATTTAGGATTTATGGCCTTTGTAACTGTGAGAAATTAAAATTTCCATTGTTGATGTCACCCAGTTTGTGGTTATTTGTTACAGCAGTCACAGGAAACTTTACACATGGTCTCTACTTTCCCTGTTTGCCCTCACTTAGGAGTCCCTCCCCTTTTCTCTTTAACCTGGTCAAACTGCTTCTGTTCTGTAAGTTTCATGCATTCTGGCTTCAACATTCACTACAAAGTTCTTCTGACACACCAGTCTTTACCACTCTTCTCAATCCCAAAAGTTTAATAACACTTGTGGGTTTTGCCATGAAATTTAGCAGTTTGTTCACAGTTTTGTAAATAATTCTTCAATTCATTTTCATCAATTTTTTTTCTCAAATTGAATGAAAGATGACTTGATCTTTGAATGCATCTAATCTTTCCTTAGAGCTCACAGTTCCTACAAAGTTGATCACACACAGGGTAATCAATATATTACATTTTAGTCAAAAAGATCTCTAACTTTGTAGTACTTTTTTTCCGTTTTCTTTCCCTTCTCCGTGCTTATTTTTTTGTCCTCATCGTTGTACAACGTGCTTTGGATCTTATCCTCTAATTTGCTGTTAAAATGACAAATTTTGTTTTCTTTTTTTGATGAAAAATTAATTTGTTTATTTCGGATGCCATATTTGAATCCAAATTCTTGACACTGGCAAGCTCTTCAATGACAAAGAGTTTATGCATATTCAAGGAATACCAATTTGGGTGGGTACCCACTCTCCTTTGATTGCTACTATATAGCTGGCATTTAAGAGAATGAATGAAGCTGGAGCAATGTAGCAATATTATTTTCAAATGAACTACAGGCTTTATTCCCAAGAGGTTCTTTTGTGTGCAAAGACATGGCAAGAGACAAAAGAATCAGCCTGACCATGGCCCCATACACATGTTCTCATGGTGAAATCATGAAGAAATCAGTCAACCTGACTACATTATAGTCTCAGGATCTAAGACACATAGATTGTAGAAAATTAAATGTGGGTGGTTGTAAAGTATAAAGATTCTAGACAAAAACAACTAATCCTGTTTTAGAGTAAAAAACTACAGATTAGTCTAATCTTTAAGGAAGACAAGTGGAGAGTTTTGAATAAATTTAACTGTTCCACTAGATAACTGGCCAAAGTGAAGAAAAATGGATTTGATTGATTGATATCATTTTGAAAGAGACTATTTTAGTCACTAGATATTACATACCAGAGATATTTGGTAGAGTTCTCTTGAGCTAATTTATAGTTTGTTATCATAAAGACATAGCCATGTGCACACACATACACACTTCTACTTATATGCACTACCAAAAAATAGCATGCAACTTTAAAAAAATGAGTCAGGAAACAACTGTTAGAAACTTAATTGCTTGAAAGATATGGAAATAAAATTTACCCTTCTCTTCTTTAATACGTCATTTTTCAACCTTCATTGAATAAAATCATTTAGTGGCATAAGAAAAATGGAAAGGAAGAGAAAAGCTAAAAAAACTTGAAAGGACAGGATGCCAGGGAAAGCAATGAAACAGAGGAAAAACGGAGGCAGAGGTGAAAAAATGAGACAGAGGGGACTTTTTTGCAGAATAGAGCACTTTGTGGAAGAAAGACAAAAATGAAAATTTTGTTCGGAAGACTCATTTCTTCATATTTTATTTAACTTAGAGATAATGGTATGCACAGTGATAGCAGGGCAAGCTGATAAAGTCAAACACTTGAAGAGCAATATTTTCAGATACAACCATCATAAATGATGCACGTGCTGTAAGATTAATGATTCTTTCCACAAAATTTATTTTGACATCACTCCACCAAAATTCTTCCACTCTATTTTTGTCGGCTTTTTAAAAATTTCTCATCTGTTAATTTTCATTTCTGAAACACTTTCAGTTTTCTGCTACAATACATTTACCCATAATGCTAAAAAGTAAAATAAATTTACTAAGAAATTTATATAAAAGTGTACACTAGAAGTATTGATTTAAAATTCATTATGCAACAACCAGAAGAGATAATTTGGCACTGTGGTATTCTGACTGAAGAAATAGTTTTCCTCCCATTAGCCTCTGTATCTTTATGTGTTTTCATCATTACTGTAAATGCATATAAATTTTGTGTTGATTTGGCTGGGAAATTTATGAATTCCAAAAATAGATACTGGGGAAGCGGCTGTGGCTCAATCAGTAGGGCTCCCATTTACCATATGGGAGGCCCTGGGTTCGGTTCCCGGGGCCTCCTGGTGAAGGCAAGCCTGCCCGCACGGCGTGGCTAGCTGACCCAGTGAGCACAAGCAGCAAGGGGGGGATAAATGAATAAATAAATAAAATCAAAAAAAAAAAAAAATAGATACTGGATTATATTTGTAAACTGGTCTGTTCCTCTGGGCATATTAGATTGTATTATCTTCAGAGGTTTTGCTTTTATTTGATTCAATTAAGATTAGGGCTTTGATTGTGCCATGTCAGTATGATGTTGTCCCTGCCCCCTTGGCGGGTGGGAACTCACAGAGAATATGGCAAGGCAGAGGAGTTAGTTGGGGTTTTTGATGCTGGAGCCCTGGGAAGCAAACACACAGAGAAGCAGATATGTGAGGAAAGAGAGAAGGCTCCATTAGACACACAGCGGAGGCCCTGGGAAAAGAGATGAGCCATTCACCTGACAGTTTGAAGCTGCAGAGACCAGAGCCCTGAGCAGCTGAGCCAGAGAGGAATGAACTACAGGAGAGAAATGAGACTTATCCTAGCCTATACCTGATAATAGAAGAAGCTGGGACCATGGAGACTCTTTAAGAGGAAGAAGAAGGCTGAACCCTTACAAATGATGACAGCCATCTTGCTCCAACATGTGGACAGCTGACCTTGTGGAGAAAACAGCCAAACCTGGAAGAGAAATGAGCCCCACGGAGAGAGACATTTAGAAGGAAGAGGCACACGTGGCAATAGACTTTGGTGAGGGAAGTAACTTACACTTTATGGTCTTGTGACTGTAAGCTTCTACCCCAAATAAATACCGTTTATAAATGCCAACAGATTTCTGGTACTTTGCATCAGCACCCATTTGGCTGATTGATGCACTTATCATTTCTTTCATTTTTATAAATGGGAGCCTCGGCCATATGCATGCTTGTACTGTTATCTATGCTTCAATAAATACAATGGCAAGTCTCACAGAACTCAAGTTCTTTCTTCCAAAAATAGGTTGCTTGTGCTAAGCAATATATGTATTGGTTAAACAAATAATAAAACTCTCCTTTTCCAGACCTCTTGCTTCTATATATCAAGGCCTAAAATTCATCTTATCAGAGAAGTCAACAAGGAAGAGGAAAATGTAGTTTAAAAAGATAGGATGAGAGAATTTGGGGAAGATGGCAGGATAGGAAATTCCAGGAATCTGTCCTTCCACCAAAACAACTATTAAATGCACTGGACTCATCTGAATAAACTGTTTTGAAATGCCAAACTCTAGTAGAAAAATGCAACATCCAGAGAGGAAGAGGATGCTAAATTGTGATAAATATTGGTGAATTTTACCCTCCCTATAGCAGTTTTCATCCCTCTTCCCCCAAACTTGTGAGGGGCAGCAATGCAGACTTGGACCATCAGCTTCTGGTGCAGTTTGCTTGTGCCAGGGTGGGACAAAAAAACTTAGTACTCCAAACTCTGGAGAGGTATACTGTGGTTACTGATCACTGTATTTCAGATCACTGGGGACCAGATCTGAGGGTGGTCATAGTTCCAAACCCTCTCTGGTAAAGTTGGCAGAAGAATCTTTAAGACAGTAGCTTTCTTCAAAATTATGGAAGACAGATAAAGAGCTGCATAATAGGGAGCGTTCTGAATTTTTTTTAAAAATTAAAAGTCATAGAAGGGGACTGCTGGGAATCTGGAGTTGGAGTAGGTAAGCTGGTCTCAACTCTCTCACAAAAACAATGGAGTAAAGGCAAAAACTAACTGAGGGAGGTGGTTTGGAGGTCTGCAGGCCAGGAAAGTGAAGTGTATCACCCAGGAGGTAGAGGAACAAAGAGACAAAGATGCCAAAGTGAAAACTGTGAATTACTAGTCCCATGGCTGGGATAGGAGCAATCTCCCACTCTCAAAGTGAACAGCCTGGGTAAAACCTATGGTACACTGTGGCCAACTGAGAGGAGAATGGATGTCTTCCTCCCTCTGAAGAGAGGGGTTATGGCAGAGGGCAAAGAGAGGTTTCACTTTGGTGAGTTTGGCCAGCAGAACCCATTTTGAGTCTTGGCTCTGGCCAGACCAGAAACACCAGCAAGTGTAGGTTGTAAGAGACACCTCTGTGGAAAGGTTCACAGAAGAGTGCCATCTGCTGGCAGGATGTAAAAGAGTTTTCTGGACTCTCAATTCTAGGCATTCTTGGAACTGGACTGTGCCCCATAATTTTGACAACTTAAACTGGGCAATCTTGAGACTTAGAATAATTTGAACCAAAAATAAAAAAAGCTGTGAAACAAAACCACTAGGTGAGAGAAAGAAATTGACCATCAGACTAAATTCACCAACATAATCAGATGCCTATATATAAGCAAAAAGTTACAAGCCATACTAGGAAGATATGGCCAGCCAAAAGATCAAATAAAAAATGTTGAAGCGGGGAGTGTGACTAGCTCAGTGATTGAAATCCTGCTTCCCATGTACAAGGTCCTGGGTTCAATCCCCAGTACCCTCCAAAAAAAAAAAAAAATGGTAAAAAAAAAATACTGAAGAGACACGAGATTGAAGACAACTAATCAATGATGTTCTCACAAATCTCCAAAATAAATTCAAGGAGTTGAAAGAAAATATGGTCAAAGAGATAAAGATGATACTGGATGAGCATATAGAACAATTTGAAAGCCTGCAAAGAAAAATAACAAAGCTTGTGGGAATGAAAGACATAATGGATGAGATTAAAAATATATTAGAGTCATATAACAGCAGATTTAAATTTGTGGAGGACATAATTAGTGAATTGGAGGGCACAGCATCTGAATTTGAAAAGGTAGAAAAACAGAAAAAGAATGGAAAAGTGCAACAGTCTCAGGGAATTGAATAACAATGTGAACTACACAAACATTCATGTTATAGGTGTCCCATGAGGAGATTAAAATGAGTATGAGGCAGAAAGAATATCTGGGGAAATAATGACCAATAATTCCCCAGTGCTTATGAAAAAAGCATAAACATCAGTATCCAAGAAGATAAAAGGACCCCAAACAGAATAAATCCAAAAAGACCTACTTTCAGACACCAATATTCAGAATGACAATGCCAGAGATAAATAGAGGATTCTGAAAGCAGCAAGAGAAAAGAAATGCATCACATACAAGTGAAGCTCAATAAGACTAAGTGTCCATCTCTTATTAGAAACCATGCAGGGGAGAAGGCAGTAGTATGATAAGTAAGAATCTGAAAGAGAAAAAACTCCCAACCAAGAATTCTTCATCTGGCAAAACTGCCCTTCATAAATGAAGGTAAGTTTAAAATCTTCACAGACAAACAAAAACACAGTTTGTTGCCAAAATATTGGCTTCACAATAGATAAATGGGAGTGCTACAGTCTGAAAGGAAATGACAAGGGTGAGAGACTTGAAGAAGAGTGTAGAAATATAAATTCTTAGTAAGGGTAACTAAAAGGGTGAAAAGACAGATAATAGTAAGCTATGACAATGGAAAACCAAAGAATAAAGTTATCAAAGTAAGTAATGCCTTTACAATAATAATATTGAACATTAATGGATTAAAATTCTCAATCAAAAGACATAGACTGATAGAATGGATAAAGAAATATGAACCATTTACATACTGTCTACCAGAGATTCATGTTAGATGCAAGGAAACAGTCAGACTGGAACTGAAAGGTTAGAAAAAGATATTACACACAAATAGTTTTAAAAAATGATTTGGAGTATAGGACAAATAGATTTTAAATGCAAAACTGATATAAGAGATAAAGAAGGTCATTATATATTAATAAAAGGGGCAATTCAACAAGAAGAAATAGCAATTATAAATATTTATGAATCTAATTCGGGTTCCCCAAGATATATGAGGCACACACTGGCAAAGCTGAAGGGAGAAATTGATGTATCTACAATAATAGTTTGAGACTTTAAAACACCACTCTCAGCATTGGATGGAACACCTGTACAGAGGATAAATAATGAAAAGAGATCTTGAATAATATGAATAATGAAATAAACCTAAGAGACATTTATAGAGCATTTCACCCTAAAGCAGCAGGACATAAATTCTTTTCAAGTGCTCGTGGATCGTTCTCTAGCATAGACCATATGTTGGGTCACAAGACAGGTTTCAATAAATTTAAATGATTGAAATTATACAAAACACTTTGATCATAATGGGATGAAGCTGGAAATCAATAAGTATTGGAAAAAGGGAAAATTCATAAATATTTGGAGATTAAATAACACACTCTTAAATAATCAGTGTACCAAAGAAGAAATTGCAAGAAAAATCAGTAAATATCTTGAGACAGATGAAAACAAGAACACAACATACCAAAACTTATGGGACACAGCAAAGGCAATGCTGAGAGGGAAATGTATAGCCCTCAATGCTTACATTAAAAAAAAAAAGAAAGAGCTAAAATTGAAGATCTAACTGCACACCTGGAAGAACTAGAAAAAGAACAGCAAACAAATCCCAAACCAAGACAAAGGAAAGAAATACTAAAATCAGAGCAGAAATAAATGAATCAATAGAAAGAATCAAGAAAACCAAAAGGTGGTTCTTTGAGGAAATCAACAAATTAACAAACCCTTAGCTAGAGTGACAAAGAAAAGAGAGAAGATGCAAATAAATAAAATCTGAAATAAGAGTGGAGACATACCACTGGCCCCATAGAAATAAAAAAGATCATAAGAGGATACTATGTACAACTGTATATCAACAAACTAGACACATGGGTGAAATGGACAAATTCCTAGAAACACATGAGTAACCTATACTAACCCTAGAAGAAATAGAAGACCTTAACAAACCAATCACATGTAATGAGATTGAAACAGTCATCAAAATTGTCTGAAAAATGAACGTAATCCTCAACACTGAATTATATATTTGAGTGTGCTTAATAGAGGAAATATTAGGCTGTATATACTATACAAGAATAAAAATTTGAAAAAAAAACACAGCCCAACAACATAGTGCCATACAAAACAAACAATGAATCCTAATGTAAATCATGGACCATAGTTAATAGTACAATTATTAAAAACAATTCTATCTTCAATTGTAACAAATGTACCATACTAAGACAACATGTTAATAACAGGGTGTTATGAGGGAACTCTTTTATGCATGATTTTTCTGTAAACCTACAAATTCTCTGATTTTTCTGTAAATCTACAAATTCTATTATATATATAAAATAGGTCTTAAGAAAGAATGCATGATAGGAGAAGAAAAAAGAGGATCTCTCTTCAGTTTTCTTTTATTGTCATGAGAAGAATGAAAGCAGCTGACGTCTGGCATTGGTGGGTGGTTGTGGATTACTTTTGTGAATTCCTTTTATTTTTATAAACGCGAAGAAAGGATTTGAATCATTTTAAAAAATAGGGAAAACTTTTTTTTCATTTTAAAATTTTCAATTTAAATTTTAAATTGGTCTTGCTTGTCAAGGCAGTTTAAAATAATTCTCTTTGCTTATGTTAAATATCCCCAGTTGAGTTATCTCCAGTAAAATATGGCATGCGTGGATTTCAAAAATCTGAAGAGAATACCATCAAAAGTTTTTATTTTGTCTGGGGTGCTAGGTGAAATGGATGAAGTTTTAATGACTCATCTTTTTTTCAAAATGAAGTCTTTTTTTTTATTATTATTATGGGTAAAAATCAAAATTCTCACAATACATACAAACATTTGCAAAATGATATATAAATATATATGCATATATGTGTATTTGCTTACAAGAATGTTATATATATATATATATATACATATATTTTAAGAGGTGCTTAGATTACCCAAAATATTACACGGAACCCACCGAGATTCCCATGTTGCTCACCTCCCACACCTCCTACCACATCCCACACAAACATCTCCCACAAGTGTGGCCCACCATTCTCAATGAACTTACACATCCTGGAGCCTTGCCACCAACCATAGACCACAGTTCACACTGTAGACCACACTCTCTCCCACTCAGTTCTGAGTGGTGTGTGCTGATTTAAAATGGCCTACATCCGTTGCCTCTTTGACAAAATGAAGTCTTGATTTCATTTCTACTTCAGTTTTCAGACAGTAATTTGAAGCAACAATAGAGAAAATCTCAAGTTGCTACCACTTTTATTTGTGCATTTGTTTAGGTGAAGCCAGTTTGTAATTGAAAATCTGGCTTTGGGGGGGAAACTCTTCACTTTCCTAGCTTTTTATATGAACTGAATACTAAAAAACAAGAGTTTGAGTCCTTAAAGATTGAGGTATTCAGGTACTTTACCTTAATGTCTATTGAGAAATCAGGAATGTTCTCAAGTTTGCTTCATCTTCCTATGTGAAAACCAACTTCTTATTCTGTAGTACCGTCATCACAGTTTTATCCTAGATGTCCCTTGTTTCCTCACCATAAGTAAAATATTAAAATGAATTGCGGTTTTTGTGCATAAATTTTTAACTCCTTTAACCCATGTATACATACAAATACATGCACACCACACACGTACATATACACACACATATACATTTATACATGTATGTAAACATGTTTATGTGTATATAAATAGACAAACACATTTTCCATGACTCAGCAGCAAAGCAGAATGTTACTAACTGAATTTAAAAACATTTACCCTAAAAAATCTGAAGAAAGACATCTGTTAAGTCATTGTGTAATTTAAGTATTGCTCTTAAAAACCTTTCTCTCAGTATTAGAACAAGAAATATCTCTAGCTAAAAACACGAAGAAAAAGTAAATCTTGAACTTAGATTTCACAAGATTTTTTAAACAGAAGTAAACTCTGTTTCTTTAGCAATGTAGAGTTATTGATTATTCACTCCAAAGCTTTAAAAGATACTTTTAATGAAAACCCAAAAGTATAGTTTTAAGAAAGTCTTGATGATGCTGAAAATTTAATTCAAAAGTGCACATAGGGATATCTATTTCAACATGAAAAGTCATAAGCCTCCTATCTACATATAAGAGAATATGTAAAATTAAAGAAACAAATCTTCAAAATAGATGCAATTTTTTAAAGATCGTGGTTCATTGTTTGTATTCCCACAAAATCATTTCATATTGTTAACACATGCTGCCTTGAGTCTTTTACGTCTCTTACATTGCAGAAAGCAAGAAAATTTGAGGTACTCTATATTTCACCATGTACTTTGGAATGACCTCATAAGTAGTTGTATTTTGGGCTCTCAGATTCTCATTAACCCACTAATTTAAATGCCTTCATAGAACCAGAAAATTTATTCCAGCTTTTCACAATTTTGAAAATCTGTTTCAGACCTATGTGGAAATTCTACCACTATCTTCACGTAACATTTTGAAATACTCTTTTTGAATAGGAAAAGAAAAATAATATTCTCTTATTTTTCTCTATTCTCTCCTGACCCTCTTACTATAAATTTCTCTTCTAAAAATTTGTGATATAAATAGACCTTTTATTGTTCTGTCTGTGTCACCTAGATATATGCAAGACACTTACCTAGAATTAAAATAAAAGATATCGTAAAAATAGTTATGTATGCAAATGAAAATAGTTTAAGTAAGATATTCAACATACTCTATTTGTAAGGACTATTAAATAGGATATTGAGTCTCTGGGGTTTTATATCAATTTATTTATATATTGGAAAATACATGAAATAAAATGGATAGATTTTGAGTGAACAGTTTTATAAGTTTGTAAAAAATGTATATAGCATCTTATTCAATATTTAAAATATATAGAAAAGTTTAACCAATATTCTAATCAGTCCAGAAAGTTCTCTTGTGCCTTTGTGCTGCCAATCCACTATTCCCTTTCCTCCAAGTAAATCATTGACATAATATCTATAACCCTAACAATTTTGCTATTCTAGCACTTCCTTTAAATTAAATCACATGGTACGTGTTTGGCTTCTTTTGTTCAATACAATGTTTTGAAATTCATTCATGTTGTTATGTGTGCTATGTGTAGTTTCTTCTTTTTGATTGCGGAGTAGCTTTCCATGTTTTGAATACAGACACACAATTTGTTTATCCATCTCCTCTTGATGGACATTTATATTGTATCAGGTTTTGTCTATTAGAATAAAAGGGCTATAAAGATTTTTCTACTAAACTTTCTATTAAAATATATGCTCATTTCTCAGGGGTAAATATCTGATAGTAGAATTTCTGGGTCATAGGGTACATGTACGTAAAAATTTAGGAGAATTTACCAAATTGATTTCCAATATGTTTGTATTACATTTTTAGACCAATTTTATTAATACATATTAATAAAGCATACAATTTATCCAAAGTGTACAATCAATGGTATTTTTTAAATGAATTCAATAAACATAAGTCCCACCAGAATACTATACAAATACATGGAAAAGTATATGATTCTTATTTTTTATCACTCTGATATCAGACCCCACCTTAGTTGTTGTTTTTTTTTTTTGCCCTCATTGATGCATTTAATCCTTTCTTCTGGTGCATTATGCTGCTTCAATTCTTTTTTTTTTTTTTTTTTTTTGCTTACAAAAATGTTATTTATACAAATATATGTTTTAAAAGGTGCTTAGATTACCTAAATATTACATGGAACCTACAGGGATTCCCATGTTCCCCATCTCCCCCACCTCCCACAACATCCCACACAAACATCTCCCACAAGTGTGGCCCATCACCCTCAATGGACTTACACATCCTGGGGCCTTGCCATCAACCATAGGCCACAGTTCACACATAGACCACACTCTCTCCCACACAATTCTGAATGGTGTGTGCTGATTTAAAATGGCCTACATCCGTTGCCACAACGGCACTCAGGATAACGTCCAAGTCCCGTTAAAGCCCCTGTATTTCAACTGCACATCCCCTCCCTGCCCTGAAAGTGTCCAGTGGCCACCGGCTCCACCTCACTGTTATAATTTCTTCCATTGCTAGAGTCACCATATGTGTACAACAGAATACCATCAAGTCCACTCTAGTCCATAGTTCTTCCCCCAGTCCTGAGGGGACTGGGATGGTGATGTCCACTCCACCTCCAAGTGAGAGAGGGCTTATATCCCATGGATATGGTGGGTGGGATGCAGGCCCTCTCCATTCCCTGGGCTGGCCATTGTCCATCATTGTCTCCTCACCAGGTGACTTGGATGAGTCCATTGAGCTGTAGGGTAGGAGTTGCAGCTCCACCGAGATTCCACACACACCTGGCACATAGGTAGGCCAGAGGCTCCAGTCTCTGGAAGTATACCTAAGAACTCCAGCATCACATATAGGTTTGAATAGAAGGGACTGATGAACCATGTGCAGGGAGGACTTATTTGAGTCCAATTCTGTCACTCTCAGAAGCACAGATTCCAAAATAGAGCCCACTGATAAGGTGTCACTCTATGGGGCTATTCCCACTTATATAGGACCTAGGTGTCTCCAGAGCTCTCAGGAGCCCCTCTATGTGGGGTGATATGCACTTTGATGCTCTATGAGCTCCTACTGAGGTGTGTATAAGTGTTACCTCTGGGATGACCTCCCGATTCTTTTTGAAGTCTCTTAGCCACTTGAACTCATTTGTGTTTACCTTTTCCCCCTTTTAATCAAGGTCTTTTTCCAGTCGCATTGCCAGTTGGCACTTGGTATTAATCCCTCGTTGCCAGGGAGGCTCATCCCTGGGAACCATGTTGGGGGGAAGGTAATGCATTCATATGCTGAGTTTGGCTTAGAGAGAGGCCACAATTGAGCAACAAGGAGGCTCTCAGGTGGCAACCCTTAGGCACCCCATAACAGTAAGCTAAGTTTCAGTTACAAGAGCAAAGACTAATAAGGGTAGTCATCAAAAACAAGAACTCATCAGTGGGCCATCCTCTTTTGACAGACACTGTCTCTGTACTCAGAAGACTGTTGCTGCTCCCTTAGAGAATGTGGTAGAGCTCTCCAGGCTAGGAATTCAGATTCATTCATTTATTGTGTGATTGTCCACCCACAGTGACCATGCCCCATCCTTTGATAATTTGAACAGTTTTGTATATCTTTCATGTATATTCAGATGAACTTACTCCCATGAACCCCCCCTCCCAGATATCCCCCACCAATAATCCCCTGCAGCACCCATTGTAACCCTTCTGTAATCTAAATCTTCCATGAACATGTAGCCCATATAATAATCAAATACACTTAATAGGAAAAAGAAACAACAATGATAAGCTTACATGCAAGAGAGAAACATAAGGAAACTCAGGAAAAAAAAAAACAAAAAAAACAAACAAACAAACAATCAAAGAAAACAAAACAAAATATAATTAGTGGATTGGGACATTTAAAAAAAATGGAAAAACAAAACAAAAGAAATGCCTTTTAAAAAATTATTCTTTTTTTCCTTTTATCACTGTGTTATCGGATGTTCAGTGTGTCGTGACGCCCTCCCCCTCTCAATCCCCAGTGTCTCCCAAATTTTCATTTAATTTTCAAAGTTTTAGGTCACAGCAAAGTCACACATGGAATACCAGAGACTCCCAGATACCAACCACCCCCTTCCCCACCCCATATTAAAACCCTTTTTTTTTTTTGATGTTAGCATTGTTATAACTGTTATACAGATAGCAAAATATAGCAACTAAACATTGTCAATGATTTACAGTATAGTTTACAATTTAGACGATACAGTTTAATAAGTTTTGATGATATTTACCATGTCCTGTGTCCATTACTGTAAGGTAATGAAAAAACCTTTCCCATGACCACTAAATTCCCCATTAGATCTTAACTGTTCCTTGCTCCCCACCTCCCTGGTGCACATGAAACTCCCCTGTCTTGACTCATGGAATATCAAGATTCATAGTTACATGCCCTGGGTATTTGAATCTGCCCTTCCTAATCTATCCACCTATCAACCCTGCACCACCAATCCCAGTAATATCACTACCCATCTGTCCTATCCTTCAATATGCAACTATACTCTATCCCTTTACCATAGATTATGTCCATATGGGTGATGGATCAAAGCCTGCTCTTCTCTTTCTCTCCCTTGTTAACCTATCTTTCAGACAATGGTTCTCAGAGACTGCTCACTTTCCTCAGTTCCAATCAGTGAGGTCATATACTGTTCATCCTTCAGTGCCTGGCTTGCTTCACTCAACATAAGGTCTTCAAGATTCATCCACATTATTCCATGTTTTAGCACTTTATTCCTTCTTACAGCTGAGTAATATCCCATTGTATGTATGTAACACATTTTGCTTATCCATTCTTCTGTTGATGGGCACCGGGGCTGATTCCAACTTTTGGCAATGGTGAACAATGCTGCTATGAACATTGGTGTGCATATATCTGTTTGTGTCTTTGCTTTCAGTTCTTCTGGGTATATACCCAGCAGTGGAATTGCTGGATCATACGGAAGATCTATTGTTAGTTTTCTGAGGAACTGCCAAACTGTCCTCCACAGTGGCTGGACCATACCACAGTCCCACCAGCAGTGGATAAGGGTTCCTATTCCTCCACATCCTCTCCAACATTTAGTGTCTGTTGTTTTTTTAATAGTTGCCATTCTGATGGGTGTAAGATGGTATCTCATTGTAGTTTTGATTTGCATTTCCCTGATAGCAAGCAATGTTGAACATTTTTTTTCATGTGCTTTTTAGCCATTTGTATTTCTTCCTTGGAGAAGAGTCTTTTCAGGTCACTTGCACATTTTTTAAATGGGTTGTTTGTCTTTTTATTTTCAAGGTGTAGGATTTCTTTATATATGTAGGATATTAGGCTCCTATCAGATATATGGTTGCCAAATATTTTCTCCCATTGGGTAGGCTGCCTTTTTATTTTCTTAATAACATTCTTTGAGGTGCAGAAGTTTTTAATTTTGATGAGATCCCATTTATCTATTTTTTCTCTTGCTGCTCATGCTTTGGCTGTGAAGTTCATGAAACCATTTCCTATTACAAGGTCCTGTAGATGCTTCCCTACATTATCTTCCAAGGTCTTTATGGTTTTGGCTCTTATATTTAGATCTTTGATCCATCTTGAGTTGATTTTTGTATAAAGCGTGAGATGGTATTCTGCTCTCATTCTTTTGGATATGGATATCCAGTTCTCCAAGCACCACTTGTTAAAGAGGCCACTCTCTCCCAACTGAGTGGGCTTCATGGCCTTGTCAAATATCAGATAACTGTATATGCAAGGATCTATATCAGAACTCTCAATTTGATTCCATTGGTCAGTAGGTGTATACTTGTGCCAGTACCACGCAGTTTTGATCACTGTAGCTTTGTAGCATGTTTTAAAGTCAAGTAGTGTGATACCTCCCACTTCATTTTTCTTTTTCAATATGTCTTTGGCAATTTGGGGCCTCTTGCCTATCCAAATATATTTTGTGGTTAGTTTTTCCAGTTTCTTAAAAAATACAGTGCTGACTTTTATTGGGATTGCATTAAATCTGTAGATTAGTTTGGGTAGGATAGACATCTTGATGATGTTAGTCTTCCTATCCATGAACAGGGAATATTTTCCATTTATTTAAGTCTTCTTTGATTTCCTTTAACAGTGTTGTGTAGTTTTCTGTATATAAGTCCTTTACATCTTTAGTTAAATTTATTCCTAAGTATTTGATTCTTTTAGTTACTATTGTAAACAATATTTTTTTTCCTGATTTCCTCCTCAGTTTGCTCATTATTAGTGTATAGAAATGCTACTGATTTTTGAGCATTGATCTTATAGCCTGCAACATTACTGAACTCTGTTATGTATAGGATCATGTCATCTGCAAATAATGAAATTTTTACCTCTTCTTTTCCAATCTGGATGCCTTTTATGTCCTTTTCTTGTCTCAGTGCTCGCGCAAGTACTTCTAAGATAATGTTAAATAAGAGTGGTGATAGTGGGCATCCTTGTCTAGTTCCCAATCTCAGAGGGAAGGCTTTTAGTATTTCACCATTGAAAATGATGTTAGCTTTGGGTTTTTCATATATACCCTTTATCATATTCAGAAAGTTTCCATCTATTCCTATCTTTTGTAGTGTTTTTATGAGGAAAGAGTGATGTATTTTGTCGAATGCTTTTTCTGCATCTATAGAGATGATCATGTGTTTTTTTTCTTTCAATCTGTTTATGTGGTGTATTACATTGATTGATTTTCTTATATTGAACCATCCTGGCATACGTGGGATGAAACCCACTTGGTCATGGTGTATAATCCTTTTGATATGTTGTTGAATGCGATTAGCAAGTATTTTGTTAAGGATTTTAGCATCTAGGTTCATTAGAAAAATTGGTCTGTAATTTTCCTTTCTTGTGGTATTTTTATTTGGTTTTGGTATTAGGTTAATGTTGGCATCATAGAATGAGTTAGGCAATATTCCTTCTATTTCTGATTTTTGGAAGAGCTTAAGTAGAATTGGTGTTATCTCTTTCCGGAGTGTTTGGTAGAATTCAGCTGTGAAGCCATCTAGTCCTGGGCTCTTCTTAGTTGGGAGGTTTTTGATGACTGAGTCTATCTCTTTACTTGTAATTGGACTGTTGAGTTCATCTATTTCTTCTTTCATCAATGCAGGCTGTTTGTGAGTTTCTAGAAAATTGTCCATTTCCTCTAAATTATCATCTTGTTGGCATATAATTTTTCAAAGTTATATTTCAAAGTTTATTTCTGTGGGGTCAGTAGTGATATCCTCTTGCTCATTCCTTATTTTATGTATTTGCATCTGTTCTCTCTTTTCTCTGTTAGCCTGGCTAAGGGTTTGTCAATTTTATTGATATTCTCGAAGAACCAGCTTTTGGTTTTGTTTATTGTTTCCAGTGCTTTCTTATTCTCTATTTCATTTAGTTCTGCTCTAATCTTTGTTATTTCCTTCTTTCTACTTCCTTTAGGTTTAGTTTGTTGTTGTTTTCCATTCCCTCCAAGTGTGCAGTTAGGTCTTCAATTTTAGCTCTTTCTTTTTTTTTAATATATGTATTTATGGCTTTGAACTTCCCTCTCAGGACTGCTTTCGCTGCATCCCATAGGTTTTGATATGTTGTGTTGTTGTTTTTATTAGTTTCAAGGTAGTTACTGATTTCTTTTGAGATTGCCTCTTTGACCCACTGTTTGTCTAAGAGTGTGTTGTTTAACTTCCATATCCTTGTGCCTAACCTGTTTCTCTGGCCTTTAGTGATTTCCAATTTCATTCTGTTGTGGTCAGAGAAATTACTTTGTATAATCTCAATCTTTCTGAATTAATTGAGAGTTGTTCTATGGCCTAGCATGTGGTCTATTTTGGAGTATGTTCCATGTGCACTCGAGAAGAATGTAAATCCTGCTGTATTTGGGTGTAGTGTTCTGTGTATGTCTATTAAGTCCAGGTCTTCTAATGTATTGTTGAGTGCCTTTGTTTCTTTATTGATTCTCCATCTAGATGTTCTGTCTAATGATGATAATGATGTATTGAAGTCCCCTGCTATATTTGTAGAGGCATTTATTTCTCCTCTTAGTTTTTCCAGAGTTTGCTGCACGTAATTTGAGGCACCCGATTAAGTGTGTGAATGTTGATGATTTTTCTCTCTTGAGAGATTACGCCTTTTACTAGTATGTAGTGTCCATCTTTGTCTCTTACAATAGTTTTGCATTTAAAGTCTATTTTGTCTGATATTAGAATAGCTACTCCTGCCCTTTTTTGGCTATGTTAGCTTGTAAAATGGTATTCCAGCCATTCACTTTCAGCCTCCTTGAATCCCTTTGTTGAAGGTGGGTTTCTTGTAGACAGCATATAGATGGATCATATTTTCTTATCCATTCTGCCAATCTGTGTCTCTTGATTGGTGAATTTAATCCATTAACATTCAGTGTTTTTACTCGTAATGAATTTCTTACTTCAGCCATTTTTTCTTTGGGTTAATGTATGTCATATGTTGTTTTGTTTCTCTTTTTGTCTTTTCAGTTGTTTTTAAACTCTCCTCCAACTATCTTTCCCTTGTTTTTTCCTTTCACCTTGTAGAGATTCCTTTAATATTTCTTGAAGTGCAGGTTTCTTATTGACATACTCTTAATTTCTGTTTATCTATGAATATTTTGAACTCTCCATCATTTTTGAATGCCAGTTTTGCTGGATAGAGAATTCGTGGCTGGAAGTTTTTTTCTTTTATTATTTGGACTATGTCATACCACTGTCTTCTTCTGTCATGGTTGCGGCTGAGAAATCAGCACTTAATCTTATTGTGCTTCCCTTGTATGTGATGGTTCTCTTTTCTCTTGCTGCCTTGAGTATTTTCTCTTTGTCTTGAGCATTGGACTTTTTGACAAGTATATGTCTTGGAGTTGGCCTGTTGGGATTTATACCATTTGGGGTGCACTGTGTTTCTTGAATCTGCACATCCATCTCTCTCAATAGGGTTGGGAAGTTTTCAGCCATTATTTCCTTTAACACTCCTTCTGTTCCCTTTCCCTTCTCTTCTCCTTCTGGGATGCCCATAATGTGTATGTTTGTGCATTTTGTGTTATCGGTTAATTCCCTGAGTCCAAGCTGGATTTTTTTCTATCTTTTTGTCTATCTGTTCTACTATCTCTTTGATTTCAGATGTATTGTCTTCCATATCACTAATTCTTTTCTCTGCCTGTTCAAATCTGCTGTTATGTGAATCCAGCGTCTTTTTTGATTTCTTGTATTTGCCATTGTTCACCATCATATCCATTATCTTTTTAGGCATGTTTGCAATTTCTTCAGTACGTTCTCCCAGTGTCTTCTTTATATCCTTAATCTCTTCCTTCAATTCTTTAAGTTGGTCCATGATATTTGTTTGGATAGCTTTGATTAGTTTTTCAATGTTCTGCATCACTTCCTGGTTTTTAATTTGTTCATTGGACTGGTCCATGTTTTCCTGTTTCTCAGAGTCATTTGTATTTTTTTGTTGCCCTCTGGTCATCATATTATCTTGATGGGTTTGTTCAGTTGATTAGCTTTTCTCTATGCTCTAAAGTTTTATTTAGCTGGTGGTTCTGCGTGTGTGTTAAGTTTTCTCTTTGGCACTTTTTCTTCGTATTTTATTTCCTTGCTTCTTTCTATGTTCCCTTTCTGTCCACGCCATTGAACCTCACAGATAGATGTCCCAAGCTTCTCATTCCACGCGTGCACAGCACAGGCTCCTGGGCAGCACCTCGTCCACAATCCGCCTTGCTCTGGGAGCTTGCAGTGTGTGCCCTCCTACACTAACGCCATCTTGGCCCCTCCTCCATCAATGGTATTTTGTATAATCACATAGCGGTATGTTCATCACTTCAGTCATTATTAGAGCATTTTCATTATTTCAATAATAATAAGAAAAAACAACAGACAAATAAACAAACAAGAAAATTCCTCGTCTCTCAATCTCCTCCACTATACACAGCTGCTGTTTCTGTCTATTCGGTCCAAAGTGTATAATAATCAATGACCTTTAGCATAATCACAGTGTTGTACATTCATCATCTCAAAAATTTTGGAACAATTTTATTTGTGCATGTAGGATGTTATGATTTGAGATTTTATTCCTAATGATATTTAGGTTATTGGAACTATTTGTTAAAAAGTTTGTAAATTCTCCATTAAGTTAACTTTGAAACTTTGTTAAAACTCATTTAAATTATCTCTTTTCTTCTGCAGAATTTATAGCAGCATGTTTTGTTGGCTGACTTTCTTTCAGCTTTTTTGTTTTTTATAATATCTTTATTTTGCTTTAATTTTTTAAGTACGTATATTTCCAAGGATAAAAAAAATATGGAATGATCATTTCCTTTATTATTTCAGCATTATAAAGACATTCCATTATGTTCTGCCTTGCATTGTTTCTCTTGAGGAGTTAGCCCTCATTCTTATTATTGTTCCTCAGTGTATTTTATATCTATTGCCTCGTTGTTTTTATGATTTTAATTTTGATTTTTGTTTTTCAGAATTATATCTTTAGTATGCCTAATTATGTTTGAGTGTGTGTATATAAGTGTTTTATTAATTATGCTTTTAGAATTAAAGATTAAGATTTTTCAATGTTGTGGTTTTGTCAAATTCTCTACCTCTTTCTGATAGTCTGAATAACCCATATTAACAGTTCAATATTGTTGCACGAGAGACTCATGTTCTTGCATTTCTTCAATTAAACCAAGCCAATTTTGCCAGTCAGATCATTCAAAATGAACTTATCACACATTGTGTTGTCTTCACCTTAATTTTTTGTTATTTTGTTTTAGTTATTCCATCATTCCTTACCAGGCACTATTGCTTTGTGGTGGGAGACATGGGTTTGAACCTGTTTTGTGTGTGTTTAAATATGAAATCAGAAATTGATTTTCATATTTCCCAAAAATAAATCAATCATTTAATTGCCTTATATATCTCTTAAATCAAGTAAATATTCATTTTGGGAACCATATAAAAAGTCACCCTTCCACCAGAAAGTAAGAAATTCCATCAATTAACTTTTTAAATGAAGCTTCTGTGTAATGGTGACTGAAACAGGAAATGGTAAAACTACCAAACACACACACACACACATCAAATTGTTTAAATAGTTACTTATATACATGAACTATAAAGAATATCTACAATATTTAATATGAGTTTTGACCCACGGAAAGTAGCTTAACCTTGAGGTGTAAGAGTTATTATATAAAGGTTCCTTAAGGAAATGAGGCAATGTCTATTTTTTTTTAAAACAAGACCTGAATGAGAAGAAGAAGAAGAAAGCAAGCTAGCTAAAGAGAAGTGAGACAAGTTTTTCAGACAAGTGAAGCCTCAGAAGTGGAAGAAAACATAAGGGGTTTGAAGATAACTGAAAGAAACCCAGAGTGACTGGGAAGAAAAGAATATAATTGAAGTACTGCAACCAGATGAATTTGACTATATAATCAGACTCAGATCATGACCTATTAAAGATTTTTATTTCAATTAACAACATATAACTATTAACTGGGATTAAACTGAGGAGAAACACAATGAGGTTTATATTTTAAGAAGTCTACATTTCATTGGGTTTGGGGGGTGGAGGTGAGTTTCTATGTGAAGACCAATTATCTATGCAAGTAGGAATAAACTAACATAGATATTCCCTAGCTAGAATATTCAGTTTTCCTCATCTCAAGTTGAGGTAACATTTGGCCAAGGGCTAGCACATAAATTTTATGAGCCTTCTTGGCAGTTAGGTGTATGGTCATGTGACTGAGTTCTACCAAAGAATTGTATGTGGAAGTGATAGGAACCTAGTCTAGCCATGGCTAATAAAACTGTTCCACCTATGCTTCTCTCTGTTTCTTCTCAGGAAATACAAGGAACACATTTTTTTTCTTTTGCTTTTTTTGAAAAACAATTTCATTGAGATATATTCAC
The DNA here is from genome assembly GCA_026826555.1 of Tolypeutes matacus. NCBI lineage: Eukaryota > Metazoa > Chordata > Mammalia > Cingulata > Chlamyphoridae > Tolypeutes > Tolypeutes matacus. The sequence goes on from JAKSZT010038599.1 coordinate 28,444,892, forward strand.
ATACCATACAATCAATACAAAATATACAGTCACAGGTCTTTAGTATAGTTACAGTGTTGTGCATTCATCCCACAAAAAATTTTAGAACAATTTCATTACTCCAAAAAGAAAACCCCACACCCCTTAGCAGTCACTTCTTAATCCCTCTATCCTCCCCCAGACCTACATAACCACTAATCTAATTCCATCTTTATAAATTGATTTATATTGACATTTTATATAATGGAGTCATACAATATGTAATACTTTGTGTCTGGTTTCTCTCACTTAGCATAATGAGTGTTTTGTTTTTTTGCCTGATATTAACATCTTGTATCATTAACATTCATTTGCTCACTTTCAAAGAAAAACAGTCATATATGCACTATTACCCATATTCCTATTTTACATGAGGTTTCACTATCCTATACTGTCCCATGTTATATTTTTTAGCTTTCCTTCTAGTAATATGCATGACCTTAGAGACCTTAAATTTTCCCTTTCATCCACGGTCATACCCATATAATAGCACTGCTAGTTACAAACACTATGATGTGCTTTTACCATTTCTATTCATTTCCAAAGATTTATGAACAATCTTTTTACCAACCCTGCACAGATTAACCCTCAGTTTCCATTCTCCACCAGTATTCTATTTTCTGGTGACCCATACATTCTAGTTAACTCCATGAGTTTATCCAGTATATCTAGTTCATAATAGCTCAATCACACAGTTTTTGTCCTTTTGTGTCTGGCTTGCTTCACTCAACATAATATCCACCAGGTTCATCCGTGCTGTCACATGCTTCACGACTTCACTTCTTATAGCTGAATAATATTCCATCGTTTCACTGCTCTTTACTGACCACTTAGAATACAGGCTTTTATTTTGTCGGGTGTTTTTTTTTTTTTTTTTTTACATTTTATTTTATTTTTTAAAGAAGTTTTAGATTACAGAGTTACATAAAAAATATAGGGGATTCCTATCTTACCCACTCCCTCCCCCTCTCACATTTTCCCCTATTAATAACATCTTAATGAGTGTGGTACATTTGTTACAATTGATGAACAAATATTGGAGCATGCTTGTAACAATGGTCTATAACTTACATTATGGTTTACACTTTGCATCATACAATTTTATAGGTTTTGACAAAATGTATAATGGCCTGTATCTGTCTTTGCAAAACCATGCAGAACAATTTCAATGCCCTAAAAATGTCCTATGTTCTACCTATTCTTCCCTCCCCTTCCCCTCAGAACCTCTGGTAACCACTATCTTTATGTCATTGTTACAAGATCTTCCGTTACTACAATAATAATAAGACTTGTTGTTTTCTTGTTATGAAACAAGAGAAATAGTCCCTCATTGCATTCTACGTCCTAACAAGTTAAGTATATTTGGGCTTTTTCTTTACCTTGTTTATTTATTATGATTTTTTCCCTCCTCCTTCTGTTGAATTCTTTGATTTCTTTTTTTGGTACCCTTTCTTTTATTCCTTCCCACCGCCAGTGAACACATTACTTAATAAGGAAGAGCATACATGAGGCTGGATCATTGCCAACATTTGTACCTCTCCAGATTATTAGGAAATCAAGAAATTGTCTATTGTGATACTCATTTGTGGATGTTTGTTACATCAGTTACCCTAAACTAATGCACAAGCTTTGACTAAATGTTTAAAATGAGTTTATTTGATACACAACAACTTTAAAAGTAGTTGAAGATTGTTATTCATGTCATCTATTTTTGTTTTATCTAAGCTGAGAATTATCAATTATCTAAGATGTTCTTTGTATTATAGTGGCAATACTTTATCATGCTGTTTATACTTTGTGGTCACAATAGACTAATCCCATTTTTCAAAAATCAGCTTCATTTGGATATAATATGCAGAAAATCAAATTTAGTAATTATAAAATCATGATTCTTTGAATTTTGACAAAGATAAGCAGTCATGCAAAGACTACCACAATCATGACCTAGAACATTTTCATTACCCCTAACAGTTTCCTCCTTACACACTTTACCTGCTACTCTTATAAACAAGACAAATCAGTCATTAATTTTGTTCTTTTCTTATAGTTTTGCCTATTCTAGCATGTCATATTAATGGCATTACAGTTTATAAAATATTTTGTTTCTGGTTTCTGTCACTTAGCATGATGCTTATGAGATTCATCCATGTTATTGAATATATCAGAAGTATGAGCTTTTTTATTCCTGAGTCGAAATCCCTTATATGACTCTGCCACAAGTTTTTTTTTTTATCCTTTCACATGTGGATGGATGTTGTGCAGCATCTACCTGGGCACTTCTGTATCATTCACTATGGGAATTAATAGGCAAAGGGAACTGATAGATCAAGAAGTTCCTGCATCCATGTAATAAAGTTCTTTGTCTCCAAACCAGAGTATTCTGCCAGCAACTAATGAAAGTGTGACAGGCAAATTTTATAGCTTTCAAATAGGGTAAAATCTGTGCTTTTTTTGTAATATCCTTTGTTGATGCTTATTGCAGTTGCTGATTAGTTCAAACTCATTCTCCTTGGGGTTTTATGTTTGGTTCTCTTTTAGTCATCTTCCATTTGTTCTATGGAGTTGACCTGATTTACATCAAATGATTCAATATTTAACTTTTACTAATAACCTCCAAATATTTATAAGCTATTTGGGTACTACTCTTGAAATCTAAACTTGTATAACCTACCATCTACCTGGATATCCCCCCTGCTTATCAAATGTGCATATCAAACAAATTATACCCCTGATTAAATTGATTAAACATACCACATAGCATGTTTCTGGTCCTAAATATGTCAGTGAACACTCTTCTTCCATTTATTCACTAAGAGCTTTTCCATTACTGAACTCAATCTTAATTATTAAATCTTACAGCTTACATATCAGCCATCTGTTTTCAACCTGATGCTATTTCTTATTCCTTATTTTTATTGAATAAGTTTCAGAGATATTGTGGCAGAAATAATAAATAGAAAGAAAATAAAAATATGTTAAGGGAGAATTAGGAGATATTTGGAGAATAAATTAAAAAGCTTTATCACATATTGAATAGTAGGAGAGAAAGAAAGACAGAGAGAGAGATTGAAAATAACTCCAAGTTTGTTAGATTTGCCATACATATATAGATAAGAAGAGAAAATACATTGGGAGAAGAATGAGTTTAACATATAAGGAAAACCAGCTATTTTAGGTTCTTTTACAAATATTTCCACATTTACTGCTCAGTATAAAACTATAAACTAACTAACTATAATACTATTTTCCCTTAGTGCAAATTACATTTCTGAGCATTCTATTTACTTATAAAGTCACCTGTCTGCTAGGTGTTTAAACTGGGTTTAAAGTCTGCATTTTCATGAATTGAAAACCTGTGTTATTCAATCTTTTCCCATACTTAAAAGTAAAGTGTAATATGCACATAACAAATGATTTACTTACTATACTTTTATAATAAATTAGAAATAAGATTTTTTTAAATGCACAGAAATATTGTGAAACCACTTTTAAATAGCCCTATAGAATATTTCATGAATTACTGAATAAAAATTTGTTAGTGATTTGCATTATAGTGTATGGATATTTGAGGCATATTTTGTTATGGTTTGTAACATTGCATTCTAAAATGCAATATTTAGAAAAGGTAAATTAAATATTACTTTTATATAAATGTTATATATATATTTAAGACATTATTAATTTTGAGATGGACCAAATTTTTACATTAGGACATTGAGAAATTCACTTACTTTTCTTCTTTTTGTATTTTATTATTTCATTTTAGTAAAGACTTATTAAAACGTCTTTACCATGAACTGCTGGTTTGTGAAAAGTTTGGGTGAGGGAAAATGAAGATCTGTAGTGACATTAAATGTGATTAAACAAAGAAAAAAATGAGTATGTAAAACATGTTGCTTCTTTATGGTAATTTTTATGTGATTAATAGAAACTAATAAATTCAAACAATGAGCATTATATCAGCAAGTAATCCAATCATTTCTAACTCAAATTATGCTGCTTTTTTTCCCATTCTTCAGCTTATAACACATCTGAGAATTTACAAATGGGGGATGGTTAGATTTGTGGTGTTAGGGATGGCTATTCTGACCTCATGCTATTGTATATTTTCCAATGTTTTCCTTAAATAATTAATCCATTCGATGGTCTTACTTGTTCTCAACCATTTTAATAAATTAGTAATAAAGAACATATAGAGACAAACTTATATCTGCCAGTATACTAGTCCATCAATTATCAAATATGTGTTAAGAACCTTAAGTCATGGTGCTATAAGGCTATGGGGAATAAAACTATATGGAAAAATTACATAAATATCTGCTTTCTAGGAAAAGCAGGTACTTTAAAATAAATATAATCAAATATTTGAATAATTGAAAATATACAATGTACTTAAATGAAAACATATTTATATAAGAGTTACATAGGAAGGGTTTTGAAACCTAGATATGAAATAAGATGAAGAGCTAGCTAGGTAAAGGGAGAGAAGATGAATATTCCAGATGAGGGCTCTAAAATTGCATGTGAGTTATCTACTGAATGAAGTCCCTTATGGATAGCAGGAGAATGCAACTAAAGGACTGGAGTAAGATAACATTAGAAAGAAATGAAGGAATCCCTTCATGCAGGACTTTTAGGAATTATTAAGGACTTTTAAATCAAATAACAGTGGATTTCTATTGGAGTCTTAATCTGAGAAGTATCAAGATGAGTCTTGCCTTTTAAGAAAATCATACTGGATTGTATGGGGTGATGTAGGGCTGGGGAAGGAAGGTGAGGAAAGGGGGAAGAGTGAGTATGACTGGCTATGCAGAGAATTTTTATATGGCTACTGCTGTAATTAGTAGCTGGTCTAAAGTAATGGCCTTGGAAATAAATTTGAATAAATTTCTATTCCCTACACAAAATATATGAATTTGCTTCCTTTCAAATCAAAGCAACTTTTATCCAAGAGTTCCTGCTTATCCCCAAATCTGAAGTGTCTTCTATTTCCTACTCACACAACTAGATACTTTTACCAACCTCCTCAATGTTTAGAGATAGCCCAAAGAATAAGTTCTAGACAAAGAAAGGTAAGTGGAAGAGATTGACACCTATTTCAGACTTGCACAGTATAAACCTCCTGTGTATATTCCTCCATGATGTTTCCCCGTTCCTACAGGCTGGATTGGATAAGAGTCCCATGGCAATCTTGAAAGCCACCTGTTAAAGATGGCAAAGCCCATTTCAGAATGGGTCTTTCCAACTGTTTCACATTCCAGTATTTTTGAAAGCACAGGAAATTTTCTATTTTGTTTTACACATATTAAATGCAGACATCTATTTATAACAGCAATTAATCTAACTAATTACACAACTTTAGAATTCATACAACATGAGTTTAGCTCAATGAATGATAACCTTTACATTGTTTAATATCAAAGGCCATATGTCTACAAAGATTTCTTTTCTCTAAGCTAAAAATTCAATTATCTGAACTGTTTTTCATTAGCCATGATGACCAGATATTTCACTATGCTGTTTAGTATCCTTTGTGATTTCATTTTATTTTAAAAAAATATAGTCCTTATACTAAAGACAGTAGACTGAGATGATCACCAAACATGTTTTAGACATTATATATCTGTTTAGATACCTTAAGTTCACAATAACTTTTATTAGCAGTCAAATGAAACTTTAACTCTTATGTAATATATTTTCCCTTATAGAAGTGTATTTAAATAACTTGTTTGGTATACAAATGTATTAATTAGGGCTTTCTAGGGAAACAGAACCAACAAGAGATATCTGTCAATAGTATGAGATTTTATAAGAGTCTCTCACGTGATGGTAGGGAGGCACAAGTCCAGGTTCTACAGACAGGCTGCAAACCAGGGGCTCCAATGAAGTCCAGTGAAGGTCCTTGATGAGTTTCTGGGAGATGCTGGCTGTCTAAAGACAAGCTTAGCAATTCTCTCTCAATGATGAAATCACTTCGCTGTATAAGGCATTCAACTAATTGGATAAAGCATCACTCATTGCTGATGGCAAACTTCCTGGCTGATGTACATGTAATTAGCTATCTGTGTAGTAACTCATTGGTAATTAAAGTCCATAAATATCCTTGTATTACAATTAGCCCAGTGATTGCTTGACCAAACAACTGCACACAATAACCTTGCCGAGTTGATACATTAGCTTAACCATCACAGTCCGCCCCTTGTCAACTTGGCAAACATACATATTAACTTAAACCATGCTCAGTCTCTAAGCAAAAACAATAAAAGACAAGCATATATATCTCTTTCCATCTAACAATGTCCAACTCTCCTGCGTACAACCAGAAACACATTAATTCCCTACAGAAGAGGGTGCAAGACCTTGGATAATATTCACTCCTAAACTTGACATCCTTAAATATCATTACATAAAACTAATACAACTGGTCATATGATAAAGAAAAAGATTGGGGAAGAAAACAAAGAAATTCATTTTGTGTACATATACAAGCATACTTATAACTAAACAAGGAAGAAAGACTCATGACCATTACAGTCCTTGCTTCTGTAACTGGTCATGTGGTTGAAGTTCATATTTATCACTACTTTGTTACACTACCCATTCCATATTCTTGTTACCCTCAGCAAGCACTTCAGCTGGCCATGATTCTTTACCTGGTAGGGTGACCTACCTTTCATTCCTCAGTCAAATGATTTTAAGAGATTCCCCAAGAGGCTGAAGCCGTGGACTGTGAAAGAGAAGGTAACATGGCAGAGGTGGTGACCACGGGCATTTGGGCTACTTCCTCATGTAACTTACTTGTGCCTTCAGGACCTGCTCAAGCCCTATCTCGTATATACCACTTCCACTTTATTATGGAGTGCAGTTGTGCAAGCCCAACTTTATGGTTTGGTGGGTCAGACAATACCCAGCTCATGATAGGCAACACAGGTCTCATGGTAACTTGATGGCCCATGGTTAAGTGTTCAATCTCTACTAAGGCCCAGTTGCAGGCCAAAAGCTGTTTCTCAAAAGGAGAATAGTTATCTGCAGAGGATGGCAGGGCTTTGCTCCAAAATCTTAATGGTCTGCATTGTGATTCTCCTAGAGGGGCCTACCAAAGGCTCCAGGCAGCATCTCTAATTGCCACTGAAACTTCCAGCACGATTGGATCTGCTGGATCATATGGCCCAAGTGGTAGTGCAGTCTGGACATTTTGCAGAGCCTCCTCTTGTTCTGGTCCCCAATCAAAACCACAGACAGCTTTTGTGGTCCCTTGATAAATGGGCTAGAGTAGCACACCCAAATGAGAACTATGTTGTCTCCAAAATCTGAAGAGACCAACTAAGCACTGTGCCTCTTTTTTGGTCATAGGAGGGGGCAGATGCAACAGCTTATCCTTCACTTTAGAAGGGATATCTTGACATGCCCCACACCACTGGATACCTAGATATTTCAATGAAGTAGAAGGCCCCTGTATTTTTGTTGGATTTATCTCCCATCCTCTCTCATGCAAATGCCTTACCAGTAAGAGTCTTTGCTACTTCTAACTCACTAGGTCCTATCAACATGATATCATTAATATAATGGATCAGCGTGATGTCTTCTGGGAGGGAGAGATGATCAAGTTCCCTGCAGACAATATTATGACACGGGTCTAGAGAGTTGATATATCCCTGAGGCAGACCAGTCAAGGTATACTGCTGTCCTTGCCATCTGAAAGCAAATTGTTTCTGGTGGTCCTCACTAATGGCAATTGAGAAAAAAGCATTTGCCAGATCAACAGCTGCATACCAGGTACCAGGGAAAGTGTTGATTTGCTCAAGCAATGATACCACATCTGGGATAGCAGCTGCAATTGGAGTCACCACCTAGTTAAGTTTATGATAATCTACTGTCATCCTCAAAGATCCGTCTGTTTTCTTCAGAAGTCAAATAGGACAGTTGAATGGGGATGTGGTAGGAATCACCACCCCTGCATCCTTCAAATCCTTGATGGTGCCACTAATCTTTGCAATTCCTCCAGGAATCTGGTATTGCCTTTGATTTACTATTTTACTAGTAGGGGCAGTTCTAGTGGCTTCCACTTGGCCTTTCCAATCATAATAGCCCTCTCTCCACAAGTCAGGGATGCTATGAGGGGATTCTGCCAGTTACTGAGTATGTATATTACAATTATGCATTCTGGACCTGTGGAAATAACCACAGAATGGGGCCAGGGACACACTGGACCCAGTGTGAGACAGACCTGAGCTAAAACCCCATCAATCACCTGACCTCCATAAGCCCTTACTCTGACTGATGGACCACAGTGATGTTTTGGGTCTCCTGAAATTAATGTCACTTCTAAGACAGTGTCTAATAATCCCCAAAATGTTTGATCATTTCCTTTTCCCCAATGCAGTTACTCTGGTAAAAGGCTGTAAGTTTCCTTAGGGAATGGTAGGAGGAAGATTAACAGTATAAATTTTAGCAGTTTAACAGGATCTTCCCCCAAGGCGACCTGGCCTTCTCCTCATTCAAGGGGCTCTGGGTCTGTAAACTGTCTCAAGTCTGGAAATTGATTAAGGACCTGTGATTCTCTGTATCTGTAATTTGAGTTAGGGTTTTGTTCACTCGACGTAGAAATCTTCTGCTTATACAGATCCAGAAGAAATTTACTAGACTGCCCATCTATTTCACTTCTAGTTATCCCATGATCTATTAGCCAATGCCATAACTTTATGTGACTCAGACTTTTGAGTGCTGCTTTGAGTCTGCCTTACATTGTGGTAGGCACGCTCACTTTGTCTTTGGCGATTAACTGCCAATACTTGACTTTTACCTCACCGAGATCTGATCATTCCCATAATGCTTAAGGATTCTAATTCCATTACAGCTCTCCCTATAGTAATATCTGGACTACAGAGAAGAGCAACCACAGAGCTCTTCAGGGAAGACAGGGTTAATCTTACAAATTTATTCCTCAGCGTCATAGGTAAAGGTGTGTCCTCTGGACATTCCTGGAGTGGGTGCGCAGGTCTCAAATGGTAAATCCATTCTACCTTTCCAGCCTCTCTAAGCCTTTGAATTCCTTCTTCTACTGTATACCAGGCCAAATCGGGCATCTCAACCTCAGACATGCTAGGCCATCTTTTGGTCCATGTTTCAGTCAGCCACCCAAACAGTTAGAGCCCTTTCTAACCCCTCGAGCTATAGTGTTGAATCCAGAATTTCTGCCTAGTGGCAGCCTGATCCAACTTTATATTCCTTCCACCATTATTCCATACCCTTAGTATCCATCCTACACATATTCCTCTGCTTTTTGTCTATATAAGTTGGAAAACTCATGCAATTCTTTCAGAGTATAGTGTACCTCCTCATGGGTCACATTTTGTATTTTGCCTTTGGGGGCTTGTTGTGATTTTAGTCTAGTAATAGGTCTCAAAGACAAGAGGGGTTGGGGGGTAGGTAAGGAGAATGATTATAAATGTCATGCAAGCTATTGACCTCAGGGAATTCCTTTGCATTTTCTTCTGGTGTGACAAGATTAATCACTTCAGGCAGGAGCTGGAAGACAGATTCTTCAGGGAAGACTGCTGGCTGGGCAGTGCAGGCTTCAGTTTGGCTGGTACACACTTCAGGGCTGGAAGGAGTTCTGGACTCCTGTGGCAAGCTGGAGGCTGGGTGATACAAGGTTGACAAGGTGTGGACCCCACAGTGCAGGTTATGTCAGGTTTATCTGGTAAAGTCTCAGCAAAATTTAGGGTTCCAGTGTCCCCACCAATATTATCATCATCCATATGCTTCCATCCCAATCCTCTGGGTTACACTCCTTTTCAAGCAATGCCTTCACTTTTACTGCAGAAACCATGCGGGATTGAGATTTTAGCTTCCTTTGTAACCCTGCTACATGTAAAATGAAAATCTGAGTTTGGCTCTCAGAAATCTCAAGTCTATGGCTACAGGAGACAAGATTTTCTTTCAGTGCATACATGGAGACTTTCACATCATTCTTGAGGAACTTAAGTTTCAAATTTGAAGCCTTTAGCTTATCTCTTTCTTTGCAACTGTATCCAGAGTATCTAGGAAGAGTCAGCCAAACTTTTAACAAAACTCTGTTAAGATGCTGAAAACACTCTCACCCAGATTCTTGCTTCTTATAAGCATGGAGATAGGGGAATTCAGTGATGATATTTTGAATATCTCTATTGCCAGCTCATGCCATGGACTGTTAGCAGCCTCTTCATTATTGGAAAGGGATTCATCAGTACCCTTGAGTCCAATTAAAGTAGAAAGCCAATTGCAAAACTCCCAGAACCACCTCAGACATCACATGTTTAAGATTCTGTTCTTCAAGAACCACTCCTGGTACCAAGCTGTATTAGTCAGGGTTTTCTAGGGAAACAGAATCAATAGGAGATATCTGTCAATAGTATGAGATTTTATAAGAGTCTCTCACATGACAGTGGGGATGCACAAGTCCAGGTTCCACAGGCATGCTGCAAACCTGATGAAAGTACAATGAAGGTCCTTGATGAGTTTCTGGGAGACTAATGCAAAGTACCAGAAATTTGCTGGCTTTTGTAAAAGGTATTTATTTGGAGTAGGAGCTTACAGTTACCAGGCCCTAAAGCGTTCAACTCAAGGTAACATAAAAAGGACTTTCTCATCCAAAGTCTTTGACCACATGTTAGAGCAAAATGGAGGGCATTATCTATGAGGGTTCAGCCTTCCTTCTTCCTCTTAAGGTTCCATGATTCCAGCTTGTTCCCATCTTAGCTGTATAAGGCTCATCTCCCTCCCCATGGCTTATTTCTTTCCAGGCTCAGCTGCTCAGTTCTCTTCACAACATCAGCTGTAGACTGTCAGGCACATCTCTCTTCCCGGAGCCTCTGCCATGTCTAATGAACTGCCTCTCTTCCTCTGTGTTCTTCTTCTCCTTGTGTTTACTTCTGTGTGTCTGTTTTACCCCCAAAGGGGATGGGACTCAGTGCTGAGTTGCATTTTAATGATGAGGTTGGATCAGAGCCCTAATCGTAATTCAATCAAGTAAAAGTGAGACCACTGCATTTAATACAATCCAGAGGAACAGACCAGTTTACAAACACAATCCAATATCTATTTTTGGAATTCATAAACAATACCAAACTGCTATACATGGTAAATGTGATGATGAGTTGAATACAAAATATCTGATACCCTCTAAAAACCTGCCATGGGAGATAGTTTTTTTTTTTTTTATTTTTTTATTTTTTTTATTATGGGTAAAAATCAAAATTCTCACAATATATACAAACATTTGTAAAATGATATATAAATATATATGCATATATGTGTATTTGCTTACAAAAATGTTATTTATATATATATATATA
>JAKSZT010038599.1:28464817-28525089 GCA_026826555.1 Tolypeutes matacus
ATTTTTGGAATTCATAATTACATCAAACTGCCAAACTGCTACAATATCTCATTGTAGTTTTTTTTTTTTTTTTTTTTTTTTGCATTTCCTTAATAGCTAGTGATAATGAACAATTTTTTCATGTGCTTTTTGGCCATTTGTATTTTCTCTTTGGAAAATATCTATATATATATCTTTTGCCCATTTTTTTTTTTTGGATTGCTTGCCCTATTAACATTGAGTTTTATGATCTCTTTATATAGCATGAAAATAAAAAATAAGCAACACTTGACCATAGATGTTAGAGTTCATTTCTGAGCAATCAATTCAGTTCCATTGGTCCATATTCCTATCTGCATGCCAGTACCATGCCATTTTTACCATTGCAGCTAGGTAATATATTTATAGTTTGGAATATTAGAGTCCTCCAACTTACTTCTTCATTTTTAAATATTTCTCACATTTCAGTGCCCCTTATCTCTCAAATAAATTTGATAATTGATGTCCTCATTTCTTTAAAAAAAAAAAAAAAAAAAAAAAGGCTGTCAGAATTTTTATCTGGATTGCATTGAATCTCTAAATTAATTTGGGTAGATAATTGACATCTTAATAATATTTAGTCTTCTAATTCATGGACAAAAGAATATCCTTCCATTCATTCAGGTCTTTGATTTCTTTTACCAATGCATTGTAGTTTTCTGAGTACAGGTCTTTTATGTCCTTGGTTAAGTTTATTCCTAAATATTCAGTTCTTTAAGTTGCTATTGTAAATAGAATTTTTCCTGACCTCCTTCTCAGATTGATCATTACTAGTGAATAGAAACACTACTGATTTTTATATTATTAATCTTGTATCCTGACACTCTGCTGAATTTGTTTAATAGCTTTAAAAGTTTTATTGGTTATTTTTCAGGACTTTCTAGGCATAGGATTACATCACCAGCAAATAATGAAAGTTTTACTTCTTTTCCAATGTGGATGCCTTTTATTTCTTTTTCTTGTCTAATTACTCTAGCTAGAAGCTCTAGCACTATATTGACAAACTATGGTGAAATGGGTATCCTTGTCTTGTTCCCAATCACAGTGGGAAAGCTTTCAGTCTTTCAGCATTGAGTACAATGTTAGCTGTGAGTTTTTCATACATGCCCTTTATCACACTGAGAATGTTTCCTTCAATTCCTACTTTTCAGTGTGCTTTTATCAAGAAAGGATGTTGTATTTTGTCAAATGCCTTTTCTGATCAATCAAGATGATAATGTTATTTTTATCCTTCAATCTATTAATGTGAATTATTACACTGATTGATTTTCTTGCATTGAACCACACTTGCATGTCTGATATGATCATATTATATAATTCTTGTAGTGTATTATTGATTTCAAATAGCAATTATTTTGTTGAGAATGTTCACATCTGTATTCACGAGAAAAATAGCTCTGCAATTATTTTTGTAATATCCTTCTCTAACTTTTTTATTCGAGTGATGCTGGCTTCATAGAATGAGTTTGGTAGCATTCCTTCCTCTTCAATTTTTTGGAAGATTGAAAGTAAAATTAATATATCTTCTTTGAATAATTGGTATAATTCACCTGTGAAGCCATCTGGTGAAAGGTTTTTGAGGATTGTTTAAATTCTTTACTTGTGATTGGTTTCTTGAGGTCTTCTATTTTGTCTAGGGTCAGAGAAGGTTCATATGCTCCTAGGAATTTGTCCATTTCATTTACATTGTATAGTTCTTGGTATGCAGTTTTTCATGAGCTCTTTTATTTCTGATTTTATTTGCATCTTCTTTCTTTTTTTTTTCTTTTTCAGTCTAGCTAAGGGCTTGTCAATTTTGTCGATCTTCTGGAAAAAGAAACTTTTGGTTTTTTAATTCCCTTTATAATATTTTTTTCTCAATTTAATTTATTTATGCTCTTATCTTTGTTATTTATTTCCTTCTGCTTGCTTTGGAAGACTCTGTTGTTATTTTTCTATATCTTCCAGGTGTGATTAGGTCATTGATTTTAGATCCTTCTTCTTTTTAATGTAAACATTGGGGGCTCTAAATTTCCCCCTCAGCACTGCCTTCACTGCATCTCATAGGTTTTGATATGTTGTATTCACATTTTCATTTATCTCAAGATATTTACTGAATTCTCTTGCAATTTATTATTAGATCCAATGATTAAATGTGTTTAATCTCCAAATATTTTTGAATTTTCCCTTTTTTTTTTTTGCCTGTTATTGATTTTGAGCTTCATTCCATTATGATCAGAGAAAGTGCTTTGTATAATGTTGATCCTTTTAAATTTATTGAGATTGTTCTGTGACCTAACATATGGTCTATCCTGGAGAAAGATCCATGAGCTCCTGATAAGAATGCACATATTGCTGTTTGGGGGTGAAATGTTATGTAAATGTCTATTAGGTTTAGTTCATTTATCATAATATTCAAGCACTCTGTTTCTTTCCTGGTGATCCTCTGCCAAATGTTCTATCCAATTTTAAGATTGGTATATTGAAGTTTGAGAAATCATTGTAGAGACATCTATTTCTCCCTTCACTTTTGTCAGTGTTTGCCTTATGTATTTCGGTGCACCCTAGTTAGGTGCATATGCATTTATGATTGTTATTTTGTACTGGTGAAATAGACAGACAATAGTAACATAATACAACAGAAAGTCAAGGGATAAAAAGGACAAAGTAATAATGCCTTTATAATAGTAACACTGAAAGCTAATGGATTGAACTTCAAAATTAGAAGACGTAGTCTGATAAAAAACATTAACCTTTTTTTTTTTTTTTTTGTCTACAAGAAACTCACCTTAGATGCAAGGACACAATCAAGCTGAAGTCAATGGTTAGAAAAAAGATATTCCATGCTTATAGTAACCAAAAAAGAGTGGGTTTAGCAGTAAAAATATCAGATAAAATAGATTTTAAATGCAAAACTCATAAGACATGAGAAAGATTACATACATTAATAAATGGAACAATTCACCAAGAAGAAATAACAATAATAAGTATTTATGCACATAACAAAGGTATCCCAAAATAAATGAGAAATACTAGCAAAACTGAAGAGGAAATAGACGTCTCTGCAGTAATATTTGGAGAATGTCAACATTCAACTCTTCGCATTAGATAGAACATTTGGGCAGAGGATAAATAAGGAAACTGAGAGCTTGGATAATATGTTAACTTAACAAGATTTATTAGATATTTATAGAGAATTACATCCTCAAAGAGCAAGAAATATATTCTTCTCAAATTCTCAAGGATCTTAACCCAGGATAAACCATATGCTGGGTATAAGTCATATGTCAATAAATTTAAAAACATTGAAATTACACAAAAACACTTTCTCTGATCATAATGGAATAAATTTGGAAATAATAACAGGAGGAAAATGGAAAATTTTTAAAGTATGGAGATTAAACAATATACTCTTAAATAATGAGTGGCTCAAAGAAGAAATTTCAAGCAAATCAGTAAACACCACAAGACAAATGAAAATGGGTACACAACATATCAAAACTTATTTAATATAGGAAAAACAGTTCTGAGAGGGAAATTTATAGCCTACAATGCTTACAGTAAAAGAAAAGAAGGAGTTAAAATCAAAGACTTACCTGCACACCTATAGAAACTAGATAAAGAACAACAAACCAATCCCAAAGCAAGCAGAAGAAAGAAATAAGAAAGATTAGAATATAAATAAATGAAATGGAGAAGAAAAAATAGAGAAAATCAACAGAACTAAAAGTTGGTTCTTCAAAAAAATAATCAAAATCCATAAACACTTAGCTAGATTAACAAAGAAAAAAGAGAGAAGATACAAATAAATAAAATAGAAATGAGAAGGATGACATTACCACTCACCCAGCAGAAAAAAGAGATTATAAAAGCATGCTCTGAACAAGTGTATATCAAAAAACAAGACAATGTTGATGAAATGGACAACTTTCTGAAAACACACAAACAAAAACACACTGACTCTATAAGAAATAGAAGACCTCCATAAACCAACCAAAGTAAAGATATTGAAACAGTCATCAAAAACGTCCCCATGATGAAAAGTCCAGGATCAGATGGCTTCACAGGTGAATTCTATTTAATTCATTTAAAGAATATCTAATACCAATCTGCTCAAAGTCTTCCAAAAATTGAGCAGGAAAGAATGTTACCAAACTCATTCTATGAAGCTAACATCACCCTAATACCAAAGCCAAATGATGATATTACAAAAAAAAAAAAATTACAGACCAATTTCTTTAATTAATATAGATGCAAAAATACTCAACAAAAGACTTACTAACCAAATCCAAAAACACCTTTTAAGAATTATACATCACAATCAAATGGACTTTATTCCAGGTATTCAAAGGTGGTTCAATATAAGAAAATCAATCAATGTAATAGACCACATTAATAAACTGAAGAAAAATCACATGACAAAATGGCAAGCAACCTAATTTTAAAAATGACAAAATAATTGAATAGACATTTTTTTGAAGTTGAAATACAAATGACTGAAAGACACGTGAAAAGATATTCAATGTAACTATCTATTAGGGAAATGCACATCAAAACTACAATAAGATATCATCTCTCACCATACAGAATGGCCGTTATTAAAAAACAGAAAACTTCAAGTGATGGAGAGGATGTGGAGAAATAAGAACACTCCTTCACTGTTGGTGGGAGTGTAAAATGGTGCAGCCTCTGTGGAAGATGATTTATTATTTCATCAGGAAACTAGATGTAGAACTGCCATATTATATGGCAATACCACTACGAGGAATATATTCAGAAGAAGCAAAAGCAAAGATATGAACAGATATTTGTAAACCGATGTTCATAGCAGCATTATTCACAATTGCTAAAAGATGGGAACAACTTAAGTGTCTGTCAGCCAATGAATCAATAAACATATGTGGTATTTTGGCCTCAGTGACAGGAACTAAATGCAATGAGTAGAATTATGGAGTCGGACTAGAAGTGTAGTTGGTGTTAGATGGAATGTGAGATGAAAATGAGGAGACAATCTTAGATAAATGAAGACTGTTTAATAAGGTCAAATGTAAATATGTGATAATGGGTAGACTTGATGGTAACACATTGTAATGAATGAAACAAATTATTGATTTATGGACATGATTGTGGCTGAAATGAGTAGTCTAGGAAGATTAATATTAGTTAGAGGACAACTGGAGAATAATATAGGGAATTTATAACAATGATTTTGACAGTGGATGAGAATTGTGATTAATAATATAAATACAGGAATATTCTTCTACTATAAAGTGTTAAAAATGTGGCAATGCATGGGAAAATATAACTAATGTAATTTATAGACTATAGTTAACATCAACATTTTAATGTTTCGTAGCAAAAGTAAAGTTGATACTATATTAGTGATAAAGGTAAAAAAAGAATATGGAGTTTGGTTTTGTGAGATGTGAATATGATTAAGCATTTTTTCTCTCCTTCATTCTTTTCTAATAAGGAGATTTTGACTATGTCATTTAACTAATATATGTTCATCTATGTATCTTTCTGAACATTACAGTAACAATTGAGTTAGGAGTTGGAATTAGATGAGATAGTGCCTGGACAGAAATTTTTAGGGGTAATGCATACATAATATTTTGAGCTGCCCTTTTCTGTTATTTTATTTTTATTTAATAAAAAGTGAAAATAAAAGCCAACCAATTTTATAGTATCTACTTTCAGAAGCCTAAAAATCTAAAACAGGTTTTGGTACCAGATGAGTGGGGTGCTGCTATTGCAAATGCCAAGATTTGGAAATGTCTTTATAATTAGTTATGGGTAGAGATTGGAAGAATTGTGAGGTCCATGGTAGGAAAGGACTAGACTGCTATGAAGGAACTATTGGTAGAAACATAGATGTGAAAGAGGTACTTCCAATGAGGCCTTAAACAGAAATGATGAATGTGTCATTGCAAACTAGAAGAAAGGTAACCCTTGTTTTAAAGTGGATGAGAACTTAGCAAAATTGAGTCCTGATATTGAATGCAAGGCATAATTTGAGATTAACAAGCTTGGATATTTAGCTGGGGAGATTTTCAAATTAAATATGGAAAATTCAGCCTGGTTTCTTCTTGCAGCTTACAGTAAAATGTGAAAGGAAGAGTATAAGCTGAGAACTAAACTCTTATGCACAAAGAAATCAGTAATTGATGGTTTGGAAAATTCTAGGTTTCCAGCAAAGTCAGCAGCTTCCATGTAAGTCGGGATTAGAGATGCAGTTACCCATGAAGGGTCTGTGGAAAGTCCTACTGTCTGATGGTATGGACTCCCATGGACTACATGTGAAATGGACAAGTTTTTTGCAAAATCTATATGGACAGAACCCAGCAGCCTGGACTAAAAGGGACAGAAAAGGGGCAGATTGAAGGGAAAATGACTACAGAGGCAGGACTGTGGAAGCTGAGGTCTCGACCAAAGACACTTACTCAGGACAAGGCAGCAAGCCCATCCATGTGTTGAAAGGGTGAATATGCCTTACCACTTGGAAAGGGTGGGACTTCCATCCCACTTTTAAAGAATAGTGTTACTACCCCCTTTTTCAAGATGTAAGGGGGATTGTGCAGTGGCTGGCTGCCGCTCCAGTGTTTGATAAGGGTGGAGCCTAGAGACTAGCTGCCATCCTATTGCTTGACAAGGGTTTAAACTTTACCCAGGGTTTGGGGAGAGCAGCATCCCAGTATCTAAGGACAGCATGGCTGCTGCACAAGCACCTAGAAAGGGTCTGACTGCCACTAAATCACACCTTGAGGACAAAACTTTGTTCCATAGATGACCCTTGGACCTTGAAATCTAATGAAGTATGCTTTGCAGGATGTCAGAAATGTTTGGGACATGTGACCCCTGTTTTCCTTCCATTTTCTCCCTTCTGGAATGGAAATGTTTATTCTATTCCTCTCCCTCCTTTTTTTATTAGGAGCAGACAACTTGTTCTTTAAGTTTCACAGGTCCACTAACGGAGGGTATTGTAAACCAGGACAGATCATACCTATAACTTCTTTTGATGAGACTTTGTACTTAGCATTGCTGCTGAAGTGACTTAAGGCATTTGAGATATTTAGACTGAATTAATGTATTTTGCATGTAGAAATCACATGTGTTTTGGGAGTCCAGAGGGTGGAATGTGATGGCTTGGAACTGTATGTACACCAGAAAACCAATTTCCCAAAGCTAATCCATTTCTGTGAGTGTAAACCCATTGTAAGTAGGATGTTTTGATGAGGTTGCTTCAGTTAAGGCATGGGCTTGTGTGGGTCTTAATCCTCTTACTGTAGTCATTTATAAATGGAATGAATACAGAGAGAAAGAGATAGAGAGGGAGAGAGAGCGCCACAGAAGCAAGCAGCTGAAAACAATGAAACCTGGAAGAGAAAGGAGACACCAGCAGATGCCACCATGTGCCTTGCTATGTGGCAGAGTTCCCAAAGATCATGGAAAGTCAGTCTTCAGGAAGAAAAAAAAAATATTACCTTGGCAAAACCTTGATTTGGACATTTTTTTCAGCCCCCAAACTGTAAGCTAATAAATTCCCATTTTTAAAGACCAACCCATTTTATGGTATCTGCTTTCAGCAGCCTAGAAAACTAAAATAAGGGGTTCAAATAGAACCATACCCAGACCCATAGTAATCAAATTGTCCAATGCTGAGAACAAAGAGTTATGAAAGATAAAGGTGCAAGAGAAAAGTAACAAGTTATGTGCCAGGGAATAACAAAAAGATTAAGCACTGATTTCTAATCAGAAATCATGGAGGCATGGAGGCAGTGGTATAAAATATTTATAGTGCTAAAGGAAAACAATTGCCAGCTAAGAATTTTTTATCTGGCAAGACTTTCATTCATAAATGAGGGAGAGATTGAGATATTCCCAGTTATACAAAAGCTGAGGAAATTCATTACCACTAGACCCACCCTGTAAGCAATGCTAAAAGGAACTTTTCAGACTAAAGTAAGTACTCTAGACAGTGGATCAAAGCAACATAAAGAAATAAAGACCTCAGGTTAAATTAAACATATAGGTAACTATAAATACCACTAATAATGTATTGTATTTTTTGGTATGTAACACCACTTCTTATTTCTTACAGTTGCTAGAATGCAAATGCATTAAAAAGTAATTATAAATCAATGGTTTGGGACCCACAATGTAAAAATATATAATTTGTAACTAGTGCAAAAAAGGTGGGGGATGGAGGTTTAGAAATGTGTATGCATATGCTATTGAAGATAAGTTGGTATCAAATCAAATATGATTGTTATTGATCTAAGATATTAACTTTTAACCCCACCATAACCACAAAGAAAATACATATAAAAATATGCAGAGGAAGAAATGGAGAGATGAAAATTTTCTTAAAATGGTACAATACAGAAAAACACAACATACATAAAGATGGAAGTAGACATTAACAGAAAAATTGAGTGTCAACTAATATAAGACTTACAAAATCAAAAGAGCAAAAGAGCAAAAGAAAATACTGCAGGATCAGTAGTTACTTTAAATGTAAAGGGAGCACCTCTTAAAATACATGTATATATATATATATATAAATAACATTGTTGTAAGCAAATATACATATATGCATATATATTTATATATAATTTTGCAAATGTTTGTATGTATTGGGAGAATTTTGATTTTTACCCACAATAAAAATAAATAAATAAATAAATAAATAAATAAATAAATAAATAAATAAGAAGAGATTGGCATAATGGATTAAAAAGCATGATACAACTAGATGCTGTTTTTAAGAAATTCACCTTAAATACAAAGCATGTGTGGGTTGAAAGTGAAAGGATGGAAGAAATGTATTCCATCCAATTAGTAAACAAAAGAGTACTGGGATAGCTATACTAATACCAGATAAAATAGTTTTTAAGCCTAAAACTGTTACAAGGTACAAAGAAGATCATTATATACTGATAAAGGGGTCAATTCATGAAGAAGACATAAGAATTATAAAATTATATGCAACTAATGGTAGAGCCCCAAAATATAAGAAGAAAATATTCACACACTTGAAGGGAGAAATATATTCTACATTAATAGTAGGAAATTTCAATTTATCACTCATAATAGTATATAGAACATCTAGACAGATGATCAACAAGAAAAAAGACGATTTGACTAATACTCCAAACCAGCGAGATCTAACATATATAGACAACTTCACCTAACAGCAGCAAAATACTCGTTCTTCCCTGGTACACAAAAATCATTCTCCAGGATAGACCAAATGGTAGATCACAAAACAATTCTAAATAAATTAAAAAATAATTAAATCATGCAATGTATCTTTTCCAACCCAAATGGAATGAAGTTAGACATCAATAACAGAGGGATAAACAGGAAATTCACATACATGTAGAAATTAAAACAACATATACTTAAATAACCAATGGATCAAAGCAGAAATCAGAAAGGAAATTAGGAAACATCCTGAGATGAATGAAAATGAAAGCACAACACACCAAAATTTAAGAGATACAGCAAAGGCAGTGCTGAGAAAGCAATTTATAGTTATAAATGCTTACATTAAAAATGAAGAAATCAGGGACCTAACCTCAAACCTGGAGGATCTAGCAAAAGAAGAAGAAAATAAAACTAATTCCAAAACAAATGGAAAGAAAGAACAAAGATTAGAGTAGAGATAAATGAAATAGAGAGTAACAACTCAAGAGAGAATAAACAAAATTAAGACCACAATGAGATAATATTCACTCCCACCAGAATGATTATTATTAAAACAACAGCATATTACCAATGTTGGAGAGGATGTAGAGAAATAGGAACACATATATTGTTGGTAAGAATGTAAAATTGTATAGTTGCTGTCGAAGAGAGTTTGGCAGTTACTCAGAAAGTTAAGAATAGAATTATCGTATTACCTGGCTATCCCATTTCTAAGTATACATCCAAAAGAATTGAAAGCATGGATTCAAACAGATATTTGTACCCTGATGATCAAAGTAGCATTTTTCACAATTGTTAAAAGATGGAAACAATTCAAATGTCCAAAAAGAAATGAATGTATAAACAAAATGTGGTATGAACATACAATGGAATGTATTCAGCAGTAAAAAGTGATGAAGGTGTAATACATACGACAACATGGATGAACCTGAAGCCATCATGTTGCGTGAAATAAGCCAGACACAAAAGGACAAATATTGTATGTTCTCACTGATATGAAATAATTATACTAATTATTCATAGAGTCAGAAACTAGAATCTAATTTACCGTGGTCAGGATGGTCACAGGGAATGAGGAATTAATGTTTAAATTTTAGAGTTTCTATGTGGGTTGCTGGAAACGTTTTGGTAATGGATGGTGGTGATGATAGCACAACATTGTGAACACAATTAGCAGCACTGAATTATGTATTTGAATGTGGTTAAAAGGTGAAATTTTAGGTTGTATGTATGTTGCTAGAATAAATTTTTTTTAAAATATTGGACTCCACAACAGTGAACCCTATTGTAAAAGATGGAATGTAGCTAATAGTATGATTATTAAAATGTTCTTTAATGAATTGTAACAAATGTACCAAAATAAAACAAGCTGTTAATAATAGTGTGGTATATGGAAACTTTGCATTTTATGCATGATTTTTCTGTAAACCAACATCTTCTCTAATAAAAAAAAAAAAAATCCATTAGACGTGTTGTTATAAGAATGCCTTGAAAATACCAACCAAGGATTTGCACCCACTTTTTATATTTGATAATTGTTTAAGCTGCTATTTATTTTTTGATATTTATATATTCATCCTACTTTTTCTTAGAAAAATGATAATGTAGAGTATCTATAAATGAATTTTAAAGAAATTTCAGCATGTTATGGCTTAATAATTGGTTTCTTATTTGCAAAGTCTATGTTTCTTCTTTTACTTCTGCGTCTTAAATATAAATGTCTTTTATAAAGCCCAACGTATTTTACCTCCCTTCACAACAGTCTATACCTTTCTGCCACGGATAATCTTTCTAAAGAATGCATCTCTTTGTTTTATTCTTCTGCTTAAAATAATTCAGTGCTTCTCCATCACCTTTAAGTTACAATGAAGACACCTTGGTGTAGTGTACCATGTCTTTCACAACCTTAGGTTTTGTTTTGTTTTTGTTTTCTATTTCTGGTTTTGGTTTTTTTTTTTCTTTTCTTTTCTTTTTTTAACCCTTCTAGCCTCATCTTTTTCTGCATCTCTCCTCTCATCTATGTTACAGATATTTTGGAGAAGCCAGATCTCCAGAACATTCATTGTTTCTTGCCCCATGACTCTGTACTTTCTTATCTCTCTGATTTGAAGATTTTGTTTTCCACTTTCTGGTTAATTATAACTTATCCTTGAAGTGTTAAATTCCTTTTAGAATGCCTTTTCCAGTGTACTGGCCTGGGTTAAATGTTCTTCCCATGTTTTCCCATAACAACAAAGCATGCCACTGTGCATACACAAATGATTTCACAATTATCTCTTTACTAACTGTATTTCTTTCAGAATCTTAATTCAACTATATGCTATTTGAACAAACTCCAGTGGCAGGAAAATCAATCATTTTGTCAAATGAATGAATGAATATACCAATTTTTTGGACAGACACTTCCATAGGGTCTTACTGTTCTGTCACATATCTATTCTGCCCATTCTTTCTCCTCTCACTTGTCTCATTATACCAGAGTGACCATCCAGTGGGTACATGTTTCATTTATGTGCCTGTTGTCCCTGGCAGATTTCTGCAGTTCACCCTCAGTGCTCTTTAGCATCTGCTAGCTTCCCTTCTGCTCCTAGTTTAAATGATATTCCATATGCATTCTTCAAGGTTTACTGATTCTGCTCTCTAGAGAATGTCCTATACTTCAAGTAAAGAATTTAAAAATATGGGAATCATTAAAATAAATTCCTGTGTGTTGGCTAAGTTCAGTTATGGCACTGAAGTTCTTTGCAATTTTAAGCCTGTAAGCAATGTTACATGATAGAAGAAATTGGAGGTAAGCATCTAAGCAGCAGATTAATAAAGGAATTTTCTAGATCTTAATTTTAATCAATTTATTTGCCGCAGGAGAATACGATTGAAGTCAAGGTTTAACATTCAAATATATATTAATAGAATTCATTATTCCAAACCATGATTTTAAACAGTTTTAAATAAAGCTAAATTACAGTTAAAAGAAATCTGCAATATAAAGAGACCTCAAGTAACACTGATACTGTGCTATAATTGTGTTTACTCTTTTATAAGTGCTATAGACTTTGTAAAATGTATCTGTAAATTCCAGAAAATTTGCATATTTTAAATTTCTGAACCTTTCTGAGATAATTAATATAAATATGCATATTAAATCTCTATCTACCATGGAAGTTTATCCTGAGTTTGCAGTCTTTTGTCGCTGTTCTTGTTAAATGATCCTGGATATTTTCAAATGATTATCCCACAAACATCTGAAACTCAGTATGCCCAAAATTGAGTCTGAATGTCATCATTCTCTGTAAGGCTTCTCTTCTTACTACTTATGTATCTAAATTATTAGTAACTTCATCAACTGCACACACCAAATACAAATCACCTCCTTCTCTATCCAATATACTGCATCTTTTGTCGTAAAATTTGACCAGTTCTACAGCCAAATCTTCAGTTCTCTCTAGTACCACTTTTATAGATTTTTGTCATTTTCTTATTTTTGCTCAAATAATTGAAAAACACTGCTTACTATTCTTTTATCTATGCTTTCCTTATCCCTTTCTCTTCCCTAAATCTAGCAAGCCTCCAGTCTTCCCCATCTAGGCAATAGAACTATAATCTACCCTGTTTTTCAGGTCAAATTCATAGAAATCACATTTATTTTTATTTTTTCTTCAATCCACTTCTAATATTTCATTAAGTCCTACAAGCTCTATTTCTAAAATATATCCCTAATTTAACCACATTTAATCATTACTGTTGTAAGACCAGTCCAGGTCAGTATTCTCTCACTAGGACTACTGCAATAGCCTCCAAATTGATCATCTTATCTCTCCTCTTGCACAATCATTTTCATACAGCATTACAAACTATTTTTGTAAAACAAAATCAGATCACAAACCCAATGTTTTGTAATATGTTTGTCTAGACATAAAAAAGTTTCCTGATATACATGAAGAAATGTTTGATGAAATAATTTTAAAGTCCTTTTAAATACATAGCTGAGACTTTAAGAAAGTTAAGGAAATCCACAAAGGCCAACACGTAAAGATCAAATGTGACACTAGGGAGGTAACCTTACATTGATACTGAGCTGCCCAAGGAACATTGATCAATCCCTGCAACTAAGAAGCTTAAATTTATTTTTTATTTTTTAACTTTATTTTGTACATTTAATATCGATGTTCATAGCCACATTATTCACCATTGCCAAAAGTTGGAAACAACCCAGGTGCCCATCAACAGATGAATGGATAAACAAACTGTGGTCTATTCACACGATGGAATATTATGCAGCTGTAAGAAGAAATGAAGTCATAAAGCATATGGCAACATGGATGAACCTGGAGGACATTATGTTGAGTGAAGCAAGCCAGACACAAAAGGACAAATACTGTATGAATGCATTAATATGAACCAAATATATTGTGTAAAGAAGCTTAAATTTAAATGTCACTAAAGAAAGGAAAGCCACATCTTGGGACCTCAAAAGCAGAAAGGTAGAACTGAGAATTCTTCTTAATTCTAACACCCTAACAGTACTCCACCTTTCATGAGAAAGTGTAGAGTAGAATAAAGGAAGAGACACAAGGACACATCTTTGTCTTATCTGATGTTTACATGGAAAATACAGTCTCGCATGAAAATCATTAGCACAAATACTGCTGGTTTGGAGATAGAAATTTACACTAGAATTTAGCCTATGAAATATAGGCCAGTGGAAGAGACCTCATTGGAGTGCATGGCAGAAGAAATTACAAAAAACAGCTGGAAGAAGACACTCTCAAAGAAAGGCTGCAGATCATTTCCACCAGTAAAACTCTAACTAAAATTTTTTAAAAATCACAAAACACAGGAAAACAAACATAAAGCACCAAGGAACCATAAGAAAGAATGAACAGAAAGAACTTACAGCAGAAATAGACTCTCCCAAGAACTTTATGTAATTGCTACTATAGCTACAATTTTATGGGTATATACTGTGTCACAGAATATACAGTTATGCACATGCGCTAACCTTTAATTCTCAAAATAATGTAAACAGTTATTGGCAATGTCCTCATTTACTATATGGGAAAAATGGAAGAGAAAAGTTGACTGGTGCCTTTTTTTCACATATATAATAAAAGTTGCATTTTCCAATACAGGCAGTCGTGCTTTTAACCACTATGGCATGTTATTTCCTATTGGAAAAGATCAGCCACAAACTGTATTAGTACATTTAAAATGGTTAATGAATTAAAAAGTGGGCCAGAAAACTTGAACAAGAAGTAAGAGGGTATCACAAAAATGCTCGTTTTATGAAAGAAATAAAAGTACTGCTGCCAAGATTAAATCTGTGTTATAGAACCAAATTCATTTTTTACTTAATAAAATAGTTCTTTAAAATTTATTGCTATGTCTGCTTAATCTAACCTTTTAAATAATTTTAATGCAGTTTTAGGGCATTCTAATTCATGCACTAAACTAAAAAAGACTTTTGAAAAAAAAAATCTGCCTTCAGTGTCAAGGGAGGAAACTGCTATAGTCTTTGGACATCTGGCCAAGACTGCCTGGTATACTGATGAGAATCTGAAAAAAAGATTGTGTTTATCTTCTTGATTTCCCTTGAAGTGCTTTGGGTTTTTGCCATGGTGGTGGGTAGCACAAATAGTGGGATTTGAAAACACAAAATTTCCCAATATAAGCCTTTTAGGGGCTGGCTACTGGCATGTTTTTTAATTTTGTCATTGTGGATTGTTCTGGAATAATCTATGATGTCTTAAGAATTCCTACAAAATGTGTTACATGAAATACCTATTCAAATTCTAAGATGATTAAATAAATATGGGCATTACAGGGGAAGACAATCTGGGCTTTAGCTGCTGAAGGGATTCCAGGGCTCCCCAGAGCAAATCAAGTCTCTGGCTAAGACTAAATAATGTAAGACCTTGAGAAAACCAAATTTTGGATGTCAATTTCTGAAGAATGTTAACTAATAGGTTAAGTGTGTTTGGTTTCAGATTAATTAATTTGATCTTCACCCTAAGAATCTTGGATTTTAAAAGTTTCCTCCCCAACATTATAGTGAGAATAATAGTTTCATTTTGAATATGGGGGAAATTCTGCATTGCTGGCATTTAATTATTGGACTATCTTAATGTGGTCATTTATTCCCATTGCAGAACTTCTGATAAACAAAATGTGGCTACAGGTTATTTTGAACATGAACTAGAATGACCATGAATATGGCTGATTTAACAAATTTTTACTATTCTTAAATACAATGGCTTTAAAGAGTTAAAATTATATTCCCTATTAGTGAGAAATACATATTCTTTGCTCTTGATAATTTCTCCCATATAGAGAAACATTTAACAGAGTAAGACATTTATTTAGCATCTCTCCATTAGATGCCTATAGATAATCCCCCTCCCCCTTTTATAATTTTTATTTTGAAATAATGTCAGACTGACAGAAAGTTGCAAAATTGATCCAGGAACAATACATATAACTCCAATATATCCTATACAAAGCTACTAAATATTAGTATTTTGCCACATTTGTTATATCATTCTATCTATCTATCTATCTATCTATCTATCTATCTATCTATCTATCTATCTAAGCTTCTAAGCATTTGAAAGTAGCTTTTGTATATCATGGACCTTAAACACTCCCATGTATATTTCCTGAGAACAAGGATCCTAACTAATCTAACTACCTTAAGTACCCCTATCAAGTTCAAAAGCTTTAACACTGAAATAAAGCATACCATCTATACTCCAATTATTTCAATTTTCCCAAAATTGTCCTTTTGGGAATTTTCTCCTCCATTATTAGATCTTTTCCAAGATCATATATTGCATTTAGTTATCATTGTCTGTTTAGTCTGCCTATCTCCTTTTCAAACGTTGTAATATACATTCAACATAAAATTTCCCATCTCGACCAATACCAAGTAGACAATTCAGAGGCATTAGTCACATTCTAAATGTTTTACTACTATTACCAAAACCATTACCAAAAATTTTCCTTTACCCTAAACAGAAACCTTGCATTCTTTATATGTTATTTCTCTATACCCCTACCTCCAAACAACTCCTGGTAATTTTTGTCTACTTTCTGTCTCTGTGAATTTGCATATTTTAGTTATTTCATGTAAGTGGAATAATACAATTTTTTTTCCTATCTAGCTTATTTCACTCAATCCATATAATAGCATGTATCATAACTTCATTTCTTTGCTCAGCTGCATAATTTTCCACCATACTTACATAAAACATTTTGCTTATCCATTCATCTGTTAAAGGGCATTTGGATTACTTTCCTCTTTTGGCTATTGTAAAGAATGCTGATAGAAGCATTGATGTACAAATGTAGTTTCAAGTACCTGCTTTCAGTTCTTCTGGGATACAGCTAGAAGTGGGAAATCTGGGTTATGGTAGAGGTGTCATGTTTAATTGTTTGAAAATCCACCAAATTGTTTCTCACAGAAGCAGCACCACTTTAAATTTCTATCAATGTATGAGTATTCTTATTTCTACACATCCTTATCAGCACTTAGTTTCTCTGTTTTGTTACTTTTTAGTAGCCATTTTAGGGTGTGAGGTGGTAACTCATTGTGGTTTTGATTTGTATTTCCATGATTCCTAATTATATTGAAAACCTTTCATAAGCTTATTATTCATTTTTATAACTTCTTTGTATAAGTGTCTATGCTTGTTCTTTGCCTATTTTTAATTGGGTTGCTTTTAGTAGTAGTGTAAAGGATTTCTTTATATATATCTAGATATTAAACCCTTATCAAATACATGGTGTTTTTTTTTTCTATTCTGTTGGTTGTCTTTTCACTTTGTTTATAATGTTCTTTGATGCACAAAAGTTTTAAAATTTTATAAAATTGAATTAGCTTTCTTTCATTGCTCATGCTTTTGCTCTAAAGTCTAAGAACCCATTGCCTTATAGAAAGTATGGAAGATATTCCCCAATGTTTTCTCCTAAGAGTTTTACAATTTTATCTCTTATATTTAAGTCATTGATCCATTTTGAGATAATATTTTTACATGGTGTGAAGTATTGGCCCACTTTCACTCTTCTGCATGTGGATATCTAATTTTCTTAGCACCATTTGTTGAAGACTCATTCTTACCATTGAATACACTTGGAACCCTTGTGAAAAAACAATTGACCATAGATGTGTGGGTTTATTTCTAAACTTTCAATTGCATTTCATTGGTCTGTATGACTGTCCTTGTGCCAGTATCACACTATTTTAATTACTGTAGCTTTGTAATAAGTTTTGAAATTGGAATTGCATGTAATCCAACTTTCCTCTTCTTTTTCAAGATGGATTGGGCTATTCAGGTCCTCTTTCTCTTCCATATGAATTTCATGGTTAGCTTTTCATTTCTGCAAGGAAGGCTGCTAAAACTTTGGAATTATGTTCAATTTGTAAATTGCTTTGGGTAGTATTGACATTTTAATGAAAATAAATTTTCCTATCCATGAACATGATATATTTTTCCATTTATACAAAGCTTTAAATTCTTTCAGCAATTATTTGTAATTTCTCTGTACAATTAATTTAAATACTTGGTTAAATTTATTCCTAGATATTTTATTCTTTTAGGTACTAATATAAATGGAATTGTTTTATTTATTTCCTCTTCAGATTGTTTGTTGCAGGTGTATAGAAACACCAGTGAGTTTTGTTTGTGGCCGGTTTGTTCAATTCATTTGTTACTTATAGCAATTTGTGTATGTGTGTAATTAGAAAGATTTTCTAAATATAGGATCATACCACCAGCAAATGGGGAGAATTTTACCTATTTCTTTCTGACTTGGATGCCTTTTATTTCTTTATATTGCCTAAATGCTCTGCTAGAACTTCCAGTACAATGTTGAATAGTGGTTGTGAATAAAGACATCATTGTCTTGTTCTATAGATTAAAAGGAGATCTTTCAATCTTTCACCATTGAGTATTATATTACCTGTGGAGTTTTTATATATGCCCTTTCCCATGTTGAGAAAAAGTCCTACTATTCCTATTTTTCTAAGTACTTTTACCACACCAAATGCAAGGTTAAAAGAAAGAAAGAAAGAAAAGAAAGGATGCTGGATTTTTTCAAATAACTTTACTGCATCAACTGTGATGATTATATCTTTCCCTTTGATTCTATTAGTGTGATGTATTTCATTGACTGATTTTCTTATGTGGAACCAGACTTGCTTTTATGGGATAAATTCCACTCAGACATAGGGTATAATCATTTTAATTTGTTGTTTGATTCAATTTGCTAGTATTTTGTTAACAATGTTTGCATCTATAATCATAAGGGATATTGTCCTATAACTTTCTCTTCTTGTAATATCTTTTCTGGCTTTGGTTTTATTCAGGTGAGTTAAGGAGTGTTCCTTCTTATTCAATTTTTGGAAGAATTTGGGAAGGATTGTTTTAGTTCTTCCTTGAATATTTTCTAAATTCACCATTGAAGCCATCTTGTTGAGGACTTTTCTTTGTTGGGAGGATATGATTACTGATTCAATCTTTTTACAAGGTATTGGTCTGTTAAGATCTTCTATTTCTTCATGATTTAGTGTAGGTTATTTGAGTGTTTCTAGGATTTCATTCATTTCATCTAAGTTGCCTAATTTATTGATGTTCAATTTTTCAAAGTACTCTCTTATGTTCCTTTTTCTTTCTGTAAATTCAGTTGTAATGCCAAATTTTTCATTTATGATTTTTGTTATTTTCACATTCTCTCTTTCTATTTGCTAGTTTTCTAAATCTTCACTGAACTTTCCAAAGAACCAACTTTTGTTTTCACTGATTCTCTTCATTGTTTTTCTAATCTTTATTTTTTATTTACCTCTGCTCTAATCTTTGTTATTTCCTTCCTTCTTCTTGCTTTGGCTATAGTTTGTTATTTTTCTGATTTCTCCAGGTGTGAGCTTAATTTATTCATTTGATATCTTTATTCTCTTAAATGTAAGCATTTACAGCTATAATTTCCCATCTGAGCAATGCCCTTGCTGCATCCCATTCATTTCAAACTATTTCATAATTTAACTTGTAATTTCTTCTTTAGCCCAATGATTATTTAAGATTGCTTTGTTAAATTTCCACGTACTTATGAAGTTTCCAGTTTCCCTTATGCTATTGATTTCCAGCTGTGTACCATTTGGTTGGAGAAAATACTTTGTATCCTTTTAATCTTTTTACATTTATTGAGACTTATTTAGTTTCCTATTATATGGTTTATCCTAGATAATGATGCATATGCATTAGAGAAGAATGTGTATACAAGGTTGTTGGGGAAAAAAAGTGTTCTATATATATATGTTACGTCTACTTAATGTATAGTATTGTTAAAATTCTCTACTTTCTTTATATAATCTGTGTAGATTTTCTATTCATTATTTAATGTACTGCACTGAAGTCTTCAACTACTAAAGTAGAGCCATCTATTTCTAAGTTCAAATCTGTCCGCATTTGCATGATATATTTGGGCTCTATTGCTAGGTACTTATATATTTATAATTGTTATACCTTTTTGATGAATTGACCCCATTATCAATATATAGTGCCCTTCTTTGTCTATTTTAACAGTTTTTTATTAAAAAGATTTTTTTTATAATTTCAGTATAGCTACCCCCACTATCTTTTGGTTAATTCTTCCTGGTAACTATTTTCATGTAAATATTTTTCATCCTTTCACTTTCAACCTACTTGCATCTTTGAATTAAAGGTGAATCTCTTGTAAACAGCATATATTGAAATAGTACTTCTTTTTCCATTTTTCCAGTCTTTGCAACTTCAACTGGAGAGTTTTACCCATTTAAATTTAAAGTAACTACTGATAATGCAGGACTTACATCTGCCATTTTGCTATTTTTTTAAGTAAGTCTTTTGGTCCCTCAATTATTCTTCTACTACTACCTACATTTATATTTAGTTAGTTTATCTTTCATAGTGAATCCTTTAGTATCTCTTCTCATATCTTTCTGTCAATATTTCTCAGATAATTTTATTGTTACAAGGAGGCTTAAATTTAACATCCTAAATCTATAGCATTCTTATTCAATTTGATAACAACTTGACTTCAAAAACACACAAAAACTATGTTCCTCAACCTCTGTGTTCCCCAACTTTATGTTGTTCTTGTCCCAAATTAGGTATTTATACTTTGCACATCCAAAACAATAGATTTATCATGACTTTTTTATGCATTTATGCTTTATACACTGTAAAAAGTTAAAAAGTTGGTTTACAAACCAAAGAAACAATAATATTAGCATTTATATTTACCTTTGTCTTTCCTGGAGAATATTATTTCTTCATGCAGCTTCTATCTATTATGTGGTGTCCTTTCTTTCAACCTGAATAATTCCCTTTACATTTCTTGTAGGGCAGTCTAGTATAGATGAACTCCCACAGATTTGTTTATTTAAGATTGTCTTAATAGTTCCCTCATTTTTGTAAGACAGTTATGGCAGATATAGAATTTGTGGTTGGCATTTTTTTCAGCACCTTAAATATGTCATCTTACTGGCTTCTTGCTTCTATGATTACAGATCAGAATATAGCACTTACACTAATTGTTGTTCCCTTGTATTTGACATGCTGATTCTCAGTTGTTTTACGATTCTTTGTCTTTGGAATTTAACTTTGATTATTGTATGTCTCAGTGTGGGTCTCTTTAAGTTTATCCTGTTTACAGTTGTTTGAACTTCTTTGATGTGTATATTCTTTTCTTTCAATAAATCTGGGAAGATTTTGACCATTATTTCTTTGAATATTCTTTCTTCCCATTTCTCTCTTTCTTCTTCTTCTAGGACTTCCATAATTTGTATATTGGTATGCTTGAAGGTGTCCATAGGTCTCTTAGTCTCTTTTCACTTTTCTTCATGTTTTGTTCTTTCTCCTCCTCTAACTGCATAATTTCATTGAGCTTATCTTCAAGTTCATTAATTCTTTCTTCTGTTGTCTCCAATCTGCTGTTTAATCTTTCTAGAAATATTTTTAATTGAGTTACTGTGGTTTTCATTGCTAATGTTTCTCTTTATTTCCTTTTTATGTTTTCTATCTCTTTATTGAAATTCACTTTTTGTTCATCTATCATTTTCCTGATTTATTTTTATTTTTCATCCATGTTCTCATTTAGATCTTTTTGAGTATATTTAAGAAAATTTTTTGTCTTTGTTTGGTATGTCCAAAATCTGGTCTTCCTCATTGATTTTTCTAATGCTT
Source organism: Tolypeutes matacus (assembly GCA_026826555.1). NCBI lineage: Eukaryota > Metazoa > Chordata > Mammalia > Cingulata > Chlamyphoridae > Tolypeutes > Tolypeutes matacus. Next base: position 28,486,240 of record JAKSZT010038599.1, read on the forward strand.
TCCCTTGCTCCTTTGCATGCTCCATAATTTCCTACTTCATTTTACACTGGGTTATATTTTGATGGAAAGTGTGCATTTTAGTTTTATTTTAATTTATTATCTCTGGTGTTTAGTGACAGAGGTGTCTGTTCATTAAGTTTGTTTCCAGCCACAGCTCTTTTATGACACAGATTGACTTGAATCCCAAATGCTAATATCGATGGCAGAAAAAAAACAAAAAAAGCACCTTTCCCACTATTTTCAGATTAGTTTGTGTCAATAGTGTCACTCAGAGCTTAGCCTGCCAACAATGCATCTAAACAGCAGTTTGATGTGAATGGGTAGGGTCCATTCTGGTCTATTCTGTAAATATGTCTTGTTCTGTGCATGGACCTAGGAATTCCTTGTGCACACAGATACAAAGTCCTTCTTATCCTATTAATATATCTCTCTTCTTAGTCTTGGGTGTTATATTGTACATCCCAAACTTGGTACTCTTTGCCCTGGGCATCCACAACTACATCATATTTCAACACAGCTCCAGCTGCCCTTGAACTGCCTATATATCTAACACAAGTTCTGGGATGGCAGGACTCCAATAAGAGTCCTGATTCTGTTCTTAATGTTGCCACCAAACAAATTGTAACAGACATACATGCATGCAAGGATGTAAACAAGGTCTGCTCTGCTCCCTCCAGAACCAGGATCAGGGACTAACACTGGGACCAAAGTCCACCTATGCACTGAACTGGGGAGTGGGTGAGAGAAGGGATAGCAAGGTTATCACAATATTTTCTTACTGTATTTAAGCTGTCTTTCTTGATTCAACAGTCACCCAAGTTTTATAACCCTTTAACTGTTTTCCAGAGCTCTGAGAAAGATGGTTCTCTCAGTTTTTCTCTTGTTTAAATATTCTGTGGAGGGATGGAAACCAGGAGCATCTCACTCCATCATCTTGGTGATATCATGTCCTTCACTTTTGTTTATTAAATAACAGAGTATTGACCAAAAAAAATGGTTGTATATTTGGATATTTTGGGATTTCACTATTTTAACTTCTTTTTTGCTTCACAGTGACTATAAGGATTTAACAAAAAATCTTTCTTAATTTAGTAAGACAAGATGACAAACATGAAGAAAAGGATGTTCCTTTAATGTCTGTGATAATTAAGTCCATGTATCAATTTGGCTAGGTTATGATGACCAGTTGTTTGGCAAAGCAGGTACTGGCTTGATTTTTATTGTAGGGACATTTAATGGATTTAAATCATCAGAGTTGATTGCACCTGTGGCTGATCTACAATCTACTAAGGGGATTGTCTTCAACATTGAGAGAAGGCTCATCCAATCAATTGAAGGCTTTAAATGGAGAACTGATAATATCAGCAGTCAGAAGGAAGAATTTCCATCTTCTGTTCAGCCAGCCAACATTTCCTGGAAATTAACTGATAAAATTCATCAGAGTTCCCAGGTTTTGCCCCTGACCAAGAGAACTGGAACTTGCCCCTTCCCCACAGATGAGTGAGGCAATTCTTATAATGAATTTCATAATATTTACATTATATGTAAATACATATAATATCCTGCTAGTTCTGTTCCCCTGAGAACCCTAATACAGTGTCCTATTAAATTAAAGTGTGTGTGTGTGTATGTATGTATGTGTGTATGTGTGTTTGTGTGTGTGTGTATATATATATATATCCTGAATTTAGTCAATTGAAAAAAAATAAAGGCAGTTTGGGAAATATAGTGTCTTTGCTTGTAAATTTGGTGAGTTACATTATTTAAACCATATTCCAATTGAGGCCAGGAACAATAAATTTTCTTAGCTTTTCAAGAAATGGTCAACTCCCTCTTATTGTGTTCTGGTATTACTACCTCATAGAGAATTGTGTATTTAAAAATATAACATTAATTTAAGCAATGCTAAGTTTTATTTTTTATGCCACCAGAAATATTCAAGTTTATGCTCTCTTGTGGGGTCATCATTTTTCTAGTTATGTCTGTATGTGTAGTATAACCTGATAGACTAATAATATAGTCTACTTGATTTCTATAAAAGGGAAATATTTTTATTTCACAACTTATATATTAAATTTTCTACTGTATATTTCCATTTAAAAGCTATGTTTTCTCTCTTACAAGCATAAATTTGGGTTTCTTGGAACTATATTCTACAAGAAATGTAATCCAGCTATTTAGACAATTTTATAGTAATTATAACAATATCTCAGAAACAACACAAAAGTGACTGTGATACTTTTATGGGTTTTTTATTTTGTATTGACCAAAATTCTGAAACATTATATAGTTATGAACAAAGTTATAGACATTCAATATGGGCCTTAGGTGATAGTTCCACCTTGAGAAGGTACATCTTTAAGCCATGATAAAAGTCAAAATTAGTTGAAACTCTCCCCAAATAAGTAGGGAAATAAGCTCATATTTTGTCTTTCTTCCTTTTTAACTTCTATACTAAAATTTTGATAGTACTTTTTACTGAGTCCAATTAAATTTTCTGTAAAATAGAGAGATAAAGGTTTTTTTCTGCTTATCTTATTTACATATGTCTAAAAAGGTTTCAGGAATCTATTAATCTATGTATGGTATCATTATCAGAAAGAATACATGAAAATGATTTTCAATAGAAAGGCTTAAGTAAAAGCTAAGGTCAAATCTTAAACTGGGAGACTTGTGTCAGACTAGTTTTTTCAGTTTCTGTTTGTGAAAAAATGGGCGATATTGTAGATATCTTATAGAGTTCTGAAAATTCAATGAGACAATCTATTTAAACATCTTAGTATAGTATATGTCTCATAACACTGAACATTAGGAAAATCTTTAGCATTTTAGTTAAAAAATATCCATTGTGGAGATGTTGTCTATCTTACATCATTTGGTTGACATTTTCAAATTGTCAGAGACTCCTAATTTAATTATTAGTAATTGTGGAAGTTTGATATTATTTATGAATTCTGAAAAGAGATATTGATTATGCTTGTAAACTGGTCAGTTCCTCTGGCGTGATAATGCTTTGATTATATTAGATTCAGCTGAGATGTCTGAGTAAGTTATGTTAAGATTAGGGCTTTTATTCAACGATGTCATTAGAGTGTGACTCAGCTTTGAGTCCCAGAAACTTGAGCAGATAAAACAGACTCTCACATAGAAGTAGACACATGGAAGCAGATACACAGAAAGACAGAATGCTCAATAGACTCGGTCCCAGGAAGAGAGATAAGCCTGATAGTCTACAACTGACCATGTGAAGAGAACAGAGCAGCCGAGCCCAGAATGGTGAGAATGATGAGGCTTATGTCAGCCTACATCTGAGATCAGAAGAAGCTGGGACCACAGAGCCTTAAGAGGAAGGAGGAAGGCTGAACCTTTGCAGACATCACCCACCATCTTGTGTCAACACATTGCAACAGTCTTTGGGTGAGAAAGTACTCTTATGGTACCTTGATTTGAGCTCTTTAGGGCCTGGTAACGTAAGCTTCTACTCCAAATAAATACCTTTTTTAAAAGCCAACAGATATCTGGTACTCTGCATTAGCACCCCTTTGGCTGACTAATACAGTAATAATAAGATTTTTATTACTTAACTATATATGTACTATAGTTTAGCACAACTGAATGTTACTATGTGCCTGAATTTGCATGCATGTATTCCCTTTAAATTTTAGCAACTTTATACATTTTTTAAACTTTATACATTTTAAACATTGTTGTTTTTCTTGCATTTAAATGATAAATCATTACTAATCTAAGAATGTTTGTGTACTATTCTATTTTTTTTTTCTATAAGAAAAAGCTGGTTCAGTAAAACTGGATACTTCAAATTATTGTAATATTTGTGAATTTCATATGGCTTTTCCCTTATTGGTGCTACCTAGCAAGCGACAAGCACGGTAGAATAATTTCAGTCAAAATTTAGCAAGTTATTTTATTTTATTCACTAAAGCAAATTTATAGTCTTTGATAATGACATTCATGTAACATCTCTTTCTTTTATACACACATACATATACATGAATGATAAACTAAGATAACAAAATTAAAATACATAGAAACTTGTAGAATCAAATATATCCTATATATATGCCTTGAAGAATTGAGTAAAATAAAAAGAAGGAAGTTTATCAATTGTAAAAATTATAAATATGGCTATGAAAGAATCTCTTTAAAAGAATGATATAAATTTACATGTTGATATTATAAATATTTCATTTTCAGCAGTGAAACAATTCAAAATTTGTCTCTAAGGGATATTAAAATATGTGTGACAAAAACTTTGTAAATTAACTGATGATATCTTTATCAGATGAGGATCATTATAATCTGTTTGGGAAAAATACAATTTTTAATTTTCAAGCTATGCTTAGACAATTAGGAGGAAATGGACTTATGAATCACCTCAATATAGAGATGTTAATAAATATTTCCATTATTTACGGCTAACCTGGAGTGGTACTGCTTCTCTGGAGGACTTGGGAAATGTGGGGACCATCTTTGTTTCTCAGAATGTGGGAATGCTAGTGGCTTATGTTTTCTGGGGGATAAGTTGCTAATATACTGCAGTGCACAGAACCAGCTTACTTGATGCCCCAGCTGAGAAAATCAGAGTCCATTGATTTTCAGTTTTGATGTTCTGGCTTTTAAGTTTAGGTGCAATTTCAGCTTCTGATAAAAACTCTCCATGATAACTGATTTTTTACTATGTGTTAAGGAATTGTATGAAACTTTTGAGAAAAACTCATGTATGAATAATTCCTTTAGACTAAATTTTAGTGGTGTTCAAGATTAGTCCATATGCAATGTATATAGAGTATAGACACTCTTTTAAAGTTTATTTATGGTAAATCATCATTTATGAATTAATTTTACAGTTATAGAATGGGATTGCAAGTTAGTTTATTTCTATAACTCTCAATATTCCACCAATAAATGAAATGAATATTTCATCAAATATAAGAATATCTTAACACATGTTACCTACTCATAATGCGTATGTATTTTATTTAAGAATATTTTATAAAAACTTGCTCTTACCATGTTACCTAACAAATTTTATGATAACACAAACATACAGAGAAAAATCTGGCTACATTCCAGGGGTGCTTGTGGAGGTAATTAAAAAAAAAACAATTTAGAAATCGAAAAAGCCTCAAAAGAAAGTCTATTGAACATAGCCATTTAAGAATTCAATATATTCTTTTAATATTGTTTAGTACATGAGCACAGATACGTGCCTGAAAAAGCCTTTTTTTCCTGTCCTTTTATTAAGATTCACTTTGAATGAAATGAGCATTGTCTATAAGTTATAGGTGTGTAGCCACAGCAAGGGTTTTCTCCAGGTTTTCACTCCACATCCTTAACTAGGAAACCAATTGGGATCATTCCAGTTTCTCTAGCATTCAAAACATAACTAATGGTGTGTTTATTACCACAATGTAGCTACACCTTGCTATCTATCTTTCCATATTACGCACTTGCTGGCACGCTACTTGTTTAAGGAACACCTTGATATGTATTCATATCATAGTGTCTAAGAAGCTCATTGAAGGCTTTATTCTCTATATGAGTCAATTTCTATATATTTAGAAAGATAGCTTATTTTAGCTGCATATATGTATGAAAAAAACATGCAACTCTGAAAAAAGTCAATATAGTATTACAATTTGTTCATAAATATCAATATTAAAAATCTAATATTTATTTTTCTATTCCTAATATTTAAGCAAACATCAATAGTTTGTTGAATATCAAAGGAGTACTAATTGGGCATAAATTTTCTATTGAGTAAGTATTTCTGTTTTATATATTTCTGCACGTAAGAAATACTAAGCAAAAATCCAATATGACTAAATGCCAGTCTTGGAGGTTTGGCAGTATAAATATACTTGGTAAAAGAAAAAAAAAAAGCCAATTTAAAACATAAATGCTAGATAAATTATAGCAAGCATATTTTTAAAACTTTGCTTATCTCATAGGACATAATTAAATAAAAATAAATGAGAGAAACTGCAAAAGGGTAGTACTGAATACAGAAGTTATAGCTTTTATCATTTCTTAACAATGCCTGCTTCTGAAATGTGTGGGAATGAATGGATTCCCAGATAGTAGGATTCTAGTTCTTGGATCCTTGTGTAATGGCATAAAAGTAATTATATTTGGTGCCTTGTCATCCTACCTGACTTAGTTGTACGTTTCGCTTTGAGCTACCACCGCAGTTAGCCCTGTGCTGGGCATAACCATGATTAGCAGAGCCTGTACCTCATTATGAATTAGCTGCAAGAGTTGCCTTTAGCTTCTCTGAATGGACTCTGCTACATTTTTTCCAAATGGCCTCTGATGCTTCTTCTCTGAAAGACCCCTTGCCCTTTTGCATCACCTAATTTACCAGCAGGACAGTTACTACCATATGGGTTAGATGACAAGAAGCTGCCCTCAGCTTCTCCGAAGGGCCCATGCGCTTCTGCTTTTGGCGCCATGTATTTTTAAATTGTCCACCCCCTTCACCGCAACCCCGTCACAATAAAGGCCAGATCCTGAGACCCACATGTGCTCTTCCCCTTCCTCCTCTAGGGAAAAAGAGCGTAGGTCAGGTAAGCCTGGACCCCTGCCATCCTCATTTTTCCCTCACACCCTCCAGGGCCTTTGAACTAAGAAAGCTGTCCTTTCATGCATTTTCAGCTGTCTCGCTATGTATTTGGGTTTCATCACCCAAAGAACTTTCACATCACATACAAAACACCTTGTGGAAGGTGTCTCATAACAGGTACTCTTCTTAATTCACATAGATTAAATGCAGTTAAATTTAAGCAAATGTCATGAGCAGAGTATGTACCATAAGCATGGGTTAATAAAAACAGTGCAGAATAAATTTAAATCCAAGTACTTCAAAGTTGGAGTTATTAAACAAATATAAAATAACTATGTACAAAGTATCAAAAATGAATACAAATTTTAAAGTGAGCAAGATGATTGCAAAAATTTGGAATAGTTTATATACTTAGACTTAGAAATAAACCAATTTTAATTTCTAAAAATTAAATGTATTGTCACTGAAATAAAGAATCTTAGATGATAGTTTAAATACCAAGTTAAAAAACAAGTATAAAAATACTTGTTAGTCCTAAGTTATGTCACAGCAAAAAGAAAGAAAAAAATATGAAAGATAGTAAAAGGCACAGTCAGTAAAGTACAAAGCTGTAATATACATCTACTGAGTTCCAGAAAAATAAAGAAAACAATTGGGATGCTATTATATATTCAAAATTATTGTGAGAATTTTCCAAAATTGATGAAAGTTGTGAATCTTCCATTTCATGAAGGACTGCATATTACAAGCAGAATAATGATATTCACATCTTCAGGCTATCAAAGACAAAGGTAAGATCTAAAAGTAGTCAAATAGAAAAGACAGATCATGTACAACTAGATGAATATCAGACTGGTAGTACTTTTCTCAACAATTGAGAAGATATTGCAATGATAACATCAAAGTGCCAAGAAAAAATATTTGTCAATATAAAATCATGTACCTAAGAAAACTATAAATACTGAAGGGAAAACAAACACATTTTCAAATTAATTAAAAACCATTTACCAACAACAGACCTTTTCTAAAAAGACTTCTTTAGAAATATGTCTTCAAAGAAGGTTCAGTTTCAAAATTTTCAAACTCATTATTGTCACCATTCTTTTCTTACAATCATAGATTATGTAACACCAAAAACATTGGCTCTACAGGATTCCATAAATGTTCTGTGCACAACCTTTTGAATTTGAGTTGAATATTATGCAGGAATTGTTCTTCCACTTTTGATAACTTGCTGGGCAAGTGGCTCCATTATTTCCTTAGGTACCAACAATAGTTTAGAAACAGTATTAGAGCAAGAAATAATTGTTGGGAAGCAAAAAATCTGCTGCAAGTCTGAAGAAATGGTCCTCTTCTCCAGGCCATATTTCTAACCACAATTGTTGTTGAGGAAACTATTAATTTAGCATTTTGTTTCTCATCTGGTGTGTGTATGCTCTTAGGATTAAGTAGGATAAGGCATATTAGAGACAACTAAAGCTTCTATATCATGGTATAATATGTATATATATATACTGTATTAGTCAGCCAAAGGGGTGCTGATGCAAATTATCAGAAATCTGTTGGCATTTATAAAAAGGTATTTATTTGGGGTAGAAGCCCACAGTTACCAGGCCAGAAAGCATAAATTACTTCCCTCACCAAAGTTTACTGCCACGTGTTGGAGCAAGATGTCTGCCGACCTCTGCAAGGGTTCAGGCTTCCTGGGTTCCTCTCCTCCCAGGGCTTGCTTGTCTCCGGGCTCAGCTTCTCTGCTATCTCCATAAGATCAGCTATAGGCTATGAGGCTCTCTAGGCTTTGTCTCTCTCCACAAGGCCAGCTGTAGACTATCAGCCCAACGGCTCGTCTCTTTTCCAGGGGCCTTCTCTCCTTCCTCACGACCAAGCTCCTCTGAGTGCTTAGTTCCCCAGTCTCAAGCATTAAAACTCAGCATCAGAACTTCATCTGTGTCTTTTGCTGTGTCTTTTATCTGAGCCCCTGCTCCCCAAGGAGCTTGGACCCAGTGCCCTACTGACCTGGCCCAATCAAAGCCCTAATCATAATTTAATCACGCCCAGAGAAACAGACCAGTTTACAAACAATCCATATCTATTTTTTGGAATTCATAACTATATCAAACTGCCACATATATAAACTTTACTGAATTGTGTTTTTATAGTGTAAAGGAATAATATGAGGTAGAAAAAAATGTGAATAACCTTAAAACCCTAAATTATGACTTATCAAATTAATTTTGTACTTGTATGACTGCTTCCAACTTTAGAGTTACAGCTACTACTCTGTAATGGCCCAGGTTCTCCATAAGACCACTTGGGCCCAGTATTGTAAGTTTCCAATGTTTAAAGAAGATTTAAGAATCTTCCTTTTTAAATTAAACTTCCTCATATTTCAACACTGACAATTCCAAAATTTAAATACACTTTAAAGATTAAACCAGCATGAGCAAAAACAAACAAGATATACAGTCAGACTATATTTCAGAGTCCATTGCTTTATTGTGTTTGTATAAAATTTTCTTCCATAATCTCACACACAATCCTTATAGTCGGTGAGTGGCAACAAATTGAACATATTTTCACCACTTTGGTCCTCTGGACTGAAGCCCATAGTAAAAACTTATATTCCAATAGAACATCGGTTCCGTAAAGGCAAAAATGTGCTCATCACTTCATAGTATGTGAGGTGAATATAAAAGTGCCTACACATAAGTACTAAATGAATATTTGTAAAGAAAATAACAATAATTAATTAAATATGTAATGAAGTAGTCCAAGTACCATTTGTAGGCCCTTCAGTCCACATCCTAATTTTTAGCCTTCAATCTTACGAGTAGGAAGTTTACCTTACAGCCTCTTATGTGTACCCAGGCTAAATTAATGGGCAATGCATTGAATTTTGTTTTTGTGTCCTTGGTGAATTTCTCATTACTGTGTGGTCATTTTAAGAAGATATTCAAGGAAGTGTAATTCTGACATCTGGGACTAGAGACATCTCTATAATAACCATCTCCACCATCAGAGATAGAACTAATAACGTTTGTTGAGTGGAAATTTATTTTGCTATAAAATTTATAGATTTTATTCTATGAGATATTACATGGCATGAGACAAATAACTATTTCCTAAATGTCCATAGTATAATATTGATGCAATGCTAGTCAGCTTATTTTTTAATAATTATATCATCTTTGAAGATTAACATAAACATTTTCGTAACTTGTGCCAACAGCCTCTCATGATCTATAAGCTGCTTAACTCTAAAACCTCACTGTTTCTCTATCTACTCTTTCACACTTCCAGCCCTTTGCCTTTGCTATCCATGCTGCCTAAAATGCTCTTCAATTTCCCTTTTTTCTGTCTCCAAAAAGCTTTCCATGATGCTGCAGGCCTGTAAGAGTGGTTCTTTGTATGAACAACCATTACGTTTACTTGCTTAACTTGCGCAGTAGACTTGCTATAAACTTGCTTTTAGAACTGGAACTGTGTCTTCTTCCCTGTTGTATTTGTAGCAACTGAACTGGTAGAATAAGTGAATAAATAGCTTTCACTGGACTCCTTAGAAAAGTGGCTTATGTAAACATGGTTCTGATATTTCAGTGTCTAGCATTGAAATGTATAGATATTTCCTTTACTACTATTTCATCCAATATTATAGTCATCAATACCCCACAAACTAGAATTTCAGGATTTACTAAGAATGATGATAATGTGAATACCTTGATGACATCTGACTCATTATCTATTAAATTCTATTCACTGTGATTTTACCAAAACTTTACTGAATTTGGATTAAGAAACATGATATGCACAATAATATTAATCCAAATATTTGATTAACTATACTACATTTCCCTCTTATTAGAAATAACAGATAATTTATTCTTCTTGTTGCAATGATTTTAATATTCTAGCTAAATGAGTCTATTTAAATCTAACACTGAAACTTTGACTCTGACTGATTAATATGCACCAATAATTTCTGTTGCTAATTTAGTATGTTTTAATACACTATATACTTTATTCAAAATGCTGGGAATCTGTCTTTTTCTCTTCTGGATATATTTATAAAATGAGAATAACATCTGAAGAATAAGTAACTAATAATCATCTTCATTCTACGCTTTTCCTCAGGAGTATATCATCCACATAATAGAGCCTTAGCGTTTTTTGTGAGCTATTTAATGCTGTGGAGCCCTGAGGATTCATTGTAACAACACCAGCAAATATTTCTCTTTTGGGAGAGGGGACATTCCAGTGATATAATGTGTAATTAGGCATTGTGCTTCTAATCTTGTAAGTTTGTGGGCAATGAGGAGATAAAAACAAATAAAATAACTGCCAGCAGTTTGCTCACTGTTAGATGCAGTAAGGTAGTAGTCTGAACTCTGAGCATTGGCTAGCAAAGGAACAAGCCCGGCAATGGAACATTCTAAGTTACAGCCCAGTCATCCTTGGCCACAGAATTAATAAGAAATCAAACCCCAGCAGATGGAAAGAGCTGTTGATTGGTGCTTTGCTTTTTCATTTCTCTTGGAAGCAGTTGTTTCCTTTTAGTGGTGACCTCAAATTAATCTCAAAGTAAAATAATATTCAAGCTTGGGTTCTCCTGCAGACATAGCACTGTCTTTACGAAAGCAAAAATGTACGTTGATGGACAAAGTGCTGTACTACAATGCAATGCTTTAATTATAGCTGATGTTCTGACTTTCTGAATCCACATACAATACAATATGCAATAGATGAAATTCAAGGTCTCCTGGGCCTGATGATCTTTCAGAGACAGCCTGGAAAATGTTTTGGCTCCAACCAATAGTAACACACCATCTCATCATTTTAATAGTATGTATTTAATTTTACATTTCTAAGGAATTAGTAAAAATTCAAAAAATAATTTCCAAAAAAGGACACCATTATTTTAATCAAGTCATTCAGTCAGAAGGCTTTTCAGACCCGTTAAAGCTTTTTTTTTCTTTTTTGTTATTCTCATCTTTCTGCCTCCCATTATGACTACACATAATCCCTGAATTAACTATTTTCTTATTAATTCTTTTTAATTTCATAACAGTTCCATTGTTCAAAACATGAATTTGCCCAGTTCATCAGTTGAATAAGGCCAGTGGAAGGAATACCTACACTGGTTTTGGAACTAGAAATTTTAGTCTTATTTGTGGTATTTACGACTGAGGCATCTGGACAGTGGAACTGAACAAAGATTTTTATTTTCTTGCATGATGTTTGGTGAGGAGACCTTAATCCTAAATCCTATTTCTTGGTCCTTTTCTTTGCTCTATATAAAGTCAAGATAAGGTCCAGCTAGTGTAACCTTTATAAACACTGATTTTCTTCTTTATAAACAATGACAGTCTAGATGGCTACACAATCAGCTATTAGCTGGAGGTTTTCCAAAGGGAAAAAAAAATAAACAAAACAGAGGTTTTAAAAGATGCAAGAGACGCTTCCAAAGAACTTTAAGAATGCTTCATAAACCCTCCAGTGAACAGAGCTGTATATTTTATGATTAAAAGGTATAGATACAAAATAAGAACAGTGGCAATTTATTAAACTTGGCATCATTTAAAATGAATAAATCTAAAGAATAATTATTTCAGCTATTTATTGAATATTTTCTTCAAGTTTGTAAAAAGACAAAAAAAGTTAATCATTCATATCATTACCTAACTGGTTTATTTAAAGAAAATCTATAGTGTATTTTCAAATTCTCATGTTAAATTTCCAAAGTCTTAGCCTTTATGGTCAATAACATGATATGGGTTCCATAAAGAAAACTTACTTTTTTTCTTTTATTACACACTCGTGATCATATAAATAGCATTTCCCATTGAGAGATGCACATTAAATGTAGACTATTTGGAGCAATGTCCGTTTCCTCTGTACTGACAAGTTTTACACCATTAGGTAAAATATATATAAATATAACTTTAGTGAATGATATTATGACATAGGTTAAATATCACAATTTTGCTAATCTCTAGCTCTCCTATTTATATATATCTTTGCCCCATCCATTTTTTAGCAATCAATAGTAACACAAAATCCTTGCTGAGTCCAATTTGTGCTGTAAAACCTGGGTTCTCCCCTCTCTTAATCACACATTTCTGGTATTTAAGAGGTCAAAAATAATCCCATCTTAATTCAAATGTATTTGCTAGGCACGTTGATTAAAGAAATCGCTCCTCTTTTGTTACTGGATCCTGCCTTTGATCTATGACCATGAATATTATGGGATGTGAATTGTCATTCTGTGTGGAGGTTCTTAGCTTCCACTGTTCGTTTTTTTTTTTTTTTTAAGTTGTAGGTTTAAAGAAAAATCATGCAGAAAATACAGTTTTTGTGCTCCCATTGTTCTTCATAGCTACAGGTTCAGTCTCAAAAACACCATTTCAACCATCTTTAGTTCAATTCAAAGATTCATGGCCCAGTAATTAAATTTTACTCTCATGTATAAATATTGTCAAAGTAATAATGCATATTGTTTCCTTTATGAAATATAATCGGTATGCATCACTATTAATTTTCTAAATGGTGAAATGAAGATATATGTGGAATAACTTTTATCATATTTTAGTTATAAAAAGCACCATCTATTAAGTTTAGAAAGTTTGGCAAAAAATAAATAAATTAGAAAATTAAAATCACTCATCATTTTGCTATTTAGAGATTACTGCTAGTTACCATTAACTGCAAATCCTTTGTATTTTCTGTGCTGTGTGTTAACAATAATTATCACTATATTGTATTAAGCTCTGACTGTGTGCCAGTGATGCAAAACAACTCAAAATTTGATCTCATTGTGTACACAAACCTAGTGAAAAATACCAAAGATGATTCTACTATTGAGAAACCTGACACACAGATAAATAAATAATTTTCCAAATGCCATGTAGCCAAATGTAAATCCAGCCTATAAACCATGTCTGTCCATAAAGGAAACACAAGATACATTATGTTTTATATTCTGAACTCTAAACATCCCTTGGTGGACAGGCAGTTTGTGATATAAGGATCTTGGTCTTAGTATATATTAGAAGACTGAAATGAGTTTGAAATAAGAAATCCTTCTATCTGAAACTCTCTGACAAGGCCAGCAAAGAGTTGATGCATTTTTCCATGATCTATATTATGAGTTTGGATTTCCAGAAACTATATCCAGAATTTATCAATTGTGTTGTTTTAGGAAAAAGAAAAAAAAAAAAAGAAAAAAAAAAACCTTCCATAGATATAAAATAATTGCTTGGTAATAATGTAAAATTCAAAGAAATGTCCAGCATTTTTATAGTGTAAAATGAAATATTCTACCACATTTACTGTTTCTATTTTTGTCAGTATTATTTTCTGGACCAACAGATGAAATTTAAAATGATAGGAATTATTTAAAATGATAAATATAATTAAAGAACATAAAATAATATTTAAAATGATCTGTTGAACTTTATAGAAGAGGAAATAAATGAAAAGACACAATCATTAATTTTATATATTGTTTTATTTAATCCTCATAGCAAGACTATGAGGTAAGTGTTATTACTATCTTCATTTTTATAATTGAGGAAAATTGTTCAGAGTGTGTGTAAGCTCTTTATTCCAATTTTTCACGTATTTAACGCCAGGTATGGGATTTGAACCTACTCTACTACACTTGAAAACCAGAGCTCTTGTTCTTAATCACTTTTCCCACAATGTTTTTAATGACAATTCTCTCCCATCATTCAGTCATTTGGATGAGAATTGCCTGCCTTCTAAGTATGCAATAATCATTATGCCCTGTCCTCCTTCATGAAGTGAAAACTAATCCAAAGAAATGTATCCAAATATTTAAGAGACCAGTAGTTCTTCATGGTTTGCATTCAATTAATTCAATTGATTGATGATAGGAACCAAATTTATTCTCTGTAGAAAACTGAATACTTATAATAGTTAAATAATAAATCAAAACATTGTATTATTCAGTAATATGTTAATCTTTATAGTCATTTCCCCTTTTAAATGCCAAACAAAGCAATTAGAATTTAAGTAAGATGCATGTATAATTAATCGGGCAGTAGGGAACCAGATGCAATTTTGACTTAAGTTAGAGATATGGAGTGCATTTAGAAAAGTGAAAAGACCTCCATATCTGTAATAATTTTTCTCATCCCTAGTTTCAATCTTAAGAATTTAAAGGAAGACATGTTATTATATGGTCTCTGTGGCAATAGAATAAGCTAAAGAATTATTTTTTTGTTTCCTGATATCAAATATAATATGATTGAATATGTTTTAATTATTTTCCAATAGGGAACAATTACATTTGGTAAAACATCTACAAAATATCATAATCTCAAATACCCACAATGAATATAAAATAAAAATGAGGCAGGCCCCTTTCTGTATATCAGATATACTTTCTGTATATCATTTATTTTGCCATTTGTGAGAGAAATATGTGTACATAGAAAAATTTCTCTATTATAAGAACAACAGTGAAAATGTGATGATGTAATACAACATACATTCAGCCCTGTTGTTTGAGCACCGTTTCTTTCCATGCATAAATCTACAGCCTTCGTCTATCCTTTAGATCACCAGTACACAATTTCTGATATATTGGCTTTGGTTTCAAAGGGTCTACAGCTGTTTATTCAGAGTAGAGAAGAAAATTTTGAAATGATATCAAAGACTTGTGTGTTATTCAATTGTCAAGGATAGTAATTTATTGATTTAATCTTAGATAATCTGACTTGATAGCCAAGCCATCATCATCTCTTCCCTGGATTACTTCACGTCCTCCCAACTGCTCTCTCACTTTGCTCTTGCCCTATTCTGTCCTTTCTTCACAAAGCAGCCTCAGTGATCCTCTCTAAGTGTAAGGCAGGTCCTGTCAATCTTCCCACTGATGGGTTTCCATTTGGAGTAAAAGCCAACGCCTTATAAGTTCTCACATGACTGACCCCCATTGATTTTCACCTTCCTTTCTACTCCTTCAACTCCAAATCACTGGCCTACTTGAAGTTTCTCCAACACTCCAGGCTAGCTTCTTTAAGGGTTCTTGTTTATTCTGCCTGGATTTCTCTTTCCATTTACATCTGCATGGCCATTTCTCTCATTTATTTTTGGTTGTTGCCCAAATGTCATTTCTGAATGAGGCTTTACATTGTCTCTCTATCTAAAAATTTCAACTCCCATCCTTGTTTCCTCATAGCATCATTGCCTGTTTTATTTTTTTCATTCTCCAAAATCTAACATACACACCTCTACCATGTATTGTTGTGGTGTTTATCCTCATGCTGTCTTGCTTTACGAGCATTCAGTTATGATTTTGTGGGGAAAAATACACAGTTTATTCAATGAATCATTTGCCAATGCCCTTAATAAAATTGAGAGAATAGCATTTAATTTAAATCTGCCAAAAACTATTTCAGGCATAGTATGGATCAATTCAATGTTTTCTAATGACTCATTTTATTGAAGAGACAGAAGTTAGTGAGCCAAGAATAGTTCATAATTTAAAATTAGAAGTCTCTTTCAGATATTTAAAGTTTCCAGCATGTCTTCTGCAACTTTTAGCTACTGATTAAAATATTGTGATGTGTTATTCATTATAAGTTAATGAAAAAGGCAGGTTAAATGTTGGAGTGAGCTGTCGGTATCACTTAATGCTCTTCAAAGAATCAGAACCAATATAATATTTATACATATAAATGTGCTTGTGTTCGTGTATGTACACATATATGATTTATTTTAAAGAATTGACACATGCAACTGGCAAGTCAGAAATCTGCAGAAGAGACCAATAGACTGAAAACTAAGGCAGGAGTAAGTGTTGCAGTCTTCAGGAAACCTCAGTTTTTGCTCTTAAGGTCTTCAACTGATTGGATGAAGCTTACCAACATTATTGAGCATAATAAGTTTTACTTAAAGTCAACTAATTGTAGATGTTAAAACATCTACAAAACGCTTTTACAGCAATATCTAGGTTAGTGTTTGATTAAATAACTGGGTACGATAGCCTAGACAAGTTGACACATAAAATTGTCACACTGTCCAAGTGGAAATTCTGATACTATGTAGCCATAAATGCATTTTCTAACAGTATTTTTAAAAATTTCTATTGAGCAGCAATGTATAACAGATATGACATTAAGTCCAGTTTTGTCATTTATTTCAAAAGGCTCTAATGGTTTTTATGACACTTAGAATAAAATTCTAAGTTATTACAATAGCTTGTTCAGTTAACTTCATCAGATCTGTATTCAAACATCACATTTTGGTGTTGCATTCCTGACATTAATTAAAATTGCATTGCTTCAGCCTTCTGGTCTTCTCTTCTTTGTTTTATGTTACTATATGTTTACTTGTTTATCTCTTTATCCACTACAGGAATGGATATTTTTATCTGAAATAGTTACTATTGTATCCTCCAAACTTATACTTTTCTCAAGTTAACCAATGAATTCAGGATTAAATGACTACAACTTATATATACCTATCACATAAAGGAGCACACAAAGCCTTTTGAACTAAGTACTTACACAAAATAATAGAAGTATCAAACATTAATTACTTTTTCTTATTTCTCAATAATTAGTTATTGTCCCCCTAATTTGCAGTTATAGTAATTATTAGAACCATATAAATGTCAACTGATTCTTAGAAAATATGACTTTGATATAAATATAGAAGTGGTTGCATAACATGCATTTAAAAAGAGTTGCACCTTTGACTAATACATGCATTTCAAAATTTGAATTCCTGCATAATTAGAAAGCATTCTCAGCTTAGTAGGAGTACTTGTCACTGACATAAAAACAGAATTCAATTAGAAATCATAATTATCTTTGAATTTTATGTTGTAATGTTGCAATCAAAAATCCTTCCCAAATTCAGTTGTGCATTGTCAGGATAATTCAGGATAATTGAGGTTATGTCATGGTATCAAACAAGTAAATTTCTCAGTGACTAAACACAATAACAGCTTATCTATTCTCTCTATCTAATGTGTGTTTGGAGAGGCAAACACCCACTTCTCATTGTAGTCCTTCAGGGGGTAAAGAGTGAGAGAAGGTCCATTTCAAATATGCTTTCACAATCTAGGCAAGAGGGAAGGAAAGCAGCAAAGCACAATTAAGTTTTGAAGTTTCTGTGTAAAATTGTGTTTTAGCTTCCTATCTGCTAAAACAAACACCCAAACATCATATAATGGATTGGCTTAACAATAGAAATTAATTGGCTCACAATTTCAGAGGCTAGGATGCTCTGTTCCTCCTGCAGCAGGTATCATCTGGGTCTCAGGAATCTTTGGTGTTCCTTGGCTTTCATCACTTGGCAATGTACATGGTGATATTTTCTCCTTTCACTTCTGGTTATTCCCCGGGGCTTCCCTTTCTGTGGTCTTCTCTATAAGACTTCTAGTAATAGGATTAAAACCATTTCTCATTCAGTTGGCCACACCTTAACTCAAGTCACCTCATCGAACGGTCCAATTTACAATACGCTCAAAAGCACAAGAATGGATTAAGTTTAATAACATGTTTTTATGGGGCACATTACTCAAAGTTGCATAAATTGACACTCACATTTCATTGACCAAAGCAAGTGATAGAGGCAAGCCCAACTTCAAAGGGCATGTGGAATGCAATAGTATGTTAAGTTTGAATGGAAAAGGACCAAAGAAGAAAGATCAAAATATGTGTGGACAGTACTAATGACTACATGTGGATTTTTAAAATTTGGTGCCAAAACATCTGCTGTACATAATTCCAATGAATGTAGAGTTGTAGATAATATCTTAAAGAAAATACTTTAACTTTTGAAAGACCATTGGTAAAGCTAACTGTTCAAACACCAACAGAAAACATATATAGACAAGAAAAAAATTATTGGGCTTGCTACAGCAAGGGCGAACACAGCTCAGAGGAATCTTGGAACATGGCATTTAAGAGAGTTGGAGGGGCTTTTAAACTTCTAACAGAATTTAGTTTTGTGCTGTTGATTCTATGAAGGCTTAAGGGAAGGAGGGGGTTACTTTGTGGTTATATTCTATAAAAAGTGGGAGCAATTCTGCTCTTGGGTCCTTAATATTTAGGGTTGTCTTTGATAAAGGAGCAGATGTCACCCTAGAAGTAGTGTGGTTGTGGACTGGACTTGCTACTGTCATGGTTCAGCCCATCTCACAGAATGCCCTTGCTGTAGAACTATTTGTATTTTGGGAAAATTATTTATATTTATTCTGAAATATCATGTACTAACTGCCGTGAGAGCCATTTTGCTTTTCACAAAATTTAAGAGTTTGGAATCTGTTATTTTTAATAAATCCCAGTGATCATTAATGTAAAAAAATTTTAGGTTATTTTAGCATGATGCTAATAAGTAGCACCATGAAGATACAGTCTTAGGTTCAGTGCCTGAGTTCATTGCTTAAGTTAGCGATTAATAATGAAAAGAAAATATAAATTTGGATTGGACAATGAAGGCTGGTAAAAATGCATTAAGTGCACATTGTTAGAGCTTGGAACTGAGGCCACTGGCTGGCCGGTGAGCTCTCAACTGTAGGTAGTGTGCTACATGTTAGGCAAGTTTTTCGCTAACACAACAAGGGTCTCTGACCCAATGAGTGGAGTTTGATAATAATCCTTGCCACAAGTAAAAAAAAAAAAAAAAAAAAAGCACTAAGTATTGAGGGCAATACTGGACTTAATACAAAGGAACTATGTAATCCTGGCAAGATTATTAATTCTATCTCTTTATTTTCTCTCTCACAAAACACTAATGTTAGAAATTAATTTCATGATGCATACTTAGATTTCAATGAGTATTATGATTTTAAATAACACATAAAGTAAACATTTTCTGTAAAAGCAAGTTTTTACTGGTCTTTCAAATCCAGTCTACAAATTTAGTGATCCAACCACACAGTTTGTTGATATTTCCAAATATTAAGAATATTTTGTATAAAGAAATTCCAACTCACTTCTACAAATTATCTTCATGACTAAAATGTGTTCATTTGTGATAGCAATAAAATATTTTTTTGAATTCTCACAAGGTGCAAGCTGCAATTCTCTTAATTATAATACCATCTGAATAGTTTAAAAATAAACACACATGTATATCTAAACCGATACACACATATACAGGTTCTTATGGAAAATGGTCAAAAATATTTATCAGAAAGCAATATATTAAGAATAATATAAACAAGAGTAATCTAAACAATACACATGTTTATAAAAGGTGGATGTTAAGTATAGAAATTATAAATCATATATTATGCAGTGTTCACATATGAAATAAAGTATATATGTATATTTTTATCAGATAAAATATTTCAAACTAAAACCCTATTTTTAAAATGTTAAGCTAAAAATTACATACTTTTAGGAATAGGAGACAGAAGAGTGTTGTAAGTGTTGGGAAGAGAATGTGTAAGTAGAGATTTGGAGCTACAGATTTAAGGCATACTGATATATACATGTAGATTCCAGTTAGTTTCTCTTCAATGGTTGAAAATCCAAGAAAGTAAAAGAAGCTAATATTTTGTGGAAAGGATGAAGACAGAAGGAACAAATTTTAGAAGAACTTGTTTTAGGTAAAAGCAGATAGTGAGTGGTATTAAATACAAGGCATGTGTAATCATTGTGGTAGGCTGACCATGATCCAAATATATCAAATTTTAATCCTTGTATCCTGTAGTAGCTCCTTTTTAAAGAAAAGGAGTATTTGCAGATGTAAAAGGAATCTTTGCATATGGGGAGATAATCCTGGATTATAAATGTGGGCCCTAAATATAGTCATATGTATCCTTTTAAGAGGGAAGGAGAGAGAGCTTTAACACATACACAAATACACACACAAATACATACACAAACACACACATATATGCAGAAGAAAAGGTGATGTGAAGACAGAGTAGAAAGAGATTTGAAATGTGTCTGAATATTGGAGTGATGTGGCCATGAGCCAAGGAATATGGCAGCAAACAGAGGCTAGAAAAGCCAAGGGATGGATTCTTTCTTACCACTTCTGAAGAGAGCTTGGCCCTGCTGATACCATGATTTTTGCCCAGTGATGCTGATTTCAGATTTCTGGTCTCCAGAGCTGTGAGAGAATAAATGTCTGTTGTTTTAAGCTACCCTATTTGTGGTAATTCGTAACAGCAGCCACAGGAAAGAAATAAAATTACCATATGCAAAAAAAGATTTTAACATTGCATAGATTCTCTTGTTATTTAAATAGCTTAGGAAAATTATGAGAAAATCTTCTATTTTGACCTTGCCATTTCCTACACAAGCTCAAAGCCTTATAGTACTACTGAAGAATAGGTAAAGATAAGTCAGGAAAAATTCTTTGCTAAGAGATTTCTGACATGCAGAATTTTTATTGGAAGTTTTTAATAAAATAATTCTTTTTTTTTTGAGAAAATTAGAATAAATATTTATAGAAAGTCATATTGACTATTTATTTCCACTTTGAAAAAAAATCTTGCCCCCATTGGAATTACTCTGAGTGATAGTTGTCTGCATAAGTATTGAAAAATATTCCCACTTCTGGAATGCAAGCAGAATAATTACACAATTCCATCCTTGAAGACAACGTAATTTACCAAAAAGAGGTTATAAAATAACTTTGTGGTAAAAATGCTAGCAATGGTCACAATCTCATACAACAAACATGGTTGAATATTTGCTAAATACACAAAAGTTTAATCCCAATTAAAAGAGAAAGTCTGACAATTGTTTAGGCAAGATTACCATTTAATAAAATGAATAGATGGGGGATAAGCAGCTTTGGAGTGTAATGAAAACAGTTTTTCCACAATAACTTTGTGGTGATGATTAGATATCAATGTTAACCTGTAAAGCAGGCTACTCAATATGAAATTGAGCATTTCAGTCAAAACATAAGTTTAGAACACATTGGTATATGGTTATGATTTTTCTTAGAATCTAGAAGGGACTGTATATGGAAAGGAGAAGAAGCTCTTTAATGAGGACCATGATTAATGCCAACATTTAAATACTGAGAATTATATTTAGATAGTTTAACTTCATCCAAAGAAAATAGAAGATTAAAAGAGACACATGCAAATAAAATGAAGCAAAAAGAAAGAAAATACCAATATCATGCAAAAATAAATAAATGAAGATAATGTTAGAAAAATATTTACTATAAATTTATATGCAGACTCTAAGTAAGTAAATTCTAAGTAAGTTGAACTCCATGGAAAAGAAATTGTGAAGTAAATTGAGCCAGTTAAACTAAATAAATAAATTAAGGAGAAATAACACAATTAGAGACTGTGAAGTAGATATAATGCAGAAAATGGGAAACTAATAATATATTAAGAAACAAAGAACAGTTATATAAAGGACGGGCTTAAGAAAATCATATAAAATATGAACAAAATGGGCAGAAAGAATCAGCCAGTTCATATAAAGTATTTAATAACTAAGAAAGACAGACCAAGGAAATTTGTAATAGTGATTACTAGTTTATCTCAATAGAGGACAAATAAAATGAAATGAAATTTTTGAAATAAAAAATAGAAAAAAAATTCAAAGAACTAAAGGAAAACTTTTCAGACAAAAGTAAATGGAACTTGATGACAAATTGATCTATTGAAACAAATTCTCCCTGTGTTATATATAGCCTTTGTTCATATTAAAGGTGGACTTTAATTGCCTGTCTCACTAATGATGGGTTTGGCCCTGTGACTCACTTTAACATAAGTATATGTGTGTGGTAGAGGAGGTGTGGCAGGGAGGAGGCATTGTGCAAGACTAAGCCTAGGTCTTAAAAGGCATCACATATTTCCTTCTGCTCTGTTGAGCTTCTTAGACCCCATGAGAAGTTCTTCCATATCCTAGTGTCCATGCCTGTCACACATGAAAATATATTTTTCTCTTCTGGTAACTCTAGCTGATAAAAAAGTATAAGGATGCATATTTCAATCTAAAAACAACAAAGATAAAGAGGACCTGTATAAGCTTCGAGAACATAAGAAATAGTACAGATTGCATTATCAGCAACTAAAACAAAATAATGATAACAGCATGAGACAACAAAAGGAGTCTAAGGGTGGAAATTCTGGAACAAATGCCTGTCATCCTCAAATGCCCACAAAATGGAGGTTTATACCCTGGGAAAGAGAGGGGATAACCAAACTCCTGTAAACAGGGGCACTCCAAAACTACTAAAAAATCAACTCACAGGACAAAATAGGGGCCTGGAAAGATAATAAAAACCCAGCACATTTCATTTACCTTGGGCAGACCATCATGATGGGAGGGTTGAAGCTCAAGAAAACCTCTGTCTCATCACCAGCTGGTTACAAAACAATGAAGCAGACATCTAAGGGCATAAATCCCAGTGCTAAAATTATAAAATATTCAAATGTACTGTATGCAAGACAAGCAAAGAAACTGGAAATGATGGGCCATTCAAATAAAGAGGATAAAAATTAAGAAAATACCAACTAAGAAGATGAAAGTGTGGACACCAAACAAAGCCTTTTAAAATGATCTTCTAATTTAACTCATAGATGATAGTTAATGGTAATATTGTAATATTTTTCAGCAATGGCAAGAAAATATTATTTCAATTCTAAGGGACAATTGGGGAGTATAAGGGGGTATGGGATTTTTCCTTTTGGAGTAATGAAAATGTTTGAAAATTGACTGAACTGGTAACAGCACAACTCTGTGATGAAAATAAGAGCCACTGAGTATACACTTTGAATGAATTGTACCAAGCGTGGGACTGTATAACACAGGGAATCTAGTGGTGGAATATGGACTGCAGTTAACAGGACAAATATGACAATGTTCTCTCATGAATTATAACAAATATATAATACTAATTGCTGCAATTTGAATATATTTTATGAATCCCAAAAAGAGAAAGATTATGTTTATAAACTAATCTATTCCTCTGACTGAGGTAAACTTTGATTGCATTACATTCAGCTGACATGCCTTTGATTAGATTTCCTCCTAAGATTAGGGCTTTTGATTTGACTATGTCAGTGGGCATGACTCAGGTTGAGTCTCCACTGCCTTACTGGGTCTGACATAGATGGACACTCCCACAGCCAGACTCACTCACAGAAGAGAGAGCACTGTCTTTTTTATCTGTCCATGTGACAGAAAGAAGAAGACTCAAACAGCTAAGGTCCTGGAGAAAGATGAGTCATTTTTCCTGATAGCCTACATCTGAGATTGGTAAGAACAGCTGAGACTGAAATAGAAGGCCCAGAAAGAAACAAGCATTATGCCAGGAGCTAGAGGACTATAGTATCACTTAAGCATGAAGCATCAAGTCTGGGCCCAAGGAGCTCAAAAGGAAGAAGAAGCCAGGAGCGGGGAGAGAAACCTCGCAGATATCGACAGCCATCTTGCTTGATCATATGACGAGATCTGTGGCCATCTTGCTTCACCACATGGCAACACACCAGAATCAACAATATTTTTAATTATATATGAAAGCATCTCTGCTGATACCTTGATTTGGCCTCGGGACTCTAAGCTTTTATCCCAAGTAAATACCCTTTATAAAACCAACAGATTTCTGGTACTTTACACTGGTATCTCTTTGTCAAGCTGATATTCTAATATAGGGTGTTAATAATTGACTTGGTGGCACCAAATGTAAGATTTAGGCTATAGTTAGTACTAATATTTTGACAATGTTCTTGCAAATGTTTCACAAAAATGCGAGGTGTTGGTGGTGAGGAGATATATGGGAATCTTGTATGATTATATGAATAATTGTTTTGTAATTTCACAACTTTTACCATATACTTATTTTTATGTATGTTCAAATATGAATGTTATATTTCAATAAACTTTTATTTTAAAAATGATCTTAAAAATTGCTCAAATAAATGAAGGAGAGTACAGGGAAAGAACTATAGGATATCAGGAAAACAATGAATGAACAATATGAGGGTCTAAGTAAAGGTATACAAATCTTAAAAAGGATCACATAGAATTCTGGACATGAAGACCACAATACCTGAAATTTAAAAAAAAAAAAAAAAAAAGTCCAGTCATATTTTTAGAGCAGATTGGACCTGAAAGAAGAAAGACTCAGAACTTGAAGACAAGACAGTTGAAATGAGACATGCTGAAGAGCAGAAAGAAAAGAAAAGAAATATTAAAATGGAAACTAGCTTAAGACAGCTATAGGACACCATTAAATGCAGCAATATACCCATTATGTGAGTCCTAGAAGGAAAAGAAAGAGAGAAAAGGGCAGAAGGAATAATCAAAGAAATAATGACAGAGAATGTCCCAAACTTAGCAAATGATGTGAATATACAAAAGCAAGAAGCTAAAAAAACACAGGATAAAAATGAAGGAAAATATGACCCATTATATATTGATTATACTATCAAGTGCAAAGGAAAAGGAGAGAGTTCTGAAAGCTGCAAGAGAAAAGCAGCATTTTACATACAAGAGAGTCCCAATTAGAGTCACTGCCAATTTCTCATAAGAAACTAAGAAGTCAGTTACTTAAATACAAAGTAAATAACTGCCAGCCAAGAATTTCATATCTGTCAAGATTCTCTTTCAAAAAATGAGGGAGAGATTAAGACATTATCAGATAAACTAAAGCTTAAGGAAGTCATCACCATTTGACTTGCCCTATGAGCAATGCTAAAAGTGCTTCACAACAAAAGGAAAGGACACTTGACAATGGTTCAAAACAGCATAAAGAAATAAACATCCACTGTAAAGGTAGTCATTTGGGTAATTATAAATGCCAATACTATTATATTGTATTGTTTGGTGTGTACGTCCACTTTTTCTTCCTGGAGGTGATAAAATGCCAATGCATAAAAAGTAATGATAAATCTAGGTTTTTGGATATGCAATATACAAAGATATAAGTGCTATCAAATACACAAAATATGGTGGGGAGACAGAGGGTTATAGGATAAGACTATGTGCAGGCTATTGAATTCAAGTTGGTATCAAACAAAATATAATTATTACATATTTAGGATGTTAAATTTTATCCTCATGGTAAAATAAAAAAACAGATGGAGAAAGAAATTTGACAATTACATGGAAATTAAACAACAATCTCTTAGGCAACCAATCAGTTAAAGAGTAAATCAGAAGCAAAATCAGGAAATATCTTGAGGTGAATGAAAATGAAAATACAACCTAACAAAACTTATGGAATGCAGCAGAAATAGTGCTGAGAGGGGAATCAATAGCTCCCTATGTTTACAATAAAAAAGAAGAAAGACTTCAAGCCAGAGCCCTAACCTCAAAACTAGAACTAGAAAAAGAGGAGCAAACTAAACCCAAAGTGAGCAGAAGAAAGGAAATAACAAGGATTAGAGCAGAGATGAGTGAAATAGGAAAAAAAAAAAAAAAAAAAAAGACAAAACAATAGACTCAACAAAACCAAAACTTGGTTCATTGAAAAGATAAAAATTTTGACAAACCTTTAGCTAGACTGACAAAGAAAAAGAGAGACTATACAAATAATAAAAGTCAGAACAGAAAAAGGAGACATTACTACCAACCCCACTGAAATAAAAAGAACTGTACATGAATACTATTATATGACCAACTGTATGCAATAAATTAGATAACCTTGATGAAATGGACAAATTATTGGAAACACACAGCCTACCTACATTGACTTAAGAAGAAATAGAAGTTCTCACCAAACCAATTACCAGTAAAGACATTGAATCAGTAATCAAAAACCTCCCAAGAAAGAAAAGCCCAGGACCTCATGGCTTTCCAGGGGAATTCTAACAAACTTTCCAAGATTTAACTCCAATTCATCTCAACCCTTTCAAAAAATTGTAGAGAAAGGAACACTCCTTAATTCATTCTATGAGGCCAAGATCGCCCTCATAAGAAAGCTGTATAAAGATACCACACGAAAACAAAACAAAACAAAAAAACCACAGCACAATATTTCTTATGAATATAGATAAAAAATCCTCAACAAACTATTATTAAATTTAATCCAAAGACTAAAGAATCATACACTATGATCAAATGGGATTTATCCCTATTATGCAAGGTTCATTCAACTTAAGAAAATCAATTAATGTAATAAACCACATTAAAACAATAAAGGAAAAAAAAAAACATGTCATCTCAATCAATGCAGAAAAGACATTTGGCAATATACAGAAAACTTACTTGATAAAAAACACTTAGAATACTAAGAATAGAAGAACATTTCCTCAACATGATAAAGGGCATATATGAAAAGCGCACAGCTAAATCCTATTTACTGTTGAAAGACTAAAGCTTTCCCTCTCATGTCAAGAACAAGACAAGGATGCCCACTGTTACCACTGTTATTCAACATTGCACTGGAAGTTCTAGACAGAGAAATTAGGCAAGAAAATAAATAAAATGTATCTAAGACAAAAGGAAGAAGTAAAACTTACCCTGATATGATTCTGTATACAGAATCCTGAAAAATCCTCAACATAGCTCCTAGAGCTAATAAATGAGTTCAGTAAAGTGGTAGAGTACAAGATCAACACAGAAAAAGAAGTAGTATTTTTATGCACAAGCAATGGACAATCTACAGAAGAAATCAAGAAAAAAAATTAATCACAATATCAACTAAAATGATCAAATATCTTCTAGAAATAAATCTAAACAAGGATGTAATAGAGTTGTACAAAGAAAACTACAAAATATTCATAAACGAAATCAAAGAAGACCTAAATCAATGGAAGGGCATTCCATGATTCTGGATTGGAAGACTTAAATATTATTAAAATTTCAATTCTACCCAAAGCAATTTATATATTCAATTTAATCTTAACTAAACTTCCAACAATCTTCTTTGCAGGTAAATGGAAAAGCTAATCATCAAATTTATATGGGCGGGGAATGGGTGTAGCTCAGTGGTTTGAGTACCTGCTTCCCATGTATAAGGCCCCAGATTCAATCCCCAGCTTCTCCTTATGAAATAAAATAAAATACCATAGTTTAAAAAAAATGTATATGGACATGTTGGGGGTCCTGAATAGCTAATGCTATCTTGAAAAAGAAGAATGAAGTTGGAGGACTCAAACTTGCTGATGTTAAAACTTACTACAAAGCCACAGTAATCAAAACAACATGATACTTGTCCAAAGACACACATGTAGACAAATGGAATAGAATTGAGTGCTCAGAAATCAACGTCACATTTATAGCTAACCAATTTTTGACAAGGTGGCAAAGTCCCCTCAACTGCAAAAAAGTAGTCATTTCAATCAAAGGTGCTGGGAAAACTGGATCTTCTTTTGAAAAATAAAGGAGGAAGACCCTTGCACTATATACAAAAAATCAACTGAGAATGAATGAAAGACTTATATATAAGAGGTAGAACTATCAAACTCTTAGAAAAAAACATAGGGAAGCATCTTCATGACTTTGTGTTAAGCAATGGTTTCTTAGACCACAAGCACAAAAATAAAAAAAAATAAATGGAAGCTCATAAAAATAAAAATTTTTTGATACTCAAAGGGCGTTACTGTTAAAGTAAAAAGACAAACTGTATAATGGCAGAATATATTTGGAAACCACAAATTTGATAGAGGATGAATATCCAGTTTATATAAGAAAATTCTTCAACTTAACAACAAAAAGAAACAATCCCATTTAAAACTGGGCGAAAGACTTAAACAGACAGCTCCCCAAATAAGATATACAAATGGTCAGAAAGCACACGAAAAGACGATCAACTAATTAGGCATGAGATAATGCAAATCAAAATCACAATGAGATACCATTTCACACTGATTAGAATGGGTGCTATATAAAAACAAACAAACAACAACAACAATTAAAAGTGTTGGAGAGGAGGCAGAGAAATAGATTCAGTCATTCATTGCTGGGCATAATGTAAAATGGTGCATCTGATGTGGAAGGAGTTTGGTGGTTCCTCAGAAAGCTAAGTATATATCTACCATATGATCCTGCCATATCCCTACTAGGAATATACCTAAAAGATTTGAAAGCAGGGAACTCAAACAGATTTTTGATCACTGATGTTCATAATAGCATTATTACAATTGCTATAAGATGGAAGCAACCCAATTGTCCATTAACAGATGAATGAATACATAAAATGTGGAAAATACATGACACAAAAGGATAATTATTGTATGGTCTCACTTATTTGAGACAATTAGAATCAGCAAACTAGAATATAGGTTAACAGGGGATGGGTTGGGAATAGGGAAAGGGAAGTTAGTGCTTAAAATGTATAGGCTTCCTATATGGAATATTGGAAATATTTTGGTAATGGATCATGGTGATGGTAAAACAACATTATGAATGCAATTAACAGCAATGAAATATATATATATATGAAATATATATATATGAATATGATTGAAAGGGGATACATTAGATAGTATACAGGGTAACAGAATAAAAATTTAATTAAAAATCCATGCCAATACACTATACCAAGGGTGAGCCCTAAGTTAAACTATGGTCTTACTTAATAGTATAATTATAAACATGTGTTATCATCAATTGTAACAAATGTTCCACACTGATTCAAAGTTCTGGTGATAGGTTGGTATATGGGAATCTTTTTTTATGCATTATTGTTCTGTAAACCCACAACTTCTCTAGAGAAGAAAAAAATGTAAATGTGGGGAGAAAAATACTTTTGGCTAAATTTGATGAATGAATACCTTAATCCAACAAGTTTGTTCCAGACACTATTCTAGGTACTTGGAGTACATTAGTGGGCAGGTGGTTTTACAATCAGGTCTATCCAACATTCAAGAAATAGCTCATCTCAATCTGGTCCAAATACTTGTAGAGACTAGAAATATAGAAAAATTGTCCCAACTTATTAAAGAGGTCAGGTTCCTGTATGAAAAATAAAATCATTCAGAAACCAAAAAGAAAAGAAAAAAAAAGAAAATACCAAATTCACTTATGAACATTTTTGAAGATGTGCTAAATAAAATATAATTTTGACCAAATTTGATTATAATGATTTCTGATTATCAAATTCCCAGGGAGAAATTAAAGTTAATGATTAATCCTATCGAAATTTTAAATAATATAATTTCCTATTTAAACTTCAAAATAAATGTCTTGACATTCTTATTTAAAAGACCACAGTTTTCAGTTAAATTTCAGTCACAAAATGTGCTCCCAATACTTTTTCTGTTGTGTCTCACATAGATGCCTTCTCAAGCTTGTGCTCTTTTTACAGCTGCTGCCTCTGCTGTTTTGTTTGGTAATTGGTAAAGTTCCTTCAGATCTTCCAAAATTATATTGATTTTAACATTGTCTGTAATGTACCTAGCTATATATTTAATTTGCCAGTTTTAAGTGTACAATTTAGTGCATTTTTACAAATGCATTTACTCATGTAACTACTAGTACAATCATTACATAGAACATTTCCATCACCACCAAAAGCTCTGTTATACCACTTCTCAGTCAACCCCTGGACACCGGAAACCACTGAACATCTTTGTATCATTATAGTTTTGACTTTCTGGAATTTCGTATCAATGGAATGATACAGTGTGTAGATTTTGTGTTTGACTGTTTTCCCTCTTGTGATGCATCCATGTTGTCCACTCTTTTTTTTTCAGAAGTACATGGCAGTTTTATCAAAAGCCCCAAATTCAAAATAGCCTCAATATCTACTGACTGATCAATAGATAAACAAATTATCATACAGCTGAATTCCTCATATTTTAAAAAGACTAAAATATTAATAATATCCAAGATCATCAGAGCACTAGCCACACAATCACCAAATTTAGCAAACAAATTCATTCTACACCAATTGTCCCAGAACCAGTACTTAGTATTACTAAAATCTATGGCAGAGAGGAACTAGTATATGAATTGGGTGCATACAGAGTGCTTCTTTTGGTTTAGCCTTACTGCAATACTAGCCAGTCTGTGCCAGTTA
Organism: Tolypeutes matacus; assembly: GCA_026826555.1. Taxonomy (NCBI): domain Eukaryota; kingdom Metazoa; phylum Chordata; class Mammalia; order Cingulata; family Chlamyphoridae; genus Tolypeutes; species Tolypeutes matacus. The sequence goes on from JAKSZT010038599.1 coordinate 28,516,748, forward strand.
TCAGTAGTAATCCATGCTGAGTATTTTAACATTCAATTCAAAAGCCTCAATAAAAAGTTAATTTTTTCAAAACAGATTTACCACACCTATAGGTACTCATTCTATGAAATTTGCTTCCTTGTTGATGTCTTTATTTTTCCCCATTTTCTTTCAGTTGGAGAATCACCCTGACCAGATTCCTGAACTGAAGTGCTATGAATGTTATTGAAGACTTGTGACACAAGAGGTGGAAGGGGACTGGAGTGAACCAATCCTTGGTTATGTGCTCCTTGAAAACCTTTATTCCTCCATTTGAAAGTTGATACATTTTTCAGTAATGTTCCCTCTTGGCTTAGGAAGTATCTGCGTAACTACTTACTATAATTGTCTCACCTTGAAATATACTCAGCAATAATTTCTTACAGTATTTTTCATTCTTGAACCTGTGGACAAGGCTCTGTATCTCTTCACAGAATCCTCTATGGCCCTAAATGTACAATGGAATTTGATTCAGTGTATTTAGCCATGTCTACATAAGCTTTACTCTAACAATTTAAAGCTGGAAATTCTCCTGAGGTCTACAGCACAAGCAAATTCAGATGCTTTGCATTTTAAATGTAGTAGAAATTGTTTTTGCACACAAATGCTTACAAGGACAGGCAAGATCTGTCTTTATAATCAAAACTTTGCTTTAGCCAAACATTCCTAGGAAATCACGCCTGACTCTGCATAATTGTCCTAATGATTATGACTTTGTTTTCTTTGCTTCCTATGGGGCCAATTTTGGAGAAGGACACTCTTTCCCTCTGCTGTTTTTATAAATGAACATTTTCTTCATTTGCACCCAGTTACTAAGGTCCCTCCAAACCTGTGGCACATAGGGGATGCTATTTCAGTGCCCAGAAAGGCCATTCAAGTTCTCTTGCCCTTTGTATTTGCCTGTGCTCAAATAGTTCCATATACACTTATGCATTTGTCTTTGAAATTCCTAAAGAAACTCATACTTTCCCCATAGTTTAAGCACCTTTATCTACTTCCCTTCTTTTTTTCCGATTAGCCACTCAACTGTGGATAAAACCTCATTAAGCAGGATTCACCCACCAAATCCAAAATACCATATATGTAAGTCTTAAAACTTGTTGTCCTTTTGCCCATAGTAATCATAAAAGCCAAAACTCTACTCAAATCCTAAATGCAAGGCCAAAAAGTTCAGGGTCAGTCTCCAACAAAAGCCTTTTCTCATGTAAATGTTCTGACCACACAGTCTCTACTCCATGTAAAACAAAATTAATGTGTCCAATTGGACACTCGATAAATAGTTGTATTTCTTGATGAGGTCCTAAACAATGATAATATATTTTCACTGAAATCATAAATAAGGGAAATAATGAAGACACAATTAAGTGGAACAATATTCCATTTTCATAGATCAGATTGCTAAATATTCTTAAGATATCAATTCTCCTTTAATTGAACTATATTGGAAATATCAGCATTTATTTTTATGAAAACCGGTAAGTGGTGATTAAAATGTTTATGGAAAACAACGGAATTAGAATAGAAAAATCAGCTTTAGGAAAAGAGTTGGAGGACACATCTACATATTTCAAGGACATACTAAAAAGTTACAATAATTAAGGTAGTATGGTATTGATTAAAGAATAGTTTTATTGATCAAAGGAACAGAATAAAGAGGCCAAAAGAGACCAACTTTTATATGGTCAATTGATTTAAAACAAAGGTACCAAAGTAATTCAATGGAAAACTGATAAACTTTTAAGCCATTGATGCTGGAAAAATTGGTTATCCATAGATTAAAAACCATCAATCAACTATCAAAATATAAAAACCATCAAAACCATCACAAAAGTTATTTTTCCACATTCTCAATTTTTCCTACGGAATGTTTTATATTATTGTGGATAAGTTCCCATGCATATATAAGCTTCTGTACATCTTTAAGCTTTAACAAAAATTTCCAATCAGATGATGACATTCAAGTGTACTTTTGGAAGTTTCAAGATTGGACTGCAAGAATGACCTTCAATAATTTTCATTCTCTGCACGTATTCAAGCCATTGTGTAAGGATGCAGTTTAAAATAATAGTACATAAACATAATAGCATCCATTTTTGTGAGCAATTAATATATGTAGTCAATTTAAACCTTCATAATTACTATATGTGTGATACTTACAGTACCTCTATTTAATGAATGAGGAACTGAGACCCAGAGGGACAATTTAAACTGCCCAATATCACACATTTGCAGAATGAGACAGTGCAGGCAAGCATTGGGCATGTGAGAGACATTCAGGACAATCTCCTCAGTATCTATATTCACACACAGATGCATTGTCTACATATTGAATCTATGTCATGAATCCTGTCTTCAAAGGAGCTAAGGTAGAAGTTCCAGTGTGATCTTTTTATGCCTCTCTGGTTGGCTCATCAAATTAGGCTGTCTACCTGCTATGCCAGGTGAAAACCATCAGTCAATAAACTATCCCTGGGTGTTGCTGGGAGAATTCTGGACTTTAAACAGCACAGCATACATTCCGATTAGCTAAGAATCAAAGACAGATATTCAGACATCCCCAGAGATAAGTCTGTATCTTTAAAGTTCCAGCTATAAGTGAACTCTATTCTAAACTATACTGAAGCCTCAATTTTAACCCTGGCACTATGTCTCCAGAAACTATTATCTTAAAAATGCAGTACTGATATCATAGGGGAAACTGCCTATTCACTTGACTTAAACATTCCTTACTAAAGATGAAAAATTTTGCTTCACAGTGGTAAACCTACACTAAAAATATTAATGAAATGTCAACCAATCATAATTTTAATAGCTAACATTTACAACAACATTGTTAAAATACTTTTTAATTTTTTAAAAAAGATACATATTGTTACATAAAAAATATAGGGGATTCCCATATGCCCACCTCCTTTCCCTTCCCACATTTTCCCACATTAACAATATCCTTCATTAGTGTGGTACATTTGTTAAAATTGAAGAAAACATTTTGAAAGATTGCCATTAAGCATGGATTATAGTTTACATTGTAGTTTACACTCTCTCCTGCACATTTTTGTAAGTTATTGAAAGATATATAATGGCCTGTATCTGTCATTGCAATGTCATTCAGTACAATTCCCAGGTACCAAAAATGCCCCCAAATTACACCTATTTTTCCCTCTCCCTCTCCCTCCCCTCAGAACCTTCAGTGGTCATTGCCTCCACATCAACGATAAAAGTTCTTCCATCGCTAGAATCACAATAAGTCTATAGTAGAACAACAGTAAGACTATTCTAGTCTACCATTCATCCCAAATCCTGAAGATTCTGGGATAGTGATGTTCATTCCACCTCTAATTGAGAGGGGCTTATATCCTATGGGGCATATGGATGGGATTATCTTGCTTGCAGTTGCAGACTCTCTCTGTTCCTTGAGAAGGTCAGTACCCATCATCATCTCTTTTTTAGTTGTTCTGGGTGAGTTCAATGAACTGGAGAGTAGGTGTTGCAAATCTGTTGAGATTCAGAGCTCAACTGGTACATGGACCAAAGATTAAAGTCTCTTGTACATGTACCTATCAACCTAGTACTAACTATAGGTTCAAATAGAAGGGGCAGAAGAGCCATGTATAGGGAAACCACAACTGAGCTCAACTTAGTAACACTGGGGAGCATAAATTCCAACATAGGGTCCACTAGCAGGGCACCAAACTCCTGAGCTGTCTGCCCTGCCTGTAGTGTCTGGATGTCTCCAGAGTCCCCAGGAACCCTCCTATTTGAGGCAATATTTTCTTTGGCAGTCAATGAGATCCTGCTGAGACGTGCATAAGCGTAAACTCTGGAATGACGTGCTTACTCACTTTGAAATCTCTTAGCCATGTAAACTCATTTGTCTTTACCCTTACCCTTTTTGGACAAGATTTTGAGGTAGTTTTTATGAGCATCTCCATTTCACAGGCATAGAAACAGATGTTTTAAGAGAGGATATAAACTCACATAGCTATTACTTGGAAGAGCCATTTATCTGTCCATCTGCCCATGGTAAATAACATGAAAGCATTGGCTGTTATTACTCATACAAGTGTTTATCTTGTGTTTATATGATCTGTTCTGGACACTGGGGATGCATTGGAGAATAAACCAGCAAAGTCAGTTTCTAAGGGAGTTTACATTCTAGTGGGAGGAGATATAATAGATAAATAAGTAAAGTAAGTAAATAATAAATGCCATATCAAGTGGTTATAAGTACTATGAGGAAAAGTTAAGCATAGAAAGGCTATATAAAGTGTTAAATGAAGTGGATCTGCTATCTATTATGTGTGATTTGAGGAAAGATCTAATAGAAGTGAGGAGAGAGCCATGCAAACATCTAGGAAATAGCATTCAAGGCAGAAAAGATAACATGCAAAGGTCCTAAGATAGTGATGTTTGTGCAGCACAAGGAACAGAGCAGGAGGGTAATGTGTCTAATACAGTAGGTGCATAAAGAAAAGAGTCATAGGAGACAAGGTCACTGAGATAAGGAGAAAGGATGGACAGTGAGTGGTAGATCACATATGCTTTATACACTGAGGATTCTTGGCTTTATTAAGAGTGACACAGGAAGCTACTGAAGTGTTTAAGGCAGGGTAGTAACAAAATCTGTTAGTTTTTAATGTAAACCTTTAGTTACTCTGCATAAAGCACTCTGTGTTTGTGCAAAAAGGAAGAAGTTAATTAGAGGAAAATTGATAATTGTAGGACAACGTCAGTAAAAGTTGATGTAAGAATAAGTTATCTAAAACTGGTTATATTTTAAAGGTAAAGCCAGGATTTATCCTGGGACTGCCTAACTTCAAGTCCCGTAGTCTATGGCCAGACATGGGACAGACATATTTATTTCCTTACTCAATGGATTCCATGGTATAACTGAATCACATAGGTGCTTCTTCAGCTAAGCAGAAGCCCTAAGTTTAAAGCCTAGTTATCCAAATCCCATTTCCCACCTATGCCCTAGATCTTGTGTTCCCTCCCAGGTTCTCAATTCACTCTGCATTCTTTCTCTAGGAAAATTCTTTCCCATCCTCCCAAATATCATCTACACACAGATTCATTTCTAATCTATAATGCTATCTCAAATCTTTCTAGCAATCGTTGAGGCTGTTCATAGCTTCCTACTGAAAAATTCTACTTTTTTGTCCTTCCCGGCATAGAAAACTCAAATTCAATATCAAACCCCCATTTCCCATAGAGTCTGCTTATTATCCAACAGATATCTCATTCTCAAATTCTCAAAAATAAATTCCTATTACCCCTATTCTGGTTTCTATCTCAGAGAATGGCAAATTTTTCAAACAAATGCCAAGGTGTATTGGCAATGGAGATGAAAAAGTAATTTTCAACTTCTGTGCCAAATTTTAATAATCAGTAGTGGCTGGCTGGATTAGGAAGTGAAAAGGTACAATATACTTTTCTCTTTCTCACATCTCTTTCACATATACATAATTGGAGTTAAGTATAATTATCCTAAGGTCCCTTTAAGGAAAGAGAAAATATTTTGAGGGTTGGGGACAGAATCTGAGCAGATGCCTTGTGTTCTAAATTCTAAATACAATCCCACACAGCATGGCATAATACAATATAGGAAAGAATATTTGATAGTCAAAATTTGTCATATACTTGGTTAGAGGAGCAGCTGTTTGAAATACAACATGCACCTTGGATAAGAGTGAATCTTAGAACATTTAATTTAGAGGTTATACTCAAGACTACTACTACCTAATTGGGAATCCCTTCTATAATAATCCTTGACAGTCTTCCAGTCTATGTGTGAACATATTCAATGATGTGGTAATCATGAAATCTTCTAGTAGCTAATACATTTTTAAAAATTCTAATCATTAAACCACTTTCTATTTCATATTAAAGAAGAAGTAGGTATATTTGAGCAGAGAAATGAAATCCAAATTACTGTGTGCGGTTCAAACATCTTTCACAGATTGCATACAAGTAGATAGTCCACCTGCTTTATTGTTTATACTCTAAATGAACCCAGCATACCTTCACAAGCCTAACCATGGTAAACATCTTTAAAACTACATTGTCATCCTTTCCTTCTCTCTTGGATTATCAACACATTTTTTTATCCTCACTGTACCTCAATTTTCTTATCTTAAAAAATTGGTGGTAACAGGGTCCAAACCATAATTGTGTTAATTGGGTTAAATGAATTAAGTCACAAAAGTGCTTACAATAGGATCTATCACAATGGAAATAATCAATATATTTTTTTATTATCATTGCTATTATTTCCCTATTATTACTACAATAATTTTTCACTTTCTGTTACCCCCTCCTTCTAAATCCAGTACATTCCTTTGTCTCTTGTTGGCCATATATTCCCATGAATTGATATTATCTTTGGCATTTACCATCTTGATTTAATTTTAATTATACCCCACAGTGTGACTTGTGGGTTTTGCCCCTTTATGTTCACACATACAAAAAACCACATCTTAGAAGCACTTGTGACCTGCACAGGCTGGGCTGCTCCTCATTGTCATGACTTGATGGTCAAAATGACAGAAGAAAATTGCTGGGATCAACTTTGTTATGAGGCTTCCAACTACTGCAGACCAAATTTATAACCACAGATTTTTTTCACTTCTGAGGTTAAAATCAGCTATTGATCCTTGGCATGGAAGGCAAAGCTGTGCAATTCTAGCTTCTCACACCCCATCTTTATTTCATAAAATGCTGTCATCACTGGTCCTGGATCATATGTTTTTCAGTGTCTTTTAAGACAGTTATCTTGTAAAAAAAAAAATGACACTTTAACAAACCAGTAGGACCTAAATTTTCAGAGTATTCTAAGAAATCTACCTCACTAATATCTAGCAACCGAATCAGTCCTTCCTTTCCTGCTACCATAATGTCTTCTCTGCAGGGGCTATCTGGTTCTTTCTGTGCTGAGGACCACCAAGAATTCTCCAAAAATAACATGTGTGATCCCTAGAGGGTCACTCTTTTGGTGATCCCCAAATCTACTGATGTTTCCACTGCTTTTTCCAAAAGTCAAGTCAAGTTAATTGAACATTCTGCATGTATGGCTTTATACCACTTTTTGTATTTGGCCATGGCTAATGCACTTACTTTGCAAATGATGAACATGTCCCTTTAAAAGTGAAGTTCTGATACAAATGACAACATGGATGAGACTGCAAGACATCATGTTGAGTAAAATAAGACAGATACAAAAGGATAAATATTATATGATCTCACTGATTTGAAATAGTTTGAATCAGAAAACTTATAGAGTCACAGCCTAGAATATAAGTTACCAGGGGAGGAATGGGGATAAGAATTGCGAAGTTTAGGCTTAAAATGTACAGCATTCTTATTTGTATGATGGAAATGTTTTGGTAATGGATGGTGGTGATGGTAGCACAATATTGTGTATGCAATTAAGAGCCCTGAAATATATATTTATATGAATATGATTAAAAGGGGAAATGTTAGATTGTATATATGGTAGCAGAAACACAATACTAAAATCTCTTAGCCCATGGTAGGTTCTGTTGAAATATTTGAATTTGAAAAGTATTGTTTTGGTATTCTGTTGCTGCATAACAAATTACCATAAATTCAGCAGCTGAAAATAACAGTCTTTCTTTAGCTCACTCTACTGAAGGCCAGAAATCTGAGCATGGGTCATGGCTAGATTCTCTGCTCAGGGTCTCACAAGACTAAACTCATGGTGTCAGCAGAGCTTTGTTTTCATCTGGAGCTCAGAGTCCTTTTCTAAGCTCACAAGGTGGTAGCAACATTCGATTCCTTGCAAGTGTAAGACTGATTATCAATAGGGACCAGTCTCAGCTCCAGAAGTTCACCTACCATGCATTGCCATGTTGCCCCTGCATCTTCAATGTTGGTTATTTGCTTTGAATCCCCGTCTTGCTTCAGCTCTTTCTAACTCTACATTCCTTTTAGGGCTCATCTAATTATGTCATGCCCAGGAAAGAAAATTTTCTTTTTATAAAGTCCATGTGCCATATAATATAACCTAATCATGGGAGTGATAGCTTACCATTAATAGTTCCTTACCACACTCATTGGGAGGAGATAATTCAAAGATTTGTACCATTGGGCCTCATCTTAGACTTCTGTCTACCACAAGTCATATTTTCCTTTGTCAAACCTAGACCTTAAATACAAAGTAGGCATGGAACATAATATTATGAGAGACTTTTTAAAAACAGAATACAATGCTACATTATGTAGCCAAAATTCTTTCACTCAAGAATTAAATAAATTTTGGCATCAATCAGAAAACCAAACAAACACAAAAGAAAAAAAAAAAAAAA
>JAKSZT010038599.1:28525099-28573035 GCA_026826555.1 Tolypeutes matacus
AAAAAAGTGTGCCTGAGCCTGAGCTTAAATATGAACACCAAAATGTTCATTCCTAAGCACAGACTAGATATTATTAATCAGGGCTGTTTAATGGAGTGAGCAAGTATTTGGTTTCAACAACTACTTAGTTAAGTGCCAAATGTAATATAACTTTTCATTTTAATATAACCAATTCTTTTTTATTTTCTGTCCCATATTGGCATATATACAATGTCCAATACTTTCAAATAGCATAAATACCAAAATACCAGCATAACAATTTCATACATTATAAATATATGTAGCTTATCCTTAAAGACATCTATGAAAATTCATATGGAAAATCACCTGTTGATACCATAAGAGCTTCCCATATTTCTTAGAAAAATTTCTCTCTAAACCGTTAACTTTTTGAAAAATCACCTATCACCTATCAGCTTCTCTGAATCTTATCCCTGGGAATGAACTTAAATTCTAACCATCTGTATCCTGGCCAGGAATACCCATTTTCCTTTAATGCATAAATACATCCTGAATATTTCTCATTCTATTCCTGAGAGCTGTGAAGCACAGAAAATAATGTTTTCAAGAGGAACCACCAGGGATCGTTTATTGCTCCAGCACTTTGAAAAATCTATGAAATTCCTTTATGGCTTCTTCATTATATTTTCAATGGAACAATTAGTTTGAGTGGCTACAAACACTGAATTTTCATGACCACATTAGCCTTTGAAGCCAAAATTATTAAATGCATTATTCTCGATGCAAAATATTGTGGGATGTAATGAGTTTGCGATTGAAAAGCATAAGTTGCCTTCAGCTGGAAAACTAGTTCAGAGTTAATTTCCTAACAGCCTATCTGGTCACACTTTAAAACCCTTGCAGTTTGCATTATTCAGTAGTTTGTTCCAAGGATACATTTTACAAGGCTTAAGAGCAGTAACTCTGGCTTTTTATAATATTTAGCAAAGCTCTTACAATGAACATTAACGTCTCAAACACGTAAGTAGTCCCCTGAAAACCTCAGTTTCAATTGCCAAATACAATAAGACATTTCATTCAGGCACACCCTATAATTATCTCAGAATGACTGAGGGCACAACTCTGGCACTATCTGAGGTAGTTTCCTACCATTTGAGAGAGTAAAAGCATGACAAAATTATCTTCAAATAATATGGCTTTGCCTTTCATACTGGATCTTACTTGTTCCACAGATTTAAATTCTGGGAAGGTCAGGTAATGCATGGATATTTTGCATCTAGACAGGGGACCCAGAAACTTTTTCTTTAAAGCACTAGAGAGTAAATATTTTAGGCTCTGGGGCCATACAGTCTCTCTGGCAACACTCTACTTTGCCATAGAAATGTTAACCAACCAGTGAATTAAAGGTATTTTAATGAATGAGCATGGTTCTGTACCAATAAATCTTTATTTACAAAAAGAGGTGGCTGGTGGGATTTAGCCCTCAGGTCTTAGTTTGCCAACCACTGCTCAGAACAATAGAATCTCCTCTATCCCATATCCTCAAGCCATTTCCTGATTGAGGAGTCAGTCATTTCAAGAAATAAATATATTGTTCTTTCTGGAAATATATACTGTATGTTTTTGTGAGAGTCGTACTTCACTCAGGGGGCTTAAATCTTGAATCATTTTCTTCCCTATATCAGGACTCTTCATTATAATTCTGTCTTTACAATGGGAATAAAATTATCTTTAAACAATCCATGTAACACACAGAGTTCTACTATAGTAAGTCAGTACTATATAATAATCCTCATTAAAATAATCATTCAATAACAATTTGGTAAGGAGTACCTACCTAAATTAAAATACTTTCAAGGTAATATTTAATATATTGAAGTAGTCATTTAAAACAAAAAGAAGTCTACATCTTCCGAATATGTGACTGAATGGCTAACAACCTAGTAGGATGGAAGCATTTATTTTTTACGATTCATTCTTGAAATTACGTATGTTAATCACTTTTCTCATTTTCCTAGTAATTCAGCCATGCATTACGCATACATATCATTTATTCATTTGTAGTATGTGTGTGTATATTATGTGTACATATGTAACTATATTATGTATGTACATACATTTATAAATATATGTAGATAATATTTTCAATACTTTTAGGTTTATTGTCATGGGCAGGTGTTTTCAGTATATCCAGTGCTGTATTTTCAGAATCTGAAAACCATCTGCTGAGTTTAAATATAATTGTGATAAATGCCATATATATGTAGTTATTTGGGCTAGCCTCAATAATTTTATGATATTTTAAAACACTATATTTATAGTATAGTGGTGTAGAGTTACTTGATACACTGATACTCAATTGTTATTGTTGAAAAAGTGTATAATCCTGACAGTTTTCTCTATTTCATGATATTGAAAACCCAGCCCTTGTTTTTTATTGTGTTTTTGTTTGTTTTTTCATTACCTCTTTCTTAATTTTTAAAGATAGCTTTACATGTCAAGGAAGAACTGAGTGCATATTGAGAAGGAACAATATATTATAGAAAATCTAATCTGTATGGACTCGATCATTTCATGTCCAAGCACATGATTAAAGAATTAGACTGAGGATGCCTAAATCAGAAATCATATGTTTATAAACCCAGAAAAGAAAACTGAGTACAATCAGCCTTCTCCTACTATGGTGGCCTTGCCAGGAAACAAATGATCAGCCTTATTATTCTTTCTCATGCAGAATGTTTCCTTTTCAGCCACTCATTTGGCTTGGTGAGTTGCTCCCAAATGACTATGCTTCTGGGTAATAAGAATTGTCAGAAGAGAAGCAGAATGAGTTCACTAATGATTACTACTCCAGAATTCTGGATAAACATGTGTTTCCTAAAAAAAAAAAAGGAAAGCAGAAGATGAATGTCTCTTCCTTTTTTATTTGAAAGGAAGACTCATTATTTTCGTTGTAAGGCTGTGTTGATAATTTCCCTTGAGATTATTTACTTAATTTTGTTTTGCTTCAGTTCCAATGCACAAAAGTATTAGAGGTACGGTTTTAAAAAGTAACATTACAAAGCCAAATGCCATTTGCAGAGAATTGACTGCCTAAATCTTATACAATTAACCCATAGTCTACACATGTATGACAATAATCAATAGTGACTGTATTTCAGAGATTCTCATCTATCTGTACCATATCAGTACATAGGGAATATAAAAGTTTCCTTATATTTTCAATGGAAAGGGAGAACTCCATTTCCACCCACTATGTGATTCCTTTAGGATTTTGACATCATGAAGAACATTTCAGCAGAATGAAGGACAATATAGTGACTTTAATTTTAGACTAAAATTTTACTATATACAATTTAGCTTTAGTTAGAGCTTGTGAAATATACCGTATTTGAAACTCAAAGATTGCTTATGTATTCAACAAGTAAATCCCTCACAGTAAAATACTCACACCTCTGACAAAACTAGACTAGCATATGATGCATTTTGCTTTCTCTTTTTATATGGTTTGTCCTTCTTACTGTTTGATAAAAATGTAATAGATACCAACTATCATTTAGATATTATACATTACAAACATTATATACTTTTAAACTTTAAAACCTCCTTGTAATGCATATATTTTTATTCCTATTTAATAGATAAAGACACTGAAGATCCAAGGGATTAAGTAAAATTTTAAGGTCATGCAATTAATTAATAGTCAAACCTGGAATTTCAACTAGGACTCTCAGACTCAAAAAGCCTGATTTTCAAATGTTGTTTTTCCTGCTATTACTGAGTAAAAATGTAGGATAATAATGTAAGATTCTATTACAGGTTATAAAAAAGCCCTATAATTCAATTTCATTCCATTTAATTCTGTAAATACCTTTTCAACTCTATCATATGGCCAAAAAAAGTATGACATGATCTCACACCATGAGAAGAATACAGCTGATCTGAAGAGAAATAAGATATTTATATTTAACCAAAATATCTGTTTTGCATTTTGGAGTGTAAATAATACTCTAAACACACACATAGTATCTCATAGTTGAAAAGTCAAGTCTTCATTTTTCCAATCAAGAAAATATATTTATCAATTAGAAAACTCTATTTCTTTCCCTTTCTTTCCTTCTCTCTCTTCTCCTTCTCCTCCCCTACTTTCCCTTTCCCCTCACACCCCACTCTCTCCTCCTTTTCTTCTCCTTCTCTTTCTCCTTTTCCTTCTTCTCCTTCTTCTTTTCTTTTCATTCCCTTCCTCCTCCTGCTCCTCTCCCCCCTCCACCTTCTTTTTCTTCTTCCTGTCTCCTTCTCAGATATACTAGACTTCTTCCCTCACACGTGACATTCATCTAATTTCCTCCAGTCTTGTTAATTGCATTTTAAGTAAAAAGGTACCACATTGGTTTTAGAAGTGGATGACTCTGAAATAATCTATAACACTAGAAATATTGGTTGTCTAAATATTTTTTTTACCTAAACTGTCACTGACGAATATCTCTGTGTACTGTCTCTCAGATGATTCTTACACGTAAAATTTTCTGCGTGAGCAGTAAAATCACCCCCATTTTCTCTGTTTTGCTCCACGTAAAAATTTTTTTGCTCCAAGCCAACATGTCTTGGGTTGTCGTTGGAGACCCTAAGTTGTTAGAGCTTTGGACAGTTTTGATCCGGAACTGTCCAAATACCTTTGAACACTTCTGATCTCAAAGTAGCAACCTCGAAACTCATTCAATGGTAGACCACATGTCTAACTGTAACTGCATTTTACTGGCCACATAACTCCCTACAACACTTTTCCTGTTATTATTAGCTATGCTCACCTTAATCACCTTTAATGAATTTCAAGAAATTTAGAGCTTCTCCTCTTTTCCAGAATTCTCTGAGTTTCTCATGAGAATTGTCCCATATTATGTGTAACAATATATAATAATCATGTAATTAGATAAATACATAATCACAGAGAACTATTAATTCAATGAAGAAAATAAACCAAATATTAAAATAGTGACAGTGTACTATTATTTATATAAAAATATCAAAGGAAAAGTTGTGTTAAGAGTTTCACTTAATCATATACAAAAGTAATGAAAAGAAGCCAGTCATTTCAATATCTGGAAAAATCTTTCACGCAGAGAAAAATCAGTGAAAAGCCTTAAACTAGGTTGGTATGTTTGTGAGAAAAAGAGAAGGGCAGTGTGTTCCAATGAGGAGATATTATTAAATTGCTATAGAAGTGGAGGAGACCTATTACATTATATGATCCTGTTGGATATAATATGGTGTTATAATTTTATTGTAATTCAATGAGAAGACTTTCAAGAGTTTTAAAACAGGTGAGTAACATTGCAGTAGGTTTGAAGGAAAGCATATGGATTTTAAATATATTTTGGAAACAGAATTGACAGGATTCATGTTTAATTGGATAAAGGCATGAAAGAAAAGAAGCATTTAATAATGACTACAGATTACACATGGAATCAAAAGGTAGGTTCAGGGATTGTGGGAACATGGCCAATGGGTTAGATGTATAAATCTTAGCTATCACTAAAACAACAAAGAAAAAGCCAGAGCCTGCTGTGGGGACCTGCTTTGGGGCACAGCAAACCAGGACACTGCTCACCCACTCCCAGGAGAGTGAGGGTCAGAGACAGGAAGAATCCAAAACAAGTGAAGTATTAAACCTCCCAGCTGCCAGGAAGGGCTCCACTACCCCAACCTGAGATTTTAAGTGAGGGTAAAACTCCTGGCAAATTGTTTATAACTGAGAGTAGAGCAGATGTCTACCTCCACCGGAAGGTGCTCTGAGTCATCTAGGAGGGTACTGGGCATATAGCAAAGCCAGGAATAATTGGGGGTTGCTTACCTCGGTGGCTGGAAGGGGCACACATGCCTGGCCCAAAGGGTAGACAGACTAGGTAGAGACCCTAGCCCCCTTCTCCAAACGGGAGTGTGATGGCAGATTCCCTGCAAGGAAGACAGGTCTGGGAGAGTGGAGAGCAATTTTTTTGCAATGAGTTTAGCCAGCTGAGCCCCCCTTGAATATTGGAAGAGGCTCTGACTACAAAGGGAGAGGGGAAGAGGAACTCCCAGCCACCAGGTAAAGAGAGGAATTACATCATTGAGGAGGCAGAGACAGGTGGCAATCAGGACCACTCCAGCTGACTGTAGGGGATCTAACCTGCCCGAGAGAAAAGGGGCAGATAGCCTTCTAAAGGGCTAATTAATCCAAGGACTCAGAATAGTTCAGTGGAAGAAGTCCTGCCTAGTGTATATGAGGTCCCTGGTTTGATTTCTGACTTTTCTTGAGAAGTGCTTTGCCAGGTTTTCATGAATCCATATGAAATTTTATGACAGGGAACAAATAGACATTTTCTTTGTATTAGCGTCTTGGGTCTCTTTTCTTTTTAAAGAAAGATTCGTTTTATTTTATTATCCTTCTTTTACTCACAAAAACCTGCAGAGAGCAGGCCGCAGAGGGTGTGATTGAGTAACACCAGCAGCCTGAGAAGATCCTTAGGGGTCTTCCGTGTTTTTCCATGTTGTTTTTTTTTCTTCTGTCTCCTTTTTCCAAAAAACGAGTTGCTGCCATCTTGTTTCTTGCTTGTTTTGTATCCTCTTCTTTGTTTCTCTGCTTGTTTATCTTTCTTTTTTCTTTCTTTCTTTCTTTTGGTTACTGAAGTATTCTACCTACGTTATTTCTTTTCACTCCTTCATCTTTATATCTTTTGTTTTCTGTTGTTCTTTCATTCCACTTCTTTATTTGGTCTTCTATTTTTCTTCTTAGTATATCTCCTTCTCTCCTTTTTTCTCTGTACACGTGCTCTTTTTTACTTTATTCTTTCTTTTCTCTTTTCTTTTCCCCTCTTCTCACCATTCCAGCCTTTTAATTCATTCTATATATTTTTTTCTCTATTCTGTTTCTTGTTTCATTGTTTCTATTACTCATACACCAAGATAGACCACATGCAAGACCACAGAAAATTCTCAATAAATTCAGAAAGACTGAGATTATACAAAGTAATTTCTCTCTCAATGGAATGAAGCTGGAAATCCATAAGGGCCAGAGAACCCAATTAGCCATAAAGACATGGAAGCTAAACAACACACACTAAGACAAAACAGTGGGTGAAGAAGGAAATCTCAAAGGAAATCAGTAACTACGTTGAAACAAATCAAAATTATAACAGAACATATCAAAACCTATGACATGCAGCCAAAGCTGAACTGAGAGGGAAATTCATAGCCATAAATGCATATATCAAAAAAGAAGAAGGAGCTAAAATCAAAGAATTCACTGCACACCTGGAAGAATTAGAAAAAGAACAAGAAACTAACCCCAAAAAAGTAGAAAGAAGTAAATAACTAAGATTAGAGCAGAACTAAATGAAATAGGAAATAAGAAAGCACTAGAAAAAATAAACAAAACCAAAACCTGGTTCTTCGGGAAGATCAACAAAATTGATAAACCCTTAGTCAGACTAACAAAGAAAAAAAGAAAGAAGATGCAAATATACAAAATAAAAAATGAGGAAGGGGATATCACAAATGATACCACAGAAATAAAGACTATAATAAGAGGATACTTTGAAAAATTATATGCCAACAAGAAGGATAATTTAGAGGAAATGGACAAATTCCTAGAAACTCACAAGCAGCCTACATTGATGAAATAAGAAATATGATGAACTCAACAGACCAATAACAAGTAAAGAGATAGAATCAGTCTTCAAAAACCTCCCAAATAAGAAGAGCCCAAGACCAGATGGCTTCACAAGTGAATTCTACCAAACATTCCAGAAATAAATAACAGCAATCCTGCTTAAACTCTTCCAAAAACTAAAACTTGTAGGAACATTGCCTAACTCATTCTATGATGCCAACTTTACTCTAACACCAAAGCCAAACAAAGAAAGGAAAATTACAGGCCAATTTCTCTAATGAACCTAAATGCTACAATTCTCAACAAAATACTTGGTGATCTTATTCAACAACACATCATATGAATTATACACCATGACCAAATGGGTTTCATACCAGGTATGAAAGAATGTTTCAGCATAAGAAAATCAATCAATATAATGCACCACATAAACAGATTGAAAGAAAAAAATCACATGATTATCTCTATAGATTCAGAAAAAGCATTTGACAAAATAAAGCACCCTTTCCTGATAAAAACACTGCAAAAGATAGGAATAGAAGGAAACTTTCTGAACATGATAAAGGGTATATATGAAAAATCCACAGCTAACATCATCTTCAATGTTGAAATTCTAAAAGCTTTTCGTGTAAAATTGGGAGCAAGACATGGATGCCCACTATAACTGCTCCTATTTAACATTGTGTTAGAAGTACTTGCTAGAGCACTGAGGCAAGAAAAAGATATAAAAGTCATCCAAATTGGAAAGGAAGAAATAAAAATTTCACTATTTGCAGATGACATGATCCTATACATAGAAAGCCTTGAGAAATCTACAACAAAGCTTCTAGAACTTATAAATGAGTTCAGTAAGGTCGCAGGCTATAAGATCAGTTCTCAAAAATCAGCAGCATTTCTGTACACCAATAATGAACAATCTGTGGAGGAAATCAAGAAAAAAATACCATTCACAATAGTAATTAAAAGAATCAAATACCTAGGAAAATATTTAACTAAAGATATAATGAACTTATATACAGAAAACTACATACACAGTTAAAGGAAACTGACAAATAAATGGAAGAATATTCCCTGTTCATGGATAGGAAGACTAAACATCATTAAGATGTCTATCCTACACAACCTAATCTACAGATTTAATGCAATCCCTTTAAAAATCAACACAGCATTTTTTTTTTTACTGAATTGGAAAAACTAACTACAAAATAAATTTAGAAGGCTAAGCGGCCCCAAATAGCCAAAGACATATTGGAAAAGAAAAATGAAATTGGAGAAATCACATTACCTGGCTTTAAAACATATTGAAAACTTACACTGGTCAAAACTGCCTGGCATTGTCACAAGGATAGACATACTGACCAATGAAACCAAATTGAGAGTTCTAATATAGATCCTCACATATACAGTCATCTGACATTCAACAAGGCCATCAAGCCCACTTAACTGGGAAAGAATGGCCTCTTTAAACAATAGTTCTTGGAGAATTAGATATCTATATCCAAAAGAATGAGAGAGGAACACCATTTCACACCTTATAGAAAAATCAACTCAAGATGGATCAAAGAGCTAAATATTAGAGCCAAGACCATAAAGACCTTGGAAGGTAATGTAGGGAAGCATCTGCAGGACCTTGTAATAGGAAATGGTTTCATGAACTTCACAACCAAAGCATGAGCAGCAAAAGATAAAATAGATAAATAAATAGTATCTCCTCAAAATTAAAAGTTTTTGCACCTCAAAGGACATTATAAGGAAAGTAAAAAGGCAGCCTACCCAGTGGGAGAAAATACTTGGCAACCATATATCTGTTAGGATCCTAATATCCAGGATATATAAAAAAATTCTACACTTTAAAAAAGAAAAGACAAATATCCCATTTAAAAAATGGGAAAGCAACTTGAAAAGACCCTTCTTAAGGAAGAAATACAAATGGCTAAAAAGCACATGAAAAGATGCTCAACATCACTAGCTATTTAGGAAATGCAAATCAAAACTACAATGAGATATCATCTTAGACCCATTAGAATGGTGGCTATTTAAAAAACAGAGGACTATAAGTGTTGGAGAGGATGTGGAGGAATGGAAATCCTCATCCACTCCTGGTGGGAATGTAGAATTGTCCAGCCATTGTGGAGGACAGTTTGATGGTTCCTCAGAAAACTAACTATAAAATTGCCATATGATCCAACAATTCCACTGCTGTGTACACACCCAGAATAATTGAAAGCAAAGACAGAAACAGATATGTGCACACCAATGTTCATAGTGGCATTATTCACTATTGCCAAAAATTGGAATCGACCCAAATGCTCATCAACAAAAATGGGTTTAAAAAATGTGGTAGATACACATAATGGAATATTTCTCAGATGTAAGAAGGAATAAAGTGTTAACACATGGCACAACATGAATGACTCTTGAGTACCTTATGTTGTTTGAAAGAAACCAGGCATTGAAGGATGACCAGTACCTGACGTCATTGATATGAATTAAGCAAATTGTGCAGACTCAGAGAGCTATTGGCTGGAAGACAGGTTTATAGGAAATAGAAAGGTAGAAGTCTGTGAGCCAGCATCCATATGGACATAATCTATGGTAAGGTGAAAGTGTGTAGTTGCGCACTGAAGGAATATGACCGGGGGGGTAGTGATATTATTGGGTTGGGTGGTGTAGGTTTGACAAGTGGGTAGATTGGGAAGGATGGGTTGGAAGATCCAGGGAACTGATAGGAGGGTTGGGGGAGGGGGCAGGCAAACCCTGGGGATTTGTGGGTAAGTGGTTGAAGGTACAAAGTTGAGAATGCTTTTGTGGCAGTGTGTCATGGAAGGGTGGCTGGTTTAAGGTGTTGAATGGGGGGCCATTTGGATCAGGGCATGCCTGGGGCAGGATTCTAGGGAGTGCGTGAGTTATCATTTTGTCAAGATGTGTTGTACCAGTGGGTGGAAAGATACATAATGATCAGGAAGGAGATGGACTTCCATCTGGGGAGGACCAGTTTGTTCACAAATAGAGGGGTGGCGTTTCTCAGGATGGTGGGCTGTTCCTAGTGGGGAAGGACAGATCAGTATGTTAAGATCTCGGTGATGTTGCAGGTAACTATGAATCTTGTTATACAAGGAGTGAAGCCCGGAGGTCGCCATGGGCCCCGAGGGGGGAGTAAGGGAGGAATAGAATAGATCAAACAGGAGCTAATTAGTGGGAAATGGAAATGTTCTACATGATCTTGCAATGATGGACACAGGCCATGTTAAATATCATCAAAATTTATAAAAGTGTACAGTCTAAAATGTAAACCATAATGTAAACTGTTGGCCATGTTTAGTAGCCATGTTTCCCTATTTGTATATCAGTTATAACAAAGGTAGTTTCCACATATAAAAAGGTATTAATACAGGAAGGGGGAAAAGCGAAGGATGCTGGGTAAATGAGAGTCCCCTGTATTCAGTATATGACTTGACTCGACCTAGAACTTCTTAGAAAACAAAATGAAAAATATTAAGACACGGGAATAAATGGAAGAAAATGCCACTGTACATACAGGACACCAGATACTACCATGATGAAAAGCAAAATGTTAAAAAAAATTTTTTTTAATATTTTACATTACTTTTTATTATCCCAATCTTTTAATTTAATTTAGGTTTTAGGTTTTTTAAAAATTTTTTATGTATTTTATTTTTTTTATTTAAACTGATCATTATTATTTCATTTTCCTATTAATTGAACCTGGGCATTTTAATGGCTTCATTATTCAAGAAGCTTTGGATTGCAGAGGAGTTGCAGCTGAGGCAGGGGAGGATCACTGGTATGGGGATGGGGCTTCATTGATGGGGGATACATGGGAGGAAGTTCACCTGGGCATACATATAAGGTATATAAATGTGTTCAAATGGTTGTAGAACATTGTGGATGGAGTGGGTGGAGACTCACACAATAACCAGGGGAGTGTTGAATTCCCATCTTGGAGAACTCTGCTACATTCTCCAATGGAGCAGCAACAGTCCCCTGTGCATAGGGGCAATGACTGGCAAAAGAGGATAATCCAATGATTGGCCCTTGATATTTACAACCATGCTTATGAGCCTTTGCTCTTGAAATGGAAACTTGTGGAGTGCCTAAGAGTTGTCTCCTGAGAGCCTCCTTGTTGCTCAAATGTGACATTTCTCTGAGCCAAACTCAGCATATAAATGCATTACCTTCCCCCCCTCCCCCCGTGTGGTACATGACTCCTGAGGATGAGCCTCTCTGGCACTGAGGGATTGCTACCGAGCACCAACTAACAAAGCAACTGGAAAAAGACCTCAAATAGAAGGGGGGAATGGTATGGACAAATGAGTTTATATGGCTGAAAGACTTCAGGGTGAGTCGGGAGGTCATCCCAGAGGCAATGCTTATGCACATCTCAGTTGGAGACTTCAATATAAAATCAGCATCTTATAGACTGACAAAGTTGATACTACTCCAAATAGTGGGGTTCCTGAGGACTCTGGAGAAACCCAGGTCCTATGGTCAGGGCATATATCTCCAGAGTTTGGTACCATGGCAGTGGCCCCTACTTTGAATTTTGAGCTCCTGAGACTGACAGAGTTGGACTCAATTATGGCTTCCCTACACATGGCTCATCTGTCCCTTCTACTTAAACCTATAATTGGTGCTGGAGTTTGTAGATATATGTCCAAGAAACTGGAGTCTTTGGGCTGTCCATGTGATAGCTGGGCCTGGAGCCTCAGCGGAGTTGCAACACCTACTCTCCAGTTCATTGGACTCACCCAGGACAAAGAACAAGGAGGTGAGGATTGACAACCACCATACCAAAGAAATGAGAGCGCCAACAACTGCAAGCAAGAGAGTCCCATCCATCAGCTATATGGACTCGAAGCTTTCTTTCAATTACAGGTACAGTGGAGATCTGAGAGAGGGAAAAACAGTTGTAATAGGGGGGCTTTTTGGGGACTTGGGAATTGTCCTGAATGACATTGCAATGACAGATATAGGCCATTTTATATCATCGCATAACATGTAGTACCGTGTGGGAGAGAGTGCAGACTACAATGTGAACTATGGTCCATGCTCAGTGGCAAATCCCCAGGATGCGTTTATCAATTGCAATGAATGTACAACACTAATGAAGGATGTTTGTGTAGGAGTGTGTGGGAGGTGTGGGGAGTGGGGCAAATATAGGAATCCCTATATTTTTTTGTGTAACTTTTATGACTCTAAGTTTTTTTAAAAAAAAATTATAAAAAATAATAATGACTATAAAATTTCTGAGTTTAGAAACTGAATAGTAAATACCACCATCATTTACTTAAGCAGGGAATACTGTGGAGGAAAAGGAAGATTGGGGAACTAAAGGAAGGTGATAAGTTTTATTTGGTTGTCCATGAGACATCCAGTTATGATGTTCAATCAACTTTAAGTCGGGAGTTAAAAATAGAGTCCAAATAAAGCAAGAGAAAGACCTTCCATAATACTGGGTATTAATAATACATAGTTTGTGAAGGCAGATTTCTTTTTATGCCCACATATAGGCATGTGGATAGTTTTGGAAATACATAGTTATTTATGAATTCACTTTAGTTATGTATTCTTAAATAGATTAGCAATGATTCTCTGAAAAATCCTACACTATCTATCCCTGTATTCAACAAACATGCCATCAATTTTCTTCAAAATTTATTTAATTTTGATAATGTATACAGCCTAACTTCAACAAATAATTTGAGGCTTCAACTATTGATCTGTTATAAAAAATAAAATTTTAAAAATTAAGAAACCACCTAAAGTAATATTAATGACAAATAAGCATTCTCTGTGTCAACTAAAGTGCTGGAGATAATTATGTGGTTTCTAGTTTGCTTAAGTATTAAATCTCAATGATATTAAAATTCTAACAATAATTAATCACATATATCAAGTGACCATTTGTCCCAGGATGCTTAGAAGAATTCTAGTTTCACCTGTTTTCCCAGTGTCGTATTCAGTTTAGAATTTGTCCTAGACTTTTCATTTTTAACACAGTAGTCATTTTTAACTACTTCTTATGTTTAAGAAAAGGTCACAATAGATTTGGTACACCTCCACTTTGCACTTTCACCTTTTCCCATTGTGTCTGCTAGTAATACAAGGGATCCATGTGCAAATCCAGAGCCAAATATGAAAGCTGATCATTGATAGCATGTCTCCCCTTTCAAGATATTTACAGATATAATGAAATGAAATTAGTGCACCCTTTTAAGGAAAACATAAAGAGTGCTCTTGATAAAACCTAATGACAAAGCTTATCAATATAATGAGATAGCCAGACATCAGCAAAAAATTACAAGCCATACTAAGAAACAGGAAGATATTGCTCTGTCAAAGGAACAAATTGAAACATTGGACAACACACAGAATTTGGAACAAATAATCAAAGAATTTCAAATAAGTCTCCTTATCAATTCAAAGAGACGAAGGAAAATATGGATAAAGAGCTAAAGGATATTAAGAAGACAATATGTGAGCATAAAGAATAATTTGAAGGTATAAAAAGAAATATAACAGAAATTATTGGGATGAAAGGCACAATAATGACGATTAAAAACATACTAGAGGCATATAGCAGCATATTTACAGAGGAATTAGAAAGACTCAGCAAATTAGAAGAAGGACAATCTAACTCTTAAAGTCAGAAGAACATATTGAGAAAAGAATTTTAAAAAATTACTAGTGTCTCAAGCATTTGAGTGATAGCATGAAATGCACAAACATACATGTCATGGGTGTCCCAGAAGAAGAAAAGGGAAAAAGGTCAGAAAGAATAGGCGAGGAAATAGTTGCTGAAAATTTCCCAAGCTTTTATGAAAGATCTAAATATATATGTCCGAGAAGCTCAATGTACTCCAAATACAATGAATCCTAATTGACCTACTTTGAAACACATAATAATCAGAATGTCACAAGCCAAAGTTAAAAAGAAAATTCTGAAAGCAGTAAGAGAAAAGCATTTCATAACATATAAGGGATCCTTAATAAGACAAAGTTCCAATTTCTCATCAGAAACATGGAGGCTAGAAGGAAGTGGTATTATATATTTAAGGCACTGAATGAGAAAAACTGCCAGGCAAATATTCTTTATCCAGCAAATACTATTCTTCAAAAATGAGGGAAATTTTAAAATATTCACAGATAGACAGAAATTGAGAGATTTCATCAACAAAAAACTTGCCCAACAAAAATGACTAAAAGGATTTCTGCAGGTTGAAAGGAAAAGACAGGAGTGAATGGCTTGGAGTAGCATAAAGAAATGAAGATCTTCAGTAAGGGTAACTAAAAGGGTAAATGCAAAACCCAATAGTTCTATATCCTCAATATACAACTCTACTCTTTAATTCCTATAATCAATAATTAAAGGCATATGTCCTGATAATGAATATGTAAAATATAAGTTGGGAAAAGAAAAGATAAAGATGGGAAATAGAGGGAAATGGGAGCAGAAACAGTGTAACTATTGAAGCTAAGTTGTTATATTTTCAAATTTGGAGATTATAGGCTTAGGCTATATAATATAAACCACAGGATAAACACAAAGAAAGTATTTAAAACATATAAAGAAACAAAAATAAGATAAGAATCAGTCAGATACATCACAAAAGATCAACTATACAGAAAAAGGAGATTCTAATAAAGGAAAAGAGAAAAATATATATATATTGGACACATAAAAACCAAAGGAAAAAAATGGCTGAGTGAATACCACCTTTACAGTAATAACACTGAATGTTAAAGGATTAAACTCCCCTATAAAAACACACAGATTGTCAGTATGGATAAAAAGCATTATACAACTATATGTTTTTTTTACAAGAGCCTCACCTTAGACCCACAGATGCAAATAAGGTTGAAAGTGAAAGGTTGGGAAAAAGATATTCCATGAGAACAGTAACCCAAACAGTTGGATAACTACACCAATATCAGATAAAATAGACTTTAAGTCAAAAGGTGTTATATGAGACAAAGAAGAACACTATATATTATTAAAAGAGGGAACCCACCAAAAAGAAAAGCAATACTAAATATTTATGCACCTAAGAACAGTACCCAAAATACATGAGGCAAATACTGGCAAAACAGTAGGGATAAATAGACATCACTACAATAAGAGTTGGAGACTTCAATATAACACTCTCATTGATAGATAGAATGTCTAGACAGAAGATCAATAGTGAAACAGAGAACTTTAACGATCTGATAAATGAACTAGAGCTAACATACCTATACAGAACATCGTTCCCACAAACAGCAATATATATATTCTTCTCAAGTGCGTATGAATCTTTCCCCAGGATAGACCATTTGTTGTGTCACAAAACAAATCTCAATAAATTTAAAATGAGTGAAATTATACAATACATCTACTCTGTCAATAATGGGAAAATGCACAAATATATGTAACTTATATAACACACTCAAAAAAAATCAGTGGATCAAGAATAAAATTTGTTAATCAGTAAATATCTTGAGACAACATAAAATGAGAACACAATATATGAAAATTCATGGGATGCAGCTGAGGCAATGCTGAGAGAGAAATTATAGCCCTATGCACTTACATTAAAAAATAAGAAAGAGCTAAAATCAAAGACCTAACTGCACACCTGAAGGAGATAGTAAAAGAACAGAAAACTACACCCAAAGCAGAAGGAAATAAATAACAAACATTAGAACAAAAATAAATGAAATAGAGAACTAAAAAAAAAAAAAAAAAATAGAATTGAAAAAACTAAAGTTGATTCTTCAAAATTAAGAATAAAACTAGACATCACTACTGACTCCACAGAAATAAAAATGATCACAAATGGATACCATGAACAACTCTATGCAAGCAAATTCAACAATGTCCATGGAATGCATAAATTCCTAGAAAAACACAAATAGCCTATACTGACTCTAGAAGAAATAGAAAACCTCAATAGACCCATTACAAGTAAGAGATTTAATGTGACATCAAAAACCTCCCCAAAAAGAAAAGCCCAGGACCAGATGGATTCACAAGTGAATTCTACCAATTATTCCACAAAGAATTAATATCAGTCCTGATCAAACAGTTCCAAAAAATTGATGAGGATGGAACACTACATAACTCAATAAATGAGGCCAAATCACCCTAATATCAAAGCAATATATAAAAAAAAAAAACAAGAAAAGAAAATGACAGGCCAATTTCTCTTATGAATATAGATGCAACAATCCCAAAAAAATATTTGCAAAAAATAGTACATTCAAATATTATACACTGTTATCAAGTGAAATTTATACCAGGTATACAAAGCTGTTTCAACATTTTAAAAAATCAATTAATATAAAACACCACATTAACAAAAGGAAGGGGAACAATGCAAGATCTTTTCAATTGTTGCAGAAAAGTTATTTGACAAAATCAAGCATGCTTTCTTGATAAACAATATTTTAAAAAATAGGAATAGAAGGAAACTTTCTCATCATAATTAAGGGCATATATGAAAAGCCAGCCACTAATATCATACTCAATGGTGAGAAAAACATAAAGCTTTTCTTCTAAGATCTGGATCAAGAAAAACATGGCCACTATCACCACTACCATGTAATTTAACATTGTAAAGGAAATTCTAACCAGATCAGTTATGCAAGAAAAAGCAATAAAAGGCATACAAATTGGAAAGGAAGAAGGAAATTTTTCCCTATTTGGAGATAATATGATCCTATAATTATAAAATTCATAAAAATATTCAACAAAGCTATAAGAGTTAATAAACAAATTCAACAATGTGGCAGGGAACAAGATCAACACACAAATACCAGAGGTGAATCTGTACACTAGTAACGAACAATCTGTGGAAGAAATAAACATAAAATTCAATTTATAATAGCAACTAAAATAATCAAATATCTACAAATAAATGTAACCAAGGATGTAAAGGACTTGTATACACACAACTACAAAACATTTCTAAAATAAATCAAAGAAAAATTAATAAATTTAAGGATATTTTGTGCTCATGGGTTAGAAGATGAAATATTGTGAAGATGTCAGTTCTACCCCAAATAATTTTCAGATTCAATGCAATCCCAAACAAAATTCCACAGCCTACTTGCAAAAATAGAAAAGCTAATTATCAAATTTCTATGGAAGAGTAAGGGGTCCAAAATAACCAAAAAGTCTTGGAACAAAAGAACAAAGTTGGAGGACACATTCTTCTTAACTTCTTAACTTAAAAGGATATTACAAAGCTATGGTCATCAAAACAGCATAGTACTGGCACAAGGATTGATATATTGACCAATGGAATTCAATCAAGATTTCAGAAATAGACCTTCAAAAATATGGTCAATTGCTTTTTGATAAGGCTGCTAAGTCTATTCAATTGGGAAAAAAAATATTCTCTTCAACAAATGTTTCTGGGAGAATTCAGTATCCATATGCAAAAGAATGTAAAAGGACCCTTATTTCACACTATATACAAAATTATCTTAAAATGCATGAAAGGCCTAAATGTTAAGAAATAGGACTATAAAACTGCTAAAAAATGTAGGGAAATATCTTCAGGATCTTCTGTTATACAATGGTTACTTAAAATTTATACCCAAACACAATCAACAAGAGAAAAGAGAAGAAACCATAGAGGAGAAAAGAAAGTGGAATGATGTATTTAAGGTATTGAAATAAATCTAGCCAGGAATTCTGTATCCAGCAAAGCTATCCATCAAAAATGTCAGAGTTCAAAATCTTCACTGATCAAAAAAAAAAAGATAGAGTATGTTACCTAAGGACCAGAATTACAAGAGATACTAAAAGGAGTGCTGCAGCCTGAAAAGAAAATAACAAGGGTGAGAGACATGGAGAAGAGTGTAGAAATGAAGATTATTAGAAAGGGTAAAAAGATAGACTGTAGTATGTTACAACAACAGAAAGCCAAAGGTCAAAATGGATGAAGTAAGTAAAGACTTTACAGTTTTATCATTGAATATTAGTGGCTGGAATTTCCCAATCAAAAGACACAGGCTGATAGAATGAATTAAAAAATATGGCTGGTATTGTGAGAATTTTGATTTTTACCCATAATAAAAATAAAAAATAAAATGATAATAATTAAAAAAAAAAAAAAAAAGAAATCGTAATGTTAAGTAAGTTGCTGAAAGACTGTAAAACTGCTCAATTGGAATTATATATATAATGAATAACTCTTATCTTCATAAATTCAATGATAATTCCAATCATAGTTGGCATCATTCTTTAAATGTACTTTTATGCTTTGTATGCACTTACGGAAGTATGAGCTAGGAAGTTGGTAATTTCTTACTTTTCCTTAAATTTATGCTTATTCAAAAAATAATGTTGAAGGGTAAAGGGAGAGATTAAAAATTAAAACCATGTATCTATTGCTATTTGTTTAATAAGACAGCAATGAAGCAGTGCAATATGAAAAAAATATATATATGGCTCAAGTATGTATTGTTGACAAGAGACTCACCATAGATGTAAGACACAAACAAGTTAAAAGTGAAAGGTTGGAAAATGATATTACATGCAAATAAGAGCAACAACAAAAAAGAGCTGGAGTAGCGATACTAATATCGGACAGAATAGATTTTAAATGCAAACTGTTATAAGGGATGAAGAAGGTCATTATACATTAATCAAAGGGACAATTCAACAAAAAGAAATAACTATTCTAAATATTTGTGTAACTAACCTCAGTGTCCCAATATATTTGAGGCACACACTGGCAAAGCTGGAGGGATGAAATAGATGTCTCTACAATAATAGTTGGAGACATCAATACACCACTCTCAGTATTGGATAGAACAACTGAAGAGAGGATAAATAAAGAAACAGAGAACTTGAATAATATGATAAATAAACTAGACCTAACAGAGATCTATAGAGCATGGAACCACAAAATAGCAGCAGATACATCTTTTTCAAGGACTCATTGATCCTTCTCCAAGATAGATCATATGTTGGGTTAAAAGACAAGTCTCAATAAATTAAAAAAAGATTGAAATTATTCAAAACACTTTTACTGATTATAACAGAATGAAACTGGAAATCAATAATGGGGAAAGAAAAAAAGGGAAAATCCATAAGTATATGAAGATTAAACAACATACTCTTAAACAATCAGTGGGTCAAAGAAGAAATTGCAAGAAAATTCAGCAAACATCTTGAGACAAATAAAAATGAGAACAGAACATATCAAAACCTATGGGATATAGCAAAGGTAGTGCTGAGAGGGAAATTTATAGCGCTCAATGCTTGCATTAAAAAAGAAGAAAGAGCTAAAATTGAAGACCTAACTGCACACCTGGAAGAACTAGAAAAAGAACAGTAAACTCATCCCAAACTAAGCTGAAGGAAAGAAATAGTAATGATCAGAGCAGAAATAAAAGAATTCAAGAACAAAAAACAATAGAATCAACAAAACTAAAAATTAGTTCTTTGAGAAGATCAACAAAATTGAAAAACCCTTAGCTAGACTGACAAAGAAAAAAGAGAGAAGATGCAAATAAATAAAATCAGAAATAAGAGGGGAAACATTACCACTGACCCCATAGAAATAAGAGAGACCATAAGAGGATGCTATGAACTACTATATGCCAAAAAAACTAGAAAATGTAGGTGAGATGGAAAAATACTTGGAAATACATGAACCACCTACCCTGACTTTAGAAGAAATAGAAGACCTCAATAAACCAATCACAAGTGAGGAGACTGGAATAGTCATAAAAAACATCCCTAAGATGAAAAGCCTGGGACCAGATGGCTTCACAGGTGAATTTTACCAATCATTCAAGGATGAACTAATACCGATTTTACTCCAGCTTTTCCAAAAATTTCAACAGGCAAGAATGCTACCAAACTCTTCTATGAAGCCAAAATCACGATAATACCAAAACCAGATAAAGATACCATGAAAAAAATTAATTACAGACCAATATCTCTAATGAATATAGATGTAAAAATCCTCAACAAAATACTTGCAAACAGAATCTAAATTCACATTAAAACGATTATACAACATGACCAGTGGGTTTTATCCCCGGTATGCAAGGGTGGTTCAATACAAGAAAATCAATAAGTGTAATAAACCACATTGATAAATTGAAGAAGAAAAATCACATGATCCTCTTGATTGATGCAGAAAAGGCATTTGGTAAAATACAGCACCTTTTCTTGGGAAAAAAAAAAAAAAAAACACTCCAAGAGATTGCAATAGAAGGAAGTTTTCTCAATATGTTAAAGTTTATTTATGAAAAACCTAAAGCTAGCATTGTACTCAATGGTGAAAGACTGAAAGTTTTCCTGCAGAGATCAGGAACAAGACCAGGATGCCTTCTGTCACCATAATTATTCAATATGGTGCTAGAAGTTCTAGCTAGAGCAATTAAGCTGGACAAAGAAATGAAAGGCACCCAAATAGGAAAGGAAGAAATAAAACTTTCACTATTTGCTGATGACATGATCCTCTATCTAGAAAATCCTGAAAAAGTCCCAACAAAGTTACTAGAATTAATAAACTAGTTGAGTAAAGTGGTGGGATACAAGGTTAATATGCAAAAATCAATAGTGTTTCTATACACTTCTGATGTGGAATCTGAGGAGGAAATCAGAAAAAAAAATCCATTTATAATAGTGACAAACAATCAAATATTTAGGAATAAACTTAACCAAGGACATAAAGGAGCTGTATTCGGAAAACTACCAATCATTGCTAAAAGAAACCAAATAAAATTTAAGCAAATAGAAAGACATTCAGTGTTCACAAAGTGGAAGACTAAATATCATTAACATGTCAATTCTACTCAGACTGATTTACAGATTCAACGCAATCCCAATAACTATTCCAACAGCCTTTTTTGCAGAATTGTAAAGCCAATAATCAAATTTATTCGGAGGGTAAGGAGCCCCGAATACGAAGGAATGTCTTAAAATAAAGAAGCACAAAGTTGGAGGACTGTCACTTCCTGACTTTAAAGCACGTTACTTAGCTACAGTGGTAAAAACAGCATGGTACCAGCATAAGGACAGACAGATTGACCAATGAAACTTAATGGAGAACTCAGAAATTCACCCTCACATCTCCACTCAAGCAATTCTTGACAAGGCTGTTAAGCCCACTCAGCTGGACCAGAACAGTCTATTCAACAAATGGTGCTGGGAGAACTGGATAGCTGTATCCAAATGAAAGAAAGAAGACCCTCATCTCACACCTTATACAAAAATTAACTCAAAATGGATCCAGGGCTTAAATATAAAAACAACAACCATAAAACTCCTAGAAGAAAATTTAGGAAAATGTCTTCAAGATCATGTGGTAGGTGGTAGCTTCTTAAACCTTACATCCAAAGCATGAGCAATAAAAGAAAAAATAGATAAGCAGGGTCCTCAAAATTCAACACTTTTGCATCCCGGAGGACTTTTTCAAATGGATGAAAAAGTAGCTGACTCAATGGGAGAAAATATTTGGCAATCATGTATATGATAAGTGTTTAATATCCATGATATATAAGGAGATCATACAACTCAACAATAAAATGACAAAGTATCTGATTTTAAAATGAGCAAAAGACTTGAAAAGACAACTGTCCAAAGAAGAAATACAAATGGCGAAGAAACACATGAAAAAATGTTCAACATCCCTAGTGATAAAGGAATTGGAAATCAAAACTCCAATGAGATACCATTTCACACCTATTAGACTGGCCACTATTGAAAAGTCAGAAAACCGTAAATTTTGGAGAGGATGTGGAGAGATAAGAATGCTTATTCACTGTTGGTGGGAATGTAGACATTGTAGACACTGTGGAGGACAGTTTGGCAGTTTCTAAGGAAATTGAACATAGATTTGCCATGGGACCCGGCTATATCATTGATAAGTATATACTTAGAATTGAGAACAGTGACACAAATAGATATCTGCACACTGATGTTAATAGCAGCATTATTCACGAAGGCCAAAAGTTGGAAACAATCCAGGTGTCCATCAAATGGTGAATGGATAAACAATTGTGGCGTATACACAAGAAGGAAGAAGTCATGAAACATATGACAACGTGAATGAACCTGGAGGATATTATGTTGAGTGAAGCAAGCCAGACATGAAAGGACAAATACTGTATGATTGCCATATTATGATCTAAATATATTGTGTGAAATATAAATATATTATTTGAAATATGAATATGTAGAATTGTATATATATAAGACTTTTCTTTGCAGCTGAACAAATGTAATAGTACAAAATGTTAATATCACACAAAAAAAGCCACATTATACTAATGAAGGAGACCAAACACAGAGTACAACATGTTGTATGATTCCATTTGTATAAAATGTAAATATGAATCAACTTATAAAGATGAAAGGAGATTTCTGGATATGTAGGTCTGAGGAAGGAATGCTAAAGAGTTGGAGTCTTTTTCTTTTTTGGAGTAATGAAATTGTTCTAAAATTTTTGAGATGATGAATGTACAACATTTTGATTATACTAAAGCCATTGATTGTACTCTTTGGATTGTATAGCAGAAACAACATCTATGTATAGTGGGGGAAGCGTACAGAGATTGAGATGTGAGGAAGTTTCTTGTTTGTTTTTTGTTTATTATTATTACTAAAATAATGAAAATTCTCTAATAATAATTGAAGTGATGAACATACAACTATGTGATTATAGCAAATATCATTGATTGTACACTTTGCATGAACTGTATGCTTTAAAAGTTAAAAGACAATATACTATTCTCTTGTTCACATATGGTGATTCTAGCAATGCAAGAAATTATAACAATGAGGTGGAGCCAGTGGCCATTTTAAATCAGCACACACCACTCAGAACTGAGTGGGAGAGAGTGTGGTCTACAGTGTGAACTGTGGTCTATGGTTGGTGGCAAGGCTCCAGGATGTGTAAGTTCATTGAGGTTGGTGGGCCACACTGTGGGAGATGTTCGTGTGGGATGTGGTGGGAGGTGTGGGAGGTGGGCAACATGGGAATCCCAGTGGGTTCCGTGTAATATTTTAGGTAATCTAAGCACCTCTTAAAATATATGTATATATATATATAAAAAATAACATTTTTGTAAGCAAATACACATATATGCATATATATTTATATATCATTTTACAAATGTTTGTATGTATTGTGAGAATTTTGATTTTTACCCATAATAAAAAAAAAAAAAAAGTAATGGAGGGATTAGATGTGGCTCAAACAGTTGAGCACCCGCCTCTCACATGGGAGGCCCTGAGTTCAGTCCCCAGTGCCTTCTAAAGAAGAAAAAAAAGTAACAGAATCCTGATTCATGCAACAACATAGATGAACCTTGAGACTGTCTACTGAGTTAAATAAGCTAGATACAAAAGGACAAATATTGTATGATCTCCTTGATGGCAATAATTACAATCAGCAAATTCATAGATTTAGAATCTAAAATATAAGTTACCAGTGGATATATTTGGAGTAGGTAATGGGAATTTGATGCTTAATTTGTACTGATTTTTCTATTTAGGTTGATTGCAAAGCTTTGGAAATGATTGGAGATGATGGTAGCATGTTATTGTGAATAGAGTCAATGCCACTAAATTACATATATGTGAATGTGGTTAAAAAGGGAATCTTTAGGTCATATAATGTTACTAGAATAAAAATTAAAAGATAAAACAAAAGGATGTATAACAGTGAACCCTTTTGTCAATGATGGGCTATAGCTAATAGTTAAAATATAAGAATGTTCCTTCATAAATTATAACAAATATATGACACTAATAAAATATGTTAATAATAATGGAACATAAAATGGGAAAATACACCTAAACTATGGACAATAATGAATAGAACTATTTTAATACTCTTTCATCACTTGTAACAAAGGTACCACACTAATGCAAAGTGCCAACAATAGGTGGTATATGGGAACCCTGTGTTTTTTACATGATTTTTCTGTAACTCTACAACTTCTTTATTTTAAAAAAAATGAATAAAATAATAGTGACTTGTTCACACTTTTTAATGAGCTGATCTATGTAAATTGCTTCACACAGTCCCCAAAACATAGAATCTCTCAATAAATGCTTTCTACTACTGTTAAAAAATAGTACAATTATAAACCTTAAATGGTAACAAATAATCCACATCACTGCAAGTTGTTGGTAGTATACCGGTGTATGGGAATCTTGTAATTTTGCATTATTTTTCTGTAAACCCACAATTTCTCTAATATAAATAAATAAATAAATAAATAAATAAATAAATAAATAATTTAGTTGTTATAATTTTATTTTACAAAATAATAAATGTAAAGAAATTTTCAAAAGTTTAGCAACAGATGTTCTCTAGTATTCTCACCAGCAACTTCAATGATAGATTATAACCACGAAAATATTTCATCAGATTGGTGTTTTGGTTTCCTCAGCTGCTCAAGCAAATCCCATACAATGGGTCAGTTTAAGAAGTGGGAACTTATTGACTTACAGTTTTTGGGCTTAAAAAAAGGCCAAATTAAGTTATCATCAAGGTGATGCTTTCTCCTTGTAGACTGTAGCATTCTGGGGCTGACTGCTGGCAATTCTTTGTCCTTAGCATCTCACATGGCATGGATGCGTCTCCTGATCTTTCTTCTTGGTTCTGCTGATGTTCAGCTTTTGGCTGCTCCCTCTATGGCTTTCTGTCTCTATGCCTGAATTTCATTCCATTTATAAAGAACTCCTGGAATAGGATTATGACCCATCCTGATTAAGGTGGGCCCCTTCTTAAGTGAAACCTCATCAAAAGGTCCTACCTACAATGGATTCATACCCACGGAATTTATTAGAGTTAAGAACATATTTTTCTGGGGTACATACAGCTTCAAACCACCATAGTCCACCCTCTGTACCCAAAAAGACGTTCTTTCTACATGCAAAATACATTCATTCCATCACAACATCCCAAAACCTTGAGTCATTTCAGAAACAATACTAAGTACAAAGTCTCATCAAAATCAGTTATACATAGGTCTGTCCAGGAGCACAATTCCCCTGTGTCTGTGGACCTATGAAACCTAGAGAACAATGAAGGGACAAGCATAGGCTAAACATTCCCATTCCTATCAGAAGGAAAACAGGGGTTGTGGGTACCGAAGAGTTATGAAACCCAGCAGGGCATGCCCCATTGGTTTCAAGGTCTGAGAGTCATATATAGAACAATATTTTGTTTTCCAGACCTGGTGAAGCAGCAGCTCCACTCCTTCCATGCACTTGCACAATAGTCATGCTCTTCCTGAACACTGCGGTTAAGGCCTCTTCCTCTCTAAGGCCTCGGGGACGGGGTAGCCAGGCTCTCTACAAATGCTACAGTATATGCCCCACCATATCCAAGCACTGGGGTAACAGGACTCTTCCTGGACAATGGGGTGGGAGGCCCACCCCTCTTCAAGCACTATTGAAGACACCCCTTTTCCACATACATGAGTGGGCTTGTTTTCTTGGCCCCAAAAGTTATCTTTTATCCAGACATCAGCTTCCACGGTTCTGGCCTTGAAGTAATTCATCTTTCAATTAGTCCCTTCTTTGTCCTTTTTAGTCCAGGTTGATAGTGGTTCCATTCATACAAATTACATTTAAAAAGTCAGCTTTGCATGTAGTCCACAGGGATCCAATCCATCAGATTGCAGGACTTTCCACAGATCCTTCCTGGACAACTAACTTTCCTCATCTGTAATGGGAGAATATGAATGCTTAATAGGGTAACTGTGTGTGCTAATGAGGTAATTCTCCATGTCCATCACACTGCTCAGCATTCCATGAGGAAAATATTGTGCATGTCAGTTACTCTGTAGGTCCTACAACTTGAAACTTTCCAATGCATGACCCCTCTTCCCGGAGAAGCTGTGTTAATCTTTTTTTTTACAAAGGGATACCCAAATATTAGATCTGGGCTCTGATGGCTATCAGAGCAGAAGCTGGCTCTTTGGTAATTTAGCTGGAAACCGCTTTGTGACCAAAAGAGTTAAATAACTTACTCAGACAGTTTTACTAATCTTTTTCTGAGGAGTATGATGGAAATGGACTTATCATAAGAAAGGGTAAGTATAGAAGGCTTGCTGAAGCAAGAGAAATATGGGGAGTGGGTGGAGATAAACAAATAGTGACAATGAAACAAATTAGTGAAAGTAGCCTACTCATATTGCTGATTTGATTCCTCATGGTTTTCTACCTCTAGTATCAGACGATATATACCTACAACATAAATCCAAGAGCCTTAAACCAGATAGAATGAGTCTCTTTTCATCTTGATTTCATAAGATATATTAGTCAGATATGACAGGACCAGGGTGACAACTAACCTTCAGAGGGGATTTGGACATGACTACAGCATCAGAGTGGAATGAGATGTATTAAGGGCCTTTATGCAATAAATGGATATCAGAGGACCAAGATCTGGCCTGGTAAGGCAGTTTTCTTTTATGGTAACTTAGGATCTAGGCACAGGCTTCCGTAAGGCAGAATTTTGTGGTTGTAGTAGTGGTAGAAGGTTTTGTAGATAATGCTTTATTGCATTTCTAAGGGAGTAAGATATATAAGGATAGCTAGGATGCCACCTATTAATTCTACTTTGGACATTTTAGAGAGGAATATGAATGAATTCATGTCTCAGGGGCTGTCTTGTGACCCTGCTACTTGAAATACCAAAAAAGAAAAAAATCCGAAACTGATATGGCAGAAAACTGATTTCCAGGTTTATTGAATACACAAGATAGTTAGGTTTCTATGGTTAAAATGCTAACCCTAATTAATAGGATTTAATTAATAGAGGCCTTATACTCAATAAACCCTCCCTCCTACCTCCCTCTCTTTTCTCAGTTAATTAATTAGAGGTGTTTATTTTCAATCCATGGAAGCCTAACAAACACAGGATTCAATAAATATTAGTCCCTTTCATTTTCCACAACTCATTGTTGAGAAAGTATTACAGAATACATCCTACTACTTATATAACACTTTTCATGTTTTAATTATGATTACAAGTATATTCTACAATTAAATTCATGCACACCAAATTAAATTTCAAATTTTTCTTACTGGTAATATTTTATCATGTGTTCATATCTTTGTTTAGTCAATAATTCAAACTATCCAGGCTTTGGGACTGCTACAGTGAATAAGACACATCTCTATCTCTAGAGAGACTGTCTATATTAGGAAAGCTGGCAAGCCAATGGACACTTGTAATACTGGAGAGAAAAAAAAATATGCTAGCACAGTTCTGTGGAAAACGGAAAAGTAACTAACTCTATATGTAAAAGGTCAAGTGTATGGTTGATTATTTAGTAACTTGGCTTCAAATAGATTTTGTGTTAGATTAACAATATTTGATCATACATTCATCAATCAATCCTATATTTATCTGACACAATCAGCTGTCAAATTCCCATTCAAATAAATTATGCTGCAGAAAAAAATTCTGGACTGTGTTATGAAAAGGATTTTTTTAGTTTTGTCGGAAGTGACTAATGATAGTGGTGGAATTATATATCTTTTAAACCAAACTCTAGTTACAAAGGCAAAACACAGGAAGCAGTATAAAGATGCCAATTTCATATTTTCTTTATGCAACACCCAGAAACACTCTGCAGGAAGGCCTTATTTACACCTACAGAAGACTGAAAGAAAAATTAGATACCATATGTTTATCCAGGAAACCATAAAACTAACAAAAATAAATCAATAAACAAACAAATAAATATTGTCTTGCTGAGTAAAAAGCTCGATGTTGTGATATTTTCCTCCAACAATGTTTTAGTTTGCTAAAAGATGAAGAAAGCAATATAACAGAATTGGATTGGCTTTTAAAATGGAGATTATGGGCTTGCTAGTTTACACTTCTGAGGTTAAGAAAAGTGTCCAAATCAAGGTATCATCAGGTGATGCTCTCTCCCTGAAAATCACCTGCTGGCTGCAGGTGATCCTGGACTCTTCTGCCACATAGGAAGGCACATGGTGGCATCTGCCAGTCTCTGCCTTCTCTTCCAGGATTCATTGCTTTCAGCTGCTGACTGCTCCATCTGTGGCGTTCTCCACTTGGGAGGGTTCTTCTCTGAGCTCCTGTGCCTTTTCTGTCTGTCTTTCTCTCCAGATTCATTCCCTTTATAAATGACTCCAGTAAAAAGATTAAGACCTACTCTGACTCATGCGTTCCAGAACTAATCTAATCAAAAGATTCCACTTAAAATAGGTTCATACCCACAGGAATGGATCAGCTTTAAGGATATTATCTTTTCTGCAGTCTATAAAATTGTCAAACTACCACAAACAGTATACCCCCTGTTTTATATTATTGCATACATTTCTATCAAGTAGAAAAACAAATCGAGTGTCCCATTTTGAGGCTACAAAAGTCAGCTAGTACTTCAATCTTGTCATAAAATCTGTTTATTTCTTTATTCTTAGGGATCATTAAAGATATATGATTTTAAATCTTTGCTATTGAAGAAAACCTAAAAATATGCATAATGGTTTAAAACTTAAAATTTTCTAAACATATTTGAGTCTTCTTGAGCCATCAATTGAAAGTTTTAAAACATGAGGTAAATTTATTTTGTTTCCATTTGTCAACAGGAAAAAAGATTTCTTTTATTTTTGGAAAATATGTTTTCTGTCTTGCTAATTAATTTGAGAAATTACATTTAGATCCAAAAACATTTTTTGACATAATATAAACTTACAGAAAAATATGGCAATCAGATGTTGTGACCTTTTGAAGTTCTTTTGTGAATCCAAAAAGATATGTTCTTAAACTAATCCATTCTTGTGGGTATGATACCGTTTTGATTGGACTATGTCAGTAAGGCTTGACTCAGACTGAGTCTATACCCTCTTTCTGGGTCTGATATCAAAGGAGACACAGAGAGAAACACACACACACACAGAGGAAAAGAAAGCTGCCACATTGATCCTGCCATGTGAGAGACAGGACTGCAGGAAACAGAGAAGCCCCAAGAGCTGAGAGAGGTCCTGGAGTCTGTAAACAGCTAGGCACAGAGGCACGGAGGCACAGAAAGAGGCCCCTGAGGGGTTGGGCCCACAGAGCAGTTCAACGCTCAAGAGACAGGCCCTGTCATATACCTGATAGCTTATAGCTGAACTCAGGAAGAAAGCAGAGCAACCAAGACTGAGAGAAAAAACCTGAAAGAGACAAGTCCTATGTCTGGTTGCTTACAGCTGATGTCCAGGAGCTGGGCTCCAAGAGATGGTGAGCATGGAGGGGAAGGCAGAGACCTAGGCAGAGATGGCCCACCATTTTGCTTTTCTACATGGCAGCTGACAACTTTGGTGAGAAAGCTTCTCTGCTGATGCCATGATCTTTCATGGCATTGAAAAACTGGAATTGTAAACTTTGACCCTAAATAAAATTCCCAATTATAAATGCCAACCTATTTCAGGTATTTTGCATTTGCAGCCCTTTGGCAAACTAAACAGATGTTTATTCAATATTTCAAAATATTTCTTATTTTTAAATGTCAATCACATGTAACTTTCACTAGCTATCTATAAAAATTGTTACCAGATATGTCTCTAACTTAAGATGTAATTTTATAGATATAGAAACTGATTTTTAGAAAGGTTGACAGCTATTTAGTCAAGGCTTAAAGCAATAATGAAAGCAAAGCCTTGTTCTAACATCCAAACTTGAATTAATCAGATCACTTATCACCTTGACAAGTAAAAAGGGCTTTCAGAGGAAAGATCCAGACATTACAGTTTTATAGACTGATTATGAGTATGCTTTTGATATAGTAACATTTACATGGTCAAAGTAACACAATAAAGACAATGTTGTGTCTAAGACTGGATGAAGTTAATTCATGGATTACAAAAATAATTATGCTGTGACAGGAAACAGTAAAAAGGGTAAATATTTTCAGGAACTCCATTCTTCTGTTCTCCAAGATGTGGGTTAAAAGGTGCAATCTGCCCAGGTGCTGTCTTGTCCTGAATCTGATATATTCTCCTTGTGTCCCCTCCACCATCTGTTCTCTTTCCTGTGGCAACTGCTCATTCTAGGGAAGGTTTTCTGAGATGGTGTGATAGACACCAAAATCTTCTGAATTTGCCTTTGTCTGCTGTGGAAGGGCATGCTAGTCTTTTAAATTATTTTAATTTCAGAGAGAAAAATCACAGTGGAGGTGGACTTACACTAATAAGAAATAAATGCTTACACAAATCTGACAGTAAAATAAAATATTAAGATGCTATTTATAAAAGGACTAGTTAATGTATTTTCTTTCCATATCAGATGGAGAGTCCCTGATCCCAGTCTCTCTTCCCTTCTTGTCTTATTCCTTTTTTTCTCATCCGTGGCACCGTTTTCACGGACCCAGGTCCTGACCAGCACCTGACCAGCAACATATGGTTATTATTTTTAAAATATGAATTTATACCAAGATTCAAATAAAGTGGTACATTTTTCAACAGTGAGTAAAAAGTTGTTAATAAAAAGGACAGTGAATACCCAGTATATCTCTTTGAATAAAATAAACAAAATATAACGGAACCAGTAAAAATTAACCACTTGTATCAAGATATAGTTTCAAATTGACTAAAACTGCTTTGGCTTTGGTTTGATTCTATGATTTATAAACAAAATTTTGGAACACATCTATTTTATGAAAGTAGGTGAACTAAAACATGGAATATACAGTTCTTGAAAGGTTTGTAATATAAATTATTTTTATATAAAATAAGTTAAATAGGGAAATATTTAACGTAGTATAATTTTGAAAGTCTTTATTTGTGTTTCTTTTAATATTTGTATATATAGCACTCAATGTGGACTTAAGAAAGTACACATGTTCTCAGAACACTACTGAATAAATTTGTGCTTGGCTCTTTATATTAATCCTGGTGTTCTCTAATTGGGGGGCATTGGTGGGATTTATTTACTCTATATCTTTCTACGAAAATACCCAAAAAAAGGTATGCTTGGTTAAAATACATTTTAGTAACCTAATAAATGCATTTTTATTCCCATTTAATGAAATCCTGAATCTTAAGGGAAGCCACCAGAGCTTCACTTGCTCTATATGAGACAACCCCTTTCCTGCAACTCTACAAGACACCATCTTTATCAGAATTTCAAGAGGTTATAGAGGCTAAGAGTTTCTGCTAAGACACCACCTAGACCAAAACTACAGAAGAAAATTCTCAAAAAGATTGCTGATCTGACCCAATCTCTTTTTCCAGAAAATTCCTCCAATTCTTCATTTCTTCTCCAAATATACCTTTCAATTACTACTCTAATAAAACATAGCTGCAAAAGGAGTCAGTCTCCCTTGCATGGGTTCCCTCAACCCATACACTCTAACACCTACTAGGAGATGTATAAATGATCTCCTCATTCTTCATTGGCACAATCCCCAAAAGTGAGGATGGCCTTCTGTCTCTTTTCCTTGAATACTTTTCTTCATGTGAGTTGATCTCAAGGTTCTTTACAATAATATGGCGCTTAGATATCCACATAAATACCTTACTCTCTGATCATTTAGATCTCCTTCATTATCTCTACGATATTTGTAGATACCAATTGGTCACTATGCTGTGTTTCTAGTCTATTACTCTACTCTGAGTTTGAATTATTAGTTTCTCTGAGTCTATCTGGATTATTCAAGTATTACAATATATTTTTTTAATATTCATGAACTCATGACTCTAATGTCAATTTTGTGAAGCCGTTATACCAGTTCATGTCTGGCAACCCCTAGCCTTGAGGTACACTCTCCATAAACAGGGAATTGTTTGTAGTGTGTCTAGACAAGTTGGATGTTTGTTGGTTGTATCCTTCGCTATTTTGTTCCCTTCCTTCTAAACACACTATTCTTCAACTGACTCTTTACATAAACAATATTCACTGTTCTTTTAAAACTCAGTCCCTTCAACTAGGAAAACATTTCCTTTTCTCTTTCTTTTCTTTCTTTCTTCCTTCCTTCCTTCTTTCTTCCTTCCTTTCTTTCTTTCCCTCCCTTCCTTCTTTGCTTCCTTCCTTCCTCTCTTCCTCCCTTACTCCCTTCCTCCTTTCCCTTATTCTTTTCTTCCTTCTTTCCTCCCTCCCTCCCTACCTCCCTTCCTTTCTTCCTTCCTTTCTTTCCTCTACTTCCAAACTTGGCAAGGTGAATCTACTATTAAGAGCTGTTGTATAACAACTTTATATTTTCAGTGTCTAGCACATGAACTAAATTGATGCTTAATTAAAAACTGCATGAAATCCTGTGCAACAGGTTTTGGTGTTCACAATGTATGGAAGAATATATCCAAGAAGAAAGAACAGTAAAAAATAAAATAAAATAAAAGTTGTGCAAGTAATGATGACTTGCTACCTATGAACATATGTCCACTTCTTCCTTATACACCTTTTTCCTAGTTATCCATGTCAACATTCCATGGACCAAGCAATAAAATCATATTGGCTCTATTTGTTAATCATAGAATCTCATACTCTCTTGCTCATAATTAGTTTCAACCTAATCATATAATCCGCTTCTGATATTTCAGTCAAAAAAAGAAGTAGGGTGGGGGGATTCTAGGAAATTTTTCCTCCCAAAGTAAAAAAGATACATAAAGCCAAACAGCCTTTGTGTCCTTCCTATTTGTTGGACTGTAATACAAGGAAATGATACTCAGAGCTACTGCAGCTCTCTTGTAACTGAAAGGTAGACTAAGAATATACAGATGGTTATCTAGTGGCCTAATTTATTCAACTAATGTATCAGGCCTGAAAATTCTCATGCATGGAAATGTAAATTTTTATTATTATATTACTTTAATCTTTAAGTCAGATACTGGTTCTTGCAATTAAAAGGATCCTGACTTAGAAAACTGATGTCCATGAGTAAAAACATAAGTTCACCTGTTAAACAGATCTGGGGAGAAGCATTCACTTATGATAGATTATCTTTTATCTGTCTCTCAGAGGTAAAATCTTGGCATTGGAAACCTGTGGTCCAGATTTTCCAGGAAGTTATGTTGCCCATTTCATTATTAATATACAGATGCTCTGTTCCTTTCACTCTAAAACACTCTCTATGATTGTAACGTTTTATTGCCCAATAAGTCATTTCCTACCTTTGCCCTCCTACATAGAAGCTAATTTCTCCAATCAAAGATACCCAGATCTCTGAGATACCATGGGTGCAAATCAAGCCCCTGCATCTTTAAATATTAAACTATAAGAAGAGGTGTGACCAATGGACTGGATAAGGACTATAAGTTTATATATTATAACTATAATATAGGTTATTATTTCTCTCCAAAAGGGGTCAACTATTTTAATATCTATGGTGAAAGACAATGTCTTTCATTTAGAGGAATTCCATTTTTATTGGGCATCAAGAATTAATATAAATCATCTTTTTATCATCTGCCCATTCATATCACAATGCCCCCTCCAGTTCCTCCACCTAAAAACAACAACAACAACAACAAATTAGCCTATTGCTAAAGAGAGTTCTTACTGAGAATAAGACATAGGAAATGCTTTCACCATGATGCAGACAGTGCTTGACAATAAATGTGTGAGCAGGTGAACATGGGTGAATCTATTATGAATGTGATATTTTTAGCTTCCTATGGGATGATTCTTACAAGCTAACACACCCAAAAAATTGTATGGTGTAATTGTTATTTAAATTTGTATTTAATTTCCAGTGTAGAAGTGCTCAGTGGAGAGTCTTGGAAGTTTATCAGTGAGACCTTAAAATCCCTAATGACTTTATTATTCCATCCATAAAATTGAAATAAAACTATTTTACAGTTATTTTATGATAATTGGAAGTGCTATACCTTCAAAGAAAAAGAAAATCTTATTGCGAAATAGCATAGAATATCTAATTTAATCAGATACAGGTATGCTTAGGAAGTATAACTCAGATCTGGCAAAAAAAGAAAAGAATTATGAAAGGCTCTTGAAAGGCCAGTTCATCACTGAAACACCTCATGGGAAAAAAAAACCAATTCCATTTTATCAGGAGATTAAGATTTAACCGGGAGAAGTCCCATTTCTAAATTACTAATCACCCTATGGGTTAGACAACTCAACAAATTTTAATTTACTCTGTGCCCTTCATGTAAGCCAAGTCAGACTGCTTAAGTGCATGCCAATTCCTTTCTACACCCTGGAGAATAATGATGGTTTAAAGAAGTGGTTAAACCAGTATAATAAATCTTTGTCATATAAATATATTATATTTATCATTCAAGTCTAATATTACATTCATAGCTTGTTCTGCCTCATAAGCCATAAGTTTTTATGGTTGAAGTTGTTACATGAAAACATCTTTGCAAATTTGCTTGGTTTAAACTCTAAAATTGTAGAGAGACTCTGGGACATATTAAAAATATAAATAAATCTTACAGCTGTTCATATTTCAGTTGAGCCCTGAATCTCAGCAGAGTTCCAGTCAACAGCCACTTTCCAGTTCATCAGACTCACCCAGGACAATTAACCAAAGCATAATGATGGACAACTCCCTTCCCAAAAAACAGAGAGTATTTACAATTGTAAGCAAGACAGTTCCAGCTATCTCCCTCATGGGATCTAAGCCCCCTCCTAGTCGAAAGCAGAGTGGGCATCACCATCCCCAAATCCTCAAGACTGAGGAATGAACAAACATAAGGGGAAAGTGGATGCGACTATGGACTAAAGTAGACTTATTATTATTCTAGAAATGGACTGCTATAAAGATGGTCGTCACCAGAGCTTCTGAGGGGAAGGAGAGGAAAGAATAGATGTAACATGGGGCATTTTGGGGACATTGGAATTGTTCTGCATGATATTGCAACAGTGGATACAAGCCATTATACATTTTGTCAAAAACCTATAAAATTCTGCGGTGCAAAGTGTAAACTATAATGTAAACTATAGACCATAGTTAGTAGCAATGGTTCAATATGTGTTCATCAATTGTAAAAAATGTACTACACTAATGAAAGATGTTGTTAATGGGAGAAAGTGTGAGAAGGGGAGAGAGTGGGGTATATGGGAATCCTCTATATTTTTGATGTAACATTTATTTAATCAAAAGCTTCTTTAAAAATAAAGAGAAAAAATTTAAAAATTAAAAAAATAAAATTGTAGAGCATGACATCAGTAATATCTATCTTTTAAACTAAAAGAATACTGTCAGACAGAGAATAAAGTTTAGGTTAAACCCTTTGTCATTTGAGAAAATGCATTGTGCTCTGATAGGAACTCAGGCCTCCTTAAACAAATCTCATCTCTCTGCTCTCACTGAATAATCTGCATTGTC
Organism: Tolypeutes matacus; assembly: GCA_026826555.1. Classification (NCBI taxonomy): domain Eukaryota; kingdom Metazoa; phylum Chordata; class Mammalia; order Cingulata; family Chlamyphoridae; genus Tolypeutes; species Tolypeutes matacus. The sequence goes on from JAKSZT010038599.1 coordinate 28,561,002, forward strand.
TATGCTATTAACACAACAATCACTAGTAATGGGGAGAATGGGAATCTGATTTTTAAATTGTTGCACATTCTGTATCTGAACCAAAGTTCATTATTAGTAGTCAAAAGAAGAATTAATTTTATCACCCTGCATTAGTTACATATAAATCAAGAAATTAAGTTGTTCCTTACCTAATATAAAACTCAGGTTTGAATGGTAGATACTGAGAGTATCCCTTTGGCTAAAATGAAGCTGGTATTTGATTATTACTGATTTAAGATATAGAAGCAAACATTTATTAAATGTTGTGCACAACACACACACACCTAATCAGAGGATGTGTGGGTAACAGATTTTTTATAGTTATCTACAAATATTGACAATAGAAATTGAACTTTATTATTTTATTGTCAAAATATAAAAGAGATGTAGCAGTGAATGCTACTAATGTAAATATACTGAATCACAGACGTCAACGTCTGAAATAAAACACATTTTCTATTTTAAAACTTAGACTACTTGACCACCATTAGGGATGACTACTGTTAAATATTTATGTATTGTTATAGATACAATTTCAAGAATATGCTTAGAAGATGCTGCTTTCATAAATATATTTATGCCCTGCTGATACTTAATGTCTGCCTTGAAAGAATTTTAAAAGGAGAACATAGGTGCTAGTAATTATTTGTTTTTATTAGGGCAAACAATCTGAAGGATTCTTCAGAAAGATTAGATCAATTATCTTAGAGAAATGTGGTGTTTCAAAATATTTTTATAAGGTGTATTTTAAAATGTGTCTGTTTATTGTATATTATCTCTTTCTACTATAAGTGAATGATAATTTAAAATAATTGAATATCCATAGTCTAAATAGAAGTTCTCAAAGGTCAGAATTATGCATTTAATACTAATTGTGAATTTAAAATTACAAAATAATTATGCTTATTAATACATAAGATTTAGACTGGCACTGAAACATTTCCTCAGCCATATAACGGAAGGTCATACATGATGTACAGAATAAGACATAATCTTAGGGAAGAGTGAAATTTCATGAAGCACTAGGTGAAAATGGCATTCAATAATTTCTTTTTAATGTATTTTGACAAAGTATTGCTTACACATGCCAGGTTAAAATGACTTATGGATTATATTAACTAATTTAAACTAAATAAATCTCACAAAATGGATGATGATTTTAAATCCTGTAAGGAAAGAGCCTATTAAAAATAACACTCATGATTCAAACACAACAAACCACCAGAAAAAAGGAGATATGACATTTAACACATCCTAGTAAAACCTCTTCATCTGTTATATCATGAGACAAAGTCATGAAAATTTAATTATATCTGATAAGAGGATCACCACAGATTGGAAAATATTCAGATTATCGGAAGTGGAGGTTTACATTCCCTATATTAAAAATGAATCTTGGTCTATCATGTGCCTAAGTTTTGAGTTAATAATGCTTTTGTTCTTAGCAAGATATTTACAAAATTTATCTCATCTCTATCTTCTTGTTTAAAATTTCTATTTTGAGTATTTTGTCATATATACAAAACATTTATAATAGCCATATAAGTACTTTATTTTAACATACTTATATTTTAATAGTGGTTAGTCAATTAACGAGAGAAGTCTGCAATTTTTTAAAATTGTTTGATACCACTTCTCTAAAAGATAAGACCTTCGAAGTGTTTTAATGAGAATGGAAACTCAGTTTAATCTATCAGTGTTCAAACAATAAGGACTTCAACATAAGTTTAGCATGCAGTCTATAACTGAATATATTTAAAAGGAAATATATTAATTCCATTTTCCAGAAATTGAGGTTCTTTATATATTAGACAATTCCCACGCAATTATTGTCTGAAGAAATTTACTGTCATCTGTTACCTAATGAAAGAAACATCTGTACCTGTGACCACAGATGCAATGTTATTAACTTAAAAATATTGTTTTGCTTTCCAGAAAATGTGACTTAACTCTGAGGCACTTTTACTTTGGATACAAGCTTTTAGAGGATCAATTTATGTAAATCTGGACTCCCTGTCCATCTTCCCATGGATATATTGCAAAAAACAAAGGGACTGTTTCAGTTTCTTTATGTTAATTATGTTCATAGGCATGAATTTTACCTTGGAATTACTTAAGAGAATCCATCTTACATAATAATATGCAACCTATATTTCCCAAGAACTACTATAAGAGTAAAAATAAGGTCATAACAAAAAGTGCCCAAATCTATGTATCCAGTCATGTCACCTTCTCTATATGCTATCCACATTACTTTTAATCTCCCAAATTTCCAAATCTTGGATTCCCCAGAAAATGCTAACATGTTTCTTGAGTTATGCCTCTAATCCAAATTGGAGAGACTGTTGCACGCTCTCTCACCATAGTTTAGTGTTTAAGAGTATAGATTTCGAGTTTAAATTCTGAGTTTCCACATATAATGTGTGACTGAGTAAAAGGGTCACAGGAATCAATGAGTTAATTTATGTAAAACCTTGGAAAACCCTGGAAAGTGTGTGGTACATAGAAAGCACCATAAACATTTATTATTATTATTATAAGTGATAAATATTGGTATTACAGATACCAATTACAGTAACTCATTCACAAGTGCCACCATAGTTGCTATGATCACACTGTCTGAGGCTTAACTGTCCCCATAGACCTTAATCAAACAGCCAATTTTTCTACTTGCTCCTTCACTGTCGAGCCCTACTCTCTGCCTGCAGCAAACACAATTTTCCTTTAAACAATATTTTATGTCCAGAATAGAGGTGACTAACTTAGTATCTCTCAGTCCTTTTCCCACCAGCAGCAGTTTCTATTGTTTATTATTAATTTTTAATGCCTTTAGCCTGTGCCTGAACTTTCAATTCACTACAGACCTAGTGTTATCTTACATCCTGCTATTCACATTTTCGTACTAGGCTCCTAAAGTCATTTCTTTCATAGTATAGTCTCTTTCTAATACTAGGGTGAATTCATTACCTTAAGGTTCATTGGTACCACACCCATATAAACCCTGGAAGCCCACTTCATCAGTTTTCCAGATATTTATGACTTGAGACTGATACTGCCTGGGTTTGATGTGCATGTTCTACTACAGATATAGTATGATTTTAAACATGAAAAGCATGATAATTATATAAAAGCAATTCTTGGTCTGGGGAAATTAAATATCAGCTTGCATACAACTTTCACTCTTGCTTATAAAATGACAAAGTATTGCATACTATTAGATTAATTTTTATTTTATTTATTGGTATTTTATTTATTTTGTGATAAGAAATTAATAAGCCTTTTAAAAAATATTTATATCATAGAGAATTTAAGCTTCATGAGGGCAGGAATTTGAGCATATTTTGTTTTCTAGGAGAGTGATTAGCATAGTGATTGATGGAAAATACCACAAAAGCTCTGAATAGATAAATTTTAACAAATGGATAAATTAATAATATTTTAAGCATGTTTACCATGAGTTCTTGCAGGAAGATTTACACCAGCTCTTCAAAGAATTTCTTCATGCATTTTTTTTTTTCTTTCATCTAATACAACTTGGAAATGGAGCTAACATCTCATTGAACTACCTTATGGTATTCTACGAGATACACTGAGAGTAAAGATTGAAATTGAATAAATGTTGACACTTCTGCTGTATTAGAACAGTTGATTGTCTCAATATTCAAGCTTCCTTATTCCTTTGTAAATTGATCCCTTATGTTGGACACCTAACCATCCAGAATATAGGCTACATTTTCCAACCTCCCTTTCAACTAGTTGTGACCCATAAAATCAAGTTGTGACTGAGATAGTACAAAGTGACAGATTACCAAATCAATCTCACAAGAATCGGAAATCTTATCCAGTGTCAAACATTTCTAATACTTTCAAGGATGCAGGTAAAGGTGAAACCAAGGCGAAACATGGAGGAGCCCACTCTCCACATTAGCTTTTCAAGGCAGAATGCTCATTCGTCTAAATTATTCACGGGAGGTGCCTGAGTGATGCATGCGTTACTCAAAAAGAAGTTATTATCATTATGAAACATCCTCATTTTATACTCCAGTAGGCACTTAGCTTAAGTTACATTTTCCAAGGAGTCATGGCCAAAAGAATTCATATATTTTTAGATTCTAGGTGTGTTTACCATAAACAATCCTAGATATATCAAGTGAATCCTGATAAAAGTATTTCAGAGATATTCATCAACTAGTAAATATCATTAGTGAGTTTGGCAGGGAGTTAGTATGATTAACTTGGGATTTGACCTTCTACTTACCCTTTTCTTACCAGAGATATAAACAGAAAGTCCAAGAGTAACTTCCAGGATTCCTCCTGTAATGTTACAGTGAAAAATATCCAGCAACTCAATAGTATTTTTATTTATTTATTTATTTTTTAAATATTTTAAAAGATGCTTAGATTACATAAATGTTACACAAAAATTACAGAGATTCCCATGTTCCCCACCTCCCACACTTCCCATAACCTCCCACATGAACATCTTTCATTAGTGTGGCCCATCACCTGCAATGGATATACACATCCTGGGGCTTTGCCACTAAGCATGGACCATAGTTCACATTATAGACAACACTCTCTTCCACACAGTTCTGCATGTTATATGCTGACGTAAAATGGCCTATATCTGTGGTTATAATGTCACTCAGGATAATTCCCAAGTCCCGAAAAAATCCCTGTATTACAACTACTTTTCCCTCTCCCTGCCCCAAAAGTGTCCAGTGGCCACTGGCTCCACCGCAATGTTGTAATTTCTTCCATTGCTTGAATCACAATATGTCTACAATGGAATACCAGTAAGTCCACTCTAGTCCATAGCTCTTCCCCAATCCTGAGGAGTCTGGGATGGTGATGTCCACTCCACCTCCAAGTGAGAGGGGGCTTATATCCCATGGATAAGATGGATGAGATTATCCTGCCTGCAGATGCAGACACTCTCCATTCCCTGGGATGGCCGTTGACCATCATCATCTCCTTGCCAGGTGACTTGGGTTTGTCCATTGAGCTGTAGAGTAGGAGTTGCAGCTCCACCAAGATTCCAGGCACAGCTGACACATGGGCAGACCAGAGGCTCCAGTCTCTGGAAGTACACCTACAAACTCCAGCCTCACATATAGGTTTGAATAGAAGGGACTGATGGACCATGTGCAGGGAGGACTTATTTGAGTCCAACTCTGTCACTCTCAGGAGCACAGATTCCAAAGTAGAGCCCACTGATAAGGCATCAATCTCTGGAGCTATCCCTCCTTATATAGGACCTGGTTGTCTCCAGAGCCCTCAGGAGCCCCTCTGTGTGGGGTGATTTCCACTTTGGCGTTCTAAGAGATCTTACTGATGTGTGCATAAGCGTTACCTCTGGGATGACCTCCTGACTCTCTTTGAAGTCTCTTAGCCACATGAACTCATTTCTGTTTACCTTTTCCCCCTTTTATTCAAGGCCTTTTTCCAGTCGTATTGCCAGTTGGCACTTGGTATTAATACCTTGTTGCCCGGGAGGCTTATCCTCGGGAGTCATGTCCCACGCTGGGGGGAAGGTAATGCATTCATATGCTGAGTTTGGCTTAAAGAGAGGCCACATTTGAACAACAAGGAGACTCTCAGGTGGCAACCCTTAGGCACCCCATAATAGTAGGCTAAGTTTCAATTACAAGAGCAAAGACTCATAAGGCTAGTCATCAATAACAAGAACCCATCAGTGGGCCATCCTCTTTTGCCAGACACTGCCCCTGCACTCAGGGGACTGTTGCTGCTCTCTTGGAGAATGTGGCAGAGCTTTCCAGGCTAGGAATTCAGTATTCTCTCATTTATTGAGTGATTCTCCACCCACTGTGACCATGCCTCATCCCTTGATCATCTGAACAATTTTATATATCTTTCATGTCTATTCAGGTGAACTTCCCCCCATGAAATCCTCATCCCAGACACCCCACCACCACCACTGATGATCCTCTCCTGGCCCCATTGTAACCCTTCTGTGATCCAAACCTTCCTTGAAGATGAAGCCCATAAAATAGCCAAATACAATTAATAGGAAAATGAAATAATAATGATAAGTTTAAGTGAAAGAGATAAAATACATGGAAAGTTAAAAAAAAACAAACACTAAAAATAAAATAAAATTAAAGGATTGGGATATTCAAAAAAAGGGAAAAAACCAAAAAAATAATTTTTTAAAAGCATTTTTCCTTTTATCACTGCATTATCAGGTGTCCAGTCTGTACCGTGGCACCTTCCCCCTCTCACTCCCCAGTGTCTCCCAAATTTTCATTCAATTTTCAAAGAAGTTTTAGGTCACAGCAAAGTCACACACATAATATTAGAGACTCTCATATACCCAACCTCCTCCCCCTTTTCTCACCCCATATTAAAACCTTTTTGTATGTGGATTTTTAGCATTGTTATAACTGTTATACAGATAGTGAAACATAGCTACTAAACATTGTCAATGGTTTATAGTATAGTTTACAATTTCGATGGTACAGTTTAATAATTTTTGATGATATTTACCATGCCCTGTGTCCATCACTGTAAGGTAATGAAAAACATTTCCCCTGACCACTAAATACCCCCTGTTTGATCTTTTCTGTTCCTTTCTCCCCATCCCCCTGGGGCACATGACATCCCCCTATCTTCACTCATTGGATGACAAGATTCATAGCTACATGCAACAAGAGGTCTTGACAAGCGGGTCGTCCTCCCCTATTAGGATCCACCCTTGCTCCTAAGAGACACCCACCTGTCTGTTTCTGGGTGACTCGGTCCTCCCAAAGATGGGGGTCTATCTCCTTCCCACTCAATAGTATTTATCATTGACCAACATTGAGTCCAGTTGTTGGTGACACAACCAAGAGCTGGCACCTTTGACACCAAATTATTGATAAAATTGCATTGATAAAGGCAGCTTGATTTAAATGTATGATTCTTCTTTCCTAAGGCAGCACTCTCTGAATCCATTTCTGCCCATATTGTTAAGATTTACACTTAATTTAACAAAATCTAATTCTTTTCGAGTGTAAGTCTTTGCCTTTTGAGCTAAAATTGTGTATGACCCCTTATGATCTGACCTAGTTATAAATCCAGAGGTTATAAGGGGGATGGATGAGATAAGTGGGGCATGTGGAGAATAGCAATTGATATTAGGTGAGGTTATTACAGGTATTTTTTAAGGACATAGTGGGGACCCAGGACTCCTCCCCAAGTCCTTAACACAAAGCTGCCTGCATGACCTAGACATAAGTTAAAGGTTAACAACGGACCCCAGAGGGGAGTGAATGTATAAATATTATCATAAACTATAACATTCCCAAAACAGTAAATGCCCTTGGTAAACATCCTTCTTATAAGCAGAGTGAAAACATCACCACACCCTATGTGTATGCATCATGTGACCCTAGCAAGAACTATGTTCTCATACTCTATGGAATGACCTTGTATTGAAATCCCTTATATATCAATCCTCATTTTCTCATCTCTTTGCAGAGCACTATCTTCATTCTCTGAATTGCTGCCATCAGAGGTCGTCTCCTGTCCATAAGTATCAATAAAGCTTATACCTGACTAAATGCCAGGTGTGTTCTTTGGTCTCACAGCTTCACCAAATCCTGCCCTTCAGAAGTTGGGTTGTAACACATATGAACTTCATTGGACAAGTAAGGAGGCAGTCTCTGCTAGCAGGAGATGATCATTAAGATTAGGAGGTTTGTAAATGCAGACTTATTTGACTCTATCCAAATGTCTCAAGTACAATATCAGTCTCTCTCTTTCCTAATCAATAGACTAACTCTCAGAAAAAGAAAAAAAAAAAAGACCTGATAGGGGTGCTGCTATAAAGTATCCCTCTGCAATTGGGTTAGAGAGATAATGGATGTGCTTTCAGTAGAATTTAATTCTAGAAGACAATAGAAGATAAAATAGGTAAACACTCTACATTTGCATTTTTCTATCAGTTTTCCATTCTCTATTGATAATAGAATCTTTGTTGACTTCAAACCCAACCGTCTCTGATTCTCATTTCTTTGAGATGCCTGCATCTGCTTTGGTGACAATTGCTTAAATACGAAAAGTATTAAGGTACAAATAATTGAATTATTTCTACCTAGTTTAAGTAGAATGAAGTTGTCTTAGTATTCCAAAGGGTTTCTGATGAAAAGTACAAGAAATGTGTTGGCTTTTAAAAAGAGTATTTATTTGTCATAAATCTTATAGTTACAAGGCTGTAAAAAGTCCAACTCAAGGTTGCTTTCTTACCAAAGTTAGTTGTTAGGTGTTAAAGCAAGATGGTCACTGATCTCTGGTTGGTCTCTGCCTTCCTCTCTGGGCTTTTTCTTCCTCTTAAGGCTCTGTGGTCTCAGCTTGTTGAGGCTTCGTTCTTAAGTGAAGTCTCTCTCTCCTGACATAGGGCTTGCTTCTTTCCAGGTCTCCTATATCAGTCTCGGTTGTTCTGCTTTCTTCTGAATCTCAAATGTAAGCTATCAAGTAAAATGTCTCATCTCTTCCCCAGATTTCAACTGTTTCAGCTTCTCCTTTCTGTCACATGGCAGAATCGAAAATGACACAGGTAAATAATGTCAAACTGCCACAGAGGTGTATTAAGAGATATGGAGAGATTAAAGTATCTTTGAGAAAACTGAAGAGACACAATTAAATCTAAAGTTCCAAGAAGAATTCCCAAAACCAAACCTTAGACTAGGGCAGGGGACCAAAGTACATGCTGCCTCTGCCTCTATCAGTAATTGAATGAGGAAGACCTTGGGACTGACAGAAAGTTACTAGTACCAGAACCATGGTACTTCTACAAGAATTCTCATCAATAAATAATTTCTGCCTTCTTCCTCTCTTGCCACAAGTAACTCCAACCAAAAATCATATTGCGAATATTTCTCACTTCATGTGGGGAAAGGTTTTGCATCAGATTTGTAAAATCTAAGTGTAATCCATAATCCTAATTACAATATATTATGAAATACAATATTCTTTGCTTTCTTCCCTCTGCAGACTGGGAATAAATTGCAGTCACTGCTGAGCAAGCCAAGTCAGCATACTGACATAACATGAGTGACTTTCTAATGTAAGTCAAATATTGAAACAGAATATTGAGAAATGATAGATTAGATAAGATTTAATATGTGTCTTTACTGTTGCCCTTTTCAGAGTTTTTAAATGTGAAACACATTGAAGGGGATATAGTAAAAGATATTTCAATACTTATTCGACCAAAATATATTTTTGTGCACATCTATTAGAAACTGAGAGGATCTTAATACTCAATGCAACAGAGTTTCAGAATAAATATTCTATAGTCTGACTGCTGCTTTTTGAGACAACTACATATGTACATTGACTACCTCATATCCCTCCAAAAACTTTGTAAAGAGAAAAGAAGCTATAAAGAAATGTACACATGTGCATTCATGTTCACCATCACGTGCATGTCTGAGTATGTGAAAACATATATAAATATATATGGAAAGTGAGAGGGCTTGGATAAAGAAAAACTACAATAAATTCAAAATATACTAGCAGAAATAACATCACATAACTGCTAATAAAGCCAATGGAACATAGAAAAAATGATAAAAGATTAAAATGATGAGGGAGAAGTTGGTAAATATAAAGAAGGATGAGAACTGGAAGTTACTCACAAAATGGTTATTTAGCTACTCTTGAGGAAGAGATAAAAACAAAATCAGTGCAATAAATATTTATATTAAGAAGACTTTCTAGTGTTATAAATTACCACAGTACGTTATTTTAAAATGTTGAACAATATTGAAAATCTATGAGCACCTACATATGCCCTACAAATTTTAGAACTGTAATAATTAAGAAACTGCCCTCCAAACATTCATAATAAAAGTTTAAAATATAGGTTTTCTACAAAAGAACAAAGATACATTTGCTTATTATTTCTCTGGAATAATAACTGCTAAAACTTATGGCATCTATATTTATTATTTTGAGGAAAAATATAGCCCAAGAAATTTAATGTGGTCAATTTATTTTTCAATTTGTTAATGAAAACAGAAGTTATTTATTAAGAAATAACTGCTCTGGAATTTTACTATCTACATAACTTTATTGGACGGGGTCCTGCCCTGGGGTCTGTGCTGTGCACGCGTGGAGTGAGAAGCTTGGGACATCTATCTGCGCGGATTGGCGGCGTGGACGGAATGGTGGAGATTCGTGAGTTTTGAGGCTGCCGGTGGAGGTTGGCACGGGTGGCTGAGCCCTGCGGTTAGGGAAAAAAAAAAATTAAATTAAATGGCCATTTGGAACAGCGGGCGGGGCGAAAAAGTTTTATTTTCTGGGGATCTGGCTGCCTGGCGCCCCTTTGAACTTGTGTGAATAGAACAAACGAGCTAATCAGCACCCGGTGAACCCAAGCGGGGATTTTGGTTGGGAAATGCAGCTGATTTCCCTAGCCACCCAGGGATAAGACCTGGGCCGCTGCGGAGCCAGGAAGAAGGGACACTTCCCAAAAAAGGGAGGGTTCTGTTGGAAGACAGGAAAGGGTATTTTATATTTTTAGACATCGATCTGGCTGCCTGCACCGCCCATAGCTTTGGGGAGCAGATAAGCCGACCTGAAGCAGCATTAGGCTGAGAGCAGATGCGAATCCGCACTCAAACTGATTTACTGAGCAGCCCGGTGATGCTGGAGCTCGGCTCCAGAAGGGACGGGATCCGCCCTCTTTAGCACTCCTCACTGACTAACAACAGAGCTACAGCTAATCTGGGGAGTTCAGAAAGTGGGACGTGCTTGATTAATTTCCACGGGCCCAGCTAGGGTCCCTTCCATAAGGGGGTTGGTCTAGAGGAGGAATTATTTTGGGTCCTGCATTTGGTTAAAAAAATAAAAATTAAAAAAAAAAAAAAAAAGTGAGGTCACCTCAACAAATGAAAAATAAATTCTTGTTAATTTAGTTTAATAGCTAAAAGCTGCTTCAGGACCTGCATATAGAACCCTGTGGGGAAATTGATTGATAAACACAAGTAGGCAGGAAGGATCCACGTGGACCCTAAGGGAATCATTGACACCCCTTAGCTCTGTTTGACTGCTTGCCTGTGTGGATCTTTGGTTTCTCTCTGTTACTTTCTGGTCTATTGCTATTATTTCTTCTTTCCTCCCCCTTCCTTTTTCCTTTTATTTTATTTTTTTTAAATAGGTGCTGCCAGCTTGTCGCTTCTTTGCTGGGCTTCTTATTCAGTAATTTCCCACTCGCTGGATATATTGATTCTGTATTACAAACTATCGCTTATCCTTCCTGCATCTTTCTGCCTTCTGTTTTATGTTGTGGCTCTTAGAGACAACATTTTTTCATAGGCCCACAACTTAAGGGTGTCAATTTCTATTCCATCTATTTTGAAATCTTCTTCTTCTTCTTTTTTTTTTTTAATTTTCCTTTCAGACCTTTCTTTACTATTTCTCTCCCTCCTCATAATTCTAGCCTTCTAAATCACTATATATATATTCCTCCATTTGTTTTCCCAGTCCATTATAGGAACTCCATATTTTTTCCTAGTATTCTACACTGCCTACACAAGTTAAATATTAATCTCATTAAGTCTCATTTTGCCCCTCTTCTAACTTATATCAATATTTCTATTATCCTTCTGCCTTCCTTACATCTTTTGATTCCTCTGGCCCTAACCTTTTGCCTTCAAGGGAAAATAGAAAGAAGCAAGGAAATAAAATAAGAAGAAAAACTGCCAAAGAGAAAACTTAACTCACACGCAGAATCAACAGGTAAATAAAATTCTAGAGCATAGAGAAAAGCTAATCAACTGAACAAACCCATCAAGATAATATGATGACCAGAGGGCAACAGAAAAATACAAATGACTCTGAGAAACTGGAAAACATGGACCAGTCCAGTGCACAAAATAAAAACCAGGAAGCAATGCAGTACATTGAACAACTAATCAAAGCTATCCAAACAAATATCATGGACCAACTTAAAGAACTGAAGGAAGAGATTAAGGATATAAAGAAGACACTGGGAGAACATACTGAA
>JAKSZT010038599.1:28578035-28605732 GCA_026826555.1 Tolypeutes matacus
AAAAAATAGAAGTAGAAGGAATATTACCTAACTCATTCTATGATGCCAACATTACCCTAATACCAAAACCAAATAAAGATACCACAAGAAAGGAAAATTACAGACCAATTTCTCTAATTAACCTAGATGCTAAAATCCTTAACAAAATACTTGCTAATCACATTCAACAACATATCAAAAGGATTATACACCATGACCAAGTGGGTTTCATCCCACGTATGCAAGGATGGTTCAATATAAGAAAATCAATCAATGTAATACACCACATAAACAAACTGAAAGAAAAAATCACATGATCATCTCTATAGATGCAGAAAAAGCATTCAACAAAATACAGCACTCTTTCCTCATAAAAACACTACAAAAGATAGGAATAGATGGAAACTTTCTGAAAATGATAAAGGGTATATATGAAAAACCCAAAGCTAACATCATTTTCAACGGTGTAATCCTAAAAGCCTTCCCTCTGAGATCGGGAACAAGACAAGGATGTCCACTATCACCACTCCTATTTAACATTGTCTTAGAAGTAGTTGCACGAGCACTGAGACAAGAAAAGGACATAAAAGGCATCCAGATTGGAAAAGAAGAATTAAAAATTTCATTATTTGCAGATGACATGATCCTATACATAGAAAGCCCTGAGAAATCGACAACAAGGCTTCTAGGACTTATAAAGGAGTTCAGTAATGTTGCAGGCTATAAAATCAATGCTCAAAAATCAGTAGCATTTCTGTACACCAATAACCAGCAAACTGAGGAGGAAATCAGGAAAAAATTACCATTTACAATAGTAAATAAAAGAATAAAATACCTAGGAATAAATTTAACTAAAGATGTGAAGGACTTATATACAGAAAACTACACAACACTGTTAAAGGCAATCAAAGAAGACTTAAATAAATGGAAAAATATTCCCTGTTCATGGATGGGAAGACTAAACATCATCAAGATGTCTATCCTACCCAAACTAATCTACAGATTTAATGTAATCCCAATAAAAGTCAACACTATATTTTTTAAGGAACTGGAAAAACTAACCACAAAATATATTTGGAGAGGCAAGAGGCCCCGAATTGCCAAAGATATATTGAAAAAGAAAAATGAAGTTGGAGGTATCACATTACCTGACATTAAAACATACTACAAAGCTACAGTGATCAAAACTGCGTGGTATTGGCACAAGGATAGACCTACTGACCAATGGAACCGGATTGAGAGTTCTGATATAGATCCTCGCATGTACAGTCATCTGATATTTGACAAGGCCACGAAGCCCACTCTGTTGGGAGAGAGTGGACTCTTTAACAAGTGGTGCTTGGAGAACTGGATATCCATATCCAAAAGAATGAGAGAAGAATACCATCTCACACCTTATACAAAAATCAACTCAAGATGGATCAAAGATCTAAATATAAGAGCCAAAACCATAAAGACCTTGGAAGATAATGTAGGGAAGCATCTACAGGACCTTGTAATAGGAAATGGTTTCATGAACTTCACAGCCAAAGCACGAGCAGCAAGAGAAAAAATTGATAAATGGGATCTCCTCAAAATTAAAAACTTCTGCACCTCTAAGGATGTTATTAAGAAAATAAAAAGGCAACCTACCCAATGGGAAAAAATATTCGGCAACCATGTATCTGATAGGAGCCTAATATCCTGCATATATAAAGAAATCCTTCACCTCGAAAATAAAAGGACAAACAACCCATATAAAAAATGGGCAAGTGACCTGAAAAGACACTTCTCCAAGGAAGAAATACAAATGGCTAAAAAGCACATGAAAAAATGCTCAACATCACTTGCTATCAGGGAAATGCAAATCAAAACTACAATGAGATACCATCTTACACCCATCAGAATGGCAGCTATTAAAAAAACAGGAGACACTAAATGTTGGAGAGGATGTGGAGGAATAGGAACCCTCATCCACTGCTGGTGGGACTGCGGTATGGTCCAGCCACTGTGGAGGACAGTTTGGCGGTTCCTCAGAAAACTTGCAATAGATCTTCCGTATGATCCAGCAATTCCACTACTGGGTATATACCCAGAAGAACTGAAAACAAAAATACAAACAGATATATGCACACCAATGTTTATAGCGGCATTGTTCACCATTGCCAAAAGTTGGAATCAGCCCCGGTGCCCATCAACAGACGAATGGATAAGCAAAATGTGGCACATACATACAATGGAATATTACTCAGCGGTAAGAAGGAACAAAGTGCTAACACATGGAATAACGTGGATGAATCTTGAAGACCTTATGTTGAGTGAAGCAAGCCAGGCACTGAAGGATGAACAGTATATGACCTCACTGATCTGAACTGAGGAAAGTGAGCAGTCTCTGAGAACCATTGTCTGAAAGATAGGTTAACAAAGGAGAGTAAGAGAAGAGCAGGCTTTGAGCCATCTCCCATATGGACATAATCTATGGTAAAGGGATAGAGTGTGGTTGCATGTTGGGGGATGGGGCAGATGAGCGGTGGTGTTCCTGGGTTTGGTGGTACAACACTGGGGGGTGGATGGTTTAGGAAGTGCTGGTTCAAATCCCCAGAGCATGCAACTGTGAATCTTGACATTCCATGGGTTAGGAGAGGGGGGTATCATGGGCCCTGGGGGGCTGGGGAGAAGGGAACAGTCAAGATCTAATGGGATGTTTGGTGGTCATGGGGAAGGCTTTTCATTACCTTTCAGTAATGGACACAGGACATGGTAAATATCATCAAAATTATTTAACTGTATCATCTAAATTGTAAACTATACTGTAAATCACTGACAATGTTTAGTTGCTATATTTTGCTATCCACAAAACAGATAAAAAAACCAAAACAAAAAAAAAAAAAGAAAAAGGAACAAAAATGGGGTGGGGAAGGGGGGGTAGTTTGTTATCTGGAAGTCTCCGGCACTCCGTGTGTGACTTTGCTGTGACCTAAAACTTCTTTGAAAATTAAATGAAAAATTGGGAGACAATGGGGATTGAGAGGAGGAAGGTGTCATGGCACACCAGACATCCGATAACACAGTGATAAAAAGAAGGAAAAAAAGAAAAGAAAAGACAAAGGAAAAAAAAATGAATATATATATATATATATATATTTTTTAAAAGGCATTTCCTTTGCTTTTTTGCCCATTTTTTGAATGTCCCAATCCACTAATTACATTTTATTTTGTTTTGTTCTTTGTTTGATTATTTGGTTTTTTTTCCTTCTCTTTTTTTTTTCCCCCTGAGTTTCCTTATGTTTGTCTCTTGTATGTAAGCTTATCACACTTGTTCCTTTTTCCTAGTAAGTGTATTTGATTATTTTATGGACTAAATGTTCATGGAGGATTTGGATCACAGAAGGGTTACAATGGGTACTGCGCGGATTATTGGGGGGGGCGTCTGGGGGAGTTTCGTGGGGGTTGGTTCATCCGAATATACATGAAAGATACACAAAATCATTCAAAGGATCGGGTGATGGGGCATGGTCACGATTGGTGGATAATCACACAATAAATGAGGGAATCTGAATTCCTAGCCTGGAGAGCTCTGCCACAGTCTCCAAGGGAGCAGCAATAGTCCTCTGAGTGTAGGGACAGTGTCTGTCAAAATAGGATGACCCACTGATGTGTTCTTTTTAATTGATGACTACCCTTGTGAGTCTTTGCTCTTGTAAATGAGACTTAGCCTGCAGTTGTGGGGTGCCTAAGGGTTGCCACCTGAGAGCCTACTTGTTGCTCAAATGTGGCCTCTCTCTAAGCCAAACTCAGCATATGATTGCATTACCTTCCCCCCAACGTGGGACATGACTCCTGGGGATGAGCCTCCCTGGCAACGAGGGATTAATACCAAGTGCCAACTGGCAACACAACTGGAAAAAGATCTTGAATAAAAGGGGGAAATGGTAAAGACAAATGAGTTCAAATGGCTAAGAGACTTCAAAGAGAGTCGGGAGGTCATCCCAGAGGTAACTCTTATGCACACCTCAGTAGGAGCTCATAGAACATCTAAGTGCCTATCACCCCACACAGAGGGGTTCCTGAGAGCTCCAGAGACACCCAGGTCTTATATAAGGGGGGATAGCCCCAGAGACTGATGCCTTCAATGGGTTCTATTTTGGAATCTGTGCTCCTGAGAGTGACAGAATTAGACTCATATAAGTCCTTCCTGCACATTGTTCACCAGTCCCTTCTATTCAAACCTATATGTGATGCTGGAGTTTTTAAGTATACTTCCAGAGACTGGAGCCTCCTGCCTACCTATGTGCCAAGTGTGCATGAAATCTCGGTGGAGCTGCAACTCCTACCCTACAGCTCAATGGACTCATCCAAGTCACCTGGTGAGGAGACAACGATGGGCAATGGACATCCCAGGGAATAGAGAGGGCCTGCATCTGCAGGCAGGATCATCTCACCCACCATATCCATGGGATATAAGCCCTCTCTCTTCCCCTCAGGATTGGAGGAAGAACTATGGACTAGAGTGGACTTGATGGTATTCTCTTGTTCACATATGGTGATTCTAGCAATGCAAGAAATTATAACAATGAGGTGAAGCCAGTGGCCACTTGACACTTTTGCAGTAGGGAGGGGATGAGCAGTTGAAATACAGGGGCTTCTTTGGGAGTTGGACGTTGTCCTGAGTACCGTTGTGGCAACGGATGTAGGCCATTTTAAATCAGCACACACCACTAAGAACTGAATGGGAGAGAGTGTGGTCTACAGTGTGAACTGTGGTCTATGGTTGTTGGCAAGGCTCCAGGATGTGTAAGTTCATTGAGGGTGGTGGGCCACACTTGTGGGAGATGTTTGTGTGGGATGTGGTGGGAGGTGTGGGAGGTGGGCAACATGGGATTCCCAATGGGTTCTGTGTAATATTTTGGGTAATCTAAGCACCTCTTAAAATATATGTATATATATATATATATAAATAACATTTTTGTAAGCAAATACACATATATGCATATATATTTATATATCATTTTGAAAATGTTTGTATGTATTGTGAGAATTTTTATTTTTACCCACAATAAAAATAAATTAAAACAAACAAACAAACAAACAAACAAAAAAAAACAGTATGGGTGGATACAAAATGGAGGTGAGTCACAAGGTTTTACAAGATAGTGGTTATATAGTTTTACAATCATTATCAGGGCTCAAGGAATCTGGATTCTAGTTCAGCAAGTTTTAGTAATTTCAGGTACTTACATTAATAATATACTGCAAAGTAATAATTATACAGTAATCTATATAATGATTCAGTAATCATAATTATTTGTTAATTCTTAACCCTTGGTTACAATTCCTCCCGTTTGTTTTGTTAATTTCCTTTAATCTTGAGGAATATTTCCAGGTGACAGCTGCTCTAACTTCTTCATGCTGTAAAGGGACATTGTGGCAGTTTGATATTTTGATGAATTCCAAAACGAACTATTGATTATGTTTGTAAACTGGTCTGCTACTCTGGGCAAGTGATACCCTTAGACTGTATTGAATTCAGAGGTTTCACCTTTACATGATTAAATTATGATTAGGGCTTTGATTGGGTCACCCCAGCAGGACAAATAAGGGGGCAGAGACTCACAGAGGAAACAACAAAGCACAGGAATTAGTTGAGTTTTGATCCTGGAGCCCAGGAAGTAAACACACAGAGAAGCAGATACGTGAGGAAGAAAAGAAGTCTCCATTAGACATGGCAGAGGTCCCAGGAAGAGAGACAGGCTATTCACCTGATAGTCTATGGCTGACAGGGCAGCTGAGCCCAAAGAGAAACGAGCCCTGGGAAGAGAGGAACCCGGGAAGCCTGAACCCTTGCAGACACCTACAGCCATCTTGCTTCAACACGTGGCAACAGACTTTTGGTGAGGGAAGTAACTTCTGCTTTATGGCTTGGTAACTGTAAGCTTCTACCCCAAATAAACCAACAGATTTCTGGTATTTTGCATCAGCACCCCTTTGGCTGACTAATAAAGGCATTAATTTTATGGGGTAAAAGAATGAATCTGGTTGTCATTCTTGAAGACACTGGTACCACTGGCTTTCAGGGATTATCTGATATAGGAAAATTCAGAGGCTTTAAGGCTCTGAAAAATAAACTTAATTAGTAAATTGAGAATTACAGGTTTTTAAATAAAAGGAGTAGAGTTATGTTACATTGGGAAAATCATTTTTTTTATAGAGCCCAAAGAATTCCTTAAGGTTTTCAGGAGCACTCTTGCTTGGGGCTTTGCCTACTGTGGCGGTTTATATTATCTGGCTGAATCCCGCCTAAGAGTAACCTCTAGAATGACGTCCCAAGCTTATTTGAAATCCTTAGCCATTGAAATTTTATTTTGCTTTATTTCTTTTCCCCCTTTTGGTCTAATCCACATTGCCAGGGTAGAGCTCATCCCTGGGAATTATATTATGGTCCAAATTTCCAGGGAAAATTTTATCTCTAGAAATTACATCCCACATAGAGGGGAAAGGTAGTGAGCTTATTTGCAGAGATTGACTTAGAGAGAGGCCACATTTGAGTAACAAAAGAGGTTTATAGGTGGTGATTCTTAGGCATTAACTATAATTAGGCTTAGCTTCCTCATTACAGAAATAAGTTTCTTAAGGGCAAGCCTCAAGACCAAGGGCTTGGCTTATTAGCAAATTTCATTTAGTTAGGCAAGGCTCATATACAGTTCCAGTATATTGGGAGCCCTTATTGCTTGAGAAAATAAAACTCCCCAGGGGAGAAAGTTCAATAGTTCTATAGTTTTTCCTTAGACCCTCAACAGACTTTGCAAATGCCTTACTATCTTATGCCCAAAACACTTTGAAATGCATCAGGATATTGCATACTGATTATCACAATCTCATTCCCTATTTTAGGTTCCATATTAGCTAGGCTGTTCAAATAAACTGAGAAGTCAGGTTAAATTGGAGAGTTTACCACAGAAATTTAAAAAAAAACATTCTGGACAAAACAAATTTCTCCTTTTTGGTCTCCATAGAAATTAAAGTTTTAAAATACTGATATTACTTTTTATTACCTTGTATTCTCATTCACCTTAGCCTTTAGATTAGTCCCATTTACGTTTTAATTGAAGTCTGATTCTTTCTTTAGCTTCTTTAATTGGGATGGTCGTTTAGAATTATTGTTACTTATTCAGGACCTATAGAGTTGGTAAACTTTAGCTCAGAGTTTCCAGTGTCATGGAGACACAAAGTTCTAGGGAGCTATTAGGTTACACCCAAAGAGTAAAGTATCTTATAATTTAGAAATAACAATTAAAGCCTAGGAATAAATGTGTGACTGCTATAAGAGTTTACAGTCTAGACTCTAATTCCCATAAGAGAATTTTAAATGAATCTGTTTCTATAGGAAAAAAAAAAAAAGGCAAATAAATTATACTGAGGTCATCAACCACAGGCCATAGGAGAAGTTTTGCTTCATTTTACTTTTCTACTTTATCAGGATTATGTTAATCAATAGGTCAGATATATCTTATGGACTTGCCTTGCTTCTCTTTTAAAGTCCCTTTTTTTGAAGAATGCATTCTTATTAGCAAAGCATTAGAACTAGACAAGAAAGTTTGGTTTTAATGACAGGTACCATTCTTTTAGGAATAATTAAAATTATAATCAACAAAACCATCATGTTTATCAGTATTAGGATAGGATATGGACAGTGAGAACATTGTCTTTAAGGATTTTAAACAATCTCTAAATATATAAATAACATATAAATATTTGACAAAGAGATTTAACCAACAGAAGATTAGAAAATTCCTTCAATTTTATAACACTTTCTAAACACTTCTCATCAACTCATAATATAGTAAATGAAACTATTTTTAGACCCCACTTTTTACAAGTTGAAAGATCAAATTCCTTGCAACAATTTTAAATTAAAGATATCCTTAAGGATTTGACTTAAAATGTTAAAAGTAGAATATTATGTGTAAGCAGGCCTCTATTTAAGTAAATGACAAGTAAAATAGTAAAATAGTAAGCAAAATTAGTTCAGGTCCTCCACTCTAGTATACTTCATTGTCCTTATACTGATTACTTACTGCTTGGTCACTGTTAGCATTTGTGTTAGTATTTGATTATTATATTCTCTCTACCATTAGACTACAAGTCCCATGAAGGCCAGCTGGGGGTGGTTTTTTCATCCCTTTATTCTCAGCATCTAGAAGGTACTTGGCACATAGAAGGTATTCAATAGATAATTCTTGTAAGAGTAAATGATTGATTAATTGACTAAATAAATGAATGAATGAGTTCATTTGAGTTGAATTGGGTTTAATTGAATTGTGGCAGATTGAGATTATTTATGAATTCCAAAAAGAGAGATTATGTTTGTAAATCAGTCTGTTCCTCTGGGCATGATGACTCTTTGATTGTATTAGATTCAGCTGAGATGTCTTTGATTAAATTATGTTAAGATTAAGGCTTTGATTCAACCACATCATTAGGGCAACTCAGTTTAAGTCCCCATCCCCTTTGTGGACTGTATGAATGGACACTCAATCAAGGAGACACACAAAAGTAGATAAATAAAAAAAGTTACACAGAGGAATAGAGAGACCACCATAGACATGGAAGAGGAGAGAACTTGTCAGCTTTGATCCTGTGGCCCTGGCATGAGAGATGAGCCTTTCACCTGATAGTTTACAGCTGGTTTTGTGAAGACAACACACCATCTGTGCCCAGAAAGAAATGAGCTCTCCAGTCTACAGCTGAAATAGGAAGAAGCTGGGCTCATGGAACCTTAAGAGGAAAGAGAAAGGCTGAAACCTTGCAGACATTGCTCACCATCTTGCTTCAGCAGATGGAAACAGATTTTGGTGAGGAAGTACCTCTTATGGTACCTTGAGTTGGACTCTTTAGGGCCTTGTAACTGTAAGCTTCTAGCCCAAATAAATACCCTTCATAAAAGCTAACAGAATTCTGGTACTTTGCATCAGCACCCCTTTGGCTGACTAATACAGAATTTGGTACCAGGAGAGTGGGGTTGTGGTTTTGCAATTACCAAAAATGATGGAACGGTTTTATAAATGGGCTAAGCGTATTTTTGGAAGGAATTGTGAGGTGCTTGATGGAAAAGGCCTGGATTGCTTTGAAGAGACTGTTGGCAGGAATATAGATGCTAAAGAGACTTTTGATGAGAATTTAGAAGTAAATGATGAAACTATTGTTGGAAACTGGAGGAAAGGTGATCCGTGTTTTAAAGTTGCAGAGAACTTAGCAAGATTGACTCCTGATGTTATATGGAAGGCAGAATTTGAAAATGGCGAGCCTGGACATTAGCTGAAAAGCTTTCCAAAGTAAACTTGGAGAATGTGGCTTGGCTTCTCCTTGCAGCTTCTAGCAAAATGCTAGATGAAAGTGATAAGCTGAATTGTTGGGCACAAAGAAACCGGAAAATGATGATGGAAACTCCAAGCCTCTGGTAAAACAGCCACCAGAAGATAGTGCCCCATTTGAGGACTAAAATAAACTTGGAACTTGTAAATCAGGATTGAAAATGCAGTTATCCAGGAAAGACTTGTGGAAAGTTTTACTGTCTGACGGCTTGGACCCCTGCTTCTTGCATGCTAAACCGACAAGCTTTTTGCGAGATCTGTATGAACAAAACCACTGTCAGCCTGGACTTAAAGGGACATGGATATGAAAGGGAAAATGGCTTTAAGAGGAAAACCATGGATGCTGAGGTTTGGAATTAAGACATTTCTTGGGACAAGAGAGGAACCCCATCCATGTGTACAGAGAGGATGAGTTTGCCCTGGCAGTTGAAGAGAGTGGACGTTTCAGCCCACTGTTCTGGGAGAGTTTTGCTGCCCCAGGCTACAGAAAGGGTGGAGCATATTCTCTAATAGTTGGGGAGAGTGGGATAGACATCCCATAGGTCTGAGAGGGGCCCTAGATTAGGGAAGGCTAGGTTGCCAATTTCTTGCTCTGAGAGGGTTGGGGCTCTACACCAGAGATTAGGGAGAATGTTACCTCCACCTCACTGTACTAAGGGGGTTTAGACTCTACCCCAGAGATTGAGTAAAGTGTGGCTGTCACCCCAACATTCTTGGAGGGTGAGGTCTGGAGTTTGGTCACTACCAAGATGCTTGATGAGGGTGGAGCCAAGAGAATGGCCGTTGGGCAAGCCTGTGGAAAGGATGGGCCCCCATGAAGCCTCTAAGATGAGAAGAGACCATTATCTTAAGAATGACTCTTGGACTTTAAAATCTAAGAAGCATGACTGGCAGGTTTACTGAACTGTAGGGTACCAGTGGCGCATGTTTCTCTTCTAATTTCTCCTCGTGATAATGCAACTGTTTATCCTTTGTCTGTCCCTTTGTATATTGGAAGGAGATAAATTGTTTGGTAAGATTCAGAGGTCTACAGGTAGACAGGACTTTGCTCCAAGACCAATTCTTTAAACTGATTGTGATATGATTTTGTATTTAACATTGCTAACTGAAAGGATTTAAGGTTTTTTAGATATTATAATGTCCTTTTGGAATTCAGAGCATGGAATGTGGCAGTTTGAGATTATTTATGAATTCCAAAGAGAGATATTATGTTTGTAAAGTGGTCTGTTCCTCTGGCATGATACCCCATTGATTGTATTAGATTCAGCCAAAGTGCCTTTGATTAAATAATGTTAAGACCACGTCATTAGGGGACTCAGTTTGAGTCCCAGCCCCCCTTGGTGGGTTGATCTTTGAACTGCTTTCAAATATTCTTCAAAACACAATAAAATTTGTCAAATAATTTTATTAAACACAAACTTACATTTTTCAGCATCTTAAATATCTAATAAACATAATGCTAACTTACTTTATTAATATCCAGATAAGCTTAGGGGGATCATACCCAAGTAAAATAAAGTTGAAACTGATAGTTTATGTGAGAAATGTTTTTTCTCTTCCTCCAACGGAGGTTAAAACTTCTTTGTTCCCACAATATCTAAAAATTATGAACAACCTCAAAAGCATACTGACTATCAGACTTTGGAGAAGACACCATAATTGTGTAATGTATTTCAATCATAATCTAGAAATATCTTTCTATAACTTTCAAGGACATTTTCATTTACTAACTGAAATTTGGCAATTTAATTTTTAATTACCCAGGGCTGCTAATTTTTCTTAGTTGGGGAATTACAGGGCAAACTATGCAAAACAAGGTTTGTTTTGTAATATTCTCTCTGTCCTTATCATTCTTAATCTCCAGGCCTATTAGAAAGAATTCTAAGCCAAACTCAAACTTTCCCCATCTTTCTGCACCTAGCCCTTCCCCCATAGCTCCTCCAACCTGTTCATTTTCTCTTACAGGGTTAAGGAGAGTCTTGTAATCAGCCAAGTTTATGAGAAGGCCCTGGGGTAGGGATAGGTAAGATAGAAAAAATGTGAAGGTATCTAGGAAAGCCTTTTTTCTCTTCTTCAAGTAGTTTCTCTATTCAGATTTCAATATGAATTTCATTACCCATCCTGTAAAATTAATTGGCCAAAGTCTGAGTTTTTTTAGCTCCTAAGTTTAAGAGTACTAGAAACTCGACTTTTCTAATTTTGGGAGCACCAATAGTATTCATTTACATATATATAAATGTATTATATATATGCACTTATTTAATTCTTTAGCAATTTGAATAGAGTTCTCTTAAGAATTTCATTTGTTAATTTGGTATTACCACCCAGAGGTATAAAAATAAACATTGAACAAACAGACACAAATTGAAAGTTAGACACACAAAATGGAAACACAGAAATATATAACTCACTAATTTGAATCATAGTTTTTGTTCTTTTTGTGGCTTAAGGGTTTTCCATCCATCCACTCCTCTAGTTATTACAGCTTTTAAGATATCCTCTGGGATAGGGGTGATTTGCTTATTAGCAAGGCAAGGACATAGAGGAGGCTATGCTTTAAATATTAGGTTTTAATTAGGTGGTAAAGCTCCCCCCATCTCCCAGCCCTTTCATTCAGGTCTCTGTCAGTTGCCACCCAGCTTCTCCTGGGGTTTACCCCTGGAGGCAATTACGCCAATCCTTTTTTCCAGTGTCCTTCTTCCTTATAATAAGCACATTGGTTGTTTTACAATCTCTCAAGAATTTCTTCCGTCCATTGAGGGCACAGGGGTCTTACCTTTTTGTCCTAATTTTGTTATGATTGTCCTTGGTTCATTAGAGTTTGAGTAGTGTCATTTGCCTTTTGAAGCACCAGCTTGCCTCAACTTGGCCTCTAAGGGAAGCTGAGGGACTTTACCCTGGTTCTTATACTACTTCACTTATCCTTTGCAAATTTGTAGTTATAGGCACCCTTTTTTGCTCTAATTTAGCCCAGTCCTCAGCAACATTGTGATTCGATTTACAATTATTTACTTGTGCTGCTAAATTTGCTCTAGTAGTTACTGGGTTGCCAGGATTTTCACTTTGTTTCTTATGTGCTTCTTGCTCTGTTTTTTAAATACATTCCCCATTCATCTCCTGTTATTAAGGTATTTTGCAAGACCTGAAGAGGTTATCAGTTTAATTATTGAAGCAATTAAGCCTTCTATTTTCTCTGGGTCTTCTCTATAGAATGGGGTATTATTTTTCCAGATACATACTTCTGTTATGGGGGATGGAGTATGCATGTGTACAAATTGGTAGCTTATTACTGAAGGCACATCCCAGACGGGTAGAAATTTTACTGGCTTGGGTGCTTATTTTAAAGAGCAGTCCTGGCCATGTTGAGATACAGGGTTCTTCTCTATAGAACCATACTACAGCCGTTTCAAAGTATACTGAGGCCAAACTTTGCTACAGGACAAAAAAAAAAAAAAAAAAAAAAAAAAAAAAAAAGATTTCCTGCTTTTACATAGCCTTGTGATTAAAATTTCCCAAATACAGCCTAAAGAAATACATTTAGGATGCTAGTAAAATTAGAAGTTTGCATTTTAAATAATTTCAGTAACCAGTTAGGAACACTTGAACAATACAAATGCAGTAATACACCAATTAAACAATACATACTAGACTGGCTCCACGTCCCAGCTCACCGAGCGTCTGCGCCGCGCCCCCAGGTTTCAACAGACCTCATCAAAATGCCATCTCAAATGGAACATGCCATGGAAACTATGATGTTTACGTTTCACAAATTTGCCAGGGATAAAGGCTACTTAACAAAGGAGGACTTGAGAGTACTCATGGAAAAGGAGTTCCCTGGATTTTTGGAAAGTCAAAAAGACCCTCTCTGGCTGTGGACAAAATAATGAAGGATCTGGACCAATGTCGACATGGCAAAGTGGGCTTCCAGAGCTTCTTTTCGCTAATTGCTGGGCTCACCATCGCATGCAATGACTATTTTGTAGTACACATGAAGCAGAAGGGAAAGAAGTAGGCAGAATTGAGGAATTAATTTCCCCACCCTCCTAAGAATTATCCCAAGAGTCACTTAAGGAATCTGCCCCACAGCTTCCCTCTGCATAAGGATTTCATAAAAGATCAGGGCCCTTAGAAAATGTACAAATAAGATCCAACTCCCATTTGACAGGTAGAGGAAGAAAAGGCAGTTAAATGCCAGATAAGCATTTGATTTTATATTGTTTGCATTCGCTTGCCCTCAATAAACAAATTCCTTTTTTAATTAAAAAAATATATATATATCTATACTATATCTAAGTAACATACCATTTAACAATTACACACATTGAACACTTAATTTCATTAAAAACCAATTCGTTGCTGGATTACTTATTTTTTCAGGAGTGGATTCAACAGACAGACTCAAGGTAAGGTCTCAAACCCCAAACAGAATGATACTCAGAAAATCAGGAAAAGGAGTAGAGGTCAGAGCAACGGTGATTGTTCTAGAAGTGAGATGCAAGGCCTCAAAACCCAGGTCCAGGGGACTCAAACCTCCAAATGAACTTCCTGATCAATTTCTACCTTCCAGACCCAATCACCTAGTCAGATGACCTGACATGGAGCTGGATCCTTTTCTCTCACTGAAGCTCTAAAGTGCCACAGTTCCTAGAGTGCCAGCAAGGTAGGAAAAAACAATTTCACAGCTTTTAGACAAAAAGAGTCTAGCAGATACAATAAAGCTCAATTACCATACTTACCTCTCTTGCAGAACCTCAGGCTGTCAGCTTCCTTATTCTTCAGGGACCTTTGTCCTTGGTCCTGCCAGAGTCACCAAATTGATACTGAGCAAAAATGAGTTTGTTGTCCAATGACTTCATTAATGACCAATACCTAAGACATTAGGGTTTCAAAGCGAGAGAGTTTTTATTGCTATAGAATAGCAAGGAACTCAGATGTCCTCAAAGACTAAATATCTATCTCCTGGAACTGCAATAATTTGGATAGTTTTATAGTATCCAGATTTAGCAGGTTTATGCTAATAAGTAATTGGGGTGGGGCTGACTCAGGTTCCTTCATTAATAAACATTAAGGAGCTGTCTAGTGAACATAAAACTCCAAAGTTGTAAAACAGGATAGGGATAAAAAATGGGGGTCAGTCACAAGGTTTTTACAATCATAAGATAAAGGTTATATAGTTTTACAATCATCAGAGATCTTTATAATTCTTAAGCCTCAGTTCTATAGGTAAGCTGTACTGTTCTAAGCGATTCAATGGGAAATACGCATGCATGTTCCAGTAATTATTTTTGAACAAAATATCAATTTCAAAACTACAGTTACTCCATTTAATGTATTATATTATATCTAAAGAAACAAAAACATACCTATTCAAGGAAATGCACTGCATTTATTCAAAAGAAATAAATTGATCTCTATATGCTGCATTGAAAAATCTACAAGGTATTTTGTTAAGTGACTAAAAACTATTTTTGAAGCATATAATATCATTGAAATTCTGTGAAAAATGTATTCAATAATCATTTCTACCTTTCCATTTAAGAAAGGAAAGGCCAGTTTCATCTTACTTTATATTTAAAAAGTAGTGTTTCCCCTTTAGAATATGTATTTTAACAACAGTACCCACACCCATTCTTTAGGTATATTTGGATTAATTAAATCACAACTACTAACTTGCAGTGTTTCTGGAAATAGCTCATTCATTCATTCATTCATTCATATAAATATGATGACCTCTTATGCTTCGGTCTCAGTGGTAAGGACAATTTTGTAGTAAAATATTTTTATATACTCTTGATGGATATAAGTCTTTCTTAGAAATTCTGTCAACAAGTTTCAGCAGTCTCAGGTTTATGTATATATACCTTTGCATTAGTCAGGCAAAGGGATGCTGATACAAAATACTAGAAATCTGTTGGTTTTTATAAAAGATATTTATTTGGGGTAGAAGCTTACAGTCCCAAGGCCCTAAAGCAAGATGGCAGACGACATCTGCAAGGATTTGGCCTTCCTTCTTCCTCTTAAGGCTCTCTAGCCCCAGCTTCTGATCTCAGCTGTAAGCTGGCATAAGGCTCGTCTCTCTCCCTGGGGTCTTTGCCAAGTTTAATGAGCTGCCTCTTTTCCCCTGTGTTCTTCTCCTGTGTGTCTACTTCTGTGTGAGTGTTTTATTAGCCCAAGGGGGCTGGGACTCCATGCTGAGTTGCACTCTAATGACGTGGTTGAATCAAAGCCCCAGTCTTAACATAATTTAATCAGATGTCTCAGCTGAATCTAATGTAATCAAAGCATACCATGCCCAGAGAAACAGACCAGTTTACAAAAATAATCAATATCTCTTTTTGAAACTCATGAATAATATCAAACTGCCACAACATCCCTTTTGATTAATTATACTTTTAAAAATTTATCCTCATAGGGGAATAATCAGAAGTGTGAAATGCTAGACACAAAGATCCCTAAGTAGACATAGAAGAACTAGACTTGGTCTGTGCCCTGAAGGAGTTCATAGACGCTCTGTCACTTTGTCACAAATAATCTGTTGCTGTATGGTCTATACAATCTAAGATCATCAATGTAAAATCAGGAAATTAAAATAATACAATATGCATATTTACATACATATAGGATTTATTCTTTCGAAAAGTGAGTGAATTTTACCATATTCTAGTTACTGATGTGAAGTATGCTTAGTGTTTATTTATATAAATCTAGGAAAAACTATAAAGTATTCAAATGGGTAATCAGAAACCCTACATTTTATTATTTATGGCTTATGTTCTATGCAGCCATTTCCTTGGTCCTGGAGAGAACTTTTCATCTTTCTATATAGATAATTGCTAACAAGATTATTCTTAGAATCACACTAAATTTTCTACCATATTTTGAGTCTTTCCCAATCCAGGTCTCCATTATCAAACCCTGTCCATCCATGATATAGCCATTACTCCTAGCTATGAAATTAGTAATCTACAGGAAAAACAAAAAAAAAAGTCAGTTGGCTGAGTACTTCATTAGTTTTTCCAATTCTTTGATAAAATGATTATGGAATGCTAATCCTGTGTAAGGCACTGTGTTAGGTACTAAGGGCATATTGGTGTTAAGAACAAATATACATGAAATGCACATTGTTCAAATAATCAAAGAAAAACCCAATTAAATCTATAGAAAAATGAATAGGGACATGATTCTATGAGAATTTTCAAAAGAAGATTTTGACCTAGTTTTGGGGTACCAAAAAGAGATTCTTTCAGGAAATTGTATTGAACACGGATAACTACTAAATACTGTCAGTTTTAGTCTTAGGAGAACAGAACAGCACTGAAACTGAGAAGAGGATTAAGATCCCCGAATATGCAGAATAACCCTAGCTAGGCAAGCTACTAGGCAATCCCAGTGTTTGGTTATGGACTGTTGTAGCAATAGGACCATTTGAACAGGAGGATCATTATCTTCTAATTTATAAAGATTCTGCTGTAAACATGGCACACATCACACATCATATCTCAATGTATTTTGCCCATAATTTTCTATGAACTATTTTAATTTTTTTAGGTAGAAATGTCACACTACTTTCATATCATGTCCATTATACATTTA
The DNA here is from genome assembly GCA_026826555.1 of Tolypeutes matacus. NCBI lineage: Eukaryota > Metazoa > Chordata > Mammalia > Cingulata > Chlamyphoridae > Tolypeutes > Tolypeutes matacus. The sequence goes on from JAKSZT010038599.1 coordinate 28,594,958, forward strand.
AAACATCCACCACATACATGAAAAAATAGGTATTACAGTCTTCACTAAACCTATTACTCTAAATTAAAATAAAAACAGATAAATAAAATTGTTTTATTTATATCTGATGGGTAAGATAATTAAAATATTATTGCATATTATTTGTCACTTAAACTGTGGCATTACCTGGGAATTTGCTTGAGATAATCTGCAATATGTATTTATTTCTGAATATGCATTTTAAAAATATCCAGATGTCCATCTTAACAGTATATTAAAGTTTGAAAAACACTACTCTATATAACTTTGTGGGACTTGAAACAGAATAAAATAAGATAAAATAAGGGATGAAGTGCTAAAAGAAATGGCATGTTGAAAAGATGCACTTGAATAGTCAGTATAAGCATGGAAGTTAGATGAAATGAAATAGTAATGCAGGTGTGCAGATTTGATTCATCTTAAGTTTATTTTCCTTTAGAATAACCAATGGCATTTGAGCATTCTAAGCTGTTATGATATGCTACTTTAAACTCAGGGGAGTAATAAATTATGTATTCTGAATCTGCAAGTCATATGGTAGATGGCACCTTTATCAAAAGAGTTGAACGTTTTAAGGTATTTTTGAACAATTTTCAACTGATTTTTTCAGTTATACATTCACAGCAATGAGAGAATGACAAAGAATCTCAAACCCATCCTTTCATGAAACTTGGGGGAATGTCTAAGTGGCTTAGAATCATTAAATTCCTCGTTTGTGCTATCATAGCATTCCATTCCTACCTTGAAGATTATGTAGTTTTTATCTTCATAAGATCACAGTCTCCTTAAAAAGAAAGATGGCCCTCTCTGCTGTTATAACTTTTATAGATGGCACAGGACCAGTACACAGCAAGTGCTCTATACCTGCTTAATTAGTGAAGAACTGATTGGCTAAATGACAGAATGAATGATAGACTAAGTAGTTTAAAGAGATTTCATTTGTCATCATAGTCGAACAAGGAAAGAAAGGGAGAGCTGTGTCCTCAGCAATTGTATAGAGACAGTCATTAAGCTACATCAGCTCATCCCTTGATTTTTTAAATGGCAGCTGTTCAACTCACTCAGCAGGTAATGCCAGCTATCCATCACAGCCCCAGGAAAGTCCACTTAGGGAGTAACTGCCACTTTACATGGATTTTATATTCACAGAGATGGCAGGCCATTGTGTCTATTCTGTTTCCTAATTATATTCCATGTAGCTTCTGAACAGAAAGAAAAATGTTTCTAAAAGAATTATGTTGAATTCAGTTGTCCTTTCTGCCATAGTCAGGGGTTAGGGGAGGATGGTCACTGGATAGCACAAATGCACATTACAGAGTTACAGGGATCCATTTGAAGAGAGATAAAGAAGAGAAACAATGTAATATGAAGAAAACCGTAAAAGGAATTTTATGTATCATTAATTCTAACTGATTCTATTGTTTGGAAAATTATTATGGCAGTCTGCTTCAAAATACGTAACCTAATTTAAATTTCACAAAACATATTTTGGCAAATCACTCAAAGCTATGTTTTTAATCAATGTAGTAGATCTAATTTGGATTTCAGATACACCAACAGGGAAAAATTTTTTTTTTTTACTAAAGTAAGCACTTTGTATTTTACAGCTGTGTTTTAAATGTTGTTACAAGGAAATAAATTGAATAATGAATTTTTGTTTCTATATAGAAAACCCACAAAAGATCAAAGTCTAAACTATTTCCTTTCTGGTATTTTTAATTGATATTTTTATACAGTTATTATGGTTATTATAGTTATTATGGTTCCAGGAATTACTTTATTATCACTGAGCACTCTGACTTTGCCAAGAACCAGATGATGTTTAGGAGATTTATTAGAACTAGAAAACATTGTTTTAGAAATCAGGATTTTTAAATTGCTATCACTTTGCTGTGACTTTACTTCAACAGATTATTCTGATTGTCATAATTTTAAATCAGGAAAGACAAGTCCACAAAATATTCTAAAGTTTAATTTTTCCAGTTTGTTCATATTTGTTTAGTGCTATCACTTTTATCAAAATGTTTGGGTGCATCACATACTTGTGTTATAAATATAGGTCTCATATATAAATAAAATAAAACCTCTACTTTCCCATTTGCTCACCAGAATATATCAGTAAATGTGGGAAGAGGCAATGTTCATAACAATTGGTTGACTGCATGCTGTGAATTGCAGACAGCACTCACAGAATCCTGCCTTCATTTCCTTGTTTTATTTCTTCCTAGAGCAATCAGCCATGATATCAGCAAATAAAAGTTATCCACTGCACTTAACCTAAAACCGAGATGAGGTCAGTGATTGTCAGAGTCAAATGGGCACCAGCAGTACATAAACTGTTCCTTCCTCTGGACACTGTTGAGGAATGCAAGCATGTTTTTTTAATTTTTTTTATTTTTGTGTGTATGTGTGTGTGTTTCAAATGATTCCTATGTGTTGAGAGGAGGAAAAGTGGATTAAATCTGCTTATGCAAGGAAGATCAGAGACTTTAAAATCAATGAACCAAATTCTGCTTTTTATTTATGTGCCCTTGATTCCTGATGAAGGCAAGATGAATATAAAACAAAGGAGAAGGCGACCCAACTCATTCTACATATTAGCATGTTTAAGCTTTGTCCTAAAATGTTCTTTTAATTTATATGACAAAACATTGTCATGTACAGAGCAACTTTTTATGACCTGTGATTAACAGCCAATATTATACTGACAGGCCTTTCCTTTAAGACGAGTAGACGTAGATGAGAAAAGTTAGCTCCACTCAATGAATTTAACATGATTTGGTGAGAAAAGCTAGATATTTACAAAACGATAACAGAAACACATTTATTAGGTGGTCTTTAGAAAGAGCAGACCACATGAGGCTCATGGGGGGATATAATTATCTTCTAAAGAAATGAAAATCTGATCATGTTAGCAGAACACACTTTTACACATATAACTGAATCAAATAACATGACAACTGCATTCTTCACTAAGGAATGTCAGAGTATACTATCTGTGTCATGTTGAGCAATGGATTTCTTTCCAGGAAATTTTCTTTCATCATGGGGGAGGTAAGATTATCAGGAAATTACATTGGGATACTGATTATTTGATCTTTTTTTCAACAGACCATTTACCAAATGAGAAAACAAAAGTTCCAGGCATAAACTGCAACTTGAGAGGAAGATATTCTGAAAAATATCCCATAATTAGGTGACAGAATTTGAAACACCAAACTCTTATCTTCAAAATATCAGTGTAGATAGAGATGTAGCATTTGAGCTTCTTCAGAATATGGTTTTAACAAAACAGTTTATAAATAAAGGACTTCTCTTTAAATGTAAAGGTTTGATATGCCCAGAATCATTCAAAAATAAGAGTATATATGTATATATATTCATATGCATTAAAATAAACAAACAAAAAATAGAACAAAATATAGAGACTTATTCAGGATAATCAATTAAGAATGATTCTCTTTATTATCCTTCTACTTTCTGTATATTATAATAAAATAATATGCTTAAATATCAGATTGAAAATAATTATTTAAAGAACTGTGGTCTTCTGAATATTTGTGCTATGAAACATCAATAATACACATCACTGTTATTCATCAGTTAAATAAAAGAATGTTTATAATGAATGTAGTATAAAGTGAAAATTCTTGTTTTAATTAATTAGACCATTTCTATTTCGGTTCGAGTCAAACATTTAGATCATTTAAATAGGCACTTACTGAGTGCCTGCCCTATCCTGAGTAATGAGATACCAAGAGTTTCTTGAACTCCTTTAATAATTTACAAATTATGTTAATATAAATAATCTCGTTCAATCTTCATAACTCTGTGAATTTTTATTTGTAGCAAATATGTAGGTCAGGAAATGAAGGATTAGGTCACACAGTTTGGAGGTGGGTGAGGCAAAGATTAAAACTAGAGTTTCTCCTGCAAATCCCAATTTTCTTTCTATTGTTATGATTTCCTTACAGTTCTTGAAATAAAAGACTTAGTCTTCTTGATTCATTACAGCCTAAATGTGTCATTTGTGGAAGGGCTGAAAAAAATAGGGTAATATACCTGAGGTCTTAAAGCATGATAATAATGATCAGTAACAAATTAATTATGAAACACAAGTATGCTCCCTCTTTTATAAGGAGCTACTAGAAAGGGCATTCCAAATAGCAGAATACTGCATAGTTAGTATAAAAGAAATACTATTTTAGAAATAAAAAGAAGGCCAGTGTGAATAATATAGAGGAAAGGAGAATAAGAGTGGGGTGAGATGAGCCTGGGGAAATAAACAGGGACCCATAGCATCAGACCATGAGGGTAATATCAACAACTTTAATTTTTATCATAAAATACCGGGGATCTACTAAAATATTTTAAATGTACATGGGGCATATGTAGATTTAAATTATTTAAACAGGCTCTTATGGCACTGATGTGGAGAATTTTTGGAGATAAGTCAGAGGAGATATAAAGTGATTAGACTGAAGGCTTTGTGGTATATAAAGCATAGATAATGATGTTTAATATATAAAATTTTATGATGATGATGGTTATGATTGAGGCTTAATGATATCATGAAGGATGTCTTTGAGTAAGCAGCATGGTAATTATCACCTACAATTATTTATAAACCAATCAAAATGGTCATACAAATCACTGAGGAGTATATTCATTGGTCTTTAGCATTCAATTATTATTCAATTTGGATTATAAAACAAAAGATATATATATTTCATTAACTCCAGAACCTTCTCTCTATATAAATGGAAACAGACAGACTAGCTATAAAGTATGAAAGATCTCTAAGGAAAATATATGGATTCACAAATTAACACATTAGTCATTGAATAGTGTTTATTAATTTGAATAAATATCAATGACTAGGAAGTATTTGATAATTGAAAGGAATTGAGCACATACATATCTACTGATTAGTTTTGCTAAAAGACATATGTGATTCTCTACCCAGCAGTAAAAGTCATTTGTGACTATGAATGTTTTCTTACTATTGTGTATCTAGTCAAGAATAGATTTTTGAGCAGAATATTTGGTAGAATTGATAGTCACCTTTTTGTTGAGAACCTTTGATGGCATCAAGGACAATGCACCACTAAAATGTCCAGCAAGGGAATGGGGGTGATAGTGGTACAGGATGTCAGATGGGTCGATGGTGCTGGAATGTGAAGGAAAGCAGGGTTGGTGGGTTGGGATGGGCTATCTATGGAACTCGGGGGAGGACTGGAAGTAGGGACACGTGAATTCTATGGATTTTTAAGTCTGTGGTTGAAACTGCAATGGTGGGAATGCATTTTTTTTTTTTTTTTTTTTTTTTTTTTGGCAAATATGGCAGGGGAGGGTCACTGGTACAGGGCGTTGGTGGTAAGGAGATGTGGAAAGTGGGTACCTGGAGCACGCTTCTATGGAATATGAATGTGCTCATCTTGACATAGGGTTTTATCGCAATGGGTGGAGACTCACACAATAAACAAGAAAATATTAAACTCCCATCCTGTGGAGTCCTGCTACATTCTCAAATAGTGGGGCAAGAACATCTCGAGTACATAGCCAGCACCTAATAAAAGAAAACAGACCAGTATGTCAAACCTTCAATATTAACGCATGTAACTATGACCATATTGGTCAAAAATTGAAATTTAGTGGTTACCATAGGTTCCGAGGAGCAGGGGGTGAGGAATGGGTAGAACATGGGGCATCTTTGAGGCATTGGAATTGTTCTGCATGGTTTAGCAATGACAGATACAACCTATTGTACATTTTGTCAGAACCTATAAAAGTGTATGCTGCAAAAGGTAAGTATAATGTAAACCACTGACCATGGTTAGTAGCTATGCTTCCATATTCATTCATCGATTGTTACAAAGGTACCACACTCATGTATGATGTTATTGGTAGGAAAGGATATGCGGGGATGGGAGTGGGGTGTATAGGAATCCCTTGTATTTTCTATGTGAATTTTCTGTAACCTAAACTTCTTGGAAAATAAAGTAAAAAAACAAAAAAGCAAGACATTGGGGGAATATACAGAAGTTGTTAATATACATGAAAGATAAAAGATCTTACCGTGATGAAAGGCACAATGCAAAAAAATAATTTTTAATTTTTTTTGTTTTTATTTTTAAATTTAATTTTTGTTATATTTTGTTGGCTTTGCTTTGGGGGAGGTTTTGGGTTGCAGAGGGATTGCAGCTGTGGTAGGGAAAGGTCATTGGTCTAGGGTGTCAGAGGTGCAGGGATGTGTGTTTGGGGGTACACCTGGGGTATGCCTTTCTGGAGTGTGAGTGGCCCAAACTCCAAAATCTACTTTACTCTCTGCTCTCCAACCATGATGTCTTTTTCCGTTTCTTCTAACGCATAGTATTCCCCTAATAAGAGGGTCATTTTATTCCTCAAAAGAAAAATCTCTTCATCATCTCCTTTGACTGGTTAGGTTCTCTTTATCCATTCAATCTCTGAGCAAATATTTCTTCTTCGTGAAATTCTCCTCTAACCTCCTTTCAACCACATTCAGTAATGTGTGCTCATTTAATAAATTCCTGCAAACCCCCTCCACATGTAATCTGAGAACACAGACAGTATCTGATTTTTGCTACTTTTGTTTTGCCAGCTTCTTTTACAAGAGTAGGCACCCACTAATATTTTGTTACTGTTGTTGAAAGACTGAATGAAGGACTAAATAAATGCACAGTGTTGCATAACACTTAGATATTCGAACATATGCTCTATTTGTTTCAAAATCCATTCTATTTGCAAAGGATGGCTAGAAATGGTCAATATATATTTTGTGCTTCACGTGTCATATTTGTTAATAAGTTTCAATCACTAGGCACTAACTCCTAAAGCATAAGCTAGGCAAATTGGGAATTCAGCAAACAAAGGTGGCCAGAAAGGATAATACTATTAAATTTATCACACCAGAAAATTAACATTAGGGTGAATTTGAAAAGCATGAAATCACCAATTTCTTATTTTTGTTCTCTCTCTTTTCCTTAAAAATATCACATAAACTCAATTGTAGAAAATTAGAAACCTGTGACTTGTCAATTAAGAGAGTAACATTAATGATATTCACCATTATACTGTTTCCTTCTACTTCCATGTGCGTAGAGGATTCAACTTCTCCATTCCTTTGAATTTGGACCTGGCTATGAAATGTGACTGGCAATGAGGCATGCCCAACTTTCTAGCTCTTCACTATTCCCATTCTTTAGGGAGCTTGGAAGCATATTTAAACATGTCAGAGCATTTGGGCCTGGGACTGTGGGTATTTGGTGAGGATTTCTCAGTAATTTAGCAAAAGCAAGAAAAAAATATTTGAAGCTAAAGACATTTGGAGGTTATTCTTCCACATATTACAACACTTTTTATAGTGACTCTTACTCTATATTTGGGTCTACCCCTGAAAAAGTATAGATATAGCATATAGGATGCATTTACCTGAAACAGACACCAAAGAACTTCATGTATCAATGACTGAGAATAAAATCTCCATAGCCATTGGGGTAACAGATGCCATGTTTTACAAGTACCTTCTTTGAGTGTGCTCCGTTTAACACTTAATAGAGACAAGGGTGTGGTCTGTGCCCATTAAGCAGATATTTTAAAGAGTTAACTACAACAGATTTTTTCTTGAGTCCTTTTTAAGAGTAGTTATTTTTAAAACTACCTTGAGAGTCTTTATTATAAAAACTTATAAACTCACAGTGAAAATATAGTCTCTGAAATACAAAACAAAAGTATGAATTTGTAATTCATTTTAATCTATTTTTCTGAAGTAGTCCACTTAGATATTTCAAGAGATTAAGGTTTTTTGTCTTTTTGGCTGGTTGTTGTTGTTGTTTTCGGTTTTATTTTTGTTTCAATGACAGAAACTTATGCAAGTGGACTATTTCAGAACAATAGATAAAAATGACTAAAAGGATTTCCTTTCCTTAGTCATTTTCCTGTTTCTTAGGGAAACAACATATTTCTTATCCATAGGATAACATGGCTAACATGATGTGCTTGACTGAGCCTCTAAGTTACATATTAGAAGGTGGAAACCATTTAATCAGTTAATGAATTCACTACAGTTTACTAAGTTCAGTATTTTCAAAATTAATTTTATAACATTGAAGTCATAAACTTAGTTTATCAAATACCAACTTAAACTTCTCTTTACAAAAGGTGTATAAAGATAACAAAACGATCATAACAACAACATTCATAAATACCCAAAAATTGTAAACAACAATCAACTGGTGATTGTGTGGATAAACACAATATGGTATATCTATACCATGAAATTCTATTTGGCAAAACAAAGGAAAGGAGTACTGAGAATGCTGCATGGATGAAGCGCAGATATTACGCTGAGAGAAAGAAGCCCACACAAAAGAATACATGTTGCATAATTCAATTTATATAGAATGTTCAGGAAAGACAAATGTTTAAAAACAGAAAGTACATTAGAGGTGGCTGGGGACAAGGAAAATGTTCTAAAACTAAATGTTGATGATGGTTGCACAACTCATTATATTTACTAAAAATCATTTAACTGTACACTTAAATAAGCACAACCTAAAATATGTTAATTTTATTTTGTATACATTACATGTGTGTATATATATATATCAATAAAATTTTTTTTTTAGATAACTAACTCAATATTATTGAAGAAACTACACATGAAAGATCATAAGGAAAAAGCAATAGTCGAAATCCAAATCAAGCAAACGAAAGCCCTAATAGCATTTTCACAATTTATATATGTAGCACTCTCCTAAGTATGCAAAAATACTTAATTTTTAAAAAAAGCAAATACCAAAAATATTTATACTGAGGATCTCTAAGTATTGAAATTTAGGTAGTTTTAGTTTTATTTTAATGTTTTATATAATCTATATTTCAGATTATAATATTGTCAAATATTAAACATACATAAAGTAAAAATTGCATTGCACATAACATCTTCATCATAAGCTAAAATATATGGATATTTAGCTATTTAAAACCAATCTGAGGTACTCAAAACTTTAAAAACATTATGCAATTATAAATCTCATGTTCTCACAATTAATGAAGTAACAGAAAAATACTTGAATATACAACTTATATTAGTAATACTAACAAAATAATTTAAAACAGTAAAGAATGTCAACTAATAGAAAAGAGAAGATATAAAGTTACAAAAAAAGGTTTTGAAAAAAAAATTTCTGAGGGTATTCACAAGAAAGGACAACATTTCATATCCATTTATTAAATCTCCAATATTTAAAACCAATGTTATACCCAATCCTGGGAGTCACAGAATATGTATGCACATACAACTTATTGGCATTTAAGTAGATATTTACCTTTTAGAGAACAATAAGACAATATATTTCAAGTTGCATAAAAGTGTTCTTATTATTTGACACAATAATCGCTGTCTTATAAATTTGTATTACTATTAAGAAAATGATACAAGAGGGGAAATAAAATATATTAATGAATGTTTTAATAAGCAAAATATTTGATAATAATTATAATAAAAAGAATTAATGACTAACATTGAGTATTTGCCTTCAAGACTATGGTAATCTCATTTCATACATAACTGAATTTAAAACAATGATTCAATAGTCACTAGTCTCATTGTCACACACTGCATGAGATGTTATTAACATTAACCATAGGAAATAAGGAAAAAATATTTACAATATAATTTAGAATTATAAAGTAACTACAAAATATTAGAATGCTATACAGTACAAATTCTCAAGATTATGAACAAGAACTAAGAAATATGAAAAAATGAAAACATGTTTTTGGGATAGCGAAATTCTGGATGATTATTATTCTTTTTTAATTTCCATTATTTATACAAGGATGTCTGTGCATTAAATACTACTCTTAGCATTAGAGTATTGTATACTAATAACATGAAATCTTGCTTGGGTTTAGTGTTTGACAGGTGCTTTCTAAGCTATGGACATCTTATTGTGCATATCTACCAATGTTTTTAACCCATTTATACAGATAAGGAAATGAAGCTCAGGTATTTCAAGTAACTTCCCCAAATCACACAGCTAGTAAAGAGCATAGCCATTATCAATTAAATAACTTACGCAATAAATGTACAGTGACCTTTCTTTTGAAATTATTCAAGATGTTCATGCTTAAGATCATGTTATAGTAAGAACTTAAAACAGGAAAGCTTTCTAATGATATTTTGAGAAAATAAACTTTTGTGAATAAGGTCCATGGAGAGGTAACTTTTAAATTGTTCTATAGTAATTATATAACCTTTCTTCAGTAGAGTATCTCTTAAAAATGATATTGTCCAAATTATATCACATTATATAAACAGTAAATTCTCTTAGATAGGCAGAGCAGGAAACATCACTATTTTTTACAAAAATCAAATTTTAAAAAGGCCTGGGACTCAAGGAAGTTAAATACTTTTTATTGTTTTATCTCCAGCAAGTAGCAAGTAGTAGCAAGTAGGGAACCAGAGCCTTTCAAATCAACATCTGTGTTCTGGCAGTTCTGCTTCATTTAGTTATCTCTTAGATTTGCCTTTCACTCTGTATTCTCCATCTGGTTTCCTTATGTCTGCACTGTCATGTTTAATTTCCCTGGAGAATTAAGCTTTTTGAATTCAGATTCTAAGAAGGTTTCAGGTGAGAGAAGAGCAGGAATTTAGAAGCCTAATGAGATTACTTTTATCTCTCATCCCAACAAACTCTTATGTAATTCGCTATAAGAATTCTTGACTCAAG
>JAKSZT010038599.1:28606132-28636386 GCA_026826555.1 Tolypeutes matacus
CTTGAGTCAATAAGTTTTGGGTCACAGAAGGGTTACAACTATAACGGGAGGATCATTGGTGTGGGGTTTCAGTGATGGGGGGTACATGGGACCAAGATCCACCTGGGGGATACATATAAGGCATATAAATGTGTTCAAGTGTTCATGGGGCATTGCCACGGTAGGTGGAGATTCACACAATAAATGAAAGAATATTGAATTCCCATCCGGGAGCGGGGAAGGGGATCTGTCACATTCTCTAATGGAACAGCAAGAATCCCCCAAGTACAGGGCCAATGACTAGTGAAGGAGGTTGGTCCATTGATGGGCCCTTGATATTGATGACTGTACCTATGAAACTTTACTTTTGAAATTGAAACTTAACCTATTATTATAGGGTGCCTAAGATTTACCTCCTGAGAGCCTCTTTGTTGGTCAAATGTGGACTCACTCTAAGCTGAACTCAGAATATAAATGCATTACCTTCCCCGCAGCATGGGACATGACTTCCAGGGATGAGGCTCCCTGGCACCGAAGGATTATACCAAGCACCAACTAGCAATGCGACCAGAGAAAGACTTTCATCAAAATGAGGAAAAGATAAAGACAAATGAGTTTATGTGGCTAAGAGACTTCAAAGGGAGTCAGGAGTTCATTCCAAAGGTTACACTTATGCACGTGTCAGCTGTATCTCATTGACTGCCAAAGTAAATACTACCTCAAATAGCAGGGCTCCTGAGGACTCTGGAGACATCCAGACACTATGGTCAGGGCAGAGAGCTCAGGAGTTTGTCATCTTGCCAGTAGGCCCTACTTTAAAATTTATGCTCCCCAGTGTGATAAGGTTGGACTCACTTGTGGTTTCCCTACACATGGCCCTTCTGCCCCTTCTATTTGAACCTATAATTAGTAATAAAGTTGTTAGGTGTATGTCCAAGAGACTTAAATCTTTGGGTTGTCCATGTGCCAGCTGGTCCCTAAATCTCAACAGAGTTGCAACACCTACTCTCCAGTTCATTGGACTCACCCAGGACAACTAACAAGGAAATGATGATGGACAATGACCATCCCAAGGAACTGAGAGAGTCTACAACTGCAAACAAGAAAATCCCATCCATCTGCCCTATGGTATTGAAGCCACCTCTCAATTAGAGGTGGAGTGGGCATCACCAGCCCAGAATTCTCAGGATTGGGGAATGAACTATGGACTGAAGTAGACTTACTGGTATTCTATTATAGACTTATTATGATTCTAGCAATGTAAGAACTTATATCATTTATGTGGAGGCAGTGGTCACTGGAAGTTCTGAAGGCAGGGAGAAGGAAAAACAGGTGTAATATGGGGGTATTTTCAGGACTTGCGAATTGTCCTGAATAACATTACAACGACAGATACAGGCCATTATATATCTTGCCATAACCTACAAAATTATGTGGGAGAGAGTGTAAACTACAATGTAAACTATAATCCATGCTTAGTGGCAATGTTCCAAAATGTGTTCATCAATTTTAATGAATGTACCACACTAATGAAGGATTTTATTAATGTGGGAAAATGTGGGAAAATGTGGGAGGTGGAGGGAGCGGGGCATATGAGAATCCCCTATATTTTTTATGTAGCGGTTATGTAATCTAAATATCTTTAAAAAAATAAAAAATATATTTAAAAAATAACTCATCACTTCCTTTAAAATAGCCAGTGACACTTAAATCAGGGTGGATTTAATAATGTAATAATAATTTCATAAACCAAATTCTCCTTTTATGTTCATTTTATTCTAGATGATAAATTTGATTATTTGACAGCTATACCAAGCTTCTTAGTATCACTGTAATTTTGTAAGTAATGAGTAAATACATGTTGTTAAATATTAACATGCACTTTTACATTTAATTGTACAATATATAATAAAAAGAAAAATACTAATTGCTATATTTAATTTTGTGAAGCCTTGAGCCTATTCAATATTTGGAATGCTCCATAATAATTAAACAAAAATTTAGTTCATAATCAGACAAGGACCTTGGAAGGAACACAAGAAAGTAAAAGTCTTGAAACTTAAATTTTGTTAGCTTCATGGTAAATAAACTTTGATGAAATATATTGAATGCTTTTACAATAGGTTCTATGTTAAACACTTACCATGCATTATTTCATTTTTTTCTTGATAATAACTATAGGAGATACATACTTTTATTAACCACATTTGAAGTAGAAAGATGCTGAGCAGAGAGGCTTAAGAAGATACCCCTAACAAGTAAAGCTAGACTAAAACCTACAAGCCTGTTACCAGATTCCTTGAAATACGTTTTCTTTTTAATTAATAGATAATACGTAAAACCAGAGCAGACCTTGATCATTTTGCATAACACTCTTAATTTGAACATAAAAATATTAAGAATAGAGAGGGTAGGTCACTTACCCAAGGTCACATAGCTAGGCTATTGGTCATAAAATGAAAAATGAAACTTTAAGTGACTTTTGAATCTGATCTCAGTTACTTTTCCAATCAATGCTTCCACCAGGAAGAGACTTTACAAGAGGAAATCACAGTGACACTCAGCAATGTTAAATGATTTTGTTTCAAAATCATTAGCTTTCCAGCAAATCCAAGGTTAACCACCTCCTTTGTTTTTTTCCCTAAGACTTTGTATCTATTTTTTTAATAAAAGCATATTTAATCTCTCTAAAATCAATGAAATGTACTTTTTTTCTTCTTTTTTTTTCCTTTTTTTTTTATTTGAAATGTACTTTTAACCAGGAATTTGCTGATTTGTAAAATTCAAAATGAATTATGAATGAGGTCATTTTGTTTTGTTTTGTTTTTTCTTTTACAAAACAATTTTGATATATATTAATAAAGCATACAATTCATCCAAAGTGTAAAATCAATGGCATTTGGTGTTATAACATAGTTGTAAATTCATCACTTCTACATTATTAAAGCACTTTCATTCTTTCAATAATAGTAATAATAAATAAATAAACAGTGAAGCAAACAAACAAGAAAATTCCTCAACTCTTATTCTCTGTTTCCCCTGCTGTACATAGCTGCTATTTCTGGCTGTTCTTGTATGATGATTTATTTGTTTATTAAGCAGTTTTACTGAGATATATTCACATACCATATGATCTATCCAAAGTGTACAATCAATGGTTTTTAGGGCAATCACATTGTTGTACATTCATCATCTCAAAAATTTTATTTATTTATTTTTTCTCAAAAATTTTAGAACAATTTCATTACCCCAAAAGAAAGACTCTACACCACTTAGAATTCCTTCCCTAGCACTACACAACCATTAATCTAATTTCATATTTATAAATAGATTTATATTTACATTTTATATAATTGGAATCATAAAATATGCAGTAATCTGTGTCCAGTCTCCTTCACTTAGCATAATGGTTCTTTTTTTGTCTGATATTAACATTTTGTAGTATTAACCTACATTTATTCAGCTTTAAAGAAAAATGGTCTTAGATATGTAATTTTAACCATTTTCATATTTCACATAATATATTTATATTTCACACAATATATTTAGTTCATAATAGCACAATCATACTGTATTTGTCATTTTGTGTCTGGCTTGCTTCACTCAACATAATGTCCTCCAGGTTCATTCATGTTGTCATGTGTTCCTTGACTTCATTTCTTCTTACTGCTGCATAATATTCTGTCATATGTATATACCACAATTTGTTTATCCATTCATCAGTTGATAGACACTTGTTTCCAACTTTTGGCTATTATGAATATCGCTGCTATGAACATCATGTGCAAATGGCTATTCATGTCACTGTCCTCAGTTCTTCTGGGTATATACCTAGCCATGGTATTGCTGGGTCCCATGGCAAGTCTAAATTCCACTTCTTTAGCAACTGCCAAACACTCCTCCACAGTGGCTGTATCATTCTACATTCCAACCAACAGTGAATAAGCTTTCCCGTCTCTCTACATCCTATTCAACATTTACAGATTTCTGACTTTTTAATAGCAACCAGTCTAATAGGTGTGAAATGATTTGTAATTTTGATTTGCATTTCCCTAATAGCTAGTGATGTTGAACTATTTTTTTTCATGTATTTCCTGGCCATTTGTAGTTCATCTTAGGACAGTTGACTTTTCAAGTCCTTTGTTCATTTTATAATTCGAAAGTTTGTCTTTGTATAGTTGAGTTGTGTAGTGTCCTCATATATCATGGATATTAAACCTTTATCAGATATGTGATTCCCAAATATTTTCTCCCATTGAGTTGGCTACCTTTTCACACTTTTGACAAAGTCCTTTGAGCTGCAAAAGTCTTGAATTTTGAGGAGGCCCCATTTATCTATTTTTTCTTTTATTGCTCATGCTTTGGATGTAAGGTTTAAGAAGCTACCACCTACCACATGATCTTGAAGACGTTTTCCTAAATTTTCTTCTAGGAGTTTTATGGTTGTTGTTTTTATATTTAAGCCCTGGATCCATTTTGAGTTAATTTTTGTATAAGGTGTGAGATAAGGGTCTTCTTTCTTTTATTTGGATACAGCTATCCAGTTCTCCCAGCACCATTTGTTGAATAGACTGTTCTGGCCCAGCTGAGTGGGCTTAACAGCCTTGTCAAGAATTGCTTGAGTGGAGATGTGAGGGTGAATTTCTGAGTTCTCCATTAAGTTTCATTGGTCAATCTGTCTGTCCTTACGCTGGTACCATGCTGTTTTTAACCACTGTAGCTAAGTAACGTGCTTTAAAGTCAGGAAGTGAGAGTCTTCCAATTTTGTTCTTTTTAAAGACATATTTCACTATTTTGGGCCCCTTACACTTCCAAACAAATTTGATTATTGGCTTTTCGTCTGCTGCAAAACAGTCTGTTGGGATTTTTATTGGGATTTTTTTAAGGATTGCATTGAATCTGTATATCAGCTTAGGTAAAATTGACATCTTAACAATAGTTAGTCTGCCAATCTGTGAACACAGAATGTCCTTCCATTTATTTAAGTCTTCTTTAGTTTCTTTTAGCAATGTTTTTTAGTTTCTGAACACAGGTCCTTTATGACCTTGGTTAAGTTCATTTGTAAGTATTTGATTGCTTTAGTTGCGATTAACAATTGTATTTTTTTTTTCGATTTCCTCCTCAGATTGCATATCAGTTGTGTATAGGAACGCTACTGATTTTTGCATATTAATCTTATATCCTGCCACTTTGCTGAAATCATCTGTTCATTCTAGTAGCTCTGTTGTGGATTTTTCAGGATTTTCTAGATATAGGATCATGGCGTCAGCAATTAGTGAAAATTTTACTTCTTCCTTTCCTACTTAGGTACCTTTTATTTCTTTGTCTAGCTTAATTGCTCTAGCTAGAACTTCTAGCACAATATTGAATAAAAATAGTCACAGTGGTCATCCTTGTCTTGTCACTGATCTTAGTGGGAAAGTTTTCAGGCTTTCAACATTGAGTACAATGCTGGCTATAGGGTTTTTTTTTAATTTTTAAAAAAATTTTATTGAAGTATATCACTCATACATGAACATACATAAACAATAAGTGTATAGCAATAGTTGTGACCTTACAAAACAAACATACATAACATCATACAGGGCTCTCATACTCCACCCTACTACCAATACCTTGCATTGTTGTTAAACATATTTAACTAATGATTAAAGAGCATCCTCAAAATATTACTACTAAGCAAAGTATTTTCCCCCAACCCACACTATTATTATTATTGTTTTTATATCATTTATACATGAACATACATAAACAATAAGTGTGTAGTAAAAGTTGTGAACTTACAAAGTAAACATTCACAACATCATACAGGGGTCCCATACATCAACCCTCCACCAACACCTTGCATTGTAGTGAGACATTTGTTACAACTTATGAAAGAATATTGTCAAACTATTACTGCTAATTATAGTCCTTATCTTACATTTGGTGTATTTTTCTCCCAACTCATCCTATTATTAATTTTTAAATATATTTTTATGACAGAAGTTGTAAACTTACAAAACAAACATGCACATAAGCAGAATCCCCAAACAACACCCCTCTATTAACACACCACACCATGGTGGAACATTTGCTACAGATTATGAGATAATATCATCCAATTATTACCAGGTCTATAGCGTACATTTGGCAATTTTTCCATACTCCCCCATTATCAACACAGTACATCTTTGGCATAGATGCAAGAATATTACATTATTACTGTTAACCACTGTGCTTAGGTCACTCCTGTTGTATTTTTCCCATGCTTCTCCACATTCCCACCACCCTGCAATAGTGATGTACATCTGCTCTAGCTCACAAAGGACACTCTTGCAGCTGAACGATCAGCCACATTCTTATCCACCTCTCGGTTGACTGTGCTATTCAGTCCCTAGATTATTCTCTAGCTTTCTGTCAATTGACATTTACTTCCTTAGACTACCACTTTCAGCCACATCCCCATTTATAAACCAGCTGTTACTGACTACAATGTATTACCATCAACTCTGTACATTTCCACACTTTTAGAGTAAAGCTAATTAAAATGTCTATATACAATATCAGTAGTCCATTTCAGTCCTCCTCTTACGTCCTTTAGAATCCACCACCTACCACCAGGTCTTGAAGATATTTTCCTACATTTTCTTCTAGAAGCATTATGGTTCTTGCTTTTATATTTAGGTTTTTTATTGATTTTGAGTTAATTTTTGTATAAGGGGTGAGAAAGGGGTCCTCTCTCCTTCTTTTGCTATGGCTATCCAGTTTTCTCAGCTCCATTTGTTGAATGGACTGTTCTGCCTGAGTTGGGTGGATTTGACAGGCTATTCAAAAATCACTTGACCGTAGATGTGAGGGTCTGTTTCTGAACCATCAATTCGGTTCTATTGGTCTATGTGTCTGTCTTTATGCCAGCACTATGCCGTTTTCACCACTGTATCTTGGTAATATGATTTAAAGTCTGGAAAAAGATCCTTTCACATTCTGATTAGTATTTGTCTTGGAGTTGGTCTATTGGGATTTTTTCGAATGGGAGTATGCCATGCTTCTTGGACATGGATATTTACGTCCTTCAATAGGGTTGGAAAATTTTCTGCCATTATATCTTTAAATATTCCTTCTTCCCCTTTCCCCTTCTCTTCTCCTTCTGGGACACCTATGGTACGTATGTTTGCACGTCTCTTGCTGTCATTTAGTTTCCTGAGACCTTGTTCAAGTTTTTCCAATCTTTTCTTCATCTGTTCTTTTGTATGTTCACTTTCAGAGGCCATTTCTTCAAGCTCTCCAATCCTTTCTTCTGCCTCCTTAAATCTGCTATTATACTATTCCAGTGTATTTTTAATTTCATTTACTGCACCTTTCATTCCCATAAGATCTGCTATTTTTCTATGTATGCTTTCAAATTCTTCTTTGTACTAATCCAATGTATTCTTAATATCCTTAATTTCTTTAGCCTTCTCATTGAATTTATTAAGAAGATTTGTTTGAACATCTATGATTAATTGTCTCAACTCCTTTATGTCATCTGGAGGCTTATCTTTTTCCTTTAACTGGGCCATATCTTCCTGTTTCTTGGTGTGGATTGTTAGTTTTGGTTGGTGTCTTGGCATCTGGCTTACTAGAGTATTTATTCTGGGTGCAGTTTTTCTCTTTAGTTTAGGGCTTCCTGCCCTTTCTCTCTTGCTGATCATATAGTAGGAGCCAAGGATGTAGTTGGTGCTGTAAGCTGTGGGAGCTCAAGGTGCCCTCAGTGCCCCAAGGACCAATGAAGCTTCTTCCAACTTTCTTCTTTGCCGGGGATAGGGACAGAGCCACAGATGTGTGGAATAATCCAAGTCGTGCAGGCCTAGACTGTAGTTGCCCAGAGAGATTGACGAAGCTTCAAGCCCCTTTCTCCCCTGCCTGGGACAGGGATGGAGTTGCAGATGTGGGCAGTCCAAGATGACTGCAGTTGCCCCAGTAGACTTCCAATTATTCAGTCTGTGTCAGCCAAATGTATCTGAAGTTACCTAGATAGACTGTTGCAGGGCCCACCAGCTTCCTCCCTGCTAGAGGTGGGACTGAAGCCTAGGATAGGGCCGCAGGCTGATCTGGGTGAAAGAAATCATTCTCTGCCGTCACTATGATTTTCAGTCAGAATGGCTTCCCTTCACGCTGTGGGTGGAGTCAAAATGGCAGCTACGGGCCTCCTTCCAACTTGGACAGGTTCAAAGTTCAGCTGTTCTTAGGGTTAAATTTTAGCCAGCCGAACTGACCAATCAGTAGCTGATGTTAGTGGCCAACCGTCTCTTCCTCCCCTGTATTTAGGAAAGAGAACTTCCAATTCCTTCCACAGAATAGCTCCTGGGGTGGCTTGTGCCACCAAAGTAGGATTATCACTGGCCTCTGTGGGGTGGCTTGTAATTTCCCCAAGAACCTGGTGCAGCTCCCCCCAGCTTCCTCCCTGCCTGAGGTGGGCCTGGGGCTTAGGGTAGAGCTGCAATCTGATCTGGATGGGAAGAAGCCAGTCCCTACCAGCACTGTGATTTTCAGTAAGCGCTGCTTCCCCTCGTGTCAGGCACAGGGTTAAGATGGCAGCTACCAGTATCTTTCTGACTTGGACAGGTTCAAACTTTAGCTGTTCTTAGCATTATACTTGAGCCCTCTGAATTTAGCAATCAGTAGCTGAAGACGGTGCCCAACCGTTTCTTACTCCCCTGTTTTTGGGCAGTGGAGCTTCCAGTTCCAGCTGCAGAACAGCTCCCCAGGCGGCTTGTGCCTCCAGCAGAGGATGGGGACCGGCCTCTGTGGTGTGGAGTACTCTACTTGCGAATCTTCTCTGTAAATGGGCAGTCTCCTCCTTCCATTCTTTCAAGGATGCTGCAGGATGCACTTCTAGTCTCCTGGAGCCCCCAGACAAGTCCTTCAGTTAGCTCTGGGTGATTACTAACTGCCCTGTAGCAGGAGCACCTTACAATGCTGCCATCTCGCTGTAGGTTTTTAATATATGCACTTTACCATATTGAGAAAGCTTCCTTCTATTCCTATCTTTTTGTGTTTTTTTTTATCAAGAAAGGGTGCTGCATTTTGTCAAATGCCTTTTCTGCATCAATAGAGAGAATCATGTGATTTTTCTTCTTCAGTTTATCAATGTGGTTTATTACACTATTTGATTTTCTTGTGTTGAACTACCCTTGTATACCTGGGATAAAACCCACTTGATTGTGGTGTATAATTCTTTTGATGTGATTTTGGATTCAGTTTGCAATATTTTGATGAGGATTTTTTTTATCTATATTCATTAGAGATATTGGGCTGTAATTCCCTTTTATCATAACATCTTTACCTGGTTTCAGTCTTAGGGTGATGCTTGCTTCATAGAATGAGTTGAGTACCATTCTTTCCTCTTCAATTTTTTGGAAGAGTTTGAGGAAGATTGGGATTAAGTCATCTTTGAATGATTGGGAGAATTCACCTGTGAAGCCCTCTGGTCCCAGGTTTTCATCTTTGGGTGGTTTGTTGATGACTGTTTCAATCTCTTCACTATTGATTATTTTGGGGGGTCTTCCACTTCTTCTAGAGTCCGTTTAGGTGTTCATGTGTTTCTAGGAATTTATCTATCTCATCTATATTTTCTAGTTTTTTGGCACATAGTTGTTCATAGTATCCTCTTATCATGTCTATTATTTCTGCAGGGTCAGTGGTAATGCTCCCCTCTCATTTCTGATTTTATTTATTTGTGACTTCTCTCTTTTTTGTAAGTCTAGCTAAGTGTGTGTCGATTTTGTTGATCAGCTGGAAGAAATGACTTTTGGTTTTACTATTTTGATTGTACTTTTGTTCTCAATTTCATTTATTTCTGCTCTGATCTTTACTTTCTTTCCTTCTGCTTGGTTTGGAATTTGTTTGCTGTACCATTTCTAGTACCTCCATGTGTGCAGTTAGGTTTTCAATTTAGCTCTTTCTTCTTTTTTAAGGTAAGTATTGAGGGCTATAAATTTCCCTTCAGAACTACCTTTCTGGTGTCTCATAGGTCTTGATATGTTGCTTTCTCCTTTTCATTCATCTCAAGATATTTGCTGAGTTTATTTTGAAATTTCTTCTTGACCCACTGATTATTTAAGAGTGTGTTGTTAATCTCCATGTATTTATGAATTTCCCCCTTTTTCCATCTGTTATTGATTTCCAGCTTCATTCCATTAGGATCAGAGGAAGTGTTTTGTATAATTTCTAACTTTTCAAATTTATTGAGACTTGTCTTGTGACCCAACATGTGGTCTATCTTGGAGAAGGATCCATGAGCACTTGAAAGAAATGTATATCCTACTGTTTTGGGTTGTACTGCTCTATAGATGTCTGTTAGGTCTAGTTTATTTATCATATTTTTCAAGCTATCTGTTTCTTTATTTATCCTCTGTCCAGATATTCTATCCAATACTGAGAGCAGTGTATTGAAATATCTAACTATTATTATAGAGACATTTATTTCTCCCTTCAGTTTTGCCAGTGTATGCCTCATGTATCTTGGTGCACTAAGGTTAATGTGTAATATTTGCTATAGTTATTTCTTCTTGCTGAATTGCCCCTTTTATTAATGTATAATGACCTTATTCATCCCTTATAACAGTTCTGCATTTAAAATCTATTTTGTCCAATATTAGTATCACTTCTCCATCCATTTTTTGTTACTATTTGAGTGGAATATCTTTTTCCAACCTTTCACTTTTAACCTGGTTGTGTCCTTATGTCTGAGGTGAGTCTCTTGTAGCCAACATATAGATGGCTCATATTTTTTTATCCATTCTATCAATCTATGTCTTTTGATTGGGGAATTCAAGTTATTAACATTCAATGTTGTTACTGTAAACGCATTACTTAGTTAATCTATTTTGACGTTTGGCTTTCTGTTGTCATATCATACTATTGTCTCTCTTTTTACCCTTTAATTCACCTTTTGTAATAATCTTCATTTCTACACTCTTTTCCATATCTCTTGCCCTTGTTTTTTTTTCCTTTCAGACTGCAGCACTCCCTTTAGTATCTCTTGTAATTCTTTTGGTAACATATTTTATCAGTTTTTGTTCATTTGTGAAGACTTTGAACTCCCCCTCATTTTTGAAGATCACCTTTGCTGAATACAGAATTCTTGGCTGGCAGTTTTTCTCTTTCAGTATCTTAAATACAACATACCATTTTCTTCTTTCCTCCATTGTTTCTGATGAGAGATTGTCATTTAATCTTATCAAGGTTCCCTTATATGTGATGCAATGCTTTTCTCTTGCTGCTTTCAAAATTTTCTCTGTATCTCAGATATCTGTCATTCTGAAAGTAGTTGTCTTGGGGTAGGTCTATTGGGATTTATACTGTTTGGGGTACATTGTCCTTCTTGTATATTGAGACTTAAGTCTTTCATAAGGGTTGGGAAGATTTCAGTTATTATTTCCTCAAATATTCTTTCTGCCCTTTTTCCATTTTCTTCACATTCTGGGACATTGATAATGTGTATGTTTTTGTGTTTCACATTGTCATTCAATTCCCTGAAACCCTGTTCTATTTTTCCATTCTCTTCTCTTTCTGTTCTCCTGTCTTCCAGTTAAGATGTTCTGTCCTTGAAATCATTAATTCTGTCTTTGAGGAATTCAAATCTGCTCTTATGTGCCTCTAATATATTTTTAATCTCATCTAATGTTTCTTTCTTTCCCATAAGATCTTTTACTTTTCTTTGCAGACTTTAAACCATTCTTTATGCTCACCCAGTGTCTTCTTAATATCTTTTATCTCTTTAGTAATACTTTCTTTCATTTCTTTAAATTGCTTTAGGAGAGTGGTATGATTCTCATTGATGAATTGTCTTAAATACTGTAACTTTCTTCAGGATATTTGGTTTGTTCCTTTGGCTGTACCATCCCTTCCTGTTTCCTAGTATGACTTGTAATTTTTTGCATATTTATAGGGATCAGAATATGTTGGGGAATTTTCTCTGATGGCCAATTTCTCTATCTTGCCTATTGTTATTAATTTTTCACATATCTTCTTTGATATTTGGTTCAACTTATCCTAAGTCTTTAAAACTTCCCAGGTTTAGTTATCAAAATCCTACCATGGACTCACTAATAGGGTGCACATTTTCTCTCAAAAGTTAGAGAACAGAGAGACCCAAGTGTAGTTTTATCTATGCAATTTCCAGACCAGACAGCAGAAGGTGCTCATTGGCACACCTTTCCACTGAGGTATATCTCTCTCTGTTTTCCAGAGCCGAGATTCAAAGCAGGCTCTGCTACCCGAATTCACTGAAGAAAAGTCCCCGACACCTCCTCCCTTTTTCCTTATAACAGCTGACAGGGAGGAAGACATCTGCTACCCCTCATTCAGCTACAATCTGCCAGGGGTTTTACCCCAGCTTAATATTTTGGGGGTGGGAGGGAGCTCCTCCTAGCCACCACTGAGGCTTCTTTGGAAAGTAGAGTGAATATTTTATATATAGTCCAACTTGTTAGCACATATTTTCAAAATTATCAGAGGAGAAAATGAGCTATAAGATCTTCTAAACTATAGAAAGATATCATATAGCCAGCCCTTTCTTTTCACCAACATGATATTGTCTTAAACAAGAAATATCAGCAACATCGCAGAAATTCAGGATAATTGGCTTAACTGGTCATATTTTACTAAAGCATGTAGGTAAAAACATGCATGTTATTGCTGTTGTCATTGTTATTTTAAGGAAATGTTTAATACCTGAACACATTGAATTATTGTAGTTTTCTGGTGTATAGGCTTTGAAAGTTAGATAGGAGTAGGTATCTTATTGCCCAAAGTGAACATTACAAGTTGGATCAGATCAATGGTTCAAAAATTAATAAAATAACACTTGTTTTCAGAAAAAAGTTGATAAGAATATCTGATGTGTAAACAAATACAATGAAATTGCTCGAATTCAAAAGGTATTGGGAAATCTTGGAACCCTGCTTATTATCCTCAGCATGGTTGCGTGGAACTCTAGAGGCTCTGTAGAGTATAATACAAAAATGTCTGACTTCAAGTGTGTTTTTAAATTTATAGAATTATAAAGTCTTATATTCTCCTACCCAATCTTCTCTGCTAGTAGAAAATGATTCTTTGGTAAGACAGAGTAAATCAGCATACCCTATTTAGTAATGGCACACTGGCATAATGAGCATCCAGCTACATTTTGTTATAAAGGTTGTGTTAATTTTGGAAGTACAATCACCTTGCATGCAATGACATCACAACTACTAAAGTTTTCACCCAAATTTACTTGTGATGAGATAGATGAATGACAAAGCAAGGGAGATAAAGTAGCCTTTCCACTTGCTTATTATGGGAGCAATGATATTTATAGTATCTCCTTTCCCTGTAGGAAAACTGATGCAATACTGGAAACCAGGAAGCATTACAGAGATTATTAATATTACCAAAATCTTTAATACTCATGGATGCTAATCTCCATATTACCTTCATTTTGATTTTCTCACCTGATTTCTTTAAGAAAAAAAAAATGAAACAAATGAAAGTCAACAAACACCATGAATCACAGTGAATGTTGTGTGAATTTCTGGTGATAGGCCCAATTGTAGCTGCCTTGCTCAATGTAGTGTTACCATTGGAGCTGATCTAAACAAACTCTAGCACTTGGCATATGGGAATTTATAGTCTTTCTTCTTAAAGATGATCAAGTATTGCAAATTCCATGGCAATACAACTACAGGCTATGTTAACCCTTCTGTTAACTATAGATGTCTGAATTTCTTTACATTCAGAAACATTGTGTTGGTCCATTATATTAATGAATAATCCTAACTAGCTGCATTAAACAGGAAGTGGCAAGTGTGTTAGGTACTATAGAAAGATAAAAGTAATATAAAAGGAAAGAGGGGAAAAAAAGAACTCAGAAAAAACTTAGGCCTTTGAACTTTTTAGGAAGCTAATAGTATGAGATTTGCTGTGCTATCTTCTTTAAGATACAGACAAGTGGTTGCACGTTGGAGCTCTTGCCACTAAGAAAGAGGCAAGACATTCGGTATGTTATAATACATTTCTACCTCATTTGATGGGTGACTTCAAAGATTGTAAGTTTAAAGTCAAGCCCAGAACAATAGACTACTCTGAGGAATGTCCAGGCTGTCGAGAAGGCTGCTATCCTGCTTTGGGTTTAAGATCCAAGAGATTCAATTTTGCTAAATATATCCATGATGCATAAATATACATGTGAACTCCCTTGGTAAACTATCTTAGTAATGTCCTGGCACAGACCCCTGTGTTTGTGAAACAAGGTGATATCATTAAAAGAACTACTTTCTCTTTTACAATAAGCTATTGTTTTCCATATAGAGAATAACTGAATGAAAATAATGCATTAATTGACTAGTTAAAAGTGGTTGGCTATCATGGCTATGTATTTTCTAATTCACCAAGGCATAAGCTTAGAAGGCAGACCTAGCCACAGTTTATTAGTGGTACGATTGGAGACAGTACTGATCAGGTGCAGAAGGCATTTATAAATTGTTCCAATCTCACATATCATCAACCTCTTTTGCAACAATGCTGCTCTCTCAACTCATACATATGGCCTCATGAAGAAATCCCATCAATCAACTGCTGGAAGAAGAAAGGACTAAACTTGATTTAAAGAGAGTTTAGTGTAAAATGTGGGAACAAGCTGGAAATGACAGCTGCTGCATTATGACTCTCATTAGATGGTCCTTAAGGTCAGTGGCAATGCCAGTCAATAGAGTTTCTAGCAGAACCTTTGTTTGTTCACATCACTTGAAGGGAAAAAGAACCTGAGATATGGATATGTTCTGATGCCCAGAAGTGGAGACTGACCTGGACGGTTTGTCTGAGGCCTGGAACTTGGACAAGAATTATGTGAATGAACCTTGGGACAGGACATGTACATTTTTGCACGTCTCATATAATGCCAATCAGAGATCATCCAACACAGATGAGTCTCAATAACCAGATGGACAGGATTACTCATTTTATGGACATCTGCCAGCTACTCTCTTCAGCTTACCCTAATGTGGACATGGGGCCACAAACAGAGTGGAAATGGTGGCAGGAATGGAGCTCTAATTATTTCCAACAAACTGGGCTCTCTATCTCAACACAATTGATCTAGCTTCTCACATTGCCAAACTGCCAGCAGTAGACACTGATGCTGAGCCCATGAGACAGCATCATGTTTTGGAGAGACTAGCCAACCACTAGGAGTAGTTTGATAATATTTTATGCTTGCAGTGAGCACTGATTATAAGGCTTTCATCCCTGTCCATAGTTACTTCACTAATGTCTTCAGTTATTGTTATTCAGAATGCCTGATTTGTCAAAATGGTGTCCCACCAAATATTACCTGAAATGAAAAATCCTTTTATAGCCCAGGAGTGGATTAATGGGCTCATAACCATGGAGTCAAATCATATATCATGTACCTCATCACACAGAAGCAGCCAGTCTGATATAATTTTGAAAGGAGCAACTGAAGTTTAAGTTTAATTAAATTTCAGCTTGGGAAAACCACTTTGAAGGGATAAATTAATTTCAAAATGGTCAACATAGAATGGTGTCTCTCTCATAATGAATGGTAAACGACTGATTTAGAACCCATAGGATGGAAGTAGAATAGACATTTTTATTATCACTGTCCTTCTCCTACTTATGGAATCTGTACTTTTCATACCTTCAGATTTAGGCTTTGCTAGATTTGAAGTACATGCTCCCAAGGGTTTAACAGTTTTATCAGAGAACACTGTAAGGTTTTCACTGAAATGAAAGCTGTGCTTACCACCTAGTCACTCTGGGCTCTTCATGCTTATGTTCCAGGTGGCAGAAAAGTAGTTTCTCTATCGGCTGAAGCAATCAACGCTTATCACTATTGGAAGATAGAGTTGCAAATATATAGTAGGGAAAGTAGATATATTTGCAACATAGGAGTTTAATATAGAATCTCCTAATATTTCTCTGTCCAGTGATAATTGTGAACACACACGACGTCAATAAGTGCTCATTTAATTCATGATGACAACGTGAGTCACATGAGAAAAATCTAGAATTGGTGGTAGAGGAGATGGATAATGAATATCAATTAGGTCCCTAGGACCAGCTGCAGCAACAGTGACAATAACTGGTTTTCCTCACTTCATTTAGGAAATTAAAGGTGACCACATTTTCAATGTTTATACTCCTTCAGAGGTCAAACTAGGCTTAGAACAGTGTTCAATTTTACCTCTTATAATAGGAGCCTTACCAACATCAGCACCCAGGTCCATTTCTCTGAGAAAACAGAGACTATGGTTTACCTAGAGGTAAGTAACATCTGTTTGTGTCATTGAGTAAATGCTCTATGGGGTGATCCTTGAACAATAAAGACAAGAAAACGGAAAGTGCTGGTACAAAACTGTTTGCCTTTCCTTCCCTGTATGGGTCGTTTGGAGATGGGGAGCCATAAAGCATCTCTGGGGATAGTCTGTATGATTTAGTGACCAGCTAATGTTTATTTTCTAAAAAATAATTTTATTTCAAATACAAAAAATTAAAATAACACAGTAAGTAGCTCAACAAGTTATGTATTACTTCTAAAAACTTCTGTCCAGGCACTTTTATCTCATCTAATTCCAACTACTAACTCAATTGTTCTTCTACTGCTCAGAAAGATACCCAGATGAACACAGATTAGTTAAATGACATAGTCAAGGTCTCCTTATTAATGATAAAAAAGGAAGAGGAGAAATAAAAAGGCTTAATCACATTCATGTCTCACAAAACCAAACCCCATATTCTTTTTTTTTTAACCTTTAGCATTAATATAGCACCAACTTTCCTTTTGCTACAAAAACATTATAATATTGTTTTTAACTCTAGTGTATAAAATACATTAGTTATATTTTCCCATGTATCAACACATTCCTAACACCTTGTAGTAGAAGAACATTACTTTATTTATCTTAACTGCAATCCTCATATACACCCAAAATTATTGTTACACATTCCCTATATTATCCTTCAGAGCTCTCCTCCAATTAACATTAATCTCTCTAAACTGCTTGTTTCAGACACAATCTTATCCATAAATAAACAGTGTTTGTTACATTCATTATAATGTGCTACCATCAAGTCCAACCATTACCACATATTTACATTTGCCCTTTTGGAACATCTACATACATCCAGCATAGTCTCCCCATCCTCATCCAACATTCCATCTCCCACCAACCTCCACTTCGTAGTCCATTAACAGGAACAAAAAACCTTATTTAATATTTTCTCCTTCAAAATGTATTTTAGTATTTGACTATGTTTGTTTACAAAATGTGCTTTACCACAAATCAAGAAATCAATTTCATGTGAGCACTTTTTTCAGTTCAAAGGCAAGAGCAAGTTATGTTATCAGAGTGTTGAACAATTGATCTATTTTTGCATATAAGACCTAGATAAATATAATATCCAAGTAATATTTGTGAAAAATTAGTTAAATGACACAGTTACTGAAAATTCATAGAAATTTGACCAATACAGTGATCATCATATAATCTATTTCTTACTTTCCAATTTGATTCAGAGATTATATGTGCTATATACCAATTAATAATTTGAACTTGCGTCTATGCATGGTAATGTTTTATATTTATGAAACAATTTCTTGAATTACATTATTCATTACTAAATTTCTTTTTCTACCAAAAAGAGATTTTTCAAAAGTTTTCTGTAACCACTGTGTCTATGGGATGTAGCAGATCTGAAATGACATTGGACAGCAGATGGTAAGAGATGATGTTGGTCAGGGTGTCATGCTCTTAATACCTGGTGGCATCGCTCACATATCAAGATTTCAAGATTACATGTCACTCCTGATACACTGAGACCTTATGGTAGTCAAAGTTCCATGAAATTTAAAAGAAGTCATCCATGTAATGACACTATCCCCATTTTATTAATATTATACACTTTAGGATGAAAATTCTCACTCAAGCATTGTACACCAGAGTCCACCTGGTACCACAGTGTCCTTTACCAGACATGCCTAGTGCGGTTATGCATAGCCTCTATGATTATTCATCTATTTATTTTTTTACCATAGTACAGGATAAGACAATAAATGCTAACAGGTATCAATAGACCTTAATACAATCACAATTATCCTAAGAGTTTGAGGCTTTCAAATGGAAGATAAAATGGGACCAAAAGAAAAAAAAAATGCGAAGCTGTGATGGCGAAAGCACTTGCTTCCATGTTTGCAAATTCTGGCTTTGCTGAAAGGTCTGCAAAATCTTGCCCTCAATGATCAATAGAGTGACTATTAGTAACAGTTTATCTGGAGGAGTCCAGGTTGTTCTATTATGTTGTCAAGGTATAATTATTAATAAACCCCTTTCACTCTTATATCTGTTTTGGATATTAACTTATATAATCACACTGCTTAGAAGACCATTTGATTTTCTCCTCTGGTTGTTTTATAGCCTGAACCTACAAAGTTGTCGGGTTCCCTGCCTAAGGGAAATCTATTCAATGCTCTCTCTTTCATGAGTACCCTACTGGAAATTTGAAACAGGACTCAAAGCTTTAGGAACTTCTTTCATATGGAAGAATCTAGTTTTACTATATCAATTATATGATAGAGTAGAAAAGGGCTTGACCATTAGATTAGGAAATTCCTAAGTTTAAGGTTCAACTTTTAGACCTAGTAACTGTTGTACTTTTTTCTCTTACAGAAGGTTATGACTTTCTAAACAAGTAATGTTTTATTATTTAAAAGCTTTGATTTCTTATTCCTTTGATAAGTTTCAATAAGGCAGTTTTAGTTTTCTTTTAGTTTTATCACTCTATCTCATGTCTTGGATATATGCACTCATAATTCAGGTGCTCAATGAATATTTGCTAAATGAAGAGAAGTAAAAGAGAGCTTTGGGACCTCAGTTTCCAAAGTCATGACTGTGATAAAGTGTAATTTCTTGGAATGTAGAGGTTTCTAAATGATTGCAAGTCTTCCTTCCTCCTCCTGAAGCACTTGCCAGGAGTGTTCAACAATTCATACTTAAAAAAAAAATCTTTCTTTTTATATCATTCACTTTTCTTATTTCACCTAAATTATTTAAACTATAAAAATGTTTAATTTAAGCCCATTAAAATATGGAGAATATAGGTCATTCTGTCCTTCAAAGAAATGAGATAACTCTTTCTTCCCCAATTTATTCCATAGATATCCTTATGACATTACCAAATATATGCTCAAAATAACCCATATGATATATTGTTCTACAGGTTACTTCCTAGACAAATTTGTCAATCTTACATTTAACTTATATCTGTAAATAAGTTAGAACCACAATTTTACATACAATTTTTGCTACCTCCCCCTTCAACATTGGTAAGTCTGCTCCACAAAAGTAGTTCAGTAGTATAATTTATAAAGTGGATTTTAATCTCCAAGGCCATAAATTAAATATATAAATACATTTTGATGAGTCTAACCTTTGATCTTGCCTAAGTCTCCCAGAGAGCCTGCTTAAAGAGGTTTTGAGTACTACCTATGATGTTTTCATCAGTGCAAAATTCCTGAATAGTAAATAATGTCATAAATAATCTAAAGACAAATGATAAACTAGCAATATATTATATTTGAACACATGCAACAAATTGCTAATTTTCTTAATTTTAGAAAAAGCAACATTCATTTGAAAATGAAAAAGAAAAAAAAAAACTTATCCAGTAGAAAAAAAAAAACACAGTATATGAAGAGATAATTTACAGAAAAATATCTAGCAACCATATGAACAGATGGTCAATTTTGTGCAAAACCATAGGAATGCAAATGAAAACAACAAGAAAGCATTTTCCCTATTAAGTTGGAAAAAAAATATTGCTACTACCTAATGCTGTTTAGAATGTGGAGAACTGTGGATACATTGAATACATGGCTATATCTTTGATGATAATATAAAATTGTCCATAATTTGGGCAATGATTTGCAGAATTTATTAAAATTTAAAATAGGATACCATTTGACTTCATATTCCAATTTTTATCATCTCTATTAAAAACACACTCACACATGTACACAAGGCAGCTTGTACAAATAATACTCTTTTCAGTATTGTTTCTAATGCCTAAAAATTGGAAATATTTTAGATAGTAATCATTGAGTACTTGCTAAAATACAATGAAAAGCTAAATGACCATCCAAAGGAATTGGATAATTGTGAATGCATTAATACAGAAACATCTTCAATTTATTTTATTAAAAGGAAAAGGCTAAATATTAACAATGTTCTGGAGATGATAATGAGTCTTTCAAAAGGGTGTGCTAATATATACATGATCCCCATAAAGAAGATACTAGTATTTTCTTCATTTTAGAGAAGAGGAAACTAAACCTTGGAGATAACGAAAGGGTAATAAGAATCTGCTCAAGTCACAGAAGTGAAAACTGCTCAGCAACCAATTTGATTTAAATGATACTTGTTCTGGTAGTGTAACATCCTCTCTCAAGAATCTCTTTCTGCATACTATTTCTATTCCATGAACTTAATTCCATATTTATGTGCTGATAATACACTTCCATAACTATTAAATATCTAAAATATTTTGATAGATGATAATCTTAACATTGAATCTTCCCAGATAATGTTTAGAGCCATAAATCAATTAAAATTTTAATGTAATTTGCAGAAAATGTATAGATTAGTGTTTGGACAGTTATTATCTATATACTTTTGAGTCTTTCTATTTGGAACATGGTGTGGCCCCATTTATTCAGGTCATTGTTTTGTTTATATTTTTTTAGAAATTAAATTGGTTTATTAGTCCTAAAACAGCAATCCACTATCCACTCCTGGATATATTTCACAGAGATGTTCAATTATGGATCAGCAGAGTTTAATACTTAAAGTTGTTAATTGTGGTGATACATGTAGAATTCAGTAGTGAGGAATTAACTGAATGTTTAACACTAAAAAATGCAATTACTAAAATAGGGTAGATACAACTATAACAATATCATAATATTATTGTTAGTGGAGAAGAGAAGACTGCAAAGATTTTGTGTATATGTAGTAAAATAAATAGATCTCAAAAACATAGTTGAATGAGAACATTGCATATCAAAATGCTATATGTAACAACATATGCATACTTATTAAAACATACATTTTATTTACTTTATAAAGATGTATTTTTTTTAGAGAAGGTGTGAGTTTACAAAACAATCAGACAAAACATATAGGATATCCATACACTACCCCACAACTAACCCCTGCATTGTTGTAGACCACTTGTTATAATTGATAAAAGAACATCCAAATATTACTACTAACTATAGTCCATAGATTATATTAGGTGACATTTTCCATAAACCACCTATTACTAACACTATGTGTTAGCATTGTTCATTTGTTCATGAAAGAATATTCTCATATTTGCAATTAACAACACCCCATCATCCTCCACAAGGTTCACTGTGTTATACAGTCCCACTCCTTGTACAATCCATCCAAAGTGTATACTCAGTGGCTTTCAGATTTATCACAGAGTTGTGGTGTCATCACCTCAGTCAATTTTGGAACGTTTCCATTATTCCAAAAAGACAAATCTTATACCTCCTTACACCTCTCCATTGATTATCCTTGGCACTGATACAGAAATTTCATTATTACATTATTACTATTAACTATAAGTCCATGAGTTATGTTAGTTATATTTTTCACCAGTATCACCATATTCTTAACATCTTGTAAGAGTGACATACATTTGTTCTACTTCATAGAAGAACATTCTTCTATTTGTTCTATTATCCAAAATCGTCATCCACCACAAAGGTCATTGTATTATACAATACTAACTTTATCCTCTAGCTTTCTTCCTATTGACATTTACATCCCTAGACTACCCCTTTCAGCCACAATCACATTGATAAATCAGTGATGTTAGCGATACTTACTATAATGTGTTACTATCAACTCTATCCATTTTTAAATACTTAAAACCAATTTTTTTTTTAATTCCACATACATTAAGTATCATCTCCCCCTTCTAAATCTTCATTCTAACTCCTAGTGCTCTATATTCT
The DNA here is from genome assembly GCA_026826555.1 of Tolypeutes matacus. Taxonomy (NCBI): domain Eukaryota; kingdom Metazoa; phylum Chordata; class Mammalia; order Cingulata; family Chlamyphoridae; genus Tolypeutes; species Tolypeutes matacus. The sequence goes on from JAKSZT010038599.1 coordinate 28,628,154, forward strand.
AGATTCTATTGCCATAGGTTTCCTCACTGTATATAGTTCATATTAGCGAGACCATACAATATTTGTGCTTCTGTGTCTGGATTATTTCACTCAACATAATGCCCTCAAGTTTCATCCATATTGTTATATATATCCTGATGCCATTTCTTCTTAGAGCTGAATAGCATTCCATTGTATGTAGATGTGTATTACAGTTTGTTCACCCATTCATTGATTGGTGGACACTTGTGTTGTTTCCATCTTTTGGTAATTGTGAATAATGCCACTGTGAACATTGGTGTACAAATGTCAGTTCAAGTCCCTGCTTTCAGTTTTTCTGAACATATTCTTAGTAGATTCTTAGAATATATATATGTACTAGAAGAAAACTATATTTTTATCTAGTATTTTTCTTTTTCTAGCTTTTGTATTTAGGTTTGATCCATTTTGAGTTAATTTTTGTATAAAGTGTGAGATAAGGGTCCTCTTTCTTTCTTTTGGATATGGATATCTTTTTATTCCAGCACCATTTATTGAAAATACTGCTCTAACCCATTGGGTGGACATGATAGACTTGTCAAAAATCACTTGACCATAGATATGAAGGTTATTTCTGAACTCTCAATTCAGTACCAATGGTCTATGTATCTGTCTTTATACCAGTACCATGATTTTTTTTATTTTATTTTACCACAGTAGTTAAGTAATATGCTTTAAAGTCAGGAAATGAAAGTCCTCTAACTTCATTCTTCTTTTTAAACATATCTCTGGCTATTGGGGCCCCTTACTCTTCCTAATAAATGTGATAATTGGCTTTTCCATTTCTGCAAAAAAGACTGCTGGAATTTTTTTATCAGAATTACATTGAATGCATAAATCATTTTGTGTAGAATTGACATCTTAATGGTATTTATTCTTTCAATCCATGAACTTAGAATGTCCTTCCATTTATTTAGGTCATCTCTGATTTCTTTCAGTAATGTTTTGTAATTTCCTGAATCTATATTCAGGCCCTTTACATCCTTGGTTAAGTTTATTCCTAAATATTTGATTTTTTCAGTCTTATTATAAATGGAATTTTTTTGCCTGACTTCTTCCTCAAGTTGTTCATTACTATTCTGTAGAAACACAACTGATTTTTTCATATTAATCTTGGATCCCACCACTTTGCTCAACTCATTATTAACTCTAATAGTTTTGTTGTAGTTTTTCTTGAACTTTCTAGGTATAGCATCATATTCTCTGTGAATAGCAAAAGTTTTACTTCTTCCAACTTTTGGTTTTGTTGATTTTATTGTATTTTGTTCTCAAATTCACTTATATCTGCTCTAATTTTTGTTATGTGTTTCCTTCTGTTTGCTTTAGGATTAATTTGCTGTTCTTTTTCCACTTCCTCCAGGTGTGTAGTTAGGTCTTTGATTTTAGATCTTTCTTCCTTTTCAGTGTAGGCATTTAGCACTCTAAATTTGCTGTCAGCACTGCCTTTACTTCATCCCAAAAGTTTTGCTATGTTGCATTCTCATTTTCATTCATCTCCATATACTTACTGATATCTCTTGCAATTTTGACTTTGACCCACTGGTTGTTTGAGAGTGTTATTTAACTTCTATACATTGTGCTTTTTCCATTTCTCCACCTGTTATTGATTTCCAGCTTCAGTCCATTATGATCAGAGAAAGTGCATTGTATAATTTCAATCGTTATAGAATTATTGAAGTCTGTTCTGTGACCCAACATGTGGTTAACCCTGGAGAATGAGCCTAGATCACAGGAGAATAATGTGGATCATGCTCTTTTGATGTGCATTGTGCTTTACATGTATGTAGGTCTAGTTCATTTATAAAATGGCTCAAGTTCTGTATTTCCTTACTAATCTTCTAAAATGTTCTATCTGTCGATGAGAGCAGTGTATTGACATCCCCAACTATTATTGTGGAGATGTCTATTTATCCCTTCAGTTTTGCTAGTATGTACCTCATGTATTTGTGGGGTCCCTAGTTAGGTTCATAGATATTTGTGATTGTTATTTATTCTTGGTGAATTGCCCCTTTTAATAATAAATAATGTCCATCTTTGTCTTTTATCATACCTTTGCTGTGATATCTAATTTTCCTGATATTGGTATAGCTACTCCAGCTTTTTAAAATTTTATTTTACTTTATTTTATTTTATTTGGTTACTCAATGTGTGAAATATCATTTTCCATACTTTCACTTTTAGCCTATTTGCATCATTGTGTCTAAGATGAGTGTCTTGTAGACAGCATTTGGATGGCTCATATATATTTTTTTAATCTATTCTGTCAGTCTATGGCTTTTGCCTGGGAAATGTACTCTATTAACCTTCAATGTTATTACTATAAATGCAGTACTTACTTGTTTCAGTCAGCCAAAGGTATGCTAATACAAAATACCAGAAATCTGTTGGCTTTTATAAAGGTTATTTATTTGGGTTAGAAGCTTACAATTACCAGGGCATAAAGCTGGATTTACTTCACCAAAGTCTGTTGCCACATGTTGGAGCAAGATGGCTGCTGACATCTGCAAGGGTTCAGGCTTCCTCTTAAGGCTCCATGGTCCCAACTTCTTCCAATATCAGCTGTAGGCTGGGATGCATCTCATCTCTCTCCCAGGGTTCATTTCTCTCTGGGCTCAGCTGCTTTCTCTCTATAAGGCAAGCTGTAAACTATCAGGTGAATGGCTCATCTCTCTTCTCAGGGCCTCTGCCATGTCTAATGGAGCCTTCTCTCTTTCCTCACATATCTGCTCCTCTGTATATTTACTTCCAGGGACTCTAACATTAAACTCCAGTTAACTTCTCTGCCTTGTCACATCCTACTGCAGTAGCCCAATCAAAGCCATAATCATAATTTAATCAAGTAAGAGTGAAATCTCTGAATCCAATATGATCTAATGTATCCAGAGGAACAGGTCAATTTACAAACATAATCCAATCCATTATCTATTTTTGGAATTCATAAATAATACCAAACTGCTACATTACTCTACCCATTTGTTCTTTGGCCTTTATATGTCATGTATTATTTTTTTACCCCTCTTTTTACACTTTTAGTTATGTTTATTGATAATCTTTATTTCTAGACTCTCTTCCAAGCCTCTCTCCCTTGTCTTTCCTTTCAGGATGCAGTATTTCTTCTAAGGCTGGTTCCATGGTGATGAATTCTCCCAGTTTCTGTTTATCTGAGAATATATACTCTAAACTCATCCTCACTTTTGAATGACAGTTTTGCTAGATATAGAATTCTTGGCTGGAAGTTTTTCTCTTTCATTATCATATATATATCATACTGCCTTCCCATTTCCATCATTTCTGATAAGAATTCAGCACTTAATCTTACTGAGCATTCCTTATATGTGATGAATTGCTTTTCCTTTGCTGCTTTCAGAATTCTATCTTTATTTCTGGCACTTGAAAATCTGGTTAGCATGTCTCAGAATAGGTATATTTTGATTTATTCAGATTTGGTTATGTTGTCCTTCTTGGACACAGATATCTATGTGCTTCAAAGGAGTTGGGAAATTTTCAACCATTATTTCCTCAAATATTCCTTCTGCTTCTTTTTCCTTCTATTGTCCTTCTGGGACACCTATGACGCATATGTTTGAGTGCCTCATGCTGTCATTCAGTTCAATTTTTTCTATTCTTTTATCTACCTGTTGTGTGTGTTTGATTTCAGATGCCCTGTTTTCTAGCTCACTAATCCTGTCTTCTGCCTCTTGAAATCTGCTGTTGTATGTCTCCTGGGTATTTTTAACTTCATTTATTGTGTCTTCATTCACATAATATCTGTCCTTTTTCTTTGTATTCTTTGAAATTCTTGTTTGTGCTCACCCAGTGTCTTCTTTATATCCTTAATCTCTTTATCCATCTCATTTAATTTACTAAGGAGATTTTTTTGAACATCTGTGATTAGTTGTCTCAACTCCTGTGGGTTCTCTGGAGTTTTAATGTGGTCCTTTCACTGAGTCATTTCTCCGTTTCTTAGTATGGCTTGTAATTTTTTGCTGCTGTGTTGGCATCTTATTTTCTTGATGTATTTGTTCTTTGTTCAATTTATCTCTTTAGTCTAGGGCCTTCTTGTTAATTGGCTTTGTGCTAAAGCAACTCTTTGGCACTCTTTGGACATTTTATTCAGCTCTTATTCATCTGATTCTTACAAGCAGGTGGTAATATTCTGCAAGCTGTTCCCAGCAGCCCTAATAGTTCTTCATCTCTAATTCTTAACCAACTTAGCCCCTGTCAGGGGCATGGTTCATACTGAGCCTTTCAGCCACACCAGAATGAAACTGTTGCATAGATCCCAGATAAAAGTGATCTAAGATCTATAATCAACCACCACAACCAGCACTCAACATTCTCCCCCTTTGTCATGGAGAAGAACCTCTTAAGCTGTTCCCTGCTGCTCCAAATGGGCGTGTCTCTAAATTAGTCACAGACCCTTCCCTGCCAGAGGTAGAGCTGAGATAGAAATTGCTGATTGCTTTCTGAACTGATTGGGTGGAAACTATGTGCAGCACCCCAAGAACTCTATCAAACGTCACCCTTCTTTCTCCCCTTCCAGTGGCTAGGTTGGTGCAGAGGCTGTGGACAGCAATCTAAGCTATGAATGTTACAACTTCCTGCATTTGCTGGGATAGACTGATGTAGGTCCACACACCTTCCTCTCCTGCGAGGGGGTTGGGGGAAGTCTGAGCCCTGCAGGCTGAAACTGCTTTGTTGCAACAGAAACTGATGAAGCCCCACCCACCTTCCTCCCATGCTGAGTGTGACGCTACAATATAAACCAGGCAGGCTGAAACTGTAGTTGTCCAGAGAGACTGATTAAGCTTGGCCCACGCTGCTCCCCTGCTGCAGGCAGTGATGGAGCTGAGGGTTTGGGCAGTAAATTTAAGCTATGCAGTCTGGAACTGCTAGTTTCCCAGAAGAAACTGATAAAGTTCTGCCCACCTTCTTCCCCTGCTGGAGGCAGGAATGGAGCCCAGCCTAGGGCAGTAATCCACCAGGGCAGAAAGAACAACTCCCTACCATCTGGGAAGTCACTGTGATTTTCAATCAGCCCCACTTCCACTCCTGCCAGAAGTAGAATTAAAATGGAGGGGGAAGCGGCTGTGGCTCAATCAGTAGAGCTCCCGTTTACCATATGGGAGGCCCCAAGTTCGGTTCCGGGGCCTCCTGGTGGGGGCGGACCCGCCTGCACGGCATGGTTGGCTGACCCAGAGAGCACAAGCAGCAAGGGGGGAATAAATTAATAAATAAATAAAATCTTTAAAAAAATAAAAAATAAAATAAAATGGAGGTTGCCAGCTTCTTTCTTACTTGGACAGGTTTAAATTGTAGCAGTACTTAAAACTGGATTCTAGCTAGCCAAATTTGTTAATCAAGAGCTGCAGTTGGTATCTGGCCATCTCCTCCTTTCCCATGTTTGGGAAATGGAGCTTCCAGTTCCAGCCAGGGAGTGGCTGCCAAGGTTGTCTGCCCTACCAGTAGGGGTTGGTACTGGCTTCCACAGCAATGAGGGATCTTCTCATGAATCTTCACCACAAATGGCCAGTCTCTTCCTTCCCTTCTTCTGTGGATGGTGTTTGGTATTTTTCTGGTCCTCTGTGCTCCCAAACTTGTGAGTTAGATAGATCCTAGCTGATTACTAATTGTCCTCTAGGACAAGCTGACTCAGAGCTCCCTACTCTGAGAGCTCCCTACTCTGCCTCCCCACCCCATTGTTGATTTTTGTTGTGGTCACTGTTCCTCCTCCTCCTCCTCCTGTCTTTTCCTACCCCTCCTCCTCCTTCTTCTTAGTCCTTCTTCTTGGTATGGATCTGGGGCATTTACTACAAAGTTGATGTATAGATACTTAAGGTTTTTGTTTTTATCTTACTAGAATTTCCTTTCTATTACTTCAGATGTGTTAAGTGTAAATCTTTTTTACTGAAAGTGAGTTGTGTAATTTTATATAAACATATTTTTGTGTAAAAATACAAATGATAGATAAAATCTGAAGACCATTGATCATCTCATAAAATCCAATTCTCTCCTCAAATATGTTCATCCTTCTTTTCCTTGTTTCATACATCTACTCACAAAAATATTTCCCTATTGAAAGGTACAGTACTCTTTTATTTGGTCATGTTTACGTAACGATATCATAGTGTGGGTGTTGTTTTTTAATTTGTCATTTTGAAAAATAATATTAAATTACTATATGATGTTTCACATAAGTCTATACCATAGACTATTTAACTATTTCTTCTTAGAGATATTTGAGGTGATTCATTCCTTTGTTCATTATAAAAAAAAAAAATCCTTATTGGCTAGCCATTAATAACAATTATCATACATAATTGAGTCTCTTCAAAAGCAAAGATTGCTTAGGAACATATGTATGTAAACAACCCACTTGAAATTCTAGAGAACTAAATTCAAAACGTGCTTCTCTAGTATTCTCCCTACTCAAAGATACATGCCCAAAACCCAGAAATCACCACTTATTCCTTTACCCTCCGTGATATTATTCGCCTTCAATTATCATCTCCTCTATTCCTTTAATCATATTTTCTGCCCAGGCCCTCACCTCCATCCTCATTGATTTTGCCTTTCCTTCTACCCTCCATCTCTTGGAATATATGGTTGCAAGTCTCCTGACTAGTCTCTTCATTAACTGTTTCTGGTTTGTTTCTGACCATTTACACGTAGAGTTGATAAGCTGAGACTTTTTTTTAAAAAAAGGGAAATAAATAGAGAAACAAATCATGTCACTTCTCTGCTAAACACTCTTTGTTTTTCTTTATGGGATATTTAATCGAGTCCCAATGACTTGCATGGCATAAAGGTCATGTTCTGTCTAAATTTTCTCTCTAATATGACCACATATCATGTCTTGCCTAACATACTAAGTTCTAGCCATTTTATTCTTGCATCCCAAAGGGTGATTGGTAGACTGGCAGCATCGACATTTCCTTGGAGCTTGTTAGAAATGCAAATTTTCAGTTATAAGTCTATACATGCTCAATCAGAATACTGGCATATGAGGCCTTGGCATCTGTTAACAGCCATGTAGAACATCATATATGTTTTAACAAGCCCTGAAAGTGATTCTCATGCACACTACAGTTAGAGAAGTAATAAATCCATCCATAATTATCTATTTTTCTCTTAATGTGCCATGTTACTTTGCCTGAGAGCCTTTTTTAATTCGCTTTGCTCACTCTGCCTACAATTTCCTGCCCTGCTCATTTCTGTACTTCTCCCAAAATTCTTCTTGATTAAACTTACTCATCTTTCAAGATTTCAAGATTTTGCCATATCGCCATTAAGACCACTACAAAGCCTTTTTGTGACTCTCAGCTAGAATTGGACTCTCCTTTCTTTTCAGACCTCTCCACCAAATGCATAAAAATCTTATTTAAACTATGAAACATTAATAGTTTGTATGAGATTTTTATGCTTTCTATTTTCTCATTTATACTTTATAAAAAGACAGTGTCTTATATTGATGATATTTCCACTGCTTGCTGCAGTTTCTGACAAATAGTAGGTACTCAGTATATGTTACTTGACCTAATTTAATAGGAAAAGAAAAAAAATCAGTTCCCAAACGGGCATGTTTTGCTAAGTTTTGACCTTATGGAAATAATGGCAGAGTAGACAGTGTAGCAATTTTTATTTGGTTTCTACTCAACATTTAAACTATCCAAAACGAAATTAGACTGAAATATATTCAAGGTTTCAAGATCATGTGTAAAGTATTGTAATTTGTGACATCATAGCGAAAAAGCTATTAAAGGTAAGTGGAATTATGATCAAATATGGAACATGATTTTCAATAGACTGAGATATTTAAGGTCCATTCAAGCCTCCAGTAGAGTCTATGAAGCAGCCCATGTCCATCTGTTGTCTTCTTACTTTATTCATTAGCTATCAATGGATGCCAAGGAGTTACCCCTTCTATATCAATCTTAGCACAAAAGCTTTAGATAATTAAAAATGATAGAATTGGGACAGACAGCTAAACATAAACAGAAGGATAAAAAAGACATCTGGTATAATTAACAGGGAATAAACCTGGTTTAACTAGCCTGAATACAAAGAACAATGAAACATCGTGAAAAATATAAACTTCTGTCGAGAGATAATTCTGCTGATATATAACTTAAAAGATTTATTTTCAACTGCATTTTTATTAATTAGGACATTTCCATAAAATGAAGTATTTGGTTTTGAGATTTCATCTGTTCCT
>JAKSZT010038599.1:28641386-28692120 GCA_026826555.1 Tolypeutes matacus
TAGACATTCAGAATAAAAATGAGATGTAACATCCTAAGAACCAACACTAAATGTTAGGTTTCTAAGTATTATTGTGCTGGAAATAGGGAAACAGTTACAGTTCAGAAACTAAGTAGGTGGGAAACAGGTATAAAGTGGAGTTTAGAATGATCCAGGGTAAGAGTTCAAAATAAAGGTCTTTGTAGTGCATGTTAGCCCTTATTATATGGTAAAATATTGACAGAAAAAAAAATGGAAGAATGAGTTATAAGCTATACACCTGTAGGGAACAACACTTTAGGGTTTGCACTTTTATTTGGAAGTTCATTGGAGTTAGATATATTTCCTATTTGGCAAGATCCATTGTTGCAATGCAGAGTTTCCCACCCACCTACTGCCCCAATTTTTTATTTTGAAACATTACAAACCTACAGAAAAATGGAAAGGATAATAAAATGATCTCCAATAGATACTTGATCTACCATTAATTTCTTACATTTGCCCCACTTGTTTTCTCTCTCTCTCATTTCCCACTCTATTTCCTTATTAATATACACATAGACAGACAGACAGACACATACACTTGTATTTTTATTGAGCTATTTGTAAATTGTAGATATCATGTAGATATCACTACATTGAAACAAAAATAACATACATTGGCATGCATTGCTTATAAAATCTAAGAGCATTCTTACACTGAAGAAATTTAGTATTTTTATAACATTATCTGAAAACAGTTCATATTATAATAGCCCTAATTTGCCTAGTGATGTCCTTTATAATTTTTTTAAAAATCCATGGTGCTTTGAATTTAGTTGTATTGCCTCCTTATTTTAATGTAGACTACTCTCTTTAGTGATATTCATATTTTTGAGGAGTCAAAAATATTACCTTTTAGAAGGTATTGTAATTTAGAGTTGTGGTTTCATTCCTTATAACTAGATTCAGGTTAAACATTTTGGGATATATGTTATATTAGTTATGTTGTTTCTTCTTATTGTTCCATATCAGGAGGATATAATTTCATTCCATTATTGATGATGTTAAGTTGAATCCCTTGGTTAAAGTTGTTTTCAACAGATTTTTTCATTTTAAAGTTATTTATTTTCTTTATAATCAACAAGTACTCTTGCGCTGCTGTTTTTTAGACTGTGTGAATATCTTGTTAGCAAGTGATATTCACCCAGTGGTCTTAACATTCCTTGATAACTGTTGGGGATTGAATCATGTATCCTCAAAAGATATGTTCAAGTTATAATTTCCATCCTTGTGGGTATGAACTCATTTGTATATAGGACCTTTGAAGATGTTATTAGTTAAAGTGTGGACTCGGTTGTGAATAGGATCTTCAAAGATCTTTTTTAGATGAGCCCAAATTGAATCATGGTGGGCATGATAATAAAGGAAATTCAGAAGCAATCCCTCAGTAGAAGCCAGAATTCAGAAGAAGCAAGAAGTCAGATGGCAAAGAATGAAGAACACTATTGACAGAGGCCGAGATGCATGCCAATGAACACTCAGGATTATGGTAAACCAGCATCAGAATACTCCAGACTCCAGGAGAGAGCAGGACCTCTCAAGACCTTGATTTTTACCTCCTAGCATCCAAAACCTGTTGTTATGCCAAGTAGTGTGTGGTATTTGTCACAGCAACACTAGAAAACTAAGACAGCAACAATTGCCTGAAATGATCATTATATTAGTGATTGAATATCGGAGATTGTCTAATGCTATTATTTCTTATACATTTATTTTATTATCTGGAATTCTGATGTCAGGAAGAGCTTTGCCTCTTGGACCATCTTTTTTATCATTCAGTCCTCTCAGAGTCTTTTTTTAAATTAATGATCCATTGTTGTCATTTTTAAAATGGGATAAAACCAAATTTGCCAGTGCAAGCCCCTTCAAATAGACTCTTATGTTCCAGTGAAAATATCCTCATCATAGGTGGGAAACAGTCAGTTTAACTTTGTATTACTTCCACCAAAAGGTTTCAATCAGTCGTTTTTCCTTTGGTTGGTGAGTAGTACTCAGAAATCAAAATTTAAATAAATGTACACTGATAACATCACTTCCAATCTATCAATGCAGCATTCGTCTTCATATCTCCCCATCCCAAATGTTATTTCTGCTATAGTAAGATCCCTGGTTTCAAGTATCAGTATATTTACACGTTTGCTCTATCCTAGCTTACACTCAATTTTAGAACAACCAAACCAATACTACTATCAACAACAAGCCTCCTTAGTAAAACATGCATTTCTTTATAGCTCTATTTTTCTTCTAATATATCTCTCTAAACTGATAACTAAGCTATTTCTCAACCTCAGGTACAGCCTTATCTACTCTATTCTGTTGCATGATACATATATTGTTTGCCAACTACCTTTTTGCTATATTCTGCCAATAGGACATGATAGAGGAAGATTGGAGGGCAGGAAGTGAGTTAAATGGGAATTTTTCAGTATTTATTTTCCTGCTGTTCCTATCAGTGTCATCTCAGCAACCAACTTAGCTTAGCACTCACAGAACAAACCACATCATCATACTCTCTGAGAAGTACTAGAATTATACATAGAGTGCTCTCAGATGTCTATGGTGCAACTCGTAATAGCTTCTCCTTCAAACTCTTGAAGTATCAGCAGCAGCCCTGGCTCAGAGGTGTAAACTTTAGCTCTACAGGGCATCTTCTCTTATTCTGTATGATTTTATAATCTCTACCTCTACCCTTTATTTTCTCAGTCATTAGAGTTATAGCAATTAATATTTCAGTGCTACGTCAGTGTTTTATTATTTTATTTATAACCCTTTAATATCTATATAATTCATCCCTAATATTGAATTATATCTTTTTTAAATATTTAGAGTGGTTGTAGTTTTCCCCAATAAGACCAAGATATAATTAGCACAGGCAGTTCTTGCTTTGTATGGTAGTGCAGGAATCTAAAAATGACGATGCAACCTGAAACTGAGCAAAATGAGCTGAATAATCAATGAAATAAATTATTTCCCCATGACATTTAAAAATTTTGTCAAAAGTTAAGAAAAGCTCTCTTGCAATATATTATAAATAATAAGGAAATGTAAAAAATAATAAAACTAATATTTATTTAGCAGATTATAATTAAAACATTAGAAGCATTTCTATTTCTTTGTAAAAATCTCATCAAGAGTAATTTGAACAGCTTTTGCCTTTTTTATCTTGTATAATTTACCATATGGACTGAACATGTTTTTTCTGCTTTGGCAGATTGTCAGAATCCTTTCTAAATTTGGATAAGCTTCCAACATTTAATCTTTTGCACTTCCAATGTCATAAATATTTCCCAGAGTTCCTTTAATGGAGGGATTCTTAACAAGGGGTCCATGAGCTTGAATTGAGATTCAAAAAACATTATTCTTGTAGGGATGTGTTGGTGCAAGTGTGATATATTTATTAAATGATACACAATATAGGGTAGACTTACTAAGGGGTCACCTGACTGGCAAAGGGTTCCATGGAACAAAGAAGGTTAAGAACCTCTGCTTTAACATGATGCTTTATGCCAGTGTCACTTACTCTTAGTGGTCTTCACCCTTTTCATCACAATCATTTATTTGATAAATTTGCCTTCATTAACGTCCTCTGTTGCATATCTAGGGTCTTTTAACATGTCCATGGTCAGCTATTTCTTCCATAACTCCATTTAAATTTAACTCTAATTTTATTTACATCACAGTCACTTTTCTTTTCTATGCTGCAATTTCATCTTTATTGGCCAATTCCCTCTTTTGATTTTCCATTTTTGTAAAATGCTTTGTTGGTGTTTCAATGGGAAACAATGAGAAAACATAACCACAAACTTTGCTATCTGTGCATAAACTGAGTAACAGACACGCAATCACCAATTACTGATAGCCTTTGTATGTAGTGATATGAATGGTTACTGATCATCATGTCCATCTGTTGTTTAGGTAGCAGTTTGTGGCCTGGAGAAGTAACACTGAAGTTTGTACTTTGTATTCACTGTTAATATAATACTATTGTGGTTCTGGTGTTATGTAACTAAATCACGGTAACTGATATCCATGTGTTTTGGAATACTTCACAATTCCTGTCTTTGGTACTAGGAATAGTTAAGGAAACAGACCCACAAAAATGGGGTTCTACAACTGACATTATCATTCCTTGGCCTTGAGTGAAGTCGCACCATGATGAATTGAATTATTACTTTTGGTTCATTGTGATGAGTGTCTAATGAGACAACATCTGTAGGGTAATTTAGACATACATGGCACCATCAATGACTCAAAGGATGCAGGAGAAATAATACACTTCATATCTCCAACTAACTTTCTTTTTTGCCTGTCTAAATTCTGCATGGGCTTGGTGAATTTATATAGATTACAAATTTGCCAAATATAGCCCACTGGCCAAATCTAGTTCACTTACTGATTTTCTAAATAATGTTTATTGGAATGCACCCACACTCATTTTCATATTGTCATTGGCTGCTTTTGGGCTACAATGAGAGATGTACTGTGTGGCCTGCAAAGCCTAAAATACTTACTATCTGATACTTTACAGAAAGTTTGCCAATCCCTGCTATATCTCCAATTGGAGTCTATAAGTTGAAACAAACCAGCATTAGTAAATCTGGAGGTTGGATTTAGTTACTGATCCAATAGTAGTCATAGTCATAATAATAATAATAATAATAATATTTTCCCCTACTTGCTCCTCAACCTACTCCAGCTCCACTGCCACAACCCCTGATTCTCCTTCCTTCCCCTTTATCTTCCCCTCCTTCTTATTTCCTCCTCCTCCTCCTTCTCCTCCTCTCCTCCTCCTCCTCCTTCTCCTCCTTCTTCTTCATTTATATGATTTTGTGAGGGTCACCAGAAACAGCTCCTTATTACTTGGCAAGGACAATATAATACCTTTACAATAATGTCTCAAATCTTTACCTCTCCTGTCTTATGTTTTAATCATTCCAGAGACATATTTATCATTTAAATATTAAACAGAACATTACACTGTTCCCTTTAATTGATGATGTCATAATGATTCAATGAAATACCAAGTAGCTTAGATGCCTTAGTAAGACAAACTTAAGCTCAAAAAATTTCAGTCTTAACACCTGTTGAAGTTCCTAGGGTACATTGTCCTGAGCAAGTTGAGATTCCTTTTCAAAATGAAAAACAAAATGATGTTTCAAAGTCTACCTTTAAAAAAGTGATGCAGTGCTTAATGTTCCTGTTCAGATTTTGTAATCAATCACAATCTATGTGAGTATGTTCCTTTAATTAAACCAGTAAACAACCTACATGGCCACCAGTTTAAGGTAGACATAAACAAGTAAAAGATGTGCTGAAGGCCTACCCTGTAGTGCAGATTGGATTGCCATTTGGGCCCAAGTGATTTAAATTTATGGAAAGTAGTGATTTTGTATGGAATCTATGCCAAGACCCAATTAAAAATAATAACATATAACTCAAAAGATTTTGGAATAAAACTATGTCCTCTTTAGTAGATAAATATCCTATTTTGAAAGAAAGCACCCAAGTTAATACTGTGCCATATTAGAGACTGAATATTTGACCATGGGCCATCAAATGACCATTCAAGCTAAGCTGCATGCTATCTAAATTGCTAAACCATAAGGTTGGTTGTGCAAAGTAGCAATTTGCCATCAAGTAGAAATGGTATTAAGGGATTAGACTGGAGCTGTTCCAGAAGGAAATAGTAAGTTGTTTGTGTAAGAGAATCAGACTCCAACAACACTTATTCTTGCTGTATTATCTTACTCAAGTCAATGTATGTTCTTATGGGGTATTCATAAAAATAAACTGAGGGGGAAAGATGTATGCACAATACGCTGGTCCCCAAAAGATATAGACTATCACTCATTACAACCACAATCAGGAGTAATTCTGAAAGACACTAATAAGGAGCATCTTCCTAAAAGACTTAACTCCAAGAAAGGCATTTGTTTTTCAGTTTTACTTAAGTTAATACATTACCATGAGTACATTCTATGTTTGTTCTTCTGAAATGTCTATAAAACCAGTGAAAATTTATGGACATGAACAATAATATATTACACTATTACTGCCATGGAAGTCTGAGAAAGAACTATATGGTGGCCCTTACAGAATGGGTACAATGTGTGAAGAATTCTATGTCTCAAGTGCTTGTTTAGCAAAGAACATTCACTGTAGAGTATTCTTAATAAGCAGGTGGATAAGATAACACTTTTGAGGATGTTATTTAAGTTTTTTCCTCAAAGCCACCTAAGACAAATTCATTGGTCACATGCAAGATGGCCTTGGTGACCAATGAAGAAGATGGATTGCATCAACAGCATAGATGTCTCAGCAAGGATGATATGGCCAATGTCATTGCTTAGCCCCTAACATTCAAATATCAACCATGGGTCCTCGTTATATCATCATTCATTGTGCAATTCAACAAGTCACCTTTGTCAGGTTGAAGACTTGAAGCCAGTACTGAGGATTTCAGAAATCAGAAGGAAGAATTTCTGCCTCTACTTCAACTAGTCAGCTTTTTCTGGGGAGTTCAGCTTTACCTATGTTTTAGTTTCCTAGCTGCTAAAAACTAATACCATACAATGGGTTGGATTAAACAACAGGAATTTATTGGCTAAAATTTTTCAGTATATGAGAAGTCCAAAGCCAGGGCATAAGCAAGGCAATGCTTTCTCCCTGAAGACTATGGTGTTCTGCAGCTGGCTGCCAGCCATCCTTAGTCCTAGACTTTTCTCTCACATGGCAATGCACATGGTGGTGACTTTTCTCTTCCAGGTTCTTTTAACTTCTAGCTTCTGGCTCTCCCCATAGCTTCCCTCCATATCCAATTTATTTTGTTATAATGAGTTTAGCTATATTGGATGAATGCCTGGCCTCATTCAGTTTGGGCATACTTTAACTAAAAATTTTTTCAAAGGCCCTATTTACAAATGGTTTCACACACATAGGACCATAGATCTGAACATGCCTTTTGTAGGGAACATGATTCAATCCCCAACAACCTTCAACAGAGTTTTCAAACTGTGGCCTGCCTTATGGAATTTGCACTTGGCAATACCCAGGGTTGTGTGGTAATGATAAATCTCTTAATATTTAAATATATTATCCTGTTGCTTCTGTTTCTCTGGAGAATCCTGTCAAATACAATTACTTTGCACTATTTATTTTTTCCTCAACGGAGAATACACTTGCTCTTGATAACTATTTGTATTCATTGTGATCAATGCTTCTTCTAGAATCACTATCTATAAATTTCAGAATGCTTATTTAAAATCAGAAGATAAAACACTTATTTCTTCTGATTAAGAAATTTATTTTACACAGGAGAAGTATGTATATGTGATCACATACTAGTTTTGCTATGAACTCCACCACCCAGAAGCAGATGTCCTAACAGAGCAGCAGCATGAATGGCTTAAAGAAGGGTCATACATGTAGTAGAAAAATAAATCAGAACAATTTGGATTCTTCCTTAGATGAAATATATATAGTTTGAATCTGTTGCCAGTATATATATGCTACTTTCTTTTCCATAGTCAAAATCACATTAGTCTGGAAATCAACAGGTCCATATAAGAGTGATTTGTTCATCTCTGTATTAAATCTCACAGCTTTTTTATATTTATATATATGTATCCCAAAACCACAACCTTGAAACCTTAAAAGATTTTTTCACAAGAGAAGAATGCTCCAGTGAGGTAAAAAAAAAAGAAAGAAAAAAGAAAAAATGTTCCTATAAATTAATATTAAGGTTCTTACCTGGCTACTTTGGGTACTTTATAACCCGAAACAACTGACAAAAAAGAGGATAACTATACTGGAGGAATCTTACAATAAAAATATATGTATATTAAAGCCTATCTACTGTGTAACAAACCACCAAAAAATTTGGAATTAAAACAACGATCATTTTTTTCCATCCATATGTCTGTAGGATTGATTAGGTGTCTCTGCTAATCTCAGCTCAACTTTCCTGATTTTGTCTCAATAACATTTCAATCTAGCACAGCCCATCATGCTGTCATTCTCATTCAAAAATACATTCATCCCAATCTATAGATATCATTCAATAGCTACACCAAGTTTTCAATCTAAGATGTTGTTATCTACATCAGGTCAAGAAGTGGTCCTCTTGTTCTAGAAATCTATGGACTAAGAAGACATATACCATACATGTTAAATCTAGGAAGGGTTAAACACAATAAACTCACCCATTTGAATATAGGAAGAATTGGAGGGACATGGCAGTTAGGAGTCAATAGAAATTCTGAAATCCCAATTTGAAATATTGCCAAGTCCCCTAACCCCATTAAATTCTAGTTCTGCTTTCTGTGCATAGTTCTTTAATCCATTGTTCTCAGTGAATGTTGACATTGGTCAGTGGCAAAATTTCTTCATTTCATCATCTTTCTTGGACCCTTCTAAGGAAGGCATTGGAGAATATACTCATCTTTGTTACTGAGCATTTTCTCAGCTTACTTCTTATGTGTATAAAATTGTGGGTCCAGAGCTCATTTTACTTTTCTAATCATCTATCTGTTCTAGATCAGGCTTGTGAAAATTTGTCAGTACAAACCTCTTGAAAACTTTATGGATCTTCTTCTGGATTTGATTTTCATCAAATTCAAGTTCCAAAAATTATAAGCATCATTCTTTTTTAGGTATGTATCACTATCTACTTTGGCAATTCAAGTTGAGTGGAAGCTAGCAGTTAAACCTTAAAGGAAGTCTTTTAGTGAGGCTCAAAGGATCTCAAAAATGGTGCCATTTTTGTCCTTTCAGAGGACTTAAAATTCATTCTAGAGTCACACTTTATTTGAATTTAATTTTGAGGATGTGTCTTATCAGCAAATTTCTGAATTCATTCTTTTCTCTATGGCAATGCATATTGGCAACATATTTCATTTTATGAGAAACAATTTCATTTTTCAAGGCTTTAATCCTAAAATTTTGGGGGGCTCTTTTTCTCTCGTTTCTGTTTGAACCCAAGCCAGTAGTGTTATCATCATTTTATTTTTTCTTTCCTGAGTTCATCTCTTGTCGTGTATTACCAAGTGCAACTAGTGGTATACAGCTCATGCTTTCAACACTCTGCCTTGATAGCTGCTTATCCAACTTGACATGTGTAGAAAGTACATTTTTGGCATTTCAGATTGTCATAAATGATGGTTTTACCAAATATTTTGCCACTACATAACACTGATTATTTTTCTGTGTGCTTTTAATTATGTCCTTACTGACTACTTCCAAGTTTTGAAACTAATGCCATAAATTGTATGCATTTGTTATTGAGCTGGACCCATTTCTAGATTCAAGTTTCTGTATCAGCTCTTTCTGTGTTACAACAAGCCCAAATATTGTAGTTTAAAACGACAGTTATTTACTCCTAAGCTGGGCCCACGGAGCTTTAAGAGGAATAGGAAGGCTGAACCCTCACAGAGATCAGCAACCATCTTGTTTCAACACATGGCAACAGACTTTGGTGAGAAAATACCTGTTACGGTGCCTTGAGTTGGGTTCTTTAGGGCTTTGTAACTGTAAGCTTTTACACCAAATAAATACCCTTTACAAGAGCCAAGAGATTTCTGGTACTTTGCATCAGCACCCTTTATCTGACTAATATACAAGTTTCCTTCTATCTTCTTCCACCATCTCCTAGACTATTGCCTTCATGCAGAGCGTAAAAACAGACTTACTAGAGCAATATCCACATACAGCCCATTAGAAGAGGAAAAGACAAAGGGGGATAAACAACCAATTATTTCACTGCAATATGCCAAAGTTGCACACCACACTTATTTTCACACACTGATGGCAGATATGAATTATATAGACATAGAAAAAATAGGTCAGTTTCAGAAATATAGCTTCAGCTCAGCATTCATGAGCCCTTCTAACACTCAGCTGGGGATATGGTCCAAATTACTAAAAGGAAGAAGTGATGGATGTATATTAAAGAATATTAACAGTCTTGTCACAAAGTGTATTTTAAAAACACATTATGACCACTAACATATTCTATTTCGTAACTTGGCATTCAAAATATCACTCATCCAACTGTGACAGATACAATATCAGTATTTCATATAGATACTAGACCTCTAGCTAAAAAATTCTTGATATTTTTCTTGTTTGATCAATATTTATTAACTTCTCTATGAAGCATTTCTTGGAGAAGTTTATTCTTCCCTGCTTATTCCTCCACATACCTCAAAACAATATAAACACAGTTTATGCCTGTATTCAATTTTATATAGCATATTTATCTCAAGCCCTTGTTATAAGTTGGGTATATAGTAGATTCTAAATATGCACTAGTATTCAAAATTACACATAATTTTTCTTCTCATGAAGACTATAAACCATTTGAGGGGATAAAATAAAAAACACTCAAATAAGTGAAAAACTTGTAGATATCATGAGAATGGTGTCATGGGAGTGCATATTTGGGGGGAGAGGATTGGACCAATGAAGGAGATGTGGAAAGTACTTCTTAAAGAAATAATGATTAAAGTGAGATCTGCTGTGAAAAGTTGGAGTTATCTAAGAGAAGGGAGATACGTGTTGGGCAGAGTGTCCCTGGGTGGAAAGAACAGCAGGATCAAGGTCTTACCATCAGAATTTGCCTGGCACTGTGGTAGGGAGATCTACAGGGAGAAGAGTGAGGATAAACCATAGATAGCAAGAGTGTAAGGGACCCTAGAGCCATGTAAGGGACAGTATAGGTGGAGATTGAAACCTTAAGTCTATGTTAACAATTTTTTTTATCTTCAGAGCAGCCAATTGTTATTGGGGTGATCAAGCAGGAGAGAAAAGTGATCGGATTTTCAATTCCAAATGATCATTTTGACTGCAGTGTGGAGAATGGTCTTTGTGAGGCAACATGGAGATTTGTTAGTAAATTTTGCCAGAACCCCAGGTAAAAGTCTACTATCAGTGTGTGAAGATTTGAAGCTAGATGGACCCAGAAAATCCTGTTCTTCAAGCTAATCCATTCCTATGTGTGTAAACCTATTGTATGTGGGAACTTTTACTTAGGTTACTTCAGTTAAGGGCCTTTGAGTAGGTATCTTCAGTAAGGTGTGGCTAAGGCTCAGGGTGGGTCTTAATCCTATCACTGGAGTCCTATATAAAAGAATGAAATTCCAGCAAAGAAGAAGAGCCACAGAGGCAGGGAGCTGAAGGCAAGGAAATCCAGAGAAGAAGGGAGAGCCCAACAGAGCCTACCATGTATATTGCCATGTGAATGTGAAGTCCAAGATCACTGGCAGCGTGTCTCCAGGAAGAAGGTATTCTGATGATGCCTTGATTTGGACATTTTCACAGTCTCAGAACTGTAAGCTTGTAAGCTAATAAATCCCCATTGTAAAAGTTCTGATATATTGCTTTCAGCAGCCTAGCAAACTAAAACATAATGAATTTATCATTCTTTATGTAATATTTAACATCTCTGAAAATTTGACATAAATAAAATGTAAGATATTTGATGAAAGTGATGACATTTTCTATTCATTTTATAACCATCCTATTCTAAAAGCAACTTAAGCCAATACAGCATGTATTTCTTACATATTTCTATATTCAAAAATGCTTATTGGCTTAGATATTAGACATTTAAGATAGTTTTCTAACATTCCCATGAAGTAAGGCATATAATAGACCCTAATTGGTAGATATTGAGCTAAAGAAAGATATTTTTCTTCAATTAATCAATGTTATTTAAATTGGAAACAAAGATACATTCAAATGGAAATTGTTTGAATATTTTGCAGGTATAGATGAGTATGAGAACTAGAAAAAAGAATTTTGAATGCATGATTAACCTGGCTGATGTAAGAGGCCTCAGACATGATTAAATTATACTTATTATATATAGATAAAGGGGAAAAAAAGAAATATTAGAGGCCTTAAATTATGTTTTACCTTAAAATTACTCATATCTCAGGAACTGAATTATATATAAGAAAGAAGATGTGATATTAAAAACACAATTCAAATAAATAAACTTTCCTGTTTAATTTTTATCTCTTTGATATAACTTTTTTTTTTAATTTATTTTTATTGTGGGTAAAAATCAAAATTCTCACAATACATACAAACATTTGCAAAATGATATATAAATATATATGCATATATGTGTATTTGCTTATCTTTGATGTAACTTTTTAAACACCTTTTGTTGTTGTTGTCTACATGGATTATTATAAAGTGTATCAAAAGTGAAATTGTCTCAGAATATATTTAAATTAAATATTAAACATTTAAATGTTGTCCTTCAGAGAAATACAGGTCAATAGAAGTTTTATGTTAACTGTTTAAAATCAAACAACAGAACTTCCTGGTGTAGGGAATTTAAGGAGATGCTCAAATCTCCTTAAGGAAATGGATGGGCCTGAACTACAACAGGGAATTTGTTATGCTAAACACTTAGGAGTGAGTGGGATCAGTGCTGTTCCCTAGGTGGCCACATCTTTTCTCTTTCACATTTTTTTTAATATGCACTTTTCATGATTTTTTTTTATTTTCATAAAACCAGTTTCCCTGAATGTAGTTTAAATTAATTAGTCTTATCTGAAATTTTTAAAATGCTAATAAAAGTAAATGAGGAAAGAACAGTAAATTTAACACTCTGGCTTCAATAGTAATGAGCATTTCATCTATTTATTGCAATCAAAATATAACTTTGAAACTGATTATAATCATTTTGACTTGGTTAGTCTTGGTAGCAAATAACACTCATTAAATATCAAGAGGCAAATCAAAATTTTTACATTATATTGAGGTTCTAACTTAGCTGAGAATAATAAATAGCACTATCTAAAAAGAGAATAAAAGGATATCTTTAATTTTATGCATTCGAACAATAATATTGCTTTTCCTCTATATGCTGAGCATTGTGCCTGCCTTTATAGACAGATAGGCTCAAGTTTGAAACCATGCTCTACCACTTACTAGTTACATGACCTTAGCAACTAACTCATCCCTGTACTTCAAACTCACCTCTATTTCTCTTATCTGTCAATGAAAAATAATTCTAATTTCCCAAAGATGTTGGCTATATTAAATATTAATATTCATTATAAAATAAGGGCTCTGTCTATATTATTCACCTCCATATTCCAAAAAAATATGAAACTGTTCCTGGAATAGTAAATCTCACTAAGGGTTTGTTATTAACTAATAAATATCAGGAGTCTAATATTATAAATTCTTCATAGTAGGCACTAAGTTTGTTGTGGCCACTGTTCTTAAAACTGTTAGCTCTACTCAGTGTGATTAAAGGTGAGCTGGGGAGTTACACAATTTTTGTAGAAGATAGGTTACCCTGGGAACAAGTCCTGATGGTACATATTATTAAATAAAAAAATTAATAGTTCACACACCATTATTGTGTAGACAAAAGAGATCAATAGGATATGAAAAGGATGAAAAGTATATTATACAAAAGGTCAGACTTGTTAAAGTCTTTAAGGATGATTATCATTTAAAGAGGGGTAGCTATTTAACATAAAATTTTTATAGTTAACAGTAAGAGTATAATACATATATTCTTTTCAATTTAGCAAATGCTAATATATATATTTTTTAAAACCTTGTTAATTAAGCTTACCTAAAACAACGTTCACTGACACTCTTATTCTTTAACACCAATGTCCTCAATGAAATTGCTTTAAAGGAAAGAGACTACAACCAGCAGCAAGGGTAAAAAGTCAAAAAGTTTAAAACTTTATTCTCCACCACTTTTGCTTATGAGGAGGATGGAAGTGTTTTATTGGATGTTAGATTCACACTAATTTTACTGATGCCCAGACAGGCTGTCATAATTTTAGACCTGGAAGGTATTTACATTAATAAAGGAATGCAGCTACTTTGAAATTTACAAATACTAAGTAGGTTATCTGTGTTTTCAAACTTTCAATCTAGCTGTCCATTCCCTCAAAACTTGATGCTTAGATGCTGTATCATTTCTATAGTATAACTTTACAGAGAAAGGAGAAAAATAGCGTATGGTTTATTTCCATAAATTTGAATGGTTGTCTAGATCCCAAATTTACTTAGCATATAAGTGATCATAAACAATTTTCAAAGAACCCTGCCTTAATCTGCCAATGCCTGCATTTAATCCTTTAGCTTCTATAAGTCAGCCACAGGGGTGCTGATGCAAAGCACCAAGAATCCATTGGCTTTTATAAAGGGTTTTTATTTGGGATAAAAGCTTATAGTTACAAGGCCCTAAAGAGTTCAACTCAAGGCTGCTTTCTTACCAAAGTCTGTTGTCACATGTTGAAGCAAGATGGTAGGCAACCTCTGCCTGGTATCTCCTTTCTTCCTCTTAAGGCTCTGTGGGCCCAGTTTCTTCTGATCGCAGCTGTAGGCTGGAAAAGGGCTCATCTCTCAGGGCTTCCTACGTTAGTCTGGCATAAGGCTCATTTCTTTCCAGGCTGTCTCAGTTGCTCAGCTGCAAACTATTAGGCAAATGGCTCATCTCTCCCCAGAGCCTTCTCTCCTCTAGTATCTATGGAAGTCTCTCTTCCCGAATGAGTATCCATTTATATCAGCCCACCAAGGGTGTGGGACTCAACCCTGAGTCACACCCTGTTGACAGGATCAAATCAAAGCCCTAATCTTTTATCAAGTAAACTTAAAACAGAATTTAATACAACCAAAGGGTATCACACCCAGAAGAACAAACCAGTTTACAAACATAATTGTTCTCTTTTCTGGGGATTCATAAATAATATCAAACTGCCACACTTCACCCTCTGAATCCCACAAAAGACATTACAATATGCAAAATACCTTAAATCCTTTTGACTAACAAGGCTAAGTCCAAAATCAGATCACATTTATAGAAATAGTTTGTCTTTGGGCAAAGTACTCTCTGGCTGTAGACTTGTGAAACTTAAGCCAGTTAACTGCTTCCAATATACAGAGAGTTAAACATAGGATAAACATTTGCGTTACCATAAGGAGAATTTGGAAGGGAAACATGAGTCACAGGTCACCAAGGGTTCTGAAAACCTGCAGGACATTCTCTATTAGGTTTCAACCTCTGAGAGAGCCTTTCTTAAGATGATGTTTTCTTCTCCTCAGGGCCTAATGGGGGCCCACCCTTTCCACAGGCTTGCCCAATGGCCATTATCTTGGTTCCACCCTCATCAAGTATCTGGGTGGTGAGTGAGCTCCAGACCTCACTCTCCAAGAACATTTGGGTGAGGCCACACTTTAGCCAATCTCTGGGGTACAGTCTAAATCCCCTTAGTACAGTGAGGTGATGGCAACATTCTCCCTAATCTCTGGCACATAGGCCTAATCTCAGAACAATAAGGTGGTGACCTGGCCTTCCCTAATCAATGGAAACAGGCCCACCCCTCTCAGAGCACTTGGATGGCAACCCCGCCATCCCTAAACTTTGGGGAATGTGCTCTACCCTCTCTGTAGCCTGGGGCAGTAAAACTCTCTCTGAACTGCAGGTTGGAATACCTGCCCTCTTCAAATGCCATGGCAAACTCACCCTCTCCATACACATGAGTGGGTTCCTTCTCTTGGTCCAAGGAGATGTCAATTCCAGACTTTATCTTCCATGATTTTCCTCTTAAATCTGTTTTCCTTTCCATCTCTCTCCTCTCTATTTTAGTCCAGGCTGACAGTGGTTTTGTTCATACACAGATCTCACAAAAATCTTGTTGGTTTAGCTTGTAGGAAGCAAGGGTCCAAGCCATCAGACAGTAAGACTTTCCACAAGTCCTTCCTGGATAACTGCATTTTAAATCCTGACTTACAAGTTCCAAGTTTGTTTAATTCCTCAAATGTGGCACTATTGTCTGGGAGTTTGATTTCTAGAGGCTTGGGATTTCTGGAATCACTTTCTAGTTTCTTTGTGCTCAACAATTCAGTTATCAGCTTATCTCTTTCCTCCAACGGTTTGCTATAAGCTGCAAGTAGAAGCCAGGCTGCATTTTCCACATTTAGTTTGGAAATCTCCTTGGCTAAATGTTCAAGGTCATAATTTTCAAATTCTGCCTTCCATATAACATCATGAGTCAATCTTGCTAAGTTTTCTGCAACTTTAAAATACAGATTACATAGGGATCATCTCTCAGGGCTTCTTATATCAATCTTGCATAGGGCTTATTTCTTTCCAGGCTTTCAGTTGCTCATCTGCAAACTGTCAGGTGAATGGCTTGTTTCTCCCCAGAGCCTTCTCTGCTCAGGCATCTACAGAGCTCTCTCTTCCCGTATAAGTATCCATTTATATCAGCCCACCAAAGGCGTGGGGACTCAACCCTGAGTCATACCCTACTTGTGTGGTCAAATCAAAGCCCTTATCTTTTATCAAGTAAACTTAAAACCTTTGAATTTAATACAACCAAAGGGTATCACACCCAGAGGTTCAGACCAGTTTACAAACATATTTTTTCTCTTTTTTGGGAATTCATAAATAATACCAAACTGCCAAAGCTTCCCACACAACAGTGTAGTTGAAAAGATAAATTCTGAAATGACTTTCTAGGCATAATCTTTTAAAAACCAAGATGTATTCTTCTCTTTCTGTTTTGCTCTTTCAAAGATTTTTAACATTAGCTAGGCCAAGTATAAAAGCTATATAATTGCTCACAAATATTCCCTGTCTTTTCTGAGGTACTTCTTCAGAAGTTCCATTCTTCTCCACTTAATTGTCAATTTTGGCTATAAGACTTGATTTGTAACAAAATGTGGGGCAGATTGTAAGTACTGATATATTGTCCTCTACCATATCAGTTGACAAATTTCCAGTAAAGAAATTTCTCTATTAGTTAAGGTCTCAAAATGAACTCAGGCAAAAAAAATATCCACAGGCAAACCATGATAGTTATGTAGAATATGTGAGACACAAACTTTTGTTCTTTTAAACCACTTAGATTTGGGAGTCAATTACCACTGCAATAAAAAATACAATATTCTGATTTGTACACCAACCAAGATGCTTCATCATGTATTTATTCATTCACTTCACAAACATTTCACAAACCTGCAGTATCAGGCATTTTGCTATATACTGAGGTTCCAATGGTGAACTAAAAAAGACCTGTTTCCTACAATTATGAAATTCAGTCCGGAATAGCCAAGCAACATGACGATGTTTTGTTAGTACTCTATTTTTTTTTAATGTGTTCAATATGCTGCCTATCAGCCTCTCAGTCTTGAATTTCTCTGTCAAATTGCAGAAGGAACAGTATCTGAACACTGGATGAAGGAAGTTTGGAAAAATAATAGAGCAGAAAAAGGACAAATCATGAAGAGGAAAGGGATAATTTAGTCCTTAAGTATGACATCAGATATCATGGCATGTATCTCTGTCATTGTGAGTACTGATCAAAACAGTTAATGTTAGATCTTTGGTTATGACCTTGTCCTCCTCCTTAAAGGAAATTTCAAATTATCCTTTGGGTTATTTTATTTTATACCGTACCTGTGCCTCAACACAGACTTATACTAAGTTAAAGATTAGCAGTATTTTTTTTTAACTGTAAATAATTCTAAAACAAATCCTTAAAAATAGAGAGGCTGGATTGTACAGCAAATTATTGTCCTAGGTATTTCCTTAGAATTATAACCATAACTCTCATTATAACTGCAAATACATTGCTCATAGCTTGATTCTTAAATCATATATATAAAAGTAAGTTTTGGTCTAGCTTCTCTAACAAATCCCCTTCCTAATATTGATTCTTTCAAGAATTTTGAAATTCTGATAATTGCATACTTCTGAAAAAAGTAAAGTGTGAGGTCAAATTTTTTTTTCTATATTTTTCCAACATAATGAGGAAGTAAAAATCAGACCATTAAAATAGAAAAATATTTTTAAAAGGACATATTCAATACCATAATGTAGCTGCAAACATGATTAATCTCCTCCTTCCAAGCAATAATTGCTTTTTTATCAATGTCATTTCCAGGCCCAATTAAATCCTCCCTCTTCCTACATAAAAATTATTGAGGCATCAAATCACCAAATTTCCCCATTTTTTTGAAAGTGCCAAATCCAGAATATGTCCTTACTTCACTAATTTCTCCATAAATTCTCTGAATACTAGCCCAAACTTTAAAAGAAGCCCTCCTAACTGTCCCTTAGAAAGATGCCCCCCGTTTTTCCCTGGGATATATTCTCCTTTACTACAGGCTATCTAAACAAATCTAACTTTCCTGGTTATAACAGTGTCTCTTTTGTTCTTTGTTTGGTGCCCTTCAACTATAATGATATGGGACTCAAAGGAAACACTTAGTGGTTAAACACACACACACACATAGAGATGTTGGACATAATGTTAATAAATATGTGTACCACAAGAAAAATATTTGTTTATTTTATGTAGAAAAACAATGAATTTTCTGAAAAAGTACACTATTCAGATTTAAGATGAATGGAAAATGCTCTTTTGTATATGTTTCAAACCTCTGAAAAGAATCCATTCTCTTTTGGCTGCCTTACAGGAGTCATCAGATAGGTGCTGAGCCATTTTTAAATGATGCTGGGAATACAACTCAGTGGACTCAGAGAGTCCTGAGATGGCCAATCATATTGCATTTACTGCTAAAACCAATATTTCTGTGGTTATTCTTTCTTGTTATTTCAACCCTATGACTCCCTGGTAGAAACAATAACCTGAGTGGGATAGATTCTGAGACTCTTACTAGCAACAAATATATATCTGATAAAATTTACCCAAAGTATATATTCCAATGAAAAAATAAACAGGATTTATGCACTTCCCCAGCAAGAATGAAAATTTCTGAGTGTTCAGTTTCCTGGTTAAAATTCTGTAAATGTTTTTTGCTATAATCCCAACTTGAAATTTGTAACTTTAAGAATATAAAGTAACACTATAAAAAAGATTCATAACCTCAAATTACATTAACTGTACATTAAGGGAGAAGCACAAATACCAAGGAAAAATGAAATGTCAGGGTTAGAATCATCCTTTTTCAGGTTTAGTATGCACTCTCTATGATCTTGCATAACTGCTTTTGCTGTTCACCTTACTACTAGGAAGTACAATTGATTTGCTTGCAATATTTATTAGTGCATTAGTCATGTACATTAGCACCAAACTGGAAACAAATAATGCTTTACTTCCTCAAGCCTGTGGCAAGCCAATGCAAGTAAAAATGTAGGTGCCAATACAAATATAAGTGTGACTCATGCTCCTGAAATATCCTTCATTTACCCAGATTTACCAGAAAAAGTCAGAGAGATAAACATATTCCAACCATCTTATTTTGTGTTAAAACATTTCACATTAGGCAGGTTATTTTTGGTTCTTTCCAAATTGGTAGCATCTTGACTAATTATCAGTAGAAGGCCAGAAAAACAAACCAAACTAAAAGGAACATTTTGGCTGATGTTAATAAATAAGATAGCCTAAAACCTAAGGATTTCATTTTGTTAAATATTTATTTCAGTTCAGTGTGTAATCCCAAAATGTGCACAAGACTTGCTTGATAGTTTATAAGGACAGAGAAGAAATGTTTCTTGAATCAAATAATAGTAAGCTTGAAGGGTCAGTGATATTCATAATAATTGTCTCTACTGTTACCACCAAAAAACTGCCACCCTACCTTACCTGGATGTAATTCAAGCCAACTCCAAACAATTCACTCCATGACCAGTTTAATTTGTCTCTGGTTACTGGCACGTGGAATTTTCTGTAAAAAAATTAAAATGTCTTTTCTTAATGGACTTTGAATTTCCTGCTTCCATGGTTCTTATCAAACTGGATTATCTCCAGTAGAAAGCTTGCCCTTTTCAATTCTACCATATCTCCTGTCCTTTCAACAACTTTTCAGGTAGGTTAACCTCAATAGCTTCCAAATCCTTGATTATTGGAGACAACGGAATAACAACAAAAGAAAGTTGACATTTTTAATGCACTGCATGTATAGAAACAGTCTTTGAAATTACATTCTAAGTTTGTGTATTTTATAATATTTTATAATAGAAACCTAGCATTTTGATTTTCTCTTAATATTGATATAGCAGTGCAATTAAATCACACTATTTCTCAATTTAAGATTTACTATTTGAGAACTTATGATAATCGAAACTAAACCAGGGAGAATTTTATCCTTGTTCAAACTAATAAAACTTCCATCATTTACTGAGTGCTTAGTATGTACCAGACACTGTTATATCTTTTAAAGTTAACAAACCTTTATAAGCATCAAAATCCTTGTGACATAGCATATTTTCTAAAAATAGCCAGATCTATACCTTCCATCCAACATGAATTTTGCAACCTGACTTTGCCACTCCACATCTCAACCCCCTTGAATCCAGGTGGGCCTTGTGATAGCATTAGTCAAAAATATTGGCAGGAATGGAATTGTGGCATTTTGTGTTGTAGACAGTAACTGGCTTGGCATCTTCTACTTCCTATCTCTTGTAAACCAGCCACCATAAAAGATGTATGACTAACCTGAGACCCCTAAACTCTGAAAATTCCATGCAACTTGGAAAGAACTTGAAGGCTAAGATGCCACAAGGTGAAAGAGAGGCCAAGGAACATTAAGATGCCAGACATGTGCATTAAGAAGCCATGAGAACCCGTCAAAAGCCAGAGCAGAGACCCCAGACATTGTGGATCAGAGACAATGTTCTCCTCTCTGCCGGGTCTAAATTCTTCTCCCATAGAATTCTGAGCATAATAAAATGGTTTTTGTTTGTAGCAGCTTGGCATTATTTTATGAATTCCAAAAATAGATATTGAATTATGTTTGTGAGCTGCTCTTTTCCTTTGCTTTTACTTGATTAAATAATAATTAAGGCTTTGATTGGGCCACATCAGTAAGACATTGAGTCACCGCCCACCAAGGGGACTCACCACTCACCACAGAGAAGGGAGGCTGGAGTTTTTGAGCTGAAGCCCGGGGAAGTAAGCACACAGAGGAGCTTGGTCATGAGGAAGGAGAGAAGGCCCGGAGCCATTTGCCTGACAGTTCACAGCTGGCCTTGTGGAGAGAGCAAAGCAGCTGAGCCTGGAGAGGGAGTAAGTTTTGAGGTTGATTTGGTAATAAAAAAATAATTGTATATACACATACATACACATACATGTACACACAAGGAACTCTCCAAACCATTTTCTTAAGGTGTCACATAAAATATGGGAACAAGACAAGGATGCTCACTGTCTCCACTGTTATTCAATATTTTGCAAGAAGTTCTAGCTAGAGCAATTAGGCAAGAAACAAAAATGAGGCACCCAAAATAGGAATGGCTATTCCCTAATGATATGATCCTATACTTAGAAAATCTTGAAAATCCACAACAAAAATAACAGATGATTTTATCTAAGTGGCAAGATACAAGATTAATACAGTAAAATCAGTAGTCTTTCTATACACTACTAATGAGCAAACTGAGGAGGAATTCAGAAAAAAAATTCTATTTACAATGACGACCAAAAGAATCAAATAGTTAGGAATAAATTTAACCAAGGACATAAAGTCCTGTATTCAGAAAACCATGATACATTGCTAAAAGAAACCAAAGAAGATCTAAATAAATGGAAGGATATTCCACGGTCATGGGTTGGAAGACTAAATATTATTAAAATGTCAATTCTATCCAAAGTTATCTACAGATCTAATACAATCCCGATAAAAATTCCAACATCTTATTTTGTAGAATTGGAAAATCTAATTATCAAATTTACCTGGAAGGACAAGGATCCCTGAATAGCCAAAAATATCTTAAAAAGAAAAATGAAGAAGGAGGACCTTCACTTCCTGATTTTAAAGCATATTATTTAACTACAGTGGTGAAAATCAACTAGGTACAGGCATGAAGATAGACAGATTGACCAATGGAATTGAATTGAGAGTTCAGAAATAGACCCGCACATATATGTTCAGATGATTTTGGACAAGGCTCTCTAATCCATCCAAGTGGATCAAAAGAAATGGTGCTATTCAACAAATGGTGCTGGGAAAATTGTATATCCATATTTAAAAGAAAGACAGGACCCTTATCTCACACCTTATACAAAAATTGTCTCAAAATCAATCAAGGACCTAAATATAAAAACTAAAACCCTAAAACTCCTAGAAGAAAATGTAGGGAAATATCCTCATTGGACCACAATTAGGGAAATGTAGAACAAAACTACAATGAGTTATCATTTCATGCCTTATAGAATGGCCATTGTTAAAAACAAACAAACAAACAAACAAACAAACAAACAAAAAAAAAAAACCCAGAAAACTGCAAGTGCTGGAGAGGATGTAGAGAAATAAAAATACTCCTTTACTGTTGGTGGGGGTGTAAAATGGTGCAGCCTCTGTGGAAATGGTTTGGTAGTTCCTCAGGAAGCTGGCAATCCCACTACTTTGAATATATTCAGATGAACTGAAAGCATGGATGTGAACAGATATTTGCACACCAATGTTCATAGCAGCATTACTCATAATTACTAAAAATTGGAAACAACCTAAGTGCCTGTCAACCAATGAATGGATAAATAAAATGTGGTAAATATATATGATGGAATATGTATTAGTCAAGGTTCTCTCAGGAAACAGAATCAACAGGAAATATCTATCAATAATATGAGATTTTATGAGTCTCTCATGTAACCACGGGGAGGCACAAGTCCAGGTTCCACAGGCAGGCTGCAAACCAGGGGCTCCGATGAAAGTCCAATGAAAGGTCCTTGATGAGTTTCTGGGAGAAGCTGGCTGTCCAAAGACGAGTGGGGAAATTCTCTCTGAATGTTGAAATCACTTCCCCTTTTAAGGCATTCAACTGATTGGATAAAAGTGTCACCCATTGCTGATACATTCCCCCCGACTGATGCAGATGTAATCAGCCATCTATGCAGTAAACTCACTGGTGATCCAAGTCCATAAATGCTCTTGTATTACAATTAGCCCAGTGCTTCCTGGACCTAACACCTGGACACATTTACCTGGCTGAGTTGACACATTAGCTTAACCATCACAGAGTACTTTTCAATGTAAGAAGAAATGAATCGATGAAGCACATGACAACATGGATGAACCTTGAGGATATTATGTTTAGTGATATAAACCAGACACAAAAGGATGAATATTGTATGGTCTCACTGATATGAACTAAATACCATGAGAAAACTTATGGTGTTGAACCATAGAGCATAAATTAAAACAGACAAAATGTGGGTTGAGACAGGAAGCTGATACTGAATTTTTGTAGAATGTTTAATAAGGTCGACTGTAAATATGTAGTAATGGATAGAGTTGATGGTAGCACATTGTAATGAATATAACAGACACTGTTGATTGTGGTTGAAAGGGGTAGTCTACGGAGGTTAATGTTAATTGATAGACAGGTAGAAGATCATCTATGGATCATATAACATAGTGATTTTGGTGGTAGATGAGGATTGTGGTTAATACAAGAATGTTCTGTACTACAATGTGTTAAGAATATGGTGATACATGGGAAAATATAATTGATGTAGCTAATAGGCTATTATTAACAGTAATATTAAAATATTTTTATAGTAAAGGCAAAGAAGGTACTATATCAATGCTAAAGGTAAAACAATGAGGTTTAGTTTTATGAGATATGAATATGATTAAACATTTTTTTCTTTATTTTATTCATTAACAAGGAAGCCTTGGTCATGACATTTAAACAATCTCTTCTAATTTATACACTGGAGATACTATTGATATTGCTTTTATGATCAAATGAGATAAATGTGCCTGGACAGAACTTTTTAGAGTAATGCTTCCATAATTTGTTAAGCTGCTTTTGTCTGTTATTTTATTTTTTGAAGTTGAAATAAAGTTTACTTTAAAAAAATTAAAATAACATTAATTTCCTAACTTAAGATTCTTCTCTATTTATCTTATGAATAGAAGCTGATAATTATAGCCTTGCTTTCAGGAATATGTTTTGAGAGTATAAACATGAACCACATCATAAAATGCAATTTTAATACTTAATGTCAACTTATATAGTGATATTGTCAATTTCTTGGGTAGATGCTTTAAAAAATAGATCAGATATTGTCAAGTATGTTACATATGTTGAGATTATTTTATTTGATCCCTGGGCCAGAGACTCAGTATTTGTAGTTAGAAACTGTCATGTTTTCTCCAAATTATTTTCAGACTTTATGATATAAGAATAACATGAGAATGGTCATAATTAAATACATAAACTTCTTAAAGATAAACAACAACAATAAATATAATGCAACTTCATTGAGCAATTAATAAACTTGTATTAGAAGACTTAATTTTTGTTTTCTGGATTATTTTAGGCTGACAAAAACTTGTAGTTGTTATTTGTCTCTCTAGAGCTAAAATTAAACTTTGCACACGGATTTTATATGATTCTTATATGTATTCATTAGCATAAAATGTTGAACTTTGCATGCAGTATCTATGACTATATCCTTTTAAAAAATAATGCAGAACTCATTTGTTAGTTGTAAATTAATGAGTACATCAGTATCATATACTTCTCTTGCATTCATTTAACCCCAAGGAAAGTTTAAAAATAAAACTGTTCTAACCTCTCAGTCTAACTTGGATACACACATAACACTGTCTTGGCTTTGGAAAATATCTGAATCCCATACTTGCAAAGTAAATCAAGCAAAATGATCCCAAGGGAAATTTCTCAGACTTTAAATAACATTCACTGACTTGTGGTCGGATTACTTTTTCTCATCAGATGCTGTCATATTTTTTCATTTTATTGACATGTCTATACTTAATTACATATGCATGTGCATACATATATGTATACATTCACA
This sequence comes from Tolypeutes matacus, assembly GCA_026826555.1. Taxonomy (NCBI): domain Eukaryota; kingdom Metazoa; phylum Chordata; class Mammalia; order Cingulata; family Chlamyphoridae; genus Tolypeutes; species Tolypeutes matacus. Next base: position 28,666,184 of record JAKSZT010038599.1, read on the forward strand.
GAGATATACATAACATCTCAAGAACAACTCACATGATCTCTGGGGCCTTAAATATACCTTTAAACACTTTCTTAGATTACTTAGAAACTGAAGCCCAAGACTAAACAAAAATAAGAATGTAATTAATATAATCATTGTTTCTACTTTTGAGGCTTGGGTTGTATTCAAATATAATTTGTCACTAAACATAGGATGGAGTGAAGCAATTAAAATATATATATTGTGAATGACAATCCATCTTCCAGCACATGGTTCACTGTGTTATAGAGTCCTAGGCCTTGTACATTCTATCCAAAGTGTATACTCAGTGGCTCTCATTGCAGCACAGAGATGTGCAATCATAGCCCATAATAAACCTAATAAAATTTTCCTTAGCCCAAAATAAAAAAATCCCATACCAGTACAAATATGAGAGTGTTCTCTCATGAAGTATAACAAATACACAATACTAATACATAGTATTAATAATAGGGGGTGTATAGAAAAAAAAAATACCAAGTGTATGTTACAGACCATAATAGTCTGAACATGTTCTTTTATAATCTGTAACAAATATTCCACAACAATGTAAGGCATTGGTGGAGAGGTGATATATAGGAATTCTGCACATTATGCATTATTGTTATAAGCTCATAACCCCTGAATTAAATATATATATATATAGAGAGAGAGAGAGAGAAAGAGAGACAGAGAGAGACAGAGAGACAGAGAGCTATCTATTAGTACTACTATGACCAAAGGAAGAGGATTGCCAACTTAAAAAAAACTCAAAAAACTCAAAAGCTTATAATATAAATTAATAAATGTAATTTACTAATACTAAATTTTTTTGTAAAACAACACTATAAATCACACATATAGAAGCAGAAAATTGCATAAGAGCACATTTGAATGTTAAACCTCATTCATAATCAAAGAAATGCAAAACAGAGCAAACATGAATTTTCATTTCATCATTCAATTGTCATACTAGCAAATATCAGGTTTTGAGATAAACATCCTCATGCTTTCATTTTCCGTTTTGTAAATATGTCCATATGTATCAAGAAATACAAAAATATTCACAATAAATATTCTTCTAGGTATAAAGAGTCAGCAAATAATAAAAAATTACCAAAATATTTCAAATTTATATTATATAAATTTTCTTATATGTAGCATAATTAAGAAAAAATAAATTGACAGCTATCTAAATATCTAATAAAAAGGGAGTGATATAGACATCTATATAATGAATTATTCTAAATTCATCAAATAGCATATGTTAAAATATAGTTAACATATAGTTAAGATTGTGGATAAATGCTTATTTTTAAAAATATAAGAGGTTATATATGATTATATACAAACCATTTTATAAAAAAGAGAATATATAAATATATATTATATATGGCATATATATTTATGAATATGATACATATTATACTATATGTGCTTGATTTATACATGCAAACATAAAGGTATTCAGTACATCAAAATATATACTTAAGTGATATATACCTAAATAGTAAATTTGTTTGTCTCTGAGCAGTATGATAACAAAAGATTTGTATATTTTTCTTCCATACTATTATTTCCCAAATTTTTGCAGTTTTATTAGAAAACAACTCTAAAAGTATTGGTATTTCTTTTACGATCCATGACAGAGTAATTATCTCATACATACTAGAAAACTGAATAAATATATAAAAAGAAATCTTTATTTTAGATATTGGATAATGAGCAGCACACAACAGTTATATCTGTAAGGAAAGAAACAAACTAGGAGGCCTTTACTATCACTTCAGCATTCGGAATAACAATTTTTCCTCATTGCATTTCAAGAAAAACCGACACATGCTGAATACGTTGTCCTTGCTAAGATTTCAAGAAAAATGAGGTAGCTGTAATTTACATGGCAGGGCAATAGAGAGAAGAAATATACACAGAAAAATTCTTTCAGAATTCCAAATAGGAATTCACAAATATCTCTGGCTGAATGTTTTCAAACTCTATATGAAGGCCACTTATGTATGCTTTGTCTGAGCTAACCAGCCATAGAAAAAGGATTCTACAAGACCAGACAAAGTAAAACTATTGCATCAAGAACTGATAAAAGACAATGTATACTGGATATTTCTGAGAGTTCACACTGGGTTGGCTGACATTGAGATTATGATGAATCTGACTGAAGAAATCTGTTTAAATGCCCAATGCATTTAGTAAAGACCAAAGACAAATACCATTGTAATATGGTTAAACTAGCTTGTGATAAGGGCTACTCTAGTCCCATTTTAAAAGATTATAAAAATGAACCTTGAGATGGTCAAGCTGATCCACAAGTACCTTATCTGCCAATCATATCAAAGTCAACACTCATTAAAGAAAGAAACTTTGCACACTACTCAATATACATGTGAAGTATCCAAGTAAAAATCATTAAACATGTGAAGCAGAAAAATATGAACCATAAAAAAAATAATTCAAATGGAAAAAAGAAAGAGATAATGGAATTAATGACAGCCTTAAAAAAAGTTATTATAATTATGTTCAGTGATTTAAGAGAAAATATATTTGCAATGAGGAGAAAAATTGAAGTAATGAAGCTAAAGAAATAGAACTTCTAAAAATGGAAAAATTAATATGTGATGTTAAAAATTCATTTGATGAGCATTGCAATGGATTAAATACTTCAGGGTAACATCAATTATCCAGAAGAACTAGCAACAACAGCTATACCATTTGAAGGAAAGTAAAAAAAGTACCTAAAAATTAGAGACTCAAAAGCTTGTTTGACAATATTAGGAGTTTTACTACTCCTTTAATAGATGTCCCACAAAGAGATGGGTGTGCAAAAATATATTTTATAAAGTGACTGATTCTTTTTTAATTTAATTAAATGTATAATTCAGCATATCCAATAAGCTCAGCAAACCACAAATAGGATAAAACAAAGAAAGCCACATCAAGGGATATAATAATAAATTCACTAAAAATCAGTTTGAAGAGAAAATCTTCAAAGTATCCAGAGTGAAAAAAATCACATTAAATATACGTAAAAATATATAAGATTGATCGCAGTGTTCTCAAGGTTTATCATGAAAAGCAGAAGAAATGAAAGAAATTCACATCTATGTCTTCAAAAATGAAATGAAAGATTTTCAGACAAAGCAAAAGTTGAGAGCAATACCTTACTAAATATTTTAACAATATTTTGTAAAGAAGTTATATAGGTGGTAGATAAGTACATGTAAAAGATGTTGAGAATTGTCATTTAAAAATCTATTTTACATCATAATTTAGTGATAACTATAATTAAAATAACATCAAATACCACTACATACATGCCAAAATAGGCTAAAGTTAAAATGACTAACAATTAAGTGTTGCCAAAGATGTGGAGAAACTGGAACTCTTTAACAGATTAGAAAACACTTTGACAATTGTTTGTAAAGTAAAACACAGAATTACCATATGACTCAATCATTCCACTCTTCAGTATTTACCTAAGAAAAATGAAAACATATGTTCAAAAAAAAGGTTTTTACATAAATAATATTCAGAGTAACTTTATTGATAATTACCAAACTGGGGGAAAACAAATTTCCACCGTAAGTGGATGAATAAACAAATGGTGATATTTTTATACAATTGAATAATACTCAACTATGAAAATGAATGGATAATTGATACAATAAATACAATGGATGAATTTCAAAAATCATTGTGATGAGGAAAATAAGACTATATCCAAGACTATATAGTATTTGATTCCATTTATATGATATTCTAGAACTTTTTAAACGAATTATATTTAGTGGTATTAGATGTCTGTAATATAATTACCAAAGTGCAAAATAAAATGTGATCTCAATAATATAACAAATTAATATGCATGAGAATAGTTTGAAAAAATACTAAAATCCAATGATCAAAATTGATATTTTATAGTTGATTAAGTTGCTTTTGTAGTTCACAAAATTGTTTTGTTCTTCCAACATTGGAGTTCTCTAATTTAGAAAAAAAATATTGAAAAGTGACATAAAATACTTACCTAATTGTTAGAAATTATTAACAATGATGTCATTCTCCAGCAACACCAATTAGGTCAACATCTATGACATGTTGTATTTCATGTTTCAAAATATATTTTGGGGAGATTATATAGTAACATTTGGTAGGATAGCAACCTTTATGTGACCAGTTCCATCCAGTAATTGAATCAGTATTTTGAGGGTCTCAAATGTTTCTGAGCAATTCATGAATAATTGAAAAGCTGTGTTTTAAAGTGTCATAAAAACTTTTAAAAGCATGGGCTTTAGAATCAGAGTTATGAGTATGAGTTCTAATTTGATTTATTTTTGACTTTGGACTAGTTTTTAAACTTTCTATACCTTAACTAACCATTTGTAAAGTGGATAATATAACAAGAATTTAAAAATCAATCAGTATAATTGAAGCATTTGGGACCGTACTGTGCAGAAAATAAATGTCAAACATAAAAATACTGGGGAGTGGATATGGCTTGAGTGGTTGAGCTCCCGCCTCCCACACGGGAGGTCCTAGGTTTGGTTCCTGGTGCTCCCTGAAAAAAAAAAAAAAAACAACAAGCAAAAGAAACTAAAAAGCCAACTTGGGGAAGCTGATGTGGCTCAGTGGTTGAGTGCCAGCTTCCTACATATGAGGTCCCGGGTTCAATGCCTGGCCCTGGTACCTCAAATATATATATATATATATATATATATATTTATTATTATAATTCTTACACCTAAGCTATAAGTATTAATATTTCCAAAGCGGTTTTGGTGTCCAGGGTATTTTATGAACATTATATATCTGGAAACTTAAACGTGCATCCTGAGTATAACATATTTTATTGATATTACACTACTACTACTACTGTCATTACTAACTATTATTTTGATTTTATAGTCAAAATAGCTGATGGTCACAGAAGTTATTATATGGTGTTAATAAAGGCATAACTTTGACTTGAAACCATGACTTCTGACTAAAAAATTACATATCCTATCCATCACACTATACTCTTTGACCTATAAATTTAAGTGGCCCTAAAAAGAGATGAAATCTAGGGAGTTTTATAAAACCCATACCAAACTATGAAAAATAACTGTAAGACATTCTAAGGAATAAAAAATAGAAAGTTCCCTATAAACAGCTTAATTAAATGTTTCTTAAATAGCAAATATTTTATTGAATCTTGTGTTGCCATACACCAGTCTTATAAAGTACTGTAGAAAAAAAACTTATGTCTGTTAATCACAAAGTCCTATAACTGACAGTCATAAACATTTCGTTGTAAGATATAAAATTTTGTAAGGCAACTTAATATTATAAAATAACATACTGCAAGTTGTCTTAAGCTAAGAGCATGCTATTGCTAAGCAACAAGTTTGGGGCTGCATTTTTGTTTGTTTTAATAAGATATGACCGTAGCATTTTCTCCTAAAAATGTCGATATTTGCGAAACTCTGCCAGGATGATGAATTTTCGTATGGAAACTATAAGAAAGCCAACCACTCTTCTAAGGTTAGCATAATAGGGATTTCATAAATAAATTTCAAATCAAAGGGTTCAAATGCATCTCAGCTTCCATGACTCATAGCTATTGGGCTATGCAAGGCAAGGCCAATATACTACATTTTCTTTTAGCATTAACTAATAGTTACTATAGTGGGCTTTTTAAAATTCTGTTTTGCTTATCTTAATGTTATCATGTAAAGGGGGGATGGGATAAAATGATCATAATCAGAAAACTTAAGTAGTTTCATTCTTTATGAATAGTATCAACTCATCAACAAATTTTCATTTTTCTTCCACATGCAAAGTACTCTTGTATTAATCAGCCAAAGGGGTGCTGATGCAAAATACCAGAAATTGGTTGGTCTTTATAAAGGGTATTTATTTGGGGTAGAAGCCCACAGTTACCAGACCATAAAGCGTAAGTTTCTTCCCTAACCAAAGTCCATTGCCACATGTTGGAGCAAGACAGCTGCCAATGTTTGCCAGGGTTCAGGCTTCTTGAGTTCCTCTCTTCCTGGGGCTGCATTTCTCTCAGGGCTTAGCTCCTCTAGTTCCTCCACAAGGTCAGCTGTAGACTATGAGGCTTTCTAGGCTTTGCTTCTCTCCACAAGGCCAGCTGTGAACTCCCAGGCAAATGGCTCGTCTCTATCCCAGAGCCTTCTCTCCTTCCTCAAGACCAAGCTCTCTTACTTCCCGGGGCTCCAGCTCAAGACTCCAACATCAAAACTTGCTCCCTCTGTCCTTTGCCTTGCCTTTTATATTTGATTCCTGCCCCACCAAGGGGTGACGCTCAACGCCCTACTGATGTGACCCAGTTAACGCCCTAATCATAACTTAATCATGCCCAGATTAGCAGACCAGTTTATAAGCATGATCCAATATCTATTTTTGGAATTCGTAATTACATCAAACTTCCAAACTGCTACAACTCTCCTAAGTGATTGACATAGTGTTCATGGCACAACCCATGCCCTTTAAAATCTACCATTTGACACGGAGACTTAAAGCATAAACACTTGACAAGTTAAATTCAAATATTAATAATAACAGCACAGGACAGTAGATGATAGATGTCACTATACTGAAAAGAATATAAGGTTTCCAGGAGATTAGTGAATAGATAGTGAGAAAACAAGCAGTTGTGGTTAGCTTGCTTCATCTTTACATGTGTATGTGTATGAGATTATACAAGAGGGAGAGGGAGACTATATCTACTATTACTATTACTCTCTCTGCCACTAGTTTTTGGAACAACTATGCATGTACTAGGTCACTTCAGTTCATTTAACTCAGTACTTCATAACTGCAAAAGTATATTAGACATGTAAGTGCAGTAAATATGGTGAGGTCAGGAAAAGTGATGAATGACACACTTTTCTCATAGCCCCTAAAATTGTTAAATTGTTAGGAAAATGGATAGATGAGTAGATGGATGGACTGATGGATGATAGGTAGGTAGGTAGGTAGATAGGTAGATGATAGATAGATAGTTAGATAGATAGATAGATAGATAGATAGATAGATAGATAGATAGATGGATGATAGATAGATAGAAGGGGGAGTGGAGTGGGCGGGAGAAGGACAAACTTTCCAGTAGTTTCTCTTCATCAAAATATAGTTCTTTGGAATTCTTGATCAAATAATTTTGTCTATATTTCTCCAAGTTGTCATTTCATTATCATTACGTATGCCTAATTTACAGCCAGTCTTTTCCATTGTATAAATACTGTCCAGACAAGGAAAACCGGTAAGGTATATTTCCAGTCTGGATTAACAGTCTACTTTAAGAAAAAAATTAGCTTTCTTTTTGTAGCTTCTAATGAATTAGGCTTTGAAATGACACAAGGCAACCATTATAACATGCGATTTTCATTCACGAGTGTAAATGGTTTTGTCATTAAGAAATAATTGCTCAAACTAGACTGTTTCTGATTGCAAAGTGGTTTGACTTTCATGTAAACAAAGATTAAACTATATTTTTGTCATCTTTGATACTATATTAATATTTTGAATGACTTGTTTGATCCAAGAAAAAGACCATCAAATACAGTTAGATTTATATCTTTAACTGAAAGCGGTACAACTTAGGCACCTAACTTTTTCCCCCTCTTTTCTTTTACTTTTAACATATAAAATAAAGAAAATAATTCTTGTCTACCCCGTTAGCAAATTGGTACAATAATTACCTATAAATAAATGTTAAGAAATGTGCATGTTCCTTTAGGTCTTTTCAAGGTCATATCAAGACCATATTGTATATGCTTTATGTAAACTATGAATGATATTACGTTTGACTTCCACTTGGCTTTCAACAATGTGTGTGACATTTCTTCAAGGTGCTGTTTGACAATGTGAAGACATTATATTTTAGCCAGATACCTATGGATAGTGTAATATTTTGTGCCTTCAAGATGGTGCCAACAAGATTATCATCCATCTTACTTTCTCATGACAAATTTATCTACTTAATTCAGTGTGGCATGAAGGAGAGATGAAGATTATATGCTTTAGATGTGTTTGATAATATGCGATATACTCTGTACCTCATTAGACCTGTGCATAAACTAAAAGGCAGGGGAAAAAAAAAGGAATAAAACATGTCATCAGAATAGTCATTTGAGAATTTTCTTTTCAAACCAATGACAGCAAACAAAAATTTCTAAACGAGGCTTCTGCAGTAGGAATTACAGGTCAGAAACAGACTGATTCCATCAATATTCTCTTGTGCTTTTTAAACAAAACTTTATATAATCTTGTTAATATTGTATCCCCAATTCTTTGCTTGCCTTTTTGCCTATCATTACTTTTGGGGAACTAAAGTACATTAGCCACTAAAATATGGAAGAGGATCAAAATTGTGAGACTAGGTTAATTATATCATTAGATTGAACTGAAGACTAAATAATTTTTATCCATCACCCAGAGAAAATAATATAGGTTATCTATATATTTCATATTTAAGAAATAACCAAAATCCTGAGAAGTGTTAAAGAAATCATAGGGAAGCGGCTGTGGCTCAATCAGTAGGGCTCCCGTTTACCATATGGGAGGCCCCGGGTTCGGTTCCCGGGGCCTCCTGGTGAAGGCAAAGCCCGCCCGCACAGCGTGGTTAGCTGACCCAGTGAGCATAAGCAGCAAGGGAGGGGATAAATGAATAAATAAAATAAAATCTTTAAAAAGAAAAAAAAAAAGAAAAAAAAATCATAGACACCTGTGAATCAGCCATCACTCAAACCTCAACTATCTCTACCTCCTTCTTTGGGAAAGTCTAAACTGTCATTCTCCAGCCACTTTCTATTATGTTCCACAATCTGGGGGAGATGTTAAGCCTAATGAAGAGGCTTGGCCAGACTTCAAACCCAGAAACAGAATAAGCAGGCCCAGTAGTTTATCAGAACAGGTATTCTCATTGGCAGGATCCCCACACCCCAAGGTGGATAAAAACCACACTCAAACAGTGTCAGTTTTTCTCTCTTCTACAGCATGAATTGGGGTGTGAGGAGCTGCTATCTAACAACACTGACCAGAGTTTTCTGTCACCCCGACCGTGATGTGACTTCTTCCCCTGCCCTTTTGGATTTGTTGTGCTTTGTAAGTGACAAGCAGATTATGGTCCTTTTCTGGACTCTATACTGTACAGCTGATAAAGGGATCATTTGCTGAAATTTCTATTTTTCCCTGAACCTGTGTTCCCACAACACGCCTTTGTAGCAACTCATTCCACAGAGAGTATCTGTGAAGGTGGATTAATTAGTTTCTAGAAAAATGCAGGTAGTTATTTTCACTACAATGTAATATTAGAAAACCTATGGGCTATTTTAATTAAATAAATTGGAGATTCATACATGTTCTATCTAGAATCAACTTCCTAATAACTATGATTTCACTGTACTTTGGGTTATATTTAGTCTGCTATAATATTTCTAGGCTATTTTTCTAATCCAGATGTTCACAACATTTTGTTGTGTTATAATTTATGTATTATAGGTTAATAGTTGCTCCCACACCCTCACCATGGCATAGAGCTCCATCCATCTTATCAGTATCATTTGACAGTGTAGCATGGTCTCCAGAAGTAGATTCTGCTCTCCAAATGATGGTCTCTTCCATTGTCCATCATGGACACATATGAAATAGGCAGTTCAGGGCAGTTTATGATTAAGTGATAATATTGACAACCAAATCAAAGCATTTTAAATTCTTGCTGGCTTCCACCTCTGGTTTTCATATCTTAATTTTTCTTACATATATTACAACTTATTTTCTAAAAATACAATAGAATCATTCACCTTATTATAAAATAAACCTAAAGTAAAAAATGGAAAATTTGAACAGGATGTTACTATCCATATAGGGAGGGTGTAAGGATGGGGAAGCAGGGTAGAATGCCCCATACACTCAACATAATTTTTAAAAACTGACCGGGAATAGAACAGAATAGAATTTTAATTGCAATTATACTAGTTGTATGGCCCTGTAGGAATTAATTTCACTTATACCCAACTACATTGTCTGTAACATGAGCATGATAATAATGTCTCTCTTAAAGGGTTTTTGTGGGGATAAATGAGATATTCATGTAATTTAACTATCCCCATACTCAGCACAAAGTATGTGTTGAATAAATGGTAGTCATTTTTATCAATTCTTATCAATTATGTTGTTATCCAAAGATTGATTCAAAGGGAAATTTCAACTTCAGTTATTTTCTTTTATCAAGTAATTTTGTACAGTCACAAAAACAAGACCCTTTTCCTTGTACTTGCCTGTAAATATGTCAATATCATGCAATAGAAAAAGGCATTAAAAGATTTTAAATGAACAGTTGAATTTTTCTCCTGTCACTTGACATAGTTACTATATAATTTTATACCTATATAAATCATTAAAAAATATTTCTAGCACTTTTCACTATTCTCATTAAGTGGAGTTATGGATTGATAATGTTGTCACTGTATTTGTCAGCAATTGGGGAAGAATTGTTTAACATTTCTGGACTCTACTTTGACCAACATTATCTAAATTAGTATTTTCATAGCATTCCAGAATTACACATGGATAAAATGTCTCTCACTGTTGTCTAACTTGAATAACTGATTTTGCACATCAGCAAAGGTATTTCAAATTACTGGGATAAAAACAGTATATTAAACCAATTAACTTTTGCCATTTCAGGGATAAGTTTATCCTGTATGGGCTTCAATCCCAATATTTGTAAATAAAATGGGCCTCAAAAACTACTTCTGATGAATTCCTAAGATCATTTTATTATTGAAATAGGACTCTGGAATTAAAAATTGTCTAAAACATGCTTTCCATTTCTTGAATAGAAAATTATGACTTTTAAACATAGATTCTTTCATTTTCCAACTCCATCTGAAGAAATAAATTTGATTTCGTAGATTGTTTTAAAAGTTGGTGAAACAAGTATTCCTGAATTTGTCACCATTCCTGACAATATTCCATAATTGTCCTAGATATTAAAATGGATTAAGTATAAAAAGAGCTTGAAGAACAGATATTGGAATTCGTAACTGCGTATAATATGTTGATCCTTATATTTTGAAACATAATCTCTTCTTTGGAACAAGAAAAATATATATATATATATTTATATATATTTCTCAGTGTTTAATGTGTGCAACTGCTTTAGTTTCCTTGGTTGCTCAAGCAAATACCATGCAATGGGTTTGTTTAAACAATAGGAATTTATTCACTCATAATTTTGATACTAAGAAAAAGTCCAAATCAAGGTGTTATCAATGCAATGTTTTCTTCCTGAAGACTGGTGTTTTGGTGCTGGCTTGCAGTGATCCTTGGTCCTGGATGTTGGTCACTTGACAATGAACATGGTGGCATCTCCTGGTTTTTTTCTTCTCTTCTGTGTTCCATTGACCTTCAGCTTGATTATTCCTGTGGCTTTCTGTCTGAATTTCATTCCACTTAAAAATGACTCAAGTAATAAGATTAGGACCCATCCTGACTGAGGTGGGTTACACCTTAACTGAAGTTACCTCATCTAAAAGGTCCTTCTTGCTATAGATTCACACTAACAGGAATGGATTATGTTTAAGTACCTGATTTTCTGAGGTATACACAGCTCCAAACCACCACATTATGAGAGTAATTTCTTATATAAGAAAACACATGGCTAAAAATATGATTCAAAAGATGTTATAGTTGATGTATAATTCCATTTTGTGATAATTTGTATTGAAATGGAAAATAGATGCATGGTTAAAAAATGCAGAATATTTTGTGGACGTAAAGATAAAAGTGATAGATGAAGGATTGATTGACATTGTTTTGAGTAGCCTAGTTTCATTATTCTAAACTTGTAATACATTCATAATATTCTAATAAACAATTGTATTAATGTTAATTTATTTCTCTTGTTGCATGTTCATGTCATGAACTTCTGATGCTACAAAAAATTATAAGGGAGGTTTTTACAAGATATTAAACTGCTGGGGAAATGATTCATTTCTTGTTTTGGTGGTATTTTTTCTTAGAACCCCTGGATAATATCAAAATAATTCACAATGATTACTGTTAGTATAATGAGCCAACAGAAGCAAAAGTGATTTGCCCCTTATTGTAAAGTGTTACTAGATTATCATTAAGGAATATTAGAATCTAGCACTGTTTCCTTTCTCATCAATTCAATGAATTGAAATTAATTTTGGAAAAGAATAAGTATAAACTAATTATATACATTTTTTTATAATAGATATCTTATGTTTATATTTTACTTAGAATAAATTTAATAGTAATGGTAGCTTTCAACCTGACAGCTCAGTCAAGTGATGACCTGTGTGCATTGTTGGAAGAGTCACCAAATAGGTACCAGAAATAACTCCCTACAGACACGTTTGTGTCTTGAAATTCATCAAGCTGTCTACTTTTCAAAATAGTTTATTCTTTCCTCTTTCTTCTGGAGTCCTGGTCCATAATTTCATATTAGAAATTCTTGGTAACAGATATGTTTGAGAATTCTTAATCACCTTTCATTTATTAAGGTAATAGAATTCATTAAATTTTTATTATATACTCTAAACAGTAAAATTGTATTTTTCAGAGCATGTACTAGGGATTTTGATAATATTTTCTATGTATACTAGTATTGGGCAAATAAGTAAATGCATTGTAGTTCATGAGAAGTATGTTTCACAATGTTGGAGAAAGAAGTGATAAATAATGAAAGGTGGGAGGATAGAAGAAACCCTGTGATATCGAATCTAAATCACATGTACCAGTATGATACATGTGTGTATGTGTGAATCTTTCTTAATTTTTGAGGTCTTTTAAGAGCAGATTTTAAGGCAGAGATCATTTTTTACCTTATTTTAAGGGCGATATTGGAAAGAAAAGGAAAATTTATGATATATTTAATATATTTGAGATTATGTATGATAAATAATTTTATTATTGCTGATATTGTTATTTATGCACATTCTTCAATCCTTTTTACTTAATTTAGGATCCATTCCTATGCCACTTATTTTGATGACGAGAGCCTTAGGATAGGGAGTGAGGAAGATAGAATAAAGTTCCTATGACCTGAAAAAGCTTCTCTCAATCCACAAAATATCTGTTATCAATACACCCTAAGATAGAAATGCCCATCAGCTAATTCATCTCAATAAACCGATTGGGTTTTCAATAGCAGAGATCTTTCCTATTGGTGAAACATGATTCATTAAATATTTTGAATGTCTGCCCTGCATAAAGTGTAATGGGAAAACAAAATCTATATTATCAAAGAAGGTCTTGCAGTACCAAATGGAAAAATCTTCTGAGCTTTTTTAAGACATGAAAAAATAGTTGAGAAAAAAGGTTTTTCAAGCAAAGCTGTCAGGAAAAGCATTTTTGATAAGTTATAGAGCTGTGAGAGAACTTTTTCATTTTTGGCTTTTTTTGTTTTTGCTTGTTTGCTTGTATTTTTCTTAAAAAATGATGATCATTTTATTTTGCTACAAAATAAAAGGACTCAGAAAGAAAGCTGTAACATTACAATCTGTTAAATTATGAAGTTTGTCATGTTAAATAATTTATATTTTATCTTAGAATGAGAAGACATTTAAAATTATTACATGGGAGACTGCTAGTTTTCTACTGCAGAATGGTCAGTTTTGACCATTTTTGTAGAATGGCAGCATTTTAGAGAATAATTTGGTTAGGTGTGATAGTACTAACAGCAAACCCAGTGTGGACACAGTCATAGTTTGTCCACTGTGTGTTAGCTTAAATACAAGAATTCATTGGAGTCTGGGGGAGTCCTGGGGGCACAGAAGGCTGTGGGTGCCCAGGACCCCAAGGCCCAGATCCTGGCCTCACTCAACCTGGTGGCTGGTGGGATTATCAGGGTGCTCCACGGAACCTCCTCCTATACTCAAAGCCCATCCCCACACCCGTTCTGTTTCTGAGCCTTGAAATTTTCTTCCAACCAGGATGTACTGGTGATTGAACCCAGGACCTTGTACATGAGAAGCAGGCACTCAACCACTTGAGCTACATCCACTCCCAAGTACGTACTTTTGAAAGCCATTTATATGCAAGGAACAGTGGATATAGCAGTGTCCCAAACCCATACAGATTCTGAGTTGAAATTGAGAAGGAACTATACATTCTAAACCAGAAAACCTTGGAATTGATATCAAGAAGATTCTCAAGGGGTAATAACCAGGCACCCACGTTGCAGACGGTTTTGGACTCTAACAGTAAACTAGAAAGGCATCTGGGAAATTCTGTAGGGCAGAGTTTGAAGAACCCTCCCACTTCCCAATGAAAAAATAGCTGTCATGTGTCAGAAAAGATCTCGGACAAAGAATCCAGGAGTGTGGTACATTTGTTAGAAATGTGAATCTAAACCAAGCTGTTGCTAGAACTCAAAGAAATAAAATAGGGGAGAGACACTTTAAATGTGATACATGCAGCAAAATCTTCAAATATAATTCAATAATTTAGACCTAAGTAGACATCAGAGAAGTCTTGTGAATGTGGTCAGTGTGGGCAAGCCTTTACTCACAGCTCAAGTCAAATTCTGCACCATTGAGTTCACACTGGAAATAAATCATTCCAATGTAATGAATGTGGGAAAAACTTTAGGGCTCAATTCCCACCTCCTTCATCAAAGAATTCATACAGGAAAAAAATTTTGGGGTTTTTCCCATCATATAATTCACACAAGAGACATATCTTATAAGTGTAATGAATGTAGAAAAATATTTAGCCAGAACCCTCATGTTAACACAGCATCAGAGAATTCATACTGGAGAGAGACCCTGTGAATGTACTCAATGTGAGAAGGCCTTCAGTTGAAGTTCAAGCCTTATTTACCATCAGAGAATTCACACTGCCAAGAAACTCCATAAATGCAATCAGTGTGGGAAGACCTTCAGTCAAAGCTCAAGCCTCTTTCTCCATCATAAGATTCATACTGGAGAGAAACCCTGTGTATGTATTGAATGCAGCAGAGGCTTTCCATTGTAAATCTCACCTTACTGAACATCTAAGGAGTCACACTGGAGAAAAGCCCTGTTTCTAAGAAGTGCAGTGAAGCCTTTAGTTGGAGTTCAACTCTTGTTCAGCATCAAAGGGTTCACACTGGAGAAAAACCCTATTAATGCATTGAATGTGGGAAAGTCTTCAGGCAGAGTTCACAATGGTTTCTACACCAGAGAGTTCACACTGTGAGAAACCCTATGAATGTGGTGATTGTGGGAAAGCCTTCAGCCAGAGGTCATGCTGAGGAGAAACCTTATAAATATCGTGAAGGTGGAAAAGCTTTCAGTTGGGATTCAACTCTTATTCAGCCTCAGGTTACACGTACCAGTGAAAAGTCTTATCATTTTTCTGTATGTGGGAAAACCTCCAGCCACAGCTCACAACTTATACTAATCAGCAAACCCCTGTTGTAGAGAAACCCCTTTAAATGATGACTCTGAAAGATACTTTAATCATTACCAAAAAGATTTTCCGTGAAAGACATTTTTAATAGGATACATGTGGGAAAGGATTCAGCCATTGCTCTTATTATTTTATAGATAATTGGCATAATGACAGGTAAATAAGAAAGTCTAGATATTACTAGGAGAGCAAAACAAGCAGCCAGGATGACTAATTTTACATTTGAAAGTAAATATGAGAGAATTCTTTCTGGAAAATAAAGCTTCTGCCGAGGTTATCAAATTCAGAAGGTAAACAGTGTGACACTATATTTAGATACTCATGTTGGGCAAATGGAGTGCATAAAAATTCAGCTTCTTCAGTACTGTGCCTACCCTGCCTGATATATTTCCAGTCTCACCCTTTCTCTTCTAGCTAAGCCCAGACCTGTTCCTGAGATTATCCTTCTGCAGTCCTACACATGACAGGTGTGATGCAGAGAACTTTGGCCCATTGGACAGGGTCGATATCATCAAGGTGGTCTGTCCCATCTCCCTCACCAACCCAGAGAATAACTGCAGGTAGGAATCCCTCTCTTGGAGCCCCACTGTTTGTAAAGTTGTTTGTTTATGTCTAAGGGGTCCTACAGTTCAGCAGGGGAGGTTCAGGAGACATCAAGGCAGGGAGATGTCATGTAACTCTACTTCTGAAAATTGTAATTGCCCATCAGATTTATTTAAAGCTACATTTACTGAGGTATAATTTATATACAGTAAATTTTATTTTATTTTTTAGTGTTTCAGTACTGAGGTTTATTTCCCTTTCTTTTTTAATTTAGTGCTGAGTTTTGACAAACACATAAATCATGTAGCCACCACCACAATCAAGATTCCCTGGTGCCCCTGTACTCAGCCCCACCCAAGCCCTTCAAAATCACTGGTTTGTTTTCTGCCCATTCTGTTTACCATTTCCAGAATGTCACATAAAAGGAATTCTATAGTGTGTTGCCTTTTAATCTGGCTTTTTTCACTTAATGTAATGCACTGGAGAGTCATTATGTTGCTGCATTTATCGATAGTTCATTCCCTTTCATTGCTGAGTGGTATTCCATTGTGTGGATGGACCAGGTTTATCCATTTACCCACTGAAGGACATTTAGATCTTTTCCATTCTAGGTCAACTATGAATAAAGCTGCTATAAACACTTTTAAAAAAAGGAATTCATTTGCTACGGTTTTAGAGTCCAGAAATCTTAAATCACATCATCAACAGGCCATGCTTTCTTTCTAAAGTCTGTAGCATTCTATTGCTCTCTTGCCACAGTCTTTGGGCTTCCATAGGTTGCATCTCTGCCTCCCATCACATGGCAATGTCCTTGATCTCCATCTTGTGTCTTCTCTTACAATTTCTGCTGACATCTAGTTTCTGAATCCTCTTTTTGTCTCCAAATTACTCCCCTCTCTCTTTCTTCTTATTTTAATTAGAGAAGTTGTGGGTTTACAGAACACTCATTCATAAAATTCAGGATTCCAATACACCACCCTGTTCTAAGCAACTTGCATTCATGTGATACCTTTATTACAATTGATGAAAACTGTTTTATAATTATTTTTTATAATTGTGCACAACACAAAAAATGAACCATAAGTTAAATAAATTTGCTTTCTTAATAATGCCTCTGGTCATATAAATTAAGGATTGGCCTACCTAAATAGAATCTAGAAGATCCTATTAACCAATGAGTCCACACCTTAACTGATAATACATCTTCAAAAAGTCTTATTTTCAAACGAGTTCATACCCATAGGAACATAGGTAAAGATTAAGAACATGTCTTTCATTTGAACATATAATTTGATCTTCCATAGATATCTTTGCAATTATCTATGTGAGAAATGAAGTTGATATGAATTAATAATTCATAATTAATAATTATATATAATTATATTATATATATAATATAGTATAATTAATATATAAAGATATATAAAAACTGAATTCTTATTTTCAAATTATTTAAGGAATCTTCTCTTAATTTTTAGGTTCATGTTCCCTGGAAATTGTCTTTTACTCTCTAGTTTCAAAACCCTGTAGATAAGAAGCCACTTCCACATAAAATTGATTAAGAGAGCAAATATGTATGTTTGTATATATATCATAGGCCATAGGTCATATATATAATATATCATATATAATATATGAAATGTTTTGCAGCATCAGGGGAGGAAATGAATTGTTTTACATTGGCTTCTACATACTTTGGTTCAGATGTTAAATAGCTCACTTCTGCCCACAACATATTGGCCATAAGTAGTAAACTGGACTTATCCAACATGCATGGGGTTTGGGAAATGGGTAAGAAACAGATGCTGTGTCAACTTGAAGCTTTTGTGGACCCCAGAAAATCCTATTCTTAAAGCTAATCCATTCTTCTGCCTGTAAAGCTATTATAGGTAGGAACTTTTGATCAAATTACTTCAGTTAAGGGTCTTTGATTAGATTACCTAAAACAGAGTGAATTTTTTTTTTTTTTTTTTTTTTTTTTTGTGTCTTATTCAATTTATTTGACATCAATATTTTAAAAACAGAATATATTTGCTATTAAAATCATTTTTTAAAAAGTAAAACCTGTTAGGAAGATAAAGTTTTCAAACATATTAGACTTAATCCTATTACTGGAATCTTCTATAATCAGAGGATTAAAAAGTCACAGATGCAGAAAAAAGCTACAGAGACAGAGAAGAAGCCAGAAGCAGAGAGAGAAGATCCCAGGATCAAGAAGCTGAAATCAATGGAACACAGAAGCTGAGAGTAAGTCACTTTAACCAGAAGCTAAAAGTAACAAGTCTGGGGGAGTGGGAAGAGATGAGCAGATGCTGCCATGTGCCTGATCAACAACAGCTGCATCTCAGAGAAAAAGGATCTCCTCATGATGCCTTAATTTGGACACTTTCATAGTCTCAGAACTATAAGTTTTTGACCTAAAAAATCCCTATTGTCAAAGCCAACCCATTTCTGGTATATTGCTTCTAGAAGCTTTTAGAAACTAAAATGGAAATTGGTACCAAAAGAGTGGAATTACTGCTGCTATGCAAATATCAAAAATGTTGTATCAATTGTATAAATGAGTAAGGGGTAGATTCTGGAAGAACTGTGAGATGCTTGATAGAAAAGGCCTAGACTGTTTTGAAGAAACTGTTGGAAGAAATATGGATGCTGAAGATACTTCCCATGAGGACTTAGACAGAAATGGTAATGGGTCATTGCAAACTGGAAGAAAGGCATTCCTAGATTTAAAGTGGCAGAGAACTTGGCAACATTGACTCCTGATATTAGATGGAAGGCATATTTTGAAAGCCGGATATTTAGCTGAGGAAATTTCCATACTAAATGTAGAAAATGTGACCTGGCTTCTCCTAGCAGATGATAGTAAAATATAAGAGGAAAGGGATAAGCTGAGAACTGAACACCATGGCACAAAGAAACCAGAAATTGTTAGTTTGGGAAATTCTGAGCTTTTGGAAAATGGGTCCCCAGAGTCCTCACATGTGAGGATTTTATTGAACATGGAATTAGTCAGCCATTTAATTGCAAATTCAGATTGGAAATGCAGTTCTCCAGAAAGGATCGGAGGAAAGTCGTACTGTCTGAGGGCTTGGCCCCTGTTTCCAGCATTCAAAACCTACAAGTTTTTTTGTGAGATCTGTGTGAATGAAACCACTGCCAGCCTAAACTAAAAGGAATAGAAAAGGGAGAGATTGAAGAAAAAAAAATGACTTCAAAGACAGAACAGTGGAATCTGAGGTCTGGATTGAAGACATCTTCTCAGGAAAATAGAGGCACACCATCCATGTCTGCTAAGGGGGTAAACATACCCTGGGGCTTGGAGAGGGCGGTCCTCCTTCCCCATTGTTCAGAAAGAATGCAGCCACCCCAGGGTTCAGAGAGGGTAGGACAAATTCCCCAGAGATTGGGGAAAGTTTGGCCACCACTCCAGTGATCCTAGGGGCTCAAGCCTTGAGATCAGTCATCCCAATCCTTGATGAAAGTGGAGCCAAGCACATGGCCCCTGGGAAAACCCTTGGAAAGGGTGGGACTGCCACTCTGTCAGGCCCTGAGGATGAGAAGAATCCATGGTTCTATAGAAGAATCTCAGTCTTTGAAATCTAAGGTAGTACTGCAGGTTTTTGGAACTGTTTGAGACCCCTGACCCCAGTTTTACTTCAAATTTCTCCCTATGGCAATGGACATCTTTAGTCTATGATCGTGCTCCCTTTGTATATAGGAAGCAGAAAACTTTTTCTGTTTCACAGGTCCACAGCCTGAGAATAATTTTCCCCTGGAAAGACTACATGCCTATAACTGATTTTGATGAGATTTTGTACTTAATATTGTTACTGAAATGATTTAATATTTTTAATTATTGTTATGGAAAGAATGTATTTTGCATATGGAAACATGTATTTTTGAGGTCCAGATGGTAAAGTTTAACAGTTTGAAGTTTTTGTGGACCCCAGAAAATCCTGTTCATAAAGCTAATCCATTCCTGTGCATGTAAACTTATTGTAGGTGGGAACTTTTGGTTAAATTGTCCCACAGCTGTAGCTTGGGGAGAGAGGAACACCTGGTGAAACCATCCTTGGTTTGAACACTTTCATGTCCTCAGAAATGTAAGCTTTTGACCTAATAAGTAAAAGCCAACCCCTTTCTGGTATATTGCTCCCAACATCTTTTAGCAAACTGAAATGGATGAAAAGTTTGATGCAGTTACCTCCTCAGCTACAAGAGATAAATGGGGTATTTCATATAAGCAATGTCTCTCTGCACCATCTATGGTAGTCTAATCAAGGTGTTGATTAATATTTTTATGAGTCATCAAACAAATGAAAAAAAATGTATAAATTCAGTGTAGCATGTGAGATTGGCACTAATCAAATAAGCACATATGTAAGTAGAATTTCAATAAATATTGGTTGAATTAAATAAGAATGTTTAAATTTCCATGTGTATACATTGGTTTTACATGAGTTTTGATTTATAGTACTGTTTAAACAGTGTACCCAATGTTTCTTTATATGGGTCTTCCTTGCAAAATTTAGTTCCCAGTTATTTAATTAATTGTAATGCTTGACTGTTTTGCCACCAAATGATCAATAAATGTCTGAATACACTTGCTAAAAGGAAGGTGGTGACTTGATACATATCATTTCTGCATACTCAGCATATCTTCTTTTGGAAATATTACCCATGTTGAACTATTCTCTTTTCTTTCTACCAACTTGAGTGAGTGGCCATATTTATTTCAAATAGTATATTTGAGACCTGAAAAATAACCAACAACATTTTTATGGTCTTTTTGGCCTTACTGTGAGGTGAAATACAGGCACATTTCATTTATTACCTGACTACTCTGAGGATCATTCTGATATTCTGAAGCCCCAAGATATATTAACTCATATATCTAAATAAATAATGACTGGTCCCTG
Source organism: Tolypeutes matacus (assembly GCA_026826555.1). Lineage (NCBI taxonomy): Eukaryota > Metazoa > Chordata > Mammalia > Cingulata > Chlamyphoridae > Tolypeutes > Tolypeutes matacus. The sequence continues at coordinate 28,687,081 of JAKSZT010038599.1, forward strand.
TGCAAACACTGGGAGATTGGATCATACTACACATTTGTTCTATGGAATAGGGTATTTCCTCAAGGCTTCTCCCCCTTTCTTTTTATGTGCCTCCTTAAATATAGATAAAACTAATTTAGGACAATAAATCAGAATAGAGTTTTCCTAAAGGGGGGTGGAGTGAGTTTTAAATAGAAAGGAACATGAGCAAGATTTCTGATTCTGCTTTGGGAATTGGGTTAAGAGCCACAACATACAGGCCTAAAACAAGCTTTGGTTTCCCAGTTCTATAAAAGAATGGCAATGATGTTACATAGGAAGCTAGGGGATTTCTCAAGATATCAGTGGAAGGAAACATGAAGCAAATTTCTTGGGAAAAGGAAAAGTTCTATGTATTCTTTAGACAATAATTGCTTCAGTATACATAATTACAAACATTTATCATTTGCATAGGTAAGATCTGTACATTTTGCTTTGTGCAAATTTTTCTCAATTAAAAAATACAATGTAGCTTCCTTGTGGAAATTGCAGAAAAGAGAGCTACAATCAAAAACCTAAAAGGATCAGCAATAATAATTCCTATTATATTAGGAATTATTTAATTCTCCAATAAGATAAGAGAACTAATAAATATATTAAGAATAATAATCAGAAGTAACAATTGCAACAGAACTGCTATTTTTTTCTACTAATAAAATAACTCTAGTCTTAGTATCCAGCTTAGTATCTAGTTATCACCAAACAAATTAATCTAGTTACTAGCCCAAGTATTGCATCTGTTCTTCTGAAAATGAGTATTTTTTTCTGATAACACTCAATCTCAGAAGGAGTTTGTTTTCATGCAAAATATATCATTTGTCTTGTATCATCCATAATTTATTCGGTCATAAAACCAACTCAGAGATCTGCTACTTTAATAACACACTGTTTATAAACCTACATTGAAATTTCGTTAGAGAATATACCACTTTTTGTATCCTCTAATTCACTTGCCAGTTTTGAGTGAGCCACAAAGCAAGGGAACACTGTTTCCTGTTCAGTGCAAGTGACTCCTCTCCTTTTCTCTTAAGGACTTGCGACTTCAACTGCCCTTGTGATGTCTGTAGCAGAGAGAGATGCGTTACTGAGTCTGCAGAAAACTCAAATAACAAAATCATAACATTGGTTCCTTTATTCACAAGTAACCCTCCTTTTGAGAACATTCCTCTTTCAGCAAAAACTAACTAAACACATACACACATACATACATAATTCTCCCTTCAGTAGCTCCAGGGATTCTATCTCATTGGTGGAACTGGATCACTATCTTATCTCTAAATTAATCACTATAGCCTAAGAAATGGAATGTTTTGATTGACCATGTCTGAGTCATATATGTCTCTGCAGTCAAGTATAGAACCTCCTAAATCAAATGGAAGCCAAATCAAATGTGGAAGTAGTTTCAGGTTAGCAAAAAAAGAAAAACAAAGAAAAAGAGAAGATAATCCACACCACTTTTACATTTACCTTATTACGATAAACTTCTCTGGTGAGATCTGAAATTGCGTCTGGAGTAAGCATGTGCCCCTTACTTTTAAAGGTGAATAAACAGCTCCACAGGCAATTATCATAATAAATATTTAAAGTTCTTTTTCCATAACTCTAGGCTATACCATTATTATCATTTCCAGTTAAATGAGGAACAATGCCCAAATCTGCTGTTCTTTCATCATTTCCACATCTCTTGTGCTTTTATTGATCTTCCTCCTCTGATGGCATCGGTATTGAATGTGAAGTCTTCACCGGCAGACATTTTAGGAGAATTGGGCATCTGAACACCTTTTGTGATTTGCAGTAGATTAGATTTTCTATAGATACTATACTCACATAATGTATTATCAATATATCTTTTGTATTTTCCATTTCTGAATTTTTCTATACATCTTATATTCAAGGGACTTGTGGATTGCTTTGAAATAGGTCATAGTAGTATGGAAGTAAGGAGTACAAGAAAGCTAAATATATTTAATCAAAGCATAAAGGTCTTTAAATTCCATCACTTCATTGAAATTTATGAAGAACGAACATGGCAATTATTTTGATTATAATTATAATTGTGTTAATTACAATAATCTGTACAAATTTTTCTAAAACCCACAATCAAACCAGCAAATATCTTATGCCTGATAAGACAGCTTCATTTTAACTTTAACTGTTTCAAAGACATGTTCTTATAACTTTTTAAAGTATATACTTTTAGCAAATTATCTATAACAACATGGCATGATTATTGTATATGTTAAATTCAATGAATTTAAAAGGGGTCCCTGAAGATATTATTCTTGTCACAAGTGTTTAGGAATACAGGATATAAACAATATGATCAAAATCTCTATATCATCATGTATTGTCACCTAGAGAGTGTTAATTTATATATGAAATGACACAATTTCATGAAATGAGGTAGAAGCAAATATATAAAAAGAATAAGAAAAAGTTTTCAATAGTAACAGGAAAATTTGGTGGTACTCATAAAAGATTTGTGTTAAAGATGAGGACACTCTCTAGGTTTACCTTACTAACTGGGAAGAGGCCATGTGGGAAGGTGACCAATTAGCAGGAAACAGGTTAGTCCTTATGAAGTCCGTTCATTGTGTTAAGCTTACTTTTCCTTATTCTACTTTTTTATAAACAACATTTTGAGGTAGTTGTTATTCATTATTTGTTTCATGAAAACTAAAGCTGTATTAAGATAAGAAACTTTCCAAAACCATTTCAGAATTATAGCAGACAGGTCAAGGTATAGATAATGAAAAAATTATTGTTTTCAATAGCTAGCACCCAAATTCCTTCCTTGGAGAATTGTCTTGTTTGGGAAAATGTTTTCATGGACAACTTAGAGTAGAATACATGACCCTTGGGCACAGGCATTGGCAGAAGTTTAAGCCTTGTAATCTAAGAGAAAAAGATAGCAATGCTTTTCATTTACAAAAAAGTGAAGGTTGAGGAAGGAATTTGGTTTGCTTAAGAAAGGAGAACAGAAAAAGAAAGCAAACAAGCAATTAAAAAATAACAGGAAGAAAGTGAAGAGAAAGTTTTTGTAAAACTGGCCTTTAGACCAACTAAAATTCCAAAAAGAAGTCCCTAATTAGGAAAAAAAAAAAAAAAAAGAGGAACAAGAATGTCAGTATGTAAAGTGATCCTGCCTTTTATTATTCAAATCCTCAGTGAAGACTGATGAATACTTTGGATAAGAGAGTGTTTGTTGATGTAGTTGTGCCTGTGATTGTGCTTTTGTGGAATTTGAACATGGATTTGGATTTCAAATCTGCATAAACATGTTGTGGAACACACACATATATGAGAGGAAAAGCCTTTAGTCAGAGACTTGCTAATTATACACAGAATTTGGCCATCTTTTCAATTTACCTTTATGTTAAGAGTCAGAAAATGCCACCCAACAACTCAAATACAGATATACGATGTCCAATCTATCTAACAAATGTCTTTTCTAACTGTACCTTAGCACCATTTGTAGAAGTAGATTGAGACAGCATTTAGCAAACACCATAAGGAAATTCTGAATCTGATTGCTAAGTTTACTGTTGGGATTAAGGTATTCATTCATGACCAGTTCTTAAGATTTAACAGGAGTGGAAAAGGAGCACTGTGAAGTACCCGTTCAATCATGCCGTACCATTCATGGGAAAACAGCCTTTCTGTATCTTACAGAGATTGACATAAACTCCAGAGAATGGCTGTTTCATAATACTCAGGTTAAGAAGCAAAACAATAGAGGAAGTCAGTGTGGTTTGTGTATGAAAGCTGGAACTAGATAGACTCAAAACAAGCAATTATGTTTCATTTAAAATTGTGCTTGCTCACTTAATCAATAAGTCCACTTATCCATTATTTTCACCGGTCTTCAGGTAATGAGGAGTTCAAAGCCAAATATTCATACCCAAAATAGGGAAAATGGTAATTTTCTTTACTCAAAACAAAAAATATATATATTTTAAAAATTATGAATGGCAGGCTTACAATGAAAAGAATGTGGCGTTGGAAGTGGGATGACTTGTAAGCTAATCTTACATCCTTACCTGCCTGAGCCATATTTTCAACTTAAAAAATGTGGGTAAAGAAGCATTTATTGCTTGGCTATTGTGTTAGAATGTAAATAAATATTGATAGATGTATTGACATACTTACTCATAGGTGATATTAAATAAAGAGCAGCTGTTTTGAAGGAAATAAATATAAATTTAGACTCTCCCAAGCAAACCATTATCTTGTTTCCATTTACTCTAACTCTACATATTTTGGTCAGTAAATTTAATACACTAAATAGCCAATCCTCTATTCTATAGCATAATCCTCATGACATAATAGTCCATAATATAATTTGGAAAAAAACATCTCAAGAAACAAATATATTTCTATCAATGAAAAGAAATTATGTGGTCCATTGATAAACATATTACTCTATCTTCATTGCCTACTATGTACTCCGAATTAAGGTAATTGTTATCCTCTGGTTTTATATGTTTTTGGGGAATAACAAGATATATGTATACACACATACACACAAACAAGCACACAAAAGCACATACATATATACAATTGACAACTAACTGAAGACAAAATATATGTTTGTCAGAGTTCAAAGAAGAAAGTAAGCTCTTGTACCAGAGTGAATCTTAGGCAATTGGAAAAAAATGGATATTTTAGAAAATCATTATGATTCTATGGCTTGAGATGAAATGAAAAGCTATTTTTGTCTTTTATAAGAAAGCATATTGGCTATGAGATATAATTGCAAAACTAGAAAGCAGAATTCTAGTTTTATTCTAGAATTCTAGCCTTATTCTAGCCATTTTGTTTGCTTCTATAGTTCAAAGAAATGCCACCTGTGTACTCTTCAAAATATATGTATGTATGAGGAAATAAACAATTACAATCTTTTGTTGATCCTACTAAATCCCAGTGCTTTTTTTCTTACTTTCTTCTTTCCTTTCTTTCTTTTTTCCTTCCTTTTTTCCTTCCTTCCTTCCTTCCTTCCTTCCTTCCTTCCTTCCTTCCTTC
>JAKSZT010038599.1:28692130-28736228 GCA_026826555.1 Tolypeutes matacus
TTCCTTCCTTCCTTCCTTCCTTCCTTCCTTCCTTCCTTCCTTCCTTCCTTCCTTCCTTCCTTCTTTCCTTCCTTCCTTCTTTTTTCTTTCTTTCCTTCCTTCCTTTCATTCTCTTTCTCTCTCTCTCTCTCTCTCCCCCCCATCTCTTTCTTTCTTCTCTTTGCTCTATTTTATTTTATTTTTTTCTTAGCTGATCACTAAGGAGAAGAATTAACTTATTGCAAAGCCTGTTTTCTATATATTTGGTCTGAGCTTCTGGACATTTAGAGTGAATTAATGAAAATAATATATTTTTAAAGAAAGAACAAAACTATAAGAAAACATATAGGCTATGAGATATAATTGCAAAATTAGAAAGCAGAATAAAGAAGAGACTGGACTTGGGTATTAATCCTTAAAAATACGTCCAAAATAGAGACAGTGAAGCCAGAGTACAAGCCTAGACATTAGAAATGAAATTAATGCAAGTAAATTTCAAATTATTGCCATGAATACCAAAGTTTGGAAACTAGCAGAACCAATCTGCCCATTTTAGGTTAGACTGGTATATTGAACCTAGAGCTCAATCTAAAGAGATGAGCTAAATCCTCATATATGTGTCTTGGTGGTAAGGTCTTGAGATATCCGTTAAGCAACAGAAATGAACAAGATACCCTTATTTTATGATTCTGAGCCCAGTCTTCTATGAACTAATGACGTAGAATTACATCACAAATTAGGCATTTATGGTTTTTCTTAAGAATCTATTCACCATTCATATTGGCATATTCCTTCTGAATTCAAAAACCGTGACCTTATAATTTGCCTTTTGAAATAAAACCAATTTAGCAATTCATGTTTACCCATGTCCTCCATTATAGGTCTGCAGAACAACAACCAAAAAGAAGCAAAAACAAAAATTAACAAACAGATTTAAAAAATAACGGGTGAATAGGTTATTTATTCTCAAACACCAAGAGAAATGGAACAATATTAAAGTAATGCTTAATACAAACTATTTTAGTTACTGTCAGTACATAAACAGTAATTAACACAAATGAAGTAATCCATGAACTTTTGTTTAACCAATGAAAGACCTGTTCTTTCACCTTTACATCTATACTTATACTGGCTTAAAAAAGGCAAAATGAACTCTCTCTAAATGCTTTGGAAATAGTATAAGTGCAATTGAAAAGGAAAAGAGAAAACACCAGAAAGAATATATTGTGTGTCTATGTGTTTTCCTGAAAGGCACACTTTAAAAATGGAATATGATATTTCTTCTGCTGTATATCAGTGGATTCTAGTTATATGGATGAAATAAAAATAAAAAGAGTACTACGAGAGGAAATAGAAACAGTTTTATGTGGGAGTTTGTGTTCTCTGTTTGTGTGTATAGGTGTTTTCATGTTTCTTAATAAACAGTCAGTTTCATCTACAATTTATCAGCATGTTATTTAACATAAAAACCCTATCCATACATCAGGAAGGATGCCTACTTTCCAAAACTATTAATATGAACAAATGAAAATAAGACAAGTAAGGGCAGAACATTCTCCGGGGTCATAGAGATTTTAATTCCAGCATAATCGTTGTGGTGCTCACCAAATAAAAACATTCTATATACAAAATTCTGGTTTATAGTCAAGATTTGAGATTGAGGTGCCCATGGTTTCTCAATTGAAAGAGGCACTTTATTTTATGTTGATTTCCTATTAAACACATACAAAAAAAGGGACAAATCAAAATGACACTTGGAGAAAAGTTTTTCATTTGCCCTTTTTCTCTTCCTCAGTAAGTTAATTTTACTCCATGACTTCAGTATTACAAAAAATAACTAAGCAGTACATTGATTGCAAGACATTGTCGTGATGCTTCCTATGTGCTGTGGCTAAGCAGGAAATTTTCATTTCATACACCATTTGAGTCTAGCTGCAGTGATTTCACAAAAGTCAACAGGCTTTGAAAAGTTAATGATAAAGAAAATCACTTGTTTTTGTTATTTTGAGAAAGCACTTGAGTGTTTAAAACGAGGACCTATGGAGGTTGGTTGGCCATGGGGAAATGCAAAAGTTATTCTATTTTATTTGGCAGTGCTTATGTTTATATCACAATGAGAAGAAAAGAAAAACCTCTAAGGTAACAACAGATCAATGGAAAATGCATGAAGAATTCATCAAGAATATAAATATGAAATATATATAACTTATGATAACACATAATATTTATTATTAACATACCTATAGCCCATTTAAATAATTTAATATAATGACCATTTATTGTTTTCAAGTAATCACATGAAGATTGTTACTAAGTCTATTTATTTACTCATCCATGTTATCATCTTAAATAAGTTTGTTAATGTCTTCTTCACATAATAGGAAATATGTTAAAAATGAAAAATAAAATAGGTAAAGTTACTTTCTATAATGGATCATACCCTTTGACGTTGTTTCTATATCACATTGAAGAAAAGTATTGGTTTTCATTGTTGATTTTAATTAGAGGACCACGGGTATATGAGGTAAGCTCGTGCTTCTGATAGCCTAACTTTGATTCTATATTAAAAATAACTATCTATTATGTATTGCCCATTTTAATTCTTAAATGGGGCTTCTAAAAATGAACTCTGTCACTACCTGGGTCAGACCACAGTCACTTTCATCTGGACTCTTTCTACTGCCTCCTGACTAATCTCTCTGTCTCCATTTCCTTTATTCTCCTAACTTTCCCACCTCTCCAAGATTTTCAGAGGCATTATTATTATTACTTTTTACAAGTGTTCTTTTTCAACTTAAGACTTCTTATCACATTAGGTTTCCTATAGAATGAGAGTGCATCTTCTCACTCTCATTCTATAGGTGTTCTAGACTTTCAAAAGCCAATTCATTCTATTTCCTTCTTTCCCCTTCTTTACAGCCTATATTACATTCACTAAATCTCAAAGCTCACTAAACACCTTCATAACAGACCTTAATTCTCTATTTCTTCCTACCATTGCACGTTTTCCTCTCCTTTATAGAATTCTCTTCTACCACCTTTTGCTCTGCAACATTCCCATTCATTAAGAGCAAGTTCAAACACAAGGTCTTCTGTGAAAGATTCTCTAATTCCCCCCAAATTAGGTATTCTCCTTTATTCTTTAAAATAGAACTGTACATCTCCCTCTAAAGGACCTGTTATTGTGCTTTACTATATTTTACTTTAAATAGTTTTTTTCTTATCTCTTAGTGGAATTCTCCTCTGTTACTTTGTATCTGTGTAAAGCAAAGGAAATGGAACCCACAAAAGTCTTTATCCTTTATCTCACTAAACAATTTCCTTCTGCATTTAATGAACCCTAAAAATCCATCTTTATTTCATCTTTCTCACTGTGTGCTTTATCACCAAGACAGTTCTATTAATAACTGTATAATGTTGCACATGCTTTTCATAGTTAATCTTTTGTTTTTCTATGTTAATTCAATTGTAAGTAACTATACTCATTTGATACAAGATGGCATTGATGCTTCCAAATATGCAACTGTATTTATAGGAGATACATATTCCTAATGATGTACCCATTAAGCAGATTAGGAATTTGGCATTGGCACTTTCCTTTTTGTTCATATGCAAGATCATTACAATATTAATATTTATAAATTATCCTCTTCTCATAGACACAAATATAAAATAATAGGACTATTCATTACCAGAATGAAGTCAACATTTAAACAACAATGCATTTAAAGTAAGATACCAAAAATGAAACACTCCAATCTTTACCTACCAATATTCACCAATGAAAATTTATCATTGCAACATCACAATATAAATTTTAGTAAAAAGTTATTTATATGCCTGAATTGCTCATAATGTGAAAGGATAAATTCCAAGAGAAATGGTCCTGCATTTCTTAAGGTACTTTAATTTAGATTTTATTTAGATCATTTAAAATGTTAACCACAATTATTTGCAATTCTCATTTTAAAAATTATTCAACAATTTATAATTCTTAATCTCTAAAACAGGTCAGCATTTGTCTGTCAATGTAAATATGATTGAAACAAATGCTTATTTAGGACATATTGTGCAGTAGGCATTATGAGAAGTATGGGGCATAGTGATCAATGAACATGGAGTAGTCTAGGGATGTAAATGTCAATTGAAAGTAAGCTAGAGAATAATGTAGGGACCAAATAACATAGTGAACCTGGAGGTGGATGAGGATTATGGTTCCTAGTACAAATACAAGAATGTTCTTCTTTAAACTAGATCTAGTCTATTTCACTATTACAAGGTAGTAAGAATATGGAGAGGTATGAGAAAAATACAATTAATGTAACCTATGGGCTACAGTTAACAGTAATATTGTAATATTCTTGATCAATGTCAAAGAATTTCCTGTATCAAAGCTAAGGGTCAATAAAGAGGGGCTATGGGATTTTTTCTTTTGGACAAAGGAAAATGTTTAAAGGTTTACTAGGGCAATGACTGCACACCTCTGTGATGAAAATGAGCGCCACTGAGTGTACATGTTGGATAGAATGTACAACACATGGGACTACATAACACAGTGAACCATGTGGTAGAAGATGGACTGTGGTTATCAGTACAAATATGAGAGTGTTCTGACATGAACTATAACAAATGTACAATACTAATACATGGTGTTAATAAAAAGGAGGTGTATGGAAAAAACATGCCAAATATACACTATGGACCATAATTAGTGGTAATAGTAGTCTGATGATATTATTTTGTACTATGTAAAAAAATATTACACATCAATGTAAAGTGTTGGTGGAGGGGTGTTGTATGGGAATTCTGCATATTATTCATGATTGTTTTGTAAGCTCACAAATTTTCTCATAAAAAATATATATATTGAAAAATCTCTGGGTTCACTATGTTATTTAGTCCCTCCACTATAGCACTTATCTTCATGTTCCTTACAGTTGAATCAATGTCTTAGTTTGTCATGGCATCTATAACAAATACCACAAATTGGTTGGCTTAAACAAAGAGAATTAATTTTCTCATAGGTTTTGAAGCAAGAAGTCCAATATCAAAATATCACCAGGCTACGCTTTCTCCGAAATCTTTATCATTCATGGTGGTGGCTTGCTGGCAATCAATCTCCTCCTCCATCATATCACAATCTGTCTCCCTAGGTCTCCTCCTGTGACTTCCACTTCTGCTCAGTCATCTGGCTAGGTATCCCCTCCTTATAAGGACTCCAGTTATTTATTGCATGAAGGCCAACCTTGATTCTGTTTGGTCTTACCTTTTTTTAGATTTTTAAAAATATATATATATTTATTTTTTAAAAGATAGATTACATAAATGCCACACAAAAACTATAGGGATTCCCACATGCCCCACACTCTCCCACACAAACGTCCTTCATTAGTGTGGCACATTCATTGCAATTGATAAATGCATCCTGGGGCATTGCCACTGAGCATGGACCACAGTTCATATTGCAGTTTACACTCTCTCCCACACAACTCTACAGGTTATGGGAAGATATAAAATGGCCTATATCTGTCATTGCAATGTCATTCAGGATGATTCCCAAGTCCCAAAAAAGCCCTGTATTATACCTGTTCTTTCTTCTCCCTGTCCCAGAGCCTCCAGTGGCCACTGCCTCCACACCAATGTCACAATTTTTTCCATTGCTAGAATCACAACAAGTCTATAGTAGAAGACCATTAAGTCCACTTCAGTCCATAGTTCATTCCCTAATCCTGAGCATTCTGGGATGGTGATATCCACTCCACCTCTAATTGAGAGGGGGCTTCACTCTCATACAAGCGGATTGATGGGACTCTCTTGATTGCTGTTGTAGGCTCTCTCATCTCCTTGGTATTGTGGTTGTCAATCCTCACCTCCCTGTTGTCCTAGGTAAGTCCAATGCACTGGAGAGTAGGTGTTGCAACTCCGCTGAGGCTCAGGCCCAGCTCGCACATGGACAGCCCAAAGATTCCAGTCTCTTGGACATATACCTAAAAACTCCAGCACCAAGTACAGGTTTAAATAGAAGGGACAGATAAGCCATGTGTAAGGAAGCCATAACTGATTCCAACTCTGTCACTCTCAGGAGCACAAACTCCAAAGTAGATCTTATCTTAATAGGATCCTCAAAGACACCATTTAAAAGTGAGTACATATCTAAAGACATGGGGCATCAACATATCTGTGGGGACATGATCTAATCCATAACAGTGATGGTGACAGATGTAGATAAATAATCAAAAATCATATAAGTGAAAATTTCAAATATGAAGTGCTATGAAGGAAATTGGGAGGGATTTGATGGTAATGGCATGAACTAATTAGATGTTAGTAATTAAGGGCAGTCCACACAGAAGAGATGACTTTAAATAGGTATCCCAAGGAAGACTTGGGGTCAAGGTAATGAATTTGCCTAAGGAACTTTCCAGATTTCAGAAGGACCAAGTGAAAAAGTCCTTGGTGAATTTGAGCAACTGAAAGTCAAGGTGAATAGAATAGAAGATTGTGACAGAGCAAATTGCAGAATATGAAATATAAAGGATATAAAGGAGATATGTGTTGGGATACTCCAGGTCTAGGAAAGGATTTTTTTTTTTTTTTTGAAGAAACTTTGGATTTCATAAGTATTACATAAAAAATATAGAGGATCCCCACATACCCCACCCACACCGCCTCATACACTTTCTCACATTACTAACATCTTTCATTAATGATACACTTGTTACAATTGAACACATAATGAAACATTGCTACTAACCATATACTATATTTTACATTATAGCTTACACTTTGCCCTGCACCATTTTGTAGACTTTGACATAATGTTTAATGGTTTGTATCCACCATTGTAATATCAGGCAGGACAATTCCAATGTCTCTAAAATGCCCCATGTTACACCTCTTCTTCTCTCTCCCTCCCTTCAGAACTACTGATACAAGTAGTTCTTGTACTTGTATTAAGTTCTTCCATTGTTAGAATTCTAAGGCTAGTTTATTCCATAGTTGCATTTTCCCCTTATGTTTGTTATTATTCTATTGCTAGAATTCTAAGGCTAGTTTATAAATTTCCCTTATGTTTGTTCATTCCTCAGTCTTTAGGATTTCAAGATGGTGATGCCCACTCTGCTTCCAATTGAGAGAAGCCTTAGATCCCATGGAGCAGATGGATGGAAATGTCTTGCCTGCAGTTGTAGATACTCTCTGTTTTTAGGGATAGGAATTATCCACTATCACCCTTTTGTTAGTTGTCCTGGGTGAGTCCGAAGAACTGAAGAATAGATGTTGGCGGCAACTCTGCTGAGATTCAGGGCTCAACCAGCATAGAAACAGTCCAAAGATTTAAATCTCTGGGACATGTATTTAACAAATAATGTGTTCAAATAAAAGGGAAAGAAGAGCCATGTGTAGGGAAATTATAAATGAGTTTAACTCTCCTACATTGGAAAGCATGTATTACAAAGCAAGGGCCTACTGACAGGATGACAAATTCTTGAAATTGTCTGCCCTGTTTTTAGCGTCTAGATGTCTCTAGAGACCTCAGGACACTCCCTGTTTGAGGCACTGTTTACTGTGGCAGTCAATGAGATCCTGCTGAGACTTGCATAGGTGTAACCAATGGAATGACGTCCCGACTCACCTAGAAATCTCTTAGCAATAAAAATTCATTTGTATTTGATACTTCCCCCTTTTGGTTAAGTTCTTTTTCCCGATGCATCACTAATTGGTGCTTAGTAATAATCCCTCAGTGCCAGGGAGGCCCATCCCCAGTAGTCATGTCCCATGCCGAGGGGAAGGTAGTGCTGTTAAATGCTGAGTTTGACTTAGAGAGAGGGCACTTTTGAGCAACAAGGGGGCTTTTAGGAGGTAGATCTTAGGCAATATATAATACTAGGCTAAGTTTCAATTTCACAACAACAAGGTTCTTAAGTATAATCATCAAAATCAAGTGCCTAGCATAATGGTCTCTTCTCCTTTGTTAGGCACTGCCCATGTACTCAAGGGATTCATGCCACTCTATTAGAGAATGTAGCAGGAATTCCCAGGATGGGAATTCAATATTCTTTTAGTTATTGTGTGGCTCTCCACCCACCAAGACAATGCCCCATGAATACTTGAACATATTCATGAGGCATGCCCCAGGTCCATCCCTCTCCACACATTCTTCCATCACCAACACTCCACACCAGTGATTCTTCCTACCACAGTTGTGACCCTCTGATATCCAAAACCTCCCCAAAAACAAAAGTAAAAAAAAAAACAAATAAAAATAATTAGAAAATAAAATAAAAAAATAAACAAATAAAATACAAAAAGAAAAAATATCATACAATAAAAAATTTTTCCATTGTGTCTTTCCTCACTGTAAGATCTGTTACCCTTTATGTACAGTGACAATTTCTTCCATATGTTCTCCCCAGTGTCTTAATATATATATATATTGCTTTATCTTCAAAGAAGCTATAGGTTACAGAAAAGTCACATGGAAAATATAGGGTTTTCCCATGTACTCAATCCACTTCCCCCATTCTCCCCCATTAATAACATTTTACATGTGTATTTGCTACAATTGATGTACAAATATTGAAGCGTTGCTGCTAACCATGGTCAATGCTTTCCATTATGGTTTACATTTTGCACCATATACTTTTATAATTTTGACAAAATTTAAAATGGTCTGTATTATTCATTGCAAGGTCATGCAGAACAATTCCAATGCCATAAATGCCTATGTTCCATCTATTCTATTTTTCTCTTCCTCTACCCTAGGAAGCTTTGTTAATCATTAAGTTTCAATTTTTGAAGAATAAGGCTCATAGTTGCATGCAATGATACTGAGGGTTTGACATATTGGTCTATTTGCTTTTATTAGGCACTGCCTATGTTCTCAAGAGATTCTTGCCTTTCTGATTGGGAGAATAGCAGGAATCCCCAGGATGGGAGTTAATATTGTCTTGTTTATTGTGTGGGTCTCCGCCAACTGAGATAACATATTATGACAAGATGAACACTTTCACATTCCATACAGGCATCCCCCAGGTACACCTTACTCAGCATATCCTCCTACCCCGTCATCATATTTGCCAAAAGAATATTCCTACCATTACAGTTTTAACCACAAACTTGCAAATCCACAGAGTTCACCTACTTCTTCCTCCAACTCTACCCCCAGTTAAATGGATATTCCAACTCATCCTCCACACTACTCCCCCTCATATTCCTGCACAATTGAACCCAATCACATCACTGGACCACTATCACCCCCATCCAGTGCTCATTCACCCCCTTCCACCTTATCATAGATTTTGCCTGTATTGATCATTGACTCACCACCTTCTACTCATTTTCTATTTCCTGATAGCCTATCTTCCAGACTCTATCTCTGCAAGTCTGCTCAATTTGCTTAATTCATATCAGTGAAGTCATGTAATATTTGTCATTCAGTGACTGGCTTACTTCACTCAAAATAAGATCTTTAAGAATCATTCCTGTTATCCTGTGTATTAAAACTGCATTCCTTCTTAGAGCTGAGTAATATTCCATTGTATATATATATACCAAAATTTGGTTATCCATTTATCTGTTGATGGACATTTGAGTTTTTTTCCAACTTTTGGCAACTGTGAATAATGCTGGTATGAACATTGGTGTGTATATATATCTTCATGTCTCTGCTTTTAATTCTTCTGGGTATATACCCAATAGTGGGATTGCTGGATCATACAGCAGTCCTATAGTTAGCTTCCCAAGGAACCGCCAAACTGTCTTCCACAAAGGCTGCACCATTCTACATTACCACCAGCAGTAAATGAGTGTTCCTTTTTCTCCACATCCTCTTCAAAACTTGTAGTGCTCTGTTATTTTAATAGCCACCAATCTAACAGGTGTAAAATGATATCTCATTGTAGTTTTAGTTTGCATTTCCCTAATAACTAGTGATGTTGATCTTCTTAAATGGCACCTTCATGTGCTTTTTAGCCCTTTGTATTTCTTCTTTGGAGAAGTGTCTGCAAATCACTTGCCCATTTTTTAAATGGAATTTCTTTTTATTTTCGATATAGAAGATTTCTTTATATATGCTGGATATTAGGCTCTTACCAGAGAGATGCTTACCAAATATTTTCTCCCATTGAGTAGGCTAACTTTTCACTTTCCTGACAAACTCCTTTGAAACACAAAAGTTTTTAATGTTGAGGAGGTCCCTTTTATCTATTTTATCTTTTTGTTGCTTATGCTTTCTATGTAAAGTCTACTACAAGATCTCATAAATGCTTCCCTACATTATCTTCTAGGAGCTTAATGGTATTGGCTCTTATTTGTAGTCTTTGATCCATCTTGAGTTAAATTTTGTGTCAGTCATGCAATGGTGGTCCTCTCTCATTCTTTTGGATATAGATATCCAGTTCTCCAAGCACCATTTTTTGAGTATGCCATTCTGTCCCAGTTGAATGGGCTTGGTAGCCTTCTTGAATATCAGTTGACCATATATGTGATGGTCTATATCAGAACCCTCAATTCTGTTCCATCTGTCAGTACGTCAATCCTTTTGCCAACACCATTCGCTTTTGACAACTGAATGCTTTAACGTCAGGTAGCATGATTCCTCCAAATTCGTTTTTCTTTTTCAATATGTTTTTTGCTATTCAGGGCCCCTTGTCCTTCCAAATAAATTTCATAATTAGGTTTTCCAAATCAGTAAAAAATGCTGTTGTAATTTTTATTGGGATTGCATTATATCTGTAAATTAATTTGGGTAGGACAGACATCTTAATGATGTATAAACTTCCAATCCATGAACATGGAATGTTCTTCCATATTTAGGTCTTCTTTGATTTCCTTTAAGAATGTTGTGTAGTTTTCTATGCACTAGTCCTTTATACTTGTAGTTAAGATTATTCGTAGGTAATTGATTCTTTTAGTTGTTATTATAAAGGGAATTTTTTTCTTGATATCCTCCTCAGATTGCTCTTTATTGTGTAAAGAAGTGCTAAAGATTTTTGCATGTTGATATTATATCCTGCCACTTTACTGAACTCACCTATCAGCTCTAGAAGGCTTATTGTAGATTTCTCAAGGCTTTTTATGTATAAGATCATGCCATCAGTAAATAGTTAAAATTTTACTTCTTCCTTTCCAATTTGGATGCTTTTTAAATCTTTTTTTGCCTATGTGCTTGAGAAAATACTTCTAACCCAATGTTAAATATGAGTGGTGACAGTGGACATTCCTCCAGATTTTGTAGGCCATTGAGCATTTCACTATTGAATATGATGCTTCCTGTGGGTTTTTCATATATGCTTTTTACCATGCTAAGGAAGTTTCCTTCTATTCCTATCTTTTGAAGTGTTTTTATCAAGAAAAGATGTGTATTTTGTCAAATGCTTTTTCTTCATCAGTAGAGATGGTCATGTGATATTTTTCTTGTCATCTGTTAATGTGGTGTATTACATTGATTGATTTTCTTATGTTGAACCATCCTTGCAAACCAGAGATGAAACCCACTTGCTCATGGTGTATGATTAGTTTGATGTGTTGTTGAATATGATTAGCAAGTATTTAGTTGAGGATTTTAGCATCCAGGTTCATTAGAGAGATTCAGCTATGGTTTTCCTTTCTTGTGGTGTCTTTATGTGGCTTTGGCATTAGGGTGATGTTGGCATCATAGAATAAGTTAGGCAATATTCCCTCTAATTCTATTTTTTGGAATAGTTTAAGCAGGATTGGTGTTAGCTCTTTCTGGAATGATTGGTAGAATTCACCTGTAAAGTCATCTGGTTTGGGGCTCTTCTTAGTTGGGAGGTTTTGGGGAATTTTTATTTTGTTAGAAGTAAATGGAGCCATAAACAATTACAGTTGCTTAAGCTGAGGAGAACAGGAATTATCTCTATAAATTTAAAAGATTACTCAAATGTGTGTGAAATCTGAATGAAAGAGAACAAGATATAAATCAAAGGAGGTGGTTAGGTAATAGATGACGTTGAGGCAAGGGATAATATTGTCTTGTGAATGGTAAAGGCAGAGTGTCAGAGTAAAGATAATTTTGTTTCTAAAATACACAACATTTACTGATGGATTAAATAGACCAGAAGCAATTAGGAGCATGACTGATCCCCATGTTTCTGCTTTGTGAATTTGTAAAACATGAAATGGTGATATCAAATTGGTGTCTGCTTATAGGAGATTATGTGTAAGGTGAAAATACACTTTTTGAACCATCAGCGTTTATTCATAT
Source organism: Tolypeutes matacus (assembly GCA_026826555.1). NCBI lineage: Eukaryota > Metazoa > Chordata > Mammalia > Cingulata > Chlamyphoridae > Tolypeutes > Tolypeutes matacus. Next base: position 28,704,336 of record JAKSZT010038599.1, read on the forward strand.
GTAACAGTTTGGGAAGAAATATGATTGCCTCTTCAGAGGTTATGTAGAAAGATAAAAAGCATTCTAGGCTCAAACCTGTAATATTTAGAGTTTCAACAGAGAGGAAGAAGAGCAAATAAGGCAAAGGCAGAGTGACCAGATATGTAAAATTACAATCAGTAAGTCAAGAGCATTCTTATTTCTATTACCTTCATATATTGAAATATTATGCTTATATTAATATTTTCCTATGTCAAATTTAGATATTATTTGCTGACACCCTCTTTGAAAGGTAAGCTTAGTTCACTTAACCAACCATTCATATTCACATATCAACTTCTTCCCAACACAGTCATATCACTATTTTGAATTCCTCTATGGATGACCTTTGACCATTTTAGGAGCATACTTCCTTATTTATTTATTGTATTATCAGCCATAGATAGTATCTCTCAACTCCTAAATCAGTTACATAAGAATATGAGCCAGTATATCTCCTTTCAGGTTTCCTTTCCTAATACCACTTACAAATTTGTCATATACATTTTCAGATTACAAAATTTGTAAATAGTTACATTCTGTTCTAAAATCTTAACTTGATTGTGAAGATGTAGAGTCAGATTTGAATTTTTTATTATGCAAATATTCAAATTATTTGTTTTGATTTTATTTCCTTTCTAATTTAGTTTTTATTTTTCATGGATTTTCTAATTCTCTTTGCTTTTTGTTGCATAAATAGCCTTCATCATATTCTCAATTACTTTTTCCAAATTTTCCATTTAGTATTCTAATGAATCCTCCTTTTATATATACTTTATATATGTATTTGGATATATATGTGTGTGTATTGTTGTAGCAGTTTGGCAGTTTGATGTAATTATGAATTCCAAAAATAGATATTGGATTCTGCTTGTAAACTGGTCTGCTAATCTGGGCATGATTAAGTTATGATTAGGGCGTTAACTGGGCCATGTTGGTAGGGTATTGGTGGGTTGGGAATCAAATATAAAAGGCATGACCAAGGACAGAGTTGCAGTACTTTTGATGTTGGAGTTCTGGTGAGGAAGGAGAGAAGGCCACCCCGGATAGAGATGAGCCATTCGCCTGAGAGTCTACAGCTGGCCTTGTGGAGAGAGGCAAAGCCTAGAGAGCCTCATAGTCTACAGCTGACCTTGTGGTGGAAACAGAGGTGCTAAGCCCAGAGAGAAATGCAGCCCTGGGAAGAGAGGAACCCAAGAAGCCTGAACCCCAGGCAAACGTCGGCAGCTGTCTTGCTCCAACACGTGGCATTGGACTTTGGTGAGGAAAGAACCTTATGCTTTATGGTCCGGTAACTGTGGACTTCTACCCCAAATAAATACCCTTTATAAAAACCAACTGATTTCTTGTATTTTGCATCAGCACCCCTTTGGCTAATATAATTGTTTTATGTGTATATATTCAATTCTTATTGTTTTTCTTTGTTTTGCAACACAGTCTTCTTTCATGGAATCCTCCACCCTCATGCTCAAATTTGGGACTTTCTTTCAATAATTTTGGCAAAGTTATCATCCAAGGACTTCCCTTCATTATTGCTCTAGTTGGTTCCACTCTTTCCTGAAATCCCTTACTTCACTGATTTACTCCTTGTTTAGCTACATAATCTTCTGATGTTTTCAAATTAAACATATGATTTGCTTCTCTCTCTCTCTCTTTCTCTCTCTTTCCCCCTCTCTTTATCTCACTCACTTCTATTTGATTAATATTTGGACTGGGAGTAGAGTTTTATAATTCTATTATATTTCCCTACCTTGAAATATTGCTCATTTTATCCTGGAATCTTTTATTGCTGAGGAAAAAGTAAATATTATTATGTTTCTTGTTTTATCATCTTTTTATCACATGTGGACTGTTATGACCCCTATCTAGAATTTATATCCTTATTTTCTGCAATTACTGTAAAATGATATCGCCAAGTATGGCTCTCTTATTATACTTTCTGCATTGGGTGGACCATCTGATGTAGAGATTCATGTTTTTGCCTCTGAAAAATCCTCCTTTATTATTTCTTGTAAATATCTTTCTGGAATTCCTTTATTTAGAAAACCAGACCTTCTAAACTAATTTTTTACATATCTTTTCCTTTTCATAAGTTCTTTCTCATTCTCTCAAATTCTATTTTCTGTGACATTTGCTTGAATTTTCTTCTAAATTTTCTTTAAAATTATTTTTATTTTGACAACTGTGTCGATAATTTATCAGACCTCCCTCTTATTATATAATTCTTTATTTCAAATTCATCCTTTTTATTTTTATGGATGTAGTAAATTTATTTGAATATAGTAGATTGGGTTAAAAAACTTGAACTAGTAATTTTTTAGAATTAAGTAATAGTCTCTTCTCTTATTCTACATATTTCCCTTCTCTGCTTCTTTTGAGTCTTTTCACTTCTTCTTTTTTTCTGCCAATTTTTCTCTCCATTTCTTCAATGTCATATATAGCCACAAATTTTATCCTTGACATGAGAGCCTCAGCTTTCAAGTATACGTAACTTTGGTCAAACATTTATGGATAATTAATTCATTTTATATCACCTCAAGAAGAAAATAGAGTGATTGACTTTAGGAAATGTTTCTATCTAATTGGCTGTGGAGAGTTTGTGTCATATTATACACTCAGCAGAATATGTGGAATAAAAATCACAAAAGAGGGACCGTCAGTAGGTAGACTATGAAAAATTCTTGCATAAGGGGTACAGGCCAAGTAGAAACTACAATAGATATTTTCTAAAGTTATGCTGGGAGAAGTTATTCATAATACAGTGGGCAGAATAGCAAATCTTTTTTTAAGTAGCATAAATTAAGCAAGAGTTTTATTATGTTAAAACTGGCAAACTTTTTCAGAAAGGGCTAGATAGTAAATATTTTAAGTTTTACAGACCATACAATCTCAGTCTATAGCAGCTGCTCTGCTATATAGAAGGAAAGCAGCTATAGACAACAAGTAAATGAATGGATATGACTGTATTTCAATTCAACTTCTTTGAGAAAACAAGCATTTAACCTGCTGGCTATAATTTGCCAACCCTGTAGAAATGGAGAATAAAAATATATATTTTGTAGAAACTGTTTTGTTTCAGATGGATACTTATATTAAAAGAGAGGAATAAATACTGCAATCAAAAAACAGAATAATTGCTTTCAAACAATTATAATTGATTGAGTATAATGGAAATTATAAAGTAATTTGTATTTCACGTGCTTATTTACTCTGAACTAGGCAATTTTAAGGATGAGCTACTATTTTTCACTATCACTTTTCAGACTATTTTAGATTGTAATAAAATAACCTTTCCTTTGTTCATCATTTAGTAGTAAATGTATCCTCATTTTTTAAAAGCTATTTTTCCCAAAAGTCAATTAGATGTTGAAGGACATCTCAAATTGTGATAAATGCTTAGGTGAGAAGTGTTCCTATATAGAGAAGAGAGAAATATTAATAGTATTGAGATTGAGAATACTGGACTGGGGAAAAACAGAAGCCATGTATGAGGAAGTCTCTCTTTTAAGTTACTAACATATGTCAAGAATTGCAGAAATTAAACCCTTAGCTTGTATATGTAAAGGCTGATATTACCACTTTCTCTCTCTCAACTTGTTTTCTCCATTTTGCTTGATGGGAAGCAGGGAGTTGGGAGCTAGGGATCATAAAGCTTATCTGAAAGCATTATGAGTCAGCATTCATCTTTTATTATTATTATTTTTTTTATTTTAAAGAATGTTTAGATTACATAAATGTTACATAAAAAATATAGGGGATTCCCATATGTCCCCCTCCCCCCGATACTTTCCCTCATTAACAACATCCTTCATTAGTGTGGTACATTTGTTACAATTAAGGAACACATATTGAATCATTGCTACTAACCAAATACTATAGTTTACATTATAGTTTACACTCTGTCCCACAGAATTTTGTAGGTTATGACAAAATATACAATGACCTAGATCTGTCATTGCAATGTCATGCAGGACAATTCCAATGTCCTGAAAATGCCCCATATTATACTTATTCTTCCCTCTTCCTCCCCTCAGAACCTCTAATGGCCACTGCCTTTATATCAATGATAAAAGTTCTTCCATTTTTAGAAAAATAATAAGTGTATAGTAGAATAATAATAAGTCTACTTTAGTTCCTTGTTCATTCCCCAATCTTGAGGATTTGGGGATTGTGTCCACTCTGTTTCTAATTGAAAGGGGTCTTTGAACCCATGGCGCAGTTGGATGGAACTATCTTCTTTGCAGTTGCAGACATTTTCTGTTCCTTGGGATAGGAGTTGTCCATCATCATCTCCTTGTTGGTTGCCCTAGGTGAGTCCAATGAACTGGAGAGTAGGTGTTGCAACTCTGCAGAGATTCAGGGCTCAACTGGCACATGGATGGACCAAAGATTAATTTTTTGGGACATATATTTACAAGTGTGGTGCTAATTATAGGTTCAAATAAAAGGCAAAGAAAAGCAATGTGTAGGGAGACTATAAATGAATCTAACACTGTTACACTGGGGAGCATAAATTCCAAAGTAAGGCCCACTGACAGGGTGCTAAATTCCTGAGCTGACTGCCCTGCTTATAGTGTCTGGGTGTCTCTAGAGCCCTCAAGAGACTCCCTGTTTGAGGCACTGTTTACTGTGTCAGTTAAGGAGATCCTGCTGAGACGTGCATAAGTGTAACATATAGAATGAACTCTCGACTCACTTTGAAATCTCTTAGCCATAAAAACTCTTTGTTTTTACCATTTCTCCCTTTTGGTCAAGGTCTTTTTACAAATGCATTGCCAGTTGATGTTGGTAATAATCCCTTGGTGGCAGGTTGTCTCATTCCCAGGAGTCATTTCCCACACTAGGGAGAAGGTAGTGTGTTTATATGCTGAGTTTGGCTTATAAACTTGAGCAACAAGGAGGCTTTCAGGAGGTAACTCTTAGGCAATATATAATAGTAGGCTAAGTTTCAGTTTCACAAGAAAAGGTTCATAAGTACAATCATCAATATTAAAGACCTGGCGTAATGCTCTGTCTTCCTTCTCTAGGCACTGCCCTTGTACTCGGGGGATTCTTGCTATCCTATTAGAGAATGTAGCAGAGCTCCCCAGGATGGGAATTCAATATTCTTTTTGTTAGTGTGTGGGTCTCCACCCACCAAGACAATGCCCCATGAACACTTAAACATATTCATATGCCTTAGATGCATGCTTCAGGAGAACTCTTCCCCATGTATCTCCCATCCCCAACTCCCCACACCAGTGTTCCTCCCTGCCACAGTTGTGACCCTTCTGTGATCAAAAATTGTTATTTTTAAAACTATTATTATTTCATTTTCTCATTAATTTTATTTGGTTATTTTGGTGGCTTCATTCATCTTTTAATGAATGTGCAATGGGCAATCTTCTCTTCTCAAACTGAGAAAGAGTGTGGTGGTGAGCTCATGGAGCAGTAAAGGAAATCATTTTTGTTGAAAATTCAAAGTTAGTCATCTCTTCTAATCACACTCATATCTGAGAAATCATACAGGCAGGTGTTATGGGAGTAGTTGGTGGTGATCTAAATATTTTCTGCACTCAATAGAGTTAATGAAATTCAGAAAATGGCTCATGTTCCTCGCTAACAGACTGAAAATTATTATGATCAATAAACTATGCAATTTTTAATGTTACAAAATAAACTAGCTTCAAAAATTATGCTAGACATAAAAGTTTACATAAATGAGAAGCAAGGTTTCATTATCAGTAAGTATTAACCATGATACTAGCTATAGGGGGACAATTTCCCCCCAACTGATAGTTGTTTTGTTTTGTTTTGTTTTTATTAAGTCTAGGTTTATTTTTAGCACAATTTGCTACACAGCACAAAATTATTTATAACTACCATTTCTGATTGATCACAGTGCAAATGAATTCATGCAGAGAGTCAGATAAAAATCTAGGGTGATAGAAAATGGCATTCATTTGACAATTATATCTATATGGATAAAATCTTAAATGGTTAGTTGCCACAAGTCCTGGGAAAATAAATTTGTCCTTATGTACTAGCCATCCCACCTTAAGTAGCCCATTATACACAGACCAAATTATGCATTCAATTGTCACATATCTAGGAAATACCAGTTCTACTTTTGTTTTTTGCTTTTAAGGACTTGAATATTCTTGGAAAATAATTGGCTTATTTCCTTTTTGTTTCCTACTTAATGTTTTACCTAAGGGAAAGATTGAGAAATGGATGCAATCAGAGTCAACTGGGGGTAAAATATCAAAAGTTTAATTACTATATGATGAATTTAGATCCTTTAATATGCAGTTGAAATGTATGATTTTATACTATATGCTCATATTAATTAAATTTTGCATTGCATTTCATTCAGTTACTTACACGTAATACTTCCCCTAGAGTATAAACAATCTTCTCTTTGTCACATAGAGAATAAATTTCTCTCATATTTCATATTTACTCTAATGTTATTGAATATAAGAATATGATACAAGTTTAAAACATATTAATATATACAGTTTGCTTTGCATCTTCTGGTTTCATAGTTCTTCCTATATAATATCACAGTGACTTCAACTCTCACTTATAAATATACTAACATTACCAGTTTCCAAAATGTATGTGAACTATGCTTACTATTTGGAATGACTTAATTTGGTTTTTGGCACTTGTTGATCCTATATAAGGGATTTAATCCCAATTTAAAATTTTGAAAGACTTTTAATAAATAATAAACAAGAGCACTTTTAGAAGAACATATATTCAGAGAGAGAGATGTCTTCCCTTTCAATGGGCAAAATTATGTTACCATTTTCAACATAAAGAGATAGACAAATATCTATTCTAAGAACCAAAACTTTTATTCTGAAAGTCAGTCTGATATTGTTGGTGGTGATGAAAATAAAAAGACAATTTTAAGTACTCAATATGCACGACATGCATGATGACTCATTAGGCAGAGAAAATTATTACTGCCTATTAAAGAATTAGCTTTCACACAAATGGAAAAGTTCATTAGTGCACCTTTGAGTGGATGGCTTCTAAAATTGTGAAATTAATGAATCTATGAAATACTTACTTTCACATGTAAATATCTGTGAAGAGAAATTAATTGTTTCATATGATAAAAGTCATTTATTGCTCATACAGGATCAGATTAATCAAATTATAATGTAAATTTTGGTAGTATCCATTTATGCCAAATTTCTAGCAAAGACTATATTATTCTTATGGATTTTCAGAAATTATTTAAATGGAAAAAAATCTCATAATATAGATTGAAATATTACTATTAAAATAATATTTTTTTATTGTATTTCCTTATGCTAAAACATGTTTGACTTTCATATGGCCCTAGAGTCACATTAGGTATATACACTTATAAACTGTATTTAAATTGTAAAAATTCATATTGTAAAAATATAAAATAAATTTATATTGTAGAATTATACAAACAAAAATGAGATTAAATATCTGATGAGATTTTCCTAAATAGTAGTTAACAACCAAAATTGTAGAATTTTATGGAATAAGTTCAGTAAACCACTTGTATTTTATGCAGCATATATCATAGCATACAACATACATACATACAAGAAAGTCCAGTGCCTATCAGAATGTAAGGACTTGTATACCCTAAATCGTAAAGAGCACGTCTGGGCTTAACATAACGTGTCATCACATTATGTTGAGAAATATCAATTCTTGTACTTCAAGAATTGATATTTCTCATCAATTCTTGAAGAACAAATGTGGTTTTAACACTGTGAAGACACTTTAGTTTATTCTATAAAATAAGAAAAACATGCTTAACTCATAGAGGTGCCATGTGACACCTTAAGGAAATGGTTTGGGGAGTTCCTTGTGTGTATGTGTATGTGTATGTATGTGTATTTACAATTATTTTTTTTACCAAATTAACCTCAAAACTTACTACCTGGTTAAATGGTTCTGACGTTCTCATGAGATTATTTTGATATAATTGTTATTCTCATTAGATCATCTTGGGATCCTCGCTGATTATTCTGCAAATCCTTCTGCATGCTGATGATTGAATTGTGCCTATTTGGACTCTTTCTTATTATGTTACCTTGTGAAATTAATCAATTTCTATGTACTCATTAATTATGGACAGTTATAACATAAAATAATGGAACACATGGAAGCATTATAGATTATGATTATTCTCATCCATTTTGTAAAAATTAATAAAAACAAAAGTGAAGGGCACTACTTACAAGCTTAGGCAAATAATAAATTATAAATGAATTTTCAAAAATGGAGCATGTTGGCAATGCAGATAAAACTGAACCTTAAAATTCTGGCCACTTTCACTCACATGGTATTTATTTCCCAATAAATAAAGCAAAGCTGCATGGGTCATATGCAGCATATGTTCTTAATAATATGCAGGGTGGGGGTAATCGATGATCTTCAAGAAACATTTTTCTCTGTGCAAAGTAGTAAGTATATACTTGGCAGTCAATGTGATATGTTAAATTTATTTACAGTCATAACGGAAAATAAGGGAGAGTAACTTCCTTTCCATATAAATGCTGGATCTTGACAATTCTTGATGGCCCTTTGTATATTATTGTTATTCTTAAAATATAATTCCAAAGGGACCTAGATCATTGGAGGTATAGTGAAAACATTCTATTACCTGCTTCAATTACATACAAAGAAGAGGAAAAGGAAGAGTTACTCTTTAGTTGACTTATTTTACCAAATATAATATAGTAAGATAATAAGAATTTATGCATTCTATATTTTTGTTTTATTTCTTAAGAAGCAGTAGAATTCAAGTGATTTAAGTACAGTATTATAATTGGCTTTTTTGTGATCAGACCTATATCCTTGAAAAATTATTCAATATGGGATTATTATTCAATTGGAATTTTTATAATGATATTTTTGTCTCTCTCTGTATATATATTTTATTTCTGCCTTGGACTAATGTATTTTAATGTGAATATAAAAATAGAATTTTTCTTATTTACAAGGGTGATTGCCTATGACTGTGACAACTGTTCAAAACAAATTGTTACATAAAATTGGAGCATATTAACTACTCATCTAACACATAAACACTATTTTTCCATCATTTGACAGAACATATTACAAAGAAAAAGTAAGAAAATATTCTAAGTACAGTAATGTATATTTTGCACAGGTATTTGAAATAAAAATTTTATCAGAAGGTTCTCATTTCTAAGGCAAATTGGCTATTATTATTTTTTTAACTACTGGTGTTTAAAACATGGAAGACGTGGTGACAAGGCACACATCCTTTTTGAAAGTTGCATATTTGGACAGATTTCTGAGGTAGAAGTAACATTCTTTCTCTGAGTTTTAAATGACATAAAGAATGTAAATGATGTTTGATATTCTCAAAAGAATATCAATGAAACAAAACTGGTTATGTGATAAGAGCTCACAGACAAAATAGAAAGTAAGCTAAGCAAAGAAAATCTTAACAAATATTGATTTATTTTCATCTAACATAGGACTTCTTATCATAGGTAAAACTGAACAAAACAAATTACAGGGACTTTTTTAAATATATGAAGCACATACAATAAACATTGCTCAAATTATAAGGATTATTGAGCAGCCTAACTTGACGTTATCAGGTTTAAGATTGTGTCTTAATTTGCCAGGCTGATATGACAATTACTATATAAAAGGGCTGACATATTATTGGCATGGTTTGTGTTCGCCCAAAAGCTATAATATTCTGGTGCTGGCTGCCGGAAATCCTTGGTGTGCCTTGAGTTGCATCTCTGCCTCCAGTCACATGGAGTTCTTTCTTTCTTTGTGTCTGCTTTATCAGTTTCTGCTGACTTCCAGCTTCTTCCTGTGTGGACTCCTCCAACTCTGGCTTCCAGTTTCTTCTTTTATAAAGCCTCCAGTAACACAGTTTAAAACCAACACCCAGGACAACTAACAAGGAGGTGACAATGGACAACCACCATACCAAGGAGCCGAGAGAGTCTACAACTGCAAGCAAGAGAGTCCCATCCATCTGCCATATAGGATTAAAGCTCCCTCTCAATCAGAGGTAGAGTGGTCATCACCATCCCAGAATCCTCAGGATTGGAGAATGAACTATGGACTAGGCTTACTGGTATTCTGCTATAGACTTATTGTGATTCTAGCAATAGAAGAACATATATCATTGATGTGGAGGCAGTGGCCATTGGAGGTTCTGAGGTCAAGGAGATGGAAAATAGCTGTAATAAGGGGGCATTTTCAGGACTTGGGAATTGTCCTGAATGACATTGCAATGAGAGATACAGGCCATTTTATATCTTGCCATAACCTAAAGAATTGAGTAGGAGAGAGTGTAAACTACAATGTAAACTATAATCCATGCTTAGTGCCAATGCTCCAAAATGTGTTCATCAATTGCAATGAATGTACCACACTAATGAAGGATGTTGTTAATGTGGGTAAATGTGGGCAGTGTGGGGAGCAGGGCATATGAATCTCCTATATTTTTTATGTAACATTTACATAATCTAAATATCTTTTTTAAAAATTTAATTACATTAAAAAAAAAAAAAAACCTGAATCAGTCAGAGCTGAACTGATAGCAACATCTTCAAAAGTTCTTGTTTTCAATAGTTCACAGCCAAATAATGTAGATGGAGGTTAAGAACATGTCTAAATTGGGGTATGAATTCAATCTCCAGCAGAGTACAACAAAATATGTGTACCGTCATTGTTATTTCTTGCCTTTGAGTTGCTTCTACTTATTTTAAGCTTTACTTTTTCCCCATCTTTTTGTTTATATGACTACTATAGAACTGGGCATTCTTTACCATTCTATATTTAAAGTGAAACAATAAAAAATATTAATGAAAGAAAGGAAGAAATGGAAACTAATCAAAACAAAATGGAAAAACAATATTTCTACCTTTCAATATTTTATGTCATTCATATTTTAATCAATAATAAGTTTTGTTTTTTTTTATTTTCAGCTTGCGACATGAGGAAATCTAAGTTTTTAGATAAATTCTTAAAAATAAATATCTAAGGTGGCAAGTGTTAAATATGATGATACTAGTCTCAGTGCACAGGTGGAGAACTAAACCCAACTAAACCAAATAGTTTCCCTCAAGAGTGAATTGTCATATTCAAATTGAAGTACAAGAGCAAATCCTACTAAGAATTACTGTGCTTACCCTTATAAATTTCTGTTTTAATTTGATACTCAAGAGAATGTGTGTGTACGTGTGTGTGTGTGTATGACTCTTTGCATATCATATTCACTATATTGACTAATGAGGTAGGGGTAGGGTTTTTTTCATGAAACTTTGTAATGATTCAGCAGAAAAATATTTTTCACTTATTTTAAACTTTTTAATGACCAATTTTTGAATGCTTAGCAAAGCAGCTGTTTCTCCCTGAGACTGAGGCTTATGCCAAGTTTAAAATGTTAATGTTGTTAAGCCATGTGCTCAAACATTAAGTATCTCCAATTTCCAAAATGAAATATCTTGGCAGCTCTCACTCACCAAATAAACTCAGATATAAACTAACTTATTACACCAAAATGAAAAAAAGTAATCCAGCAAATTCTCTGCCTCTATTTTGTGACATCTCCAATCGGTGGACCTACACTTAAGGTCTTTTAATAATCTAAAATTAGTGCAATATTGACTTTAGGGATTGGCCTGGATAAATCATTTAAAAATATTAACAACATAACATTATTAAGCAAGATGAAAAGAATGTAAAAATTATAAATAAGAGTGTAAAACACAAAGATGAGATAGGTGATTTTATGAAAACAAATAGCTTTAAATAAGCCCAAAGTACCTAACTGAGATAATTTTGAGTAAACCATAAAATATCTTTTCAAATATTTGACAATCACTATAATTTTCACAAAATTCTTCCCATTTCCAGGAAAAATAAAATTTCAGCTTCTGTGAAAATTAACTTACATTTGCTTTGTTTATAAATTTTACTTTTAAATTGTATCTAAAATTTTCCTTTCTGGTGTACATTTCTCTCATTTATAACATACATATAGATTGGTTTAACTGCCTAGCACAATAAGGATACAAAAATGTTCTGTGACCCCCAGAAACCTTCCTTATGATTTACCTTTAAAAATCATATCCTCCCCCTTCTTTAACCCCAAGCAAACACTGGTAGATTTGTTGTTTTGAGAATGTTATATAAATGGAATCTTAATATCTGTAACCTTACAAGACTGATTTCTTTCTCTCAGTATAATGCCTTGGAAGCTCATTAAAGTTGTTGCACATATCAGTATTTTATTTTTTTTTTTTTTGCTAAGCAATATTCTGTTGTATGGATGTACCAGATATTTTGTCCATTCACATGTTGAAGAACATTTGAGTTCTTTCCAGGTTTTAGTGATTATGAATAGAATTTCTATAAAGACTTAGTTGCATGTTTTTGTATGAACATACATTTTCAATTCTAGAAGATAAATGCCAGAACTGGGATTGCGGCATCACATGATTAAGAACCAAACAAACAAATAGAGAAAGAAAAGCAACACACTGGATAGCCAGTCCCAAGAACAGAATGGAAATGACAGGGAAGAATGAGGAAAACAACTTATAAAACTTAAGAATAAAATTACTTACATCAGAGGATTCTAGTGAATTATTAAATAAAAAATATTTGGGTTACCATAGACCTGACACATGGAAAGATCCCTCCAAAAATGTTAGTTTTGTTTGACACATAACATTAAATGCATATTAATAAAATATTTTAAAAAAACATAATGCTAACAAAAGCTATTAAATTCAATGTTTGCCCCAATTCTCACAGAGAGTGAAAATATCTCTCTGGGAATTTTGAAAATATTACTACAACACATTCTATGTTCACTGTGTAATTTTACTTGGTTTCTGGCAAAAGGGACCTTCTTGTGGTCCCTATTCTTGAGTTCTCTAGAGCAATATAGAGGCAAAATGTGACAGATTCTATATTTTATGTTTGATATTTAATAATGTGAATTTTGACAAAAGTCTAATAAACTTTTTACTTGGGAAAATTATTAATTTTTATTAATAATAAAGCTTATTAGTTAGTAAGCTTTATTATTAAGCAAAAGTTTTTTCTTTCCCCTACTGGAGTTTATTGCAGCTCTAACATTCTTATATATATTCCACATCTTCTTGTTACTGAAGGAACCAGGCATTTTCCTAGCACATTTTCTGACAATGTAGCAACATATAATAAGGTACTTGAAGGCCTTTATTGGTGTGTGCACTAATTTTCTAAGTGGAAGGTCTTTCTTTTAATTACATTTTTAAAATGAAATTTTACTTGTGGTTGTAAGAAACTTTACCACAGTACTGCTACATCCTGAGGTCAATGGTGCTTATGAATGAACTGTAAACAGCAGCCAAATGTGGTTTCATTTGAGAAGGATTTTTCACCACTAACATTTGCATGATAAGTTTATGGACTCTGGTTTTACCAGCTTGATTGAACACATTGCATTTTACTAAGAACAGCATGTCGACTAGCACAGTCAGCATCCATATGCATCTGGGAAAATTGCAACTGTTAAAATTGTGCCATGGGACTGAACACAAGTGAAGCTTTGTCAGCTGTCAGTTAGACATTTTATTCAACTACTTTACAGGGGCTAAATGAAACATGTTTTTATTAATCAACACAGTATTTCATATATTGCTCTTTGGATTTGGATTGCTCTCAGGTTAAAAAGAGAGGAAGCAAAAAAAAAAAAAAGAAAAGAAAAGAAAAAAAAAGAAAAAAGGCACAGGGAAAGAGAAATATTCTTTTTTATTCCTAACACCAGAAGAGATAAGAAACAAAAGAAAATTATAAATGTAAAAATTTGGTCTGAGAAAGCAGCTAGAGTTTAGTTAGCACAGAGAAATGCTACATGGCAATGATTCACTTCAGAAAAGATCATTAATTCTTTTGTCACCCATAAAAAAACAGATGCAGGAAATTTCCTAATAAAGCCTTTGTAAATTGTCTGAAATAATTAGTGATCTCAGCATAGTTCTGAAGAGTTCAGGGTTCTACAGGTATTTCAGTTTGGAAATTAATTGTACTAAATTATCCATGGAATTAAACATACAAATTATTGTCTAAATGATTAAAAATATGTGCTTGAACTTTTCATTTAATTTTGCACAGTATTAACTGCACTGAAACTACCTTTTTAAAAGTTAAGTTCAACAGTTACTATGACTGGAAATTTGAATAAAAATTTGCTATAAAGAATTTTAAAAATTGTTGAAAGCAAATTTGGGTATATTGTCCCTTTGTCTTTTCCAAAATTGAGTCAATTATCTTGACAATGGAGAACAGGGACGTGGTCTTACTTCAGAGTTGGGTAAGTTATTTTTCAAATGTACTTAGCAATTTGATATGGCCACTGTGACACACTGATTTGATCTTTAATCATTATAGTTCCATTTTATGTTCTTAGTATCTGTGAATTTTCTTACTGGATTTGAATCTAATGAGACTTAAAGTTAGAGTTGGGCTTAAGAATGGGGGGAGATTGAGAGATATGGTAGGGATAAGAGAAGGCACAAAATTCAGTAATGCGATGGAATTTCAAGTTTCGTGTGAGCGTTCAAGGTTGTGGTTGGGTCAGAAATGCCTGAGCTATACCTAGCTTGATAAATTAATAAAACATACTTTAATGCATGGCAACTACTGTTTTGTTCTGTATCTTTTTATACTCTGGAACCACTACCACCCTTCCAAAATTGGCAAGTGTATATGTTTCACAAGTGTACTCATAAATGCTGTTAGAAAGGGATTAATTCAGTAATCACTAGACCAGTTTGGTTTTGATTGTGTTCCCTTTGAATAAAGGTGTCACTTGCATCCTTCAAAAATATCTCCCACTGAAAGATATATAAAACAAAACAACTATAAACTTAGTGAGAAAGCATTATGCCAAGGTGTCAAAGTCAATATTAGAGTGCAATTCTCCAGAAATCATGGTCATAAAAGGGAAATAAAAATTGCTAGAAAGCCAAGCCAGTCAGTACCTTATGAAGTAAATTCAGAAATCAATATTTGGAGAAACATATTCAGAATTGAAGTTGGACCTAATTCTGAAGACAAAGTTGAGAGTAAATGAGGAAATTTGGAATTCTGGAATTCCAAATTCTCTTCTTCCAAGAGATTGTATCTTTCATGGACCTTCCCACCCATAAGTTTTGCCTAATTATTTATTGAAATAGATGATCTGCAGGGTTGGCTCTGGCAACTTGAATGTCACCTTGGCTCCTTAGGGACAGTATATTTGTATATATCAGAGGTCCTTTTCTGCTATCACCATGAAGTAAGCAACTAATAACAAAATACATTGTCAGATTTTTACAATAAAGTGAACATAAGGCATTATTGGTGAGTTTATTTGAGGGAATGGAATCACCATAAATATTACACTCCTTTTAGCAATCATTAAATATTCTTTTAAAAAGTAAGCTCATGATGGAGCCCAAGATTTCTATCAGACTGAAGCATTCATGGAATCCTTGAAGAAGAGTTATAAAATGAATAGGCTGATCATATAATTACCATCCATGGTAGATTGAGTTATGTACCCCCAGAAAACATATCTTAATTTTAATCCTCATTTTCTATAGGTGTGAAAACATTGTAAATAGGACTCCTTGAAGATGTTATTTTTAGTTAAGATGTGGCACAACTGAATGAGAGTGGATCTTAATCTGTATTATTGGAGGCCTTATAAAGAGAAACTGGAAGTCACAGAAGCTAGAAAGGCGAGAATACATTGGGATGCAGAGATACCAGACAAGGAACCCTAAGGATTGCCAGGAGCTAATGCCACTTGTTGTTTAAGTCAAAAAAGTTTGTAATATTTGAGATAGTAGCTCTGGAAAACTAAGACATCATCTAAAGCATGACAATTTTGAGAAAGAAAGATGCTCTATTAATGGTTCAGCTAAGAACAAGGGACAACACTAGGATGGATACAGGAAACAAGGATATCTGGTCACTATATATATGTATATACATAGTTACCAAAAATATAGTGGCATTTGTGAGGCCTCATGATTAACCTAAAGAATAGATGGAGTATATGAGGATAACAGAATATGAGTCCTAAACAGTTTTTTATTCCATATGACTCATTCTCCATCTCTCTCTCTCTCAATCATAATTAAAATAGCCTTCTTTTAATAAGCATGATCTCTCAAACTCTTCACTTTTGCAGTGATTTGTTAGAGGCCCCCATTCCTTCTCTGGAAGAATACTTTCAGGAACAAAACAGATGCAAAGGGGAAAAAAGCCTTCTTTCTTATTTAGGTAGAATGGGTCCTCAAAGTTCACATACACTCCAGGCCAGTACACTGTGGTGACAAATTATATGGGAATTTGAGGGGGAAATACCTCAATAAATAACAAGAACATTTATCTGGCATGCCCTTAAGATATATAGATAATTTTAAAATGATATATTCACATATTTCTCTAAGCAGTAGGAGTATTATTATTATACTCATTTAATAGATGTTGACCACTGAGGTATATAGAGACTAACTGGCACAAAATTACAGAGCTAGTAAGTGGTAGAGCCAAGTATCACATTTCATAGTCCACTCTCTTAACCAAATTTCTTTTAATATCACTGCCAATTTTCTTTTAATAGTTATTGGGTATTCACATTGTTCTCAATACTTCACATGTATTCATAGCTTAACTCATCAAAAAACCCTAGGAAATATGTGCTATTATTATCTCCCGCTTGCAGATCAATAAACTAAGACATATATCTATTATGCTATAGATACAGAATACAATTTAAGACACTTTGGCTTCAGAGTCTTGATTACCTTAGCCTTGTAGAATAGTGGAAGTCAGTTTTTGAACAAATGCAAACATCTATGTGCTTAACAGAGAAAATTGAAATAAATCTATACTGTCCTCTCTTTAAGAAGATCATTATGTATTAAAGAGAATAATTATAAAGAACTATTAGAAAAAATGTTAGATGGAAAAAATGATTTTTTTGAAATTTATATACACCCTCTTATAGGAGACTTTAATGTTCAATGTTAGTGCTAATAGATGAGAAAAGATATTTGCCAAGATGTACCCTTATTGCCACATTTTAGTAAATTATTTTATTTATGTTGCATTTGTCAGGGTTCTCCAGAGAAACAGATTGACAGGAAGGATGTATATAAACACATATATTACATATACACACACATTTATAAATATACTTACATATTTGCAAATATTAAGAGATTTATTATAAGAAATGTTTTATGCAACTGTGAGAATTAGCAAACCCAAATTGGAAACTGATGAAAGTGAGGTTGAATGCCCTAGAAGCTCACTGGGTGAAGTAAAGGCAAGAATTCTTGTTCCTAATTTCTGAAATCCTCAGTTCTAGATTTAAGACCTGCAAGTGATTGGCTGCAGAGACATCTCTTATTACTGAAGGTAATCTCCTTTTCTGAATGTAGGTAAGATTAATATTCTCACAGTAATAATCAGACCAGTGCTTCCTTGACCAAACAACTGGACACCAGATTCTAGCCAAGATGGAACATAAAATTATCCAACACAAATATCCTTAATTCCCTTCCAAAATTCTTTGGTTTAGGAGGAAATTTTGAAGTAAGTGGAACCATGGACTCAAGTGCTTTGAAAATTCAAAGCATCAGTTTAATAATTTCTTTTATTCTAAAAGAAAGATATTGAAAAAATTGAATTTTTGTAACATTTATCTTACTTTTATATTTATTCTCTACCTTGTCATTAAAAAGTTGAGTTTATATTTTGTTCTATTTTTGAAAGATGCAAATGTATTTTCAACTTTCTTAAAAAAAATGTTTAAGGATCTCCAAAGACCATTCTTGGTTGCTTTGAGGATATCAGTACTTGTTATAGGAAATTTCACGCTTTAGATTATTTGTTTACTTAAAGCTTGTTCATTCAAGCATACAAGTCATTGTAGTTTTCTAAATAATTAGCCATCTTATATCTAAATTACTGTTCTTCCTTATCCTGAAATAAGTAAAATAAATCATTGACTGCGACAGAATCACAATCAGAAACTTGATTTTCCATGACATTTCAATAGACAGTGATCATTGTTGTACTTGACTTAATCGTTATAAAGCTAAAACTCACTGAAGGGAGTGCTTTTACCTCCTGATGCATTAGTTCAGAGATTAATAATCAGTTGGAACTTGTATTTATTTGAGAATGACTCACTGAGTGATGCACATTACAGTCATTTCTAAAGTGATTGTAATTTAAGAACTACCATTAATACATGCCCTACAGGGCATCATGTAATTAAAAGATGATTGTGCCTGCTTGCAGGCTGGCTGTTCCTAGACAATGTGACTTTATGTTGGAGTTTATTTCATTAACATCTTAAGGTGCTTACTTAACTACTTAGGCAATCTAAAATTTTCTTAAAACCAATGATGAAAAGCTATTATACATTAAAGGGCTTCCAATATTCCAAGTGAGCTTGATATACTACATCTAATACCCAAACAACCCAGCTACTTGAGATAACTGAGAATCAGAGGGATAAAGTGACTAGAGCCACTGGGGTGTTTAAAACAATGCTCTGTGTCTGATATCTGATATCTGTGATATCTTACTGATGCTCATAAAATAGAGGTCTAATTTTGCTTATCTCCAATCTTATAAGAATTAATTAGAAAATAGGTTTATTCCACAAAGTGATATTTCAGATTTTATAAAAATACTAAGGTAGAGAAAATACACACACACATATGTACAAACACATACGTTCATCTTTGAGATTCACTTATACCATCCCTTTGAACTGACAACCTATAAAAAAGTTACTAAATATTACATTGAATAAAGCTAGACCGCTCTGAAAATATGTCCCTATATAAAGAGAGATTAATCATCCAAACTACATATTATAAACCCAGAAGGATATTGGCATGTAATTGTTATGATGTTTTGATGCCAGTATATTGGAATATTAAGCTGTATTCTAATAAACCCATAATGTTAATAAGATACCTAGCTTCTAGGCCTGCATTTGCCATAAATTATGTGATTAGACAAGTCATTTAATATCTTTGGATCTCAAGTTCATCACCTATAAAATAAAACAGCTGATTAAATGTTTTTGGAGCCCTCTGTTATCTTGAAGCATCTCTGATTTTATTAAAATAATTACTGGTAGATGTCTGGATTTATTTTGGAAAAGTCTACACATAAAGACCAAAATGATGAACTCTGTCATGAAAATATTTTCACTATTTCTTATATATTTGTATTTGGATTGCACATTCAGTTACAAAATTCTCTGAACAGATGAGATACCTGAGTCAGCCTTGTATATGACAATTACCATTACAGGCTTCAAAGAAGGAGATTGCTAAGAATAGGATTTCTGAATCCTTGAATCCTGGTATGATCACAAGAATCCAAGGGTTATATGCACAGAGGATATATCATATACCTCTTTATTACTAGTTGAACTTTGGCAATTATAGCACAATGACAGGGATGGAAATCTCACACACATTCAGGAGTCACAAATGATGCAAACGCATGAGGAGCTCAGGTGCATGACATTCAGAAGTGGAAGGTCTGTAGTGAACCAGGAAATATATGTTCCACAAAGATATTGCAATTCACCTAAACCTTCAAAATCTTTTGCCACTCAAATAAATTTCATCTGCCACTTCTTATTGTTTTCCTCTCTAAGATCTTTCTAATTGCAACCCTTAAGTGGAATACAAAACTTAAGAACTCTGAAGTGAATGGGAGTTTCAAGTCTTACTTTTGCTTTTCTAGTTTTAGGCATAATAAAAATCATCTTCTTAATCTATTTTTCCTCTAAACCTGTAATATTGGCTCTATAAATCTTATCAATAAGTTAACTTATGGGGAGAGAGTGAGAGAAAAAGAGGAGATATATTGAAAGATAGAAAGAGAGAGAGAAATATGAATTTAGGAGGCAAAGAAGGAGAAACAGAAATAAGGAAACCAATCTGTCTCCCTGAGTTTGCATAAGACCTTATAGATCTGTCTCTCCACTAAATATCTCAATCTGTTACACCAAGGCTATAGTGGATTAACTATGGCAACAAATTTTTTTTACTATCTTCATATCAAGAAACATGGTCTATGCTCCATCATTTACATCTTTGTAGTCTCTGTGACAGTCTTGAGCAATGGAATAGGGAAGAAACTATGAGATAACGTTTTCTGGTCCCTTAAGTGACTGGTATCTTCCATTTTCTGTCTCTTGGAATATTTGCTTTGAGGACCCACTCACTATGCTGGGGGAAACACAAAATGTCATGTAGAGACTCCCGTGAGGAAAGGGACCATTGTTCTTGCCTGAGATACCAGCTGACTGCTTCCATCAACCATGTGTATGAACCATCTTGGAAGTGAATCTTGCCGCCCATTTAAGCATCCTACTTGAAATACAGACAAGCCATCACACTGGGCCAGGTCTAAACTGTAGTTTCCTGAAGGAAAGTTACTTTGTTTCAAAGCAAAAAAAAAATTTAATGGGGAAAATAGATAACGGGAGCAAAGGTCTTTCAAGTATAGGAGTGGCTTTCAAGTTAGAGAAAGCTCCCATATTCATTTTGTCTTACTTCATCAGTATTAGAGGAAAAAACGTAAGAGAGAGAGAGATTGAGAAGGAGTGAGAGAGAGATTGGGAGAGAGATTCCATACCAACAAAGATCACACCGCCAAAGAAATAGCTTTCATTTTTTATTTTTTTATATCTGTCATTGCAAACTGCATTGCTTGGTATCCCAGCCTTATTTTGTGTCCCTAAGGGTTTCCTTGGACCATGAGAATGTACATTATCGCTTCTCTTAGGATTGGATTGGGGTAGGGCATAACTGATCTCTTCCTATAGGTCAGAGTAAATATGCTGGGGGTATACGTCTTTCTCCTCCTACTACTACACTTTCTCTTTTTCTTCCTCTTCCTCCTTCTAAATTTAACTTGTATAGAAGTGATGTTTTTCTGATATAACTGAGTCTAAAGGGATATGTGCCCCAGACTTTCAACCTCATCACAATCTGAGAAGTTGTGAAAAGCCCTGAATTTTGGAGTCCCTCAAATCTGGATTTAATATCTTCTGGTGTCATTTATTATCTTTATGACTTTTGTCATTTACTTAACCTTTCTGCAAATCAGGTTTGTTTTCTTTTAAATCTTTTAAAAAATTCATCTACAATTTGCTGTGAGGATTAAATAAATTACAATCATTTGTCAATAATAAAACTTTCCATGCAAAATAGGGCTGAAAATTATATAGGATAATCTATCTAAAGTTAATAAAAGGCAGATTTTGTTACTGTTATTGTTTTTGTTAGTAACAATATTTTCTACATGTAATAGTTGAAGTGGGACAACAAGGTGATTTCCTTCAAAGGACATATTTTTATGTTGGTATTTTCTATTTTAGAATAGAAATATAAATTATTGAATATAATTTATTGAATTATTGAATATAATTTAGAATATAAATTATTGAAGTTGACAATAAACAATAGGAATTACATACAAGAAGAATGAAAGATCCATTTGGATTCTGCTTTTAAGAAAACTGAATAACTGATATGAAATATTGATAAACACTAGTTTTAAAATGATGTTCTAAAATAAAAAGAACAATAATGTTCTACATGCAGCTCTTAAATTCCATTTTAGAGTTGGCTTCTTAAGGCCACTGCAAGTAAATCTGAGTTACAGAGGTTTCCTGGAACAGACCCTGTGATGAGGAGTTGCAAGCAGGTTTATTGTGGGGTGCTCTTGGGTTAGACACCAGTAAGTAAGTGAGAAATGCGAGATTAGGCAAGGGAAGAAACTGACCAAAAATATGGTATCAACTGAGACTTCAGCTGATTCTATAGAGAGCTCGGCAGATTGGATGGGCCTACAACATTGTTTCAAATTGAGACATTGGAGCTAGGCTTTTGTGCCCCCTGCCATCATTGTCCAGTAATCGGTCTCAGGTTGTACTCTGGGAAGGAATATAATCTTGACCTATACAGTTCCCTGTGATAGAACTTCCATTAGTTGGGTAAATGGATGCCTTGTAAGACCTGGAGAGGCAACCTGGATAGTTTCACAACAGCCACTACACTACTCTGGATCCAAAACAATTTTAAGTTATTTATTAAGGTTAATAATTTCTTCCAAAACCTTATTTTGAAAAAGTATATAAAAATATCTTTGGCATAGCTTGTTAAAAAAATATTTAAAATCAAAATTGGAAAAATGTGTTTCTTGTACAATTACATTGCCCTTGAAATAGCTGACAATGTAATGGAACTCCCAGAAAGATTTTTTTTTTTCCCAAATAAGGGCCCCAATGATGTACTACAACATAATTAACACTGAAATTCTGGGAATTACTTTATCATTTCCAGGCACTGTATTTCCAACGCTGGGAAGTGAACACTGTACATGAGATGATTGATTTCCTATAGATTACAACAAGCTGAAGTTCCTTTCATTATGCAAATTAATAAAATCCAAACTATACAAAATGCGTATTAGTCATTGAAGATTAACTTATCTATATCTGGGTACAAGAGTCTGGGCTACTTAAGTCAAAAGATTTTCTCACCTTAATTAGAAACATTTTGTGTATCCACATTCTACTTCATAGTCAAAAGTATTTTGTGATTTTTAGATTGGGAAAAATTATAGAGAAACATTCTTATAGCGTGAAAATAATTCAACAAACATGTATCTTGTTTGACGTTTCAAATACACAGAAGAGCCACTAATGGAGATGACTTCAGTGTATTATTTTGGGCTAACATAAAAGTAAACAGTTAAAAGTACTGTATTAAAAACAAAACTACATTTATTTATCTATATTTTGAAAACCATAACCAAATAAATAAAAGAATATTTTACTTTGCAAAAAGTGTTTCTTAAATGTTTATAGCTAATATCCCTAATGGTAGAGGGAATGAAACATATTTTAAGTAGTATAAGGATATAGCAGGTCAAAGTGACTACAAAACAATGCATTCCTTTGAAATTATCTGTTTTAATAGTATATCTGGAAACTTTTCATTCTCTTCTAAACTAATTAATATAAAGCAAATCCCACCACAGCTGTTTCAAATTTTCTAGTGAAATTACCCTCTCTGGAGATGGTCATTGGCATTAACCCCTGTCAAAATGACAGTTCTCTAAATTGAGAAGTCAAATCCCAGGAAAAATAATAGTAATGTAGTTGAAGGTTTTAATAGAAAAGCAAACTTTTAAGTGTTAAATAGTACTCACTGACTGAATAACATTTTAAGTTATATTATATAAGAAATACATTCACCAGAATAGTTTATATGTGACCTTTAGCTTACTATAATGCCATTCTTTCCTAAATTTTTGATAAACAAGTTATTCCTGTATGTTATTAATGTGAATAGCACAAACACATCATCTTCTCTTTGTGCTTTACGTGATGTGAACTAAAACCTCATTGGAGATATATATCTATATGCATATGGGGTAGGTTGAATATTTACCCTAATAAACACATTTTTCCATCTTAATCTGTGTCCTTGTGGGTTTGAACCTACTGTAAACAGGGACTGTTTGAGATGTTATTTTTAGTTAATGTGTGACCAACTGAACTTGGGTAGGCCTTAATCAGAATTACTGAAGACCTTATAAGTAGAAAGCCACAGTGAGGAGCCAGAAGCCAGAAATCAGAATAGCAGGGGAAAGGAGACGTCATTGCCATGTGACGTGTGAAAAAGATTCAAGCCAAAGAACCCTAAGGAATGTGGCAAGCCAGCACAAGAATGCCATCATCTTCATGGAAAAAGCAATCCTTGCCACTATCTTGATTTTAGACTTCCAGCTCTGAAACTATGGGCCAATAAATTCCTGTTTTTTTAAGCCTACTCACTGTGTGGTATTTGTCAAGTGAGCTTGGAAACTAATAAACATATCTATATCTATACGTACAATTATTTCAATATCTATGTATTAATATTTTAGTTTCCTAGGCTTCTTAAGCAAATACTGTGCAATAATTTGGCTCATGGTTTTGAGGCTGGAAAGTGTCCAACTCATGGCATCATTAAGGCAATGCTTACTCTGAGAAGAGTGTGGCCTACTAGGGTTGACTGCCAGTTATTTTTGGTTCCTCTGAAACATGGCAAGACACATGGCACTGTCTCTGGGTCTCTTCCTTCTTTTCCAGGTTCCATTTTAGTTTCTTGCTTCCTATGGCTTTCTCTTTCTGTGTTTGAATTTCATTCTGCTTAGAGGGACTCTAGTAATAGGATTAATATCCACCCTGATTAACTGAAGTAGCCTCATCAAAGGTCTTATTTACAAGGGGTTCACACCTACAGGAGTTGATTACATTTAAGACTGTATTTTGAGGGATACATACAATTTCAAACTACCACAATTAGCAAGCTTATAAGACAGTGATATTAATAACAATACCTCAATTAGAGCTTAAAATTTACCTTTTTGAGATCAGAAAATAGAACCATGTTAGGTTTATTCCAGGGCATAGAAGGTTGCCTTAATTGCCTTAGTTAAATGATAAATGAGAACTGTAAAAGCATGTTAAGCATGCAACTAAATTTGATTTGCAAAAACAGACAACAGGGCAAATTTGACCCATGGACCACAATTTGTCGACTCCTATTTTACCCTGACTACCAATGTTGAGTTCTTTTAGCTTCAAACCAAACAAGTTCTAACAAATACCTCCTATATCAGGCAATAGATTACCAGAGTATTAGGCCATAAATCTGAGAATCATCATTTATACCTTTTCCTGGTTCCTCTCAATAATACACCATTAAGGATCAAAAGATGTGTCTCTCTCACATGTTTCCCAATCTATTTACTATTTCCAAACCATCTCCTGCTCGGAGTTCTGCAAAATCTTTTTCCATATTTCTCTTAGCCCTGGATTGACACTTCCAAACACACTGCAGGCCTTATGATATTTCTATAATTCATATATTGGCATGTCAATCTTATATTTGAAATCCTAAATACCTTCCTATTGCTCATTGTCCATTAATAATTCTCACCCCAATCCTCTTCTCCTTCTTTATTCTTATATACTCCTAGGTGTCTGATTAAATATTACTTTATCCAGGTGACATTTTATAACTCCTTGACTCGGTTAGGGTTTCCTGTCATAAAAAACACATTATTTGATTTATATGTTAAATTGTTCTGGTAGCTTGAACATAAATGCTAGGAGGGCCAGAGCAGTTATCTTGTTTGTGGCTTTGCTTAATTGTCTATTAATTTGCCTGATGTATAGTGGATATTGAATAGCTATTTTGAACAGAAGAATAAAATATTTATAAAATATTTATCAGGGAAAATAAAAGTAAAAACAATGCAATTTTTTCTGAACATGCAATAAAAACACAAACTTGAACAATATAATTTCTGCATTTATAAAACTACTAAGGTCTGTAAATACATATTACTATTACATTGCATAGTTATCACTCAGTTTTCTGCAGGGGCAAGATTATCAGAATTTTAATGGAATGAAGCACGAAGACTGATTTTTAAAAATTTCTTTCAAATATGTACATTTCCATTTGCTTTATTATTCCCCTAAACTTCCAAAATTTACTCACTATTCAATGACCAGTTCAAGTCCAGATTCTCCTTATCTTTCTAATTTAGCCCCTAAATGTCTATTATGTTATTTATGTTTCTTATTTTCTGTACCACATATTTTTATACTTCCTATTGTATGTAAATTTAAATGGTTAAAATTTCTTCCTGTGTGTACTCTTTTCTTGCCTATAAAAAAATCAATGTTCTCAGAAAGTAAGGGAGATATTTTACACTTTTATTGATATCAACAAATTCAGGAAAGGGAAATGCACATTGAATTAAATTATGAATAAATGAGAAAATTTCAAAGGAAACCAAAAAAAATAAGTGATCATAAAATTACATCTGGGAGGAATACCATTCCTAGAAAATGATCAAATAACTGCACAGAATTTTTTTGCTAGCATTTTGATGAAGGAAACAAGTATATTACAAAACCATGCATAGCAGATGGTTAGTTTACACCCCATGTCACACACTAGGTATCTTAATGTGGAGAAATTCATATGATCATAAAGCAGTAGCAATTTTATTTCTTTATTTGATTTTGAATTGAATGATATGAAATGCACCAGAGGATGTTTGAGTATATTCTATGTTATGGTATTATTTGTTAAAAATATGCATCTAGATTAAAGAACAATGATATGAACAGATTATGGATTACTCAGGAAAAAAAGCACATAAATATAATTGACCACATGTTCAATATAAATAAAAATATATAAAGCTTTTTTCAAATCCTTTATAAAAGTATGTGATCTAAACCTATCAAAAATGACTCTGGAAGATGCCAATAATATACTAATGAAGATAGAAATGAATACATTAAAATGAGAAGTTCATCAAAGAATATCCTCTAATAAAGTCTCTGGTCCCAGAGTTTATATTTCAAAGAATAAGAGAAAGAACATACAATTCCCTTAATATATAAATTTAGTGATCCAAATAAAGAAAAACACATATAAACTAGAAATTAAAAATTATTTTTATAATGCTAGCATACATTTTAAAAGGTGTGAGCCTGGGTATGCTCAGGCACAAAGAAGGGCACACACACACACACACCAGATTAATATCACTTAAAATATGAATGCAGAAAACCAAGTAATATAGCAGAAATTAAAATCAAATGATTATCTCAGAAAACCCAATTACTCTCAGAAAAACATACACATCATGCAAGAGGTCTAATAAGGAAAAAAGAAATAATAATGTGAGGTGAAGATACAAATACAAATAGTCCAATTGCTGGGCATAATTAATCATTTACATGTTTAACTCTTGCACATAGAATCAGGTAATATCAAAGCATTGATTTAAAAATCCAATTTTAACAAAATCTGAATAATAATTGTAGCAGTTTGGTATTATTTATGAATTCCAAAAATAGATATTGGCTTTATGTTTGAAAATTGGTTTTTTCCTCTGGGCATATTAGATTGTGTTGGATTTAAAGGTTTCACTTTTACTTGATTAAATTATGGTTAAAGATTTGAATGGGCCACGTCAGTAAGACATTGAGTCTCTACCCACCAAGGGGGTGGGGGCCTCCCAAAGGGGCAAGGACTCACAGAGAAAACCACATGGCAGACTGGACAGTGGAGTTTTGATGCTAGAGTTTTGATCCTGGAGCCCAGGAAGTAAACACACAGAGAAGCAGATAAGTGAGGAAGGAGAGAAGGCTCCATTAGACATCATGGCAAAGGCCCCAGGAAGTGAGATAAGACATTTGCTTGATATTCTACAGCTGGCCTTGTGGAGAAAGCAGAGCAGCTGAGCCTTGGAGAGAAACGAGCCCCGGGAAGAGAGGAACCCAGGAAGCCTAAACCCTTGCAGACATCGGCAGACATCTTGCTCCAATACATGGCAGCAGACTTTGGTGAAGAAAGAAACTTATGCTTTATGGCCTGGTCACTGTAAGCTTCTACCCCAAATAAACACCCTTTATAAAAGCCAACAGATTTCTGGTATTTTGCATCAGCACTCCTTTGACTGACTAATACAGTAAGTATTTAGTTTTTCTATTCTAATATGGACATTTTAGAATGAATTAACATGGTCATCATAAATCTAGATAAATATCATATGTTAAGTAAACATAGTAAACATATAGAAGCACCTATATTTGGTAAAACATTATATTCTTTTAGAATTTTTCTTCACAACTTTAAAAGAATATATGGTCTTCCAGATGAAGTTTAGAATTTATCAGCTTCAGTTTCTACTAAAGACAACTGACTGTTACGTCTTTGAATTAATAGCATAGCTAGGCAAAAATTCAGATATCTAACTAATTAGCTTTGACTTGCTTTAAAAGTAATTCTTTATATTTTTAAGTTCATTTTCATATATCTGAGTAAATACAAACAGTTGATTCATATGTATTTCTTGTGAAATTTATCTCCAGGTAATATTTATATAAACACATATTTCCTAGTGAGAAATATATCACTTATAAAATTATTATTTTATTTTTGATAATGTATAACATGTTTACTGCATGCTACCTTTATAATTTAGTCATCTTTTATATTTTTTTGTTAGTTCTTTTTACTTTAGATTATGACATCCACAAGTTTTGAGAATCTTGATCTCTTTGAAACTGATATTTACACTAATCTTTTTTAATCTGATATTTTTTAGTCTTTTTGCTCTTATTCCATTGCTAATTATCTCATACATGATATTCAAGAGTAATTATAATAGCTGTCTAAATCTAGTTTCTGAATTTTCAGGATATCCTTCAAATAATTCACTTACTATACTATATAATAAATTTCTTACAGATAGCATTTATCAAACAAAGACTTTATTTCTTTCTTATAATTGTTGAGAAGGCTGATTATTATTATCAATGATAACAAAGATATGGACTAAATATTTAATTTTTAATGTTTTTATAAACTATCAAAATAATCATACAGTTCTACTTTAATCTGTTAATACATTGAAATGCACTTATAGGTCTCTTGATGTTGAACCATCCTTGAGTTCATGAAATAAACATTTTTGTCATTGAGTAACAATGTAGTTTCTTTTCAAATTTTTATTTTGACCTACTTTCAGGTTTACAAATAAGTTGGCATAATAGTAGCAATAATTATCATATACCTTGCACTTACTCTTAATATTTTATTATGTTTACATTAGCATTCTATTTCTCTATAGAATAAGTTAAAGATATGGTATCCCTTCACCTCTACATACTTCAGTGTATGTTTCACAAACCAAGAACATTCACTTATACATCTAAACAACCCATGTGTCTAAAAGAAAACAAGGAAAATATTTCAAGCTGAATGATGATGATATAATATATCAAAACTTTCAGTATTTAAGTGTAGCATACTTATATTTAAAAAAGAAGAAAGGTATAAAATCAATAATCTAAGTTTTTACTATAAGAGGCTACAAAAACAGGATCACACTAAAATAAAAGTTAGAAGAAGCATGGCAATAATAGTGATAATAGTAGAAATTAAAGAAAACAAAAGCAACAAAGTATACATTGATGCTTGGAAAATAATATATTTGGTAAACTCAGCAAGAATAATCTTAAAAAAGAAATCACAAAATATCAATATTATGAATTTTAAAAGTGATATTACTATAGACCATGTCATTTGTTTGTTTTCCAAATTGTTTGGGTTTTTTATGGATACCTTATTTTCACTGACTTCTAACAGTATCATTTGATTAAAGAACATACTCTCCATATTTTTAAACCTTCAAAATGATTTGAAACATGATTTACAGCCCATTATATGGTCTATCTAGGTGAATGTTTCCTAAGTACTTGAAAAATATTTATTTTGGAGAAATTTAATTAAATATATCAAACAGTGATTTTTTTTCAATTCTGCTCAAAATTTACTGATACATTCAGGTACTTGTTCTATCAAGTAATGATAAAAATATATTAAAATCTCTTTTGAGTATGTATTTGTCTAGCTCATGCTTTATGTCAACGTTTCCTTCATATATTTTGAAGTTTTATTATTAAAGACATGCACATTTAAGGTTGTGTATCTGCAAAATGAATTGACATTGTTTTTATCATTATGAAATGTTCCACTTTATTCCTTGTGATAGGCCTTCCTCTGAAGTCTACTTTATCTGACATTTACATCAGATTTCTTATGCTTAGTTTTTGAATGGTATATATTTCACCATTCTTTACTTTCAACTTCCCTGCGTCTTTATACTTAAAGTATGTTTCTTTTAAATAGCAATAATGTTTATTTTAAGTAGCAATTACTCATCTAACTTTCCTTTAGATACATTCTTGAGTCTCTCCATTTTGAGTGAAATATTTTTCTAATTACCTTTACAGTAATTATTTATAAATTTAGTTTTAAATATTCAATCTTGGCTTATATTTATACTGTTTTAATGTTTTCTTTTGTTTCTTCTCCCTACTTTTTTGCTTGCTGGTAAGGATAGGTGAATAGATTTTTTGTGTGCTCTATTATATAACCTTGGGACTTTGGTTCCACCAGATAAAGTAATAGGGACTGGATTTATACTCCTGCATTAAACAACAAAAAATTTCAGATAAATTATCCAAGTCAATGTTTTTCATATATTGAACATCAGACAGTATAGCACAGGATCCCTGAGAGAGGGAAAGCAAATGATATAATCTATGTGATTCTTCCATTTTTCTGCTTTTCTGGAGAGCTGTAATTTTGTTAATCACTTAGCAAGGATTTCAAAGTTTTGATTGATAAAGTATATTTACAAAAGCAACCAAATGTATATAACATGTTGCAGTGATGTTAAATTTGTGTGCACATAAAACATATTGAAATTAGTTAAATTGGTGGAAAATCATTTGAAATAAATATTATAAATTATAAAGGGTTAAGATCTATACACACTAAAAAACTCTTTTATTCATTCAAAAAACATTTACTTAGTATTCTATTTGCCAGGCAATAGGCACAATGTGTTGGAGGAAGCAAACTTTATAAAATCCCCCTCCCATCAAAGAATTAATGTATAAATAACAAATGCATTAGTGTGTTTCATCCTATAGAATGCCTGCACCCCTGTCTGGGATTGTATACTATCTCATTTTTTGTTTTTTAAAAAAAAATTTATTCCCTTGCCTACCCTATGGTGTGTCCTTAAATTCCTTTATACAACATAGCCAAGAACCTAGAAGCCCAGAACCCAGAGCATTCTGCTAACATATTTGGCAAGTCTGCCAGGAGACAAAGAGGCAAATAATGCTCCCTGACACCTAATGAAGACTGGTGAGTCTAGGCTTTTTAATTGGAGTCTGTCTGTGCCTTCATTTTTTTTTTTTTTTCCTTAATGTCTGGTTTAACTGCAAAACTCAGTCCCTGGCAGTGGCCATAAAATGAGCTCTCTCTTATGGCCACTTCCTAAGACCTCTGCAACAGTAGGCCAAAAGAAGGGTCCCTATCTAGTCCCTTTTCTTGGGAGAAAGCTCAGCTTGGTAGCTCAGTCTGGACCCAGGGTCCAGAAATCTTCCAAGATGTAGGGTACCACAGGGACACCAGGCAGTAAGATCTCTGAGTTCTCAGAATGCTGAGAGCCAGAACATTAGCTCCAAATGCCTCCCAAGACCTAAGCAACTTGGGAGCTTAAGTTTGGATAGTAGCTCCAAATGCCTCCCAAGACCTAAGCAGCTTGAGAGCTTTGGTTTGGAGGCTAAATGTTCAATCAAATCAAGATCTGGGATGGTGGATCAGCTGACAAACTTTTTTCCCCATTTCTTCCCTAGAGCAATGGGTGTGGCCTTTAGCATTCCAGCGTACTCCCCATTAGAGTGTCTTCTCAGGAATTGCCTTCTGATGGTCTAAAAAGAAAGAGGCTTATCTTTTCCTGCCACACCATGTGGCTGAAGTATGGCCAAAAGTGGCCCCTGTAGGGGACCCTGAATTCAAGTTATACCTGTGTCTGAGGGAAGGGGAGGACAGGCAAATCTGAGGGATGATGTGGTCACATGTCTCCTCAAAGGGATGAGGACATATACTACCATATGGGTCAATTAAAATAAGCTCAGGGAAATTATTCAGAGGCAGGATGAAAACCCAGCCTTATTTCAAAGAAAGCTGATAGAGGCAATAAAAATACCTTCTGGTAGATCCTGACTCTAGAGAAGAATAGATCCTTCTAGGAACTTACTTTAATTAGCCAGTCTGTATCAGATATCTATAAGAAGCTGCTGCAAACTTCCATTAACTCCATTTTTTTTTTTTTTTTTTTTTTTTTTATTGTGGGTAAAAATCA
>JAKSZT010038599.1:28751228-28874472 GCA_026826555.1 Tolypeutes matacus
ACCTTCAAAATTCTACTAAATTTATTTCTTCCAGAATCAATGCCTTCCAGAGCAAAGTGTTAGCCATATCAGGATTTCATTCAGTTCCAACCACCATACTGGACCTGCCTTCCCTCTACCCCAATAGAATAGCTAGAGAGTGTAACACCCTGTTAGGCAGGGAATTTTGCACCTAAGTTGCAAGAAGCAGCTACAGAAGAATGACCATCACCCTTCATCTCCCCCTTAAGAATAAGGGTGTAAACTCTCTGAGGGGGGAGTTGACTCAGGTTAGTATAAGAGAAAGAGGGAAGGCTGAGTCACAATGGAGACCTAGCAGAGAACATGGCCATGAAACCCTACCCAGAACCCCCCTGAGGGAAGGCTGCTACAAAGAACAAAGCTGGAAAGACCCTGCTGATACCCTGAGTTAAAGAGGAAACCCAGGATAACTCCAAACATGTCTTCCCATTGTCCCAGATAACTCCAAATAAAGGCCTCATCATTGGTCCCCTGAGAGCTAACAGGTGTGGATCATAAGGCAACCAATCAGAGCAGCAAACAGCTGGGGCCTATTCCCAACATTAGGAAAGGGGAAGAGGAAAGGCCTTAAAAAGGCTTACCTTGGGGCTCCATGCATGCATCTCACCCTTCAGCACACCCACACCCATGTCTGGGGTTGTGTACTATCTCTTTCTTGTTTTTTAATAAACTCTTCACTACCTTGCCTACCGAAAGGAAAAAAAAAATAGCAAATGCACTAATTATAAACAAACTAAGACATTAATAGATAAAGGGTCAATGAGCAACAAAAAACAGAAATTAAATTATACAGAATATTGGGAAGTGGCTGATAATCAAAATGTTAGCTTTGTTAGCTTCTGCTCCTAACAAACCACCCCAAAACTCAAAGACATAAATCAACAACCATTTTATTTAACTCTTAGGTCTGTGGATCAGTGGGATGGTTCTTCTGATCTGGGTTGGTTTTATCTGGGTGATCTCTGTGGGTTCTTTCATGCTTCTGTGGCAGTCAGCTAGCTGGTTGCTGTGGCCAGATGATTCAGGATGGCCTCATACATATAGGTGGAATTTGGCTGGATATCTGCCACACTCTCTTAGTTCTTCTAAGAAGAACTAAGAGGTAAGTGGCCTCTCATACTATAGCAGGCTAACTGAGATTCTTTCATATGATGGTCTTAGGGATTCAAATGTTCCAGTAGAGTGAGCTTCAATGTGTAAACTCTTTTCCAGACTGCTTGCATCATTTTGTATAATGTCGCATTAGCTGAAGTAAAACACACAGCCAAAATAGAGACAAGAGTAGAGAACCAGACTGTACCTCTTAACAGGTGAGAATGCATCTTCACATTACAAGAGTTTGACTAAAAGGATAGGGAATTTTTTACCATTTAAAAAGTAATATATTACACAAATATGTTAATTTAAGGATATATTGCCATTTTTATCCACTAATTTAGAAAAAAATTAAGTAAAATCATTCAATGTTGCCAAGAATCTAGTGAATTAAACTTCTGTATATTTTGAACATGTCTATTGTTGCACCTGGATTATTTTGTAATTCTCTCCTCCTTTAGATAACAAGCTCTCTAAAATTACAAACATGGAATATGCTGTATTCACTTTCCTTCTTAAAAATACAGCTGAATAACTTGGCATGGGTTAACTGTTTATAAAAATAAAATTAATCAATATATTGATAAATCTTTATCGACTAATTCATTAGCATGAAAAAAATGCTTTAGTTTATTCATATCTGGAAATTTATGTGAAGACATAACCCAAAATGTGGGGCCAAAACACAGATGTTTATTGAAGCTTCATTAAAAATATTGAAAAAATGGAAATGATATAAATAGCCATCAACAAAGGAATAATCATACTATAGTACATGAAATCTATGAAATAGTATACCTTTTGAGAATGTAAATAGACTATAAGCCATTGTATGATTTTCATATGATAAAATAAATATATATCTACACAACAATATGAATAAGAAAGCCTGAATATAAAATTAGGGGTAAAGGCTATTCTTTTTTCCCTACAATATTCTTAAAATTTTATTGTTTTCTTTATTAGTTAATTTGTCTATTCTACTTTGCATCATTTGTAATTAACATCAGTGACTAAATTTGTTAGTCTATAGAATGATTTTACTTTTACTTTTGACCATTGCATTTTCCTATAGAACTTTCCAAGTGCAAACCTGAGAAACAAAACAAAAAACATGTTCTTAATTCTAATTCCTCAAGGAAAATTGCCTCCTTTTATGACATACTGTTGTCCAGTGTAATTGTCTCTGAGGAAAATTTTCTCTAAGGATTAAAGAGGCTCAAGAATCTCCAATCCTCTCTTTTTTCCCTTGCAAAGAATATTACATTTTCTGGTTTCACAGGATGAATAAACCCTAGTAATTCATAGGTAATGCAGCAAGAAGATTTATCTTATAAAGACTAAGTCAGAATGAAAATATACAGTACATTGAAGAAGCAGTGACTTGTTCAAAATAACATGTTCTTTGGAATAATATTGCTGAAATACCACAGATCTCTTAAGTTAACCTTAGTAAACAGCAAATGCCAAAAAGTAGAAATAATATCAATTTATATAATGCAAATCCACTAGTCAAAAATCACATAAATTTGTAATTCTTTATTATAAGACATTTAGAAGTAATGCTGAATATGAAAGGCAGCCTGGAGGTTTTTTGTTTGTTTGTTTATTTTACCTTTTAGTAACATAACTTGACCATCTTTATCCATTATAAGTTCTTATGTTAATGACCAGTTCAACTTAGAGTTTTATAAAATGTATCCAAACCAAAAGTTCTCTATTTAAACATCACTATTTAGATGTATTAGTGGATTTTTTCCTTACCAGTCCTTTTCTGAGACAGTGAATTACTCAGTTCTTTTAGCACATTTCTGAGGTTAACATCATTTTATATTCATTAGACCAATAGGTCAAATGAGGCACAGAAAGATTAAGTAGGATCTACAGTTTCAGAGTTCCTGCGGACTAAGTTATGGTTGAAGCTGGAAACCTAGTCCTTTGGTGCCCTTTGATTCAAATGACAGTTGAGAAGCATTCTTAATTAAGTATATATGATGACATGAAAAATGGATTTGTTACCTACATTAATGTCATGATTTATGTCCAAAATAACTGTAGTCCATTCAATGTCCTAGTGGTATGTTATTAATAACATTTCTATTTATAACTTCTATGTGTATAAAAATAGAAACATTAATTTCACTAGCCCTGTGAATCACTGAATGATGGCTTAGCTTGGTTTTATAAACTTCCGGAGATTCTTCAAATATCTAAAACCTACCTAGCATTATGTTTATTTGGCCATTGATTTTGAATCAAGAAATCCTTCAAGCTTTCATCAAAATCAACTGTAATGCTCTTCTTTCAGTTATATGGTTAGAAATACTGCAATTCCTTCTTTTTTGTCTTCTAAATTTTTTTGTGCTTCAAGGTCCTTTCCTGTAACTTCTTATTTTCTCTATCCACACTCTCCATTTGCAATATTTTATCTAATACCATGACTTTAAATATGATTTCTTTGTTGGTTTATTCTAAATGTATTTCTTCAATTTCTTTTATCACCACATATGTATATTAAAGCCTTAATTTACAGTTTTGGTATATCTAATAATTATTTCAAATATAACATATCCTAAATGGAAATTTTCACTTTCTCTTTTCTGTTTTCTTCTTAAACCATGAGTCAGGCACTGTGCTAACAAGCAGAATAGGTCCATGCTAATAATGATGTATTGATTAGAGACATAGGTCAATAATCTCCTATAACCTATTCTATGTTTGAAGTTTGAAGAATAATACTATTCCATAGGATTGTGGAAGTTTAACTAGGGGACAAGGAGAGAGAGAAAAGATATGTAATATTTCCTTAACCAGCACATGATATAAGATATATCATAATTGATTTACATAATCAACTAAAACAAAATGATAAAAGTATAAATAACTTTGCCAAATAAAGTGTTCAGTGGAAAGAAACT
Organism: Tolypeutes matacus; assembly: GCA_026826555.1. Lineage (NCBI taxonomy): Eukaryota > Metazoa > Chordata > Mammalia > Cingulata > Chlamyphoridae > Tolypeutes > Tolypeutes matacus. The sequence continues at coordinate 28,755,263 of JAKSZT010038599.1, forward strand.
AATGACACTTGAAAAAAGGTGAAAGCTAGAGGGTTCTGGGAAAATGGTATCATCGGAGATAGGCACTGCCCAACTTTTTCACAGAGAAGGGGCAAAAACCTACCCAAGTGAGCTGTTTGGAGAATCCACACAGCAGGAGGCTTCAGGGCATTGATCTGGAGGGAGCTGGACACAGAGATAAAGAACTGTGAGTTGCTTGCCCCTGTGGCTGGAAACAGCAGGCAACTAAACTCCACCCTCAAGGCAAAGAGCGTCCCTGGAATCCCTGGCACCCACCAGGCAACTGAGTGGGAGGGAGCATTCCCTGGGAGGAAGAGGGAACTAATGAAGCTTGGTGGGTGGTTCTTTCCATGGATTTGGACACCGAGGTGCCTTTGAATCTCAGGGAGGATACCAGCCAGCACTGAGGTTGCCCCAGTGAGAAGGGGGAGGGTAATCTGCTCAAGCAGGCTGTCATACCCAGCCACCCCAGGAGAGAGGAACTTGGTCAGGGAGGCAACAGAGACAGACAACTAACTAGATCTATCCTGTCCAAACTAAGTAGCCTGGCCACTGAAAACTATTAAAAGTCCAACTCACTTATGGGGAACAGGGGCAGGAAGAGCTCAATAAGCTTTCAGAAGCCTATTTAGTCTATAGAGCAGCTGTAGTGCAGTGGGGGAATTCCTGCATTGCATGTGGAAGTTTGTTGGTTCGGATCCTCATACCTCCTGAGAGAATGGATCCAGGGAGAGTAAAGGCACGCAGCTAGTACCTTATGATAAGGAACTTATAGACTGAGTTTCTACTATTTTGTTTTGTGGGATTTTTTGGATTATTTTCTTTCTTTGTCCTTTATTTTATTTGCTAAAACCTGATAAATCATCTGCGGAGGGCAGTCTGCAAGGTGATTAATTGATGATCACCAGCAGACTAAGAAGGTCTCTAGGGGCCTAAGAGGGAAGTCTGTGTTTTCTCGGTTGCTTCTTTCCTGCTGTTTTGTTTCTTGTTTGTTTTTTTCCCTTTCTTTGTTTCCTATTTTTCCTTTTACTTATTTGTTCAACCTACTTTATTTCTCTATTTCCTTCATTTTTAAAAAATCTTCTGGCTTCTGTTGCTTTTCTTCCATTATACCATTTCTTGTTTAGTCTTCATTTTTTCTTTTTCTTTCTCTCTTTTAGTTTTTCTTTCTTTTTTTTTCTTTTATTTTATCCTCTTCTCCTCTGTCCAGTCCTCAATTCATTCTATTTTATTCCTTTCTATTTTGTTTCTTATTTTATTTCTTCTACTCATCTGTCTGGCCTTTTAATACATTCTACTTTTTTCTCTATATTTTGTTTTTTTATTTTATTTTTTTCTATTCCACCTCTTTTAATTCTTATTTTATTCTATTTTTTATAATCTTTTACTCATATTACTTAGTTTCCTAGCTCTTGCATAGTTCTTCTTCTACCTTATTTTTACTACTATTATTGTTATTATTTTCCCTTCTTATTTCTTTCCTTTTCTCTGTTCCTAATATTTTTTTCAAGGGACCACATACAACTGTAAGGATATAAAATAAGAAGAACCAAGCATCAAAAATTAACCATACCAAACACAAAGAAACAGCAAAATAAAACCCAAGTAGAAAGAGAAGCTAACCAACCAAACAAGTCCATCACGATAAACAGATGGCTAGATGCCAACAAAAAATTAGAAGCCATACTAAGAAACAGGAAGACATGGCCCAGTGTAATGAACAAACTGAAAAACAGGAAGAGATGCAGAGTGTGGAACAACTAATCAAAGATGTCTAAACAAATATCATGAAACAACTTAATGAAGTGAAGGAAGAGATAAAGGATATTAAGAAGACACTGGGATAACATACTGAAGAAATTATAAGCATACATAAAGAGATAATGGACCTGACAGTCATGAATGCCAAAATGCAAGAAATGAAAAATACTGGAAGCACTTAGCAGATTTGAACAGGCAGAGGAAAGAATCAGTGATGCCAAAAACAGTACAGTTGAAATAGAACAAATAGATAAAAAGATAGATGAAATCCAGTTGGGACTTAGTGACTTGAATGACAACATGAAACACACAAACATACACATTAGAGGCATTCCAAAGAGAGAAGGGAAGGGAAAGGTGCAGGAGGAGTATTGGAGGAAATAATGGCTGAAAATTTCCTAACTCTATTGAAGGACATGGATGTACATATCCAGGAATTGCAGCACATCCCAAACAGTTTAAATCCCAACAGGCCTACCCCAAGACATATACTTGTCAAATTGTCCAATGCTCAAGACAGAGAATATTGAAAGCAGCAAGAAAAAGAGATCTATCACACATAAGGGAAGCTCAATAAGATTAAGTGCTAATTTCTCATCTAAAACCATGGAGGCAAGAAAGCAGTATGATATATTTAAGGTGCTAAAAGAAGAAGAAAATAAAAACTTCCAGCCAAGAATTTTCTATCCAGCAAAGCTGGAATTCGAAAATGAGGGAGAGTTCAAAACATTCACCGGTAACTCGAAATTAAGAGAGTTTGTCAATAAGAAACCTGCCCTTCAAGAAATACTAAAGGGAGTTCTGCAGGTTGAAAGGAAAAAAAAAAAAAAAAAAAAAAAAAACCAGGAAAGAGAAAGTTAGAGGAAAGAGTAAGCGTAACTAAAAAGATAAAAAGAGAAATAAAAACAACATATGGCATACATAAACCTAAAGAAAATAGGGCTAATATAAGTAATTCCTTGACAGTGATAACATGGATTGTTAATGGCTTAAACTCTCCAATGAAGAGACACAGAGTGGCAGAAAGCATAAGGAAATATGATCCATCTATATGCTGTCTACAAGAAACTCACCTTACACACACAGATGCAAGGAGGCTGAAAGTGGATGGTTGGAAAACAATTTTACATGCAAATAATAATCAGAAAAGGTTAGGAGCAGCTATACTAATATTGGACAAAATAGAGTTTACATGCAAAAATATTGTAAGAGACAAAGAAGGAAACTATATATTAATAGAAAGGGTAATCTATCAAAAATAAAGAACAATTATAAACATTTATTCACCTAACAAGGGTGCCTCAAAATACATGAGGCAAACAGTAGAAAAACTAAGTGGAGAAATAAATGCATCTACAATTATAGCGGGGGACATTAATACCCCATTACCACCATTAGAACAATTGACAGAGGATCAATAAAGAAACATATACCTTGAATAATATATTGGGGAGTTTGGACCTAATAAACATATACAGAACATTACATCCAAATACAGTGAGATATACATTCTTCTCGAGGGCACATGAATCATTCTCTAGGATAGATCACATGCTAGGCCACAGAACACTATCAATAAATTCAGAAAGATTGAAATTATACAAAGTAATTTCTCTGACCACAAAGGAAGGAAGCTGGAAATAAGAAAGAGGCAGAGAAGCAGATTAGGCACAAAGATATGGAAGTTAAACAACACAGTCTTCAACAATCAGTGGGACAAGGAAGAAATTGCAAATGAAATCAGTAACCTTGAAACAAATGAAAATGACTGCACAACGTATCCAAACGTAGGGGATGCAGCAAAAGCAGTGCTGAGAGGGAAATTCATAGCCATAAATGCCTACATTAAACAAGAAGAAAGAGCTAAAATCAAAGACATAACTGCACATGTGGAAGAACTAGGTAAACTAACAACAAACTAACTCCAAAGTAAGTAGAAATAAGGAAATAACAAAGATTAGAGCAGAGCTAAATGAAATTGAAAATAAGATAGCGTTAGAAAAAATAAACAAAACCAAAAACTGGTTATTTGAGAAGATTAATAAATTTGACAAACATTTAGCTAGATGAACAAAGGAAAAAAGAAAGAAGATGCAAATACATGACATAAGAAACAAGGAAGAAGTTATCACCACTGACCCCACAGAAGTAGAGTATCATAAGAGGATAATTTGAAAAACTGTATGCAAAAAATATGGATAATTTAGAGGAAATGAACAAATTCCTAGAAGCACACAAGTAGCCTACATTTGATGAAAGAAGAAATTGATGAACTCAACAGACCAATCACAACGTACAAGACAGAATTAGTCATCAACACCTCCCAACTAAGAAGAACCCAGGACTAGATGGCTTCACAGGTGAATTCTACCAAACTTTCCAAAAAGAACTAACACCAATATTGCTTAAATTCCAAAAAATAGAAGTGGAGGGAACATTGCCTAACTCATTCTATGATGCCAACATACCCTAATACCAAATCCAAAGACACCACAAGAAAGGAAAAGTATAGACTAATCTCTCCAATGAACCTAGATGCTAAAATCCTCAACAAAATTCTTGCTAATCATAATCAACAAAACATCAAATGCATTATACGCTGTGACTAAGTGGGGTTCATCCACGTTATGCAAGGATGGTTCAACATAAGAAAAAAAAAACATTGTGGTACACTGCATAAATAGATCAAAAGAAAAAAATCAAATGGTCATCTCTATAGATGCAAAAAAGTATTTGAGAAAATACAGCATCCTTTCCTTATAAAAAACATAGGAATAGAAGGAAACTTCCTCAACATGATAAAGGGTATATACAAAAAACTCACAGCTAACATCATATGCAACAGCGAAATACTAAAATTTTTCCCTCTAAGGTCTGAAACAAGACAAGGATGCCCACGTTCACCACTCTTATTTAAGATTGTGTTTAAAGTACTTGCTCAAGCAATTAGACAAGAAAAAGATATAAATGGCATCCAAATTGGAAAGGAAGAAGCAAAAATTTCACTATTTGCAGATGACATGATCATATACATAGAAAGCCCTGGAAAATCTACAACAAAGCTTTGACAGCTTATAAAAGAGTTCAGTAAACTTGCAGGTTATAAGATAAATGTGCAAAAATCAGTATTTCTGTACACCAGTAATGAGCAACCTGAGGAGCAAATCAAGAAACAAATCCCATATACAATAGCAATTAAAAGAATCAAATACCTAGGAATAAATTCAACTAAGGATGTAAATGACTTGTACACAGAAAACTACAAAATATAGTTAATGGAAATCAAAGACCTAAGTAAATGGAAGAATATTCCCTGTTCATAGATAAGAAGATGAAACATCACTAAAATGTCTATCATACCCCAAATGATTTACAGATATAACACAATCCCAATTAAAATTACCACAGTATTTTTTATTGAATTGGAAAAACTAACTATGAAATTTATTTGGAAAGGCAGGAGGCCCTGAATAGCCAAAAACATATTGAAAAAGAAAAATGGAATAAGAGGAATCACACTACCTGACTTTCAAACATACTACAAAACTACAGTGGTCAAAACTGCATGGTGTTGGCACAAGTGTGACATACTGATGAATGAAACCAAATAGAGAGTTCTGATATAGATCCTCACATATACAGTCAACAGATATTTGACAAGGCCAACAGCTCATTCAGCTGAGAGAGAATGGCCTCTTCAACAAATGGTGCTTGGAGAACTGGATTTCCATATCCAAAAAAAATGAGAGAGGGACACCATCTCACACCATACAGAAAAATTAACTCAAGATGGATCAAAGATCTAAATATAAGAGCCAAGACTATAAAGATATTGGAAGATAATGTAGAAAAGAATCTACAGAATCTTGTATTAGGAAATGATTTCATGAACTTTACACCCAAAGTACGAGCAATGAAAGAAAAAATAGATAAATGGGACCTTCTCAAAACTAAAAACTTTTTCACCTCAAAGTTGTTTGTCAAGAAAGTGAAAAGGCAGCCTACCCAATGGGAGAAAATATTTGGTAACCATATATCTGATAGGGGCTAATATCCAGCATAAATAAAGAAATCCTATAGCCGGAAAATAAAAATACAAACAAGCTATTTAAAAAATAGGTAAATGATTTGAATAGACACTTCTCCAAAGAAGAAATACAAATGGCTAAAAAGCACATGAAAAGATGCTCAACATCACTAGGTATTAGGGAAATTCAAATCAAAACTACAATGAGATATCATCATATACCCATTAAATTGAAAGTTATTTAAAAAACAGAGGGCTACAAGTGTTGGAAAGGATGTGGAGGAATGGGAACCCTTATTCTCTGCTGTTAAGAATGTAGAATGGGTGCAGCCATTATGGAAGATGGTTTGATGGTTCCTCAGGGAAGCTAACTATAGAGCTGCCATATGATCTAGCAATCCAATTGCTGAGTATATATCCAGAAGAATTGAAAGCAAGGACATGAACCAATGTTCATAGCAGCATTATTCACTATTGCCAAAAGTTGGAAACAACCCAAAAGTCCATTAACAGATGAATGGATAACAAAATTGTGGTATATATACAACGGAATATTACTTAACTGTAAGAAGGAATGCAGTATAAACACACAGGATAATAAGAATGAATCTTGAGGACATTATGTTGAATGAAGCAGGCCAGGCACCAAAGGGCAAATATTACATGACCTCACAGACGTGAATTAAGCAAGTTGAGCAGATTTACAGAGCTAGATTCTGGAAGATAGGTGTATAGGAGACAGAAAAGGAGAAGAAGGTTGTGAGCCAATGCCCATATGGGCAAAATCTATGATAAGGTAGAAAAATGTAGTTGTACAGTTATGGGCATGACAGTGGTATAGTGATGCTATTGGGTTGGGTGGTACTGGTTTGTGAGGGGTTGGGGTGGGGTGGGTGCGTTGGGCTGTCCAAATGGTGGGAAGGTTGGGGATTGGAGCAGGTGAACATTGGGTATTTGAAGGTATATGGTTGAAACTTTAATGTTGGCAATGTTCTTTTGGCAACTATGGCAGGGGAGGGATACTGGTTTAGGGTGCTGGATGTGGGAGATGTGGGAAGGGACCATTTGGGGCAGGCCTCTAAGACTGTGAGTATTCATCTTGTCATAGTGGGTTCCACCAGTGGTTGGAGACCCACATAATGAGCAGGAAGGTGTTGGACTCCCACCTGGGGAATCCCACTATGTTCTCAAATAGAAAGGCAGGATTTTCTCAAGAGCATAAGCAGTGCCTAATAGAGGAGGACAGGCCAGTATGTCAAGCCCTCAATGTTGTTGCAAGTAGCTATGAATGTTCTTCAAGGAGTGAAGCTTGGTGGTTCCCTGGGTCCTGAGATGAAGGAGGGGAGGAATAGAATACATGGAACAAGGGGCATTTTGGAGGTGATGGAATTGTACTACATGATATTCCAATGATGGATACAGGTCTTGTTAAATTTTATCAAAATTTATAAAAGTATATGGTCCAAAATGTAAATCATAATTTAAATCATTGACCACAGTTACTAACAGTGTTTCAATATTCATACATGAATTGTAACAAATGTACAATCCATATGTAAAATGTTATAGTGGAAAGGGGAAAGGGGGGAGGATATTCCATTTATGGGAATCCTCTATTTTCTGTATATCACTTTTCTGTAACCTAAAGCTTCTTTGAAGACAAAATGGAAAAAATAAAACACTGGGAGAATAACGGGAAGAAAATATCACTGTACATGCAAGACAAGAGATCTTACAATGATGAGAGACATAATTTCATAAACCTTTAAAAATTTTTTTGATTATTCCATTTTCTTTTTAATTTTTAAATTTTATTTCTTTTTAAAACTATCATTATTATTTCATTTTCTTATTAAGTGTATTTGGTTATTTTATTGGCTTCATTTTTGAAGACGTTTTGGATCACAGACAGATTACAACTATGACAGGGGAGGATCATTGGTGCAGGATGTCAGCAATGGGGTATAGATGGGAGGAGGTTCACCTGGGGCATACTGAAAAAGCATATAAATGTTTTCAAGTGTTCACAGGTCATTGTCACGGTGGGTGGAGAGTCACACAGTAACTGAAAGAATATTGAATTCCAAATCCTGGGAGCTCTGCCATATTCTCTAATGGAACAACAAAAGTCCCCTGTGTACAGGGGCAAAGGTAAAGACGATGAGTTTATATGGCTAAGAGACTTCGAAGTGAGTCAGGATGTCATTCCAGTGGTTACTCTTATGCATATCTCTGCAGGATCTCATTTACTGCCAAAGTAAATATTGCCTAAAACAGCAGGGCTCCTGAGGGCTCTGGAGACATCCAGACACTATAGGAAGAGCAGACAGCTCAGGAGTTTGGTGCCTTGCCAGTGGGCCTTTCTTTGGAATTTATTTTCCCCAATGTGACAGAGTTGGACTCATTCATGCTATCCCTACACATTGGTCTTCTGGTCCTTCTATTTGAACCTATAGTTAGTACTAGAGTTGATAGGTGTATTTCCAAGAGACTTAAATCTTTAGGCTGTCCATGTGCCAGCTGGGTCCTGAATTTCAATGGAATTGTAACACCTTCTCTCTAGTTTATTGGACTCACCCAGGACAAGTAACAAGGAGATGATGATGGACAATGACCATCCCAAGCAACAGAGAGAGTCTGCAACTGTAAGCAAGATAGTCCCATCCATCTGCCCCATGGGATCTAAGCCCCCTCTCAATTAGAAGCAGAATGGTCATCACCATCCCAGAATCCTCAGGATTGGGAAATGAACAATGGACTAGAGTAGAATTACTAGATTCTGCTATAGACTTCATGTGAGTCTAGCAATGGAAGGACTTATATCATTGATGTGGAGGCAGTGGCCACTGGTGATTCTGAGGGGAAGGAAATGGAAAAACAAGTGTAATATTGGGGCATTTTTGGACTCTGGAATTGTCCTGAATGATATCAAAATGACAGGTACAGGCCATTATATATCTTGCCATAACTTACAAAATTGTGCAGAAGAGAATGTAAACTAAAATGTAAACTATAATCCATGCTTAGTGGCAATGCTCCAAAATGTGCTTATCAATTTTAACAAATAGACCGCACTAATGAAGGATTTTGTTAATGTGTGAAAATGTGGGAGGATTAGAGAGCTGGGCATTTGGGAATCCCCTATATTTCTTATGTAACATTTGTGTAATTTAAGTGTTTTAAAAAGAAATAAAAAAGTATATTAAAACAAAAGAAAACAAAGAAAAGTGAAAGCTAGGACTCTAATAGAAAATAAAGTACATAAATCAGCTTTCCCCCAAGATACCTGTCAAATTCTGATGACTCTATACATTATTTTATTTAGAGTTGCATGGATATCTGGAACATTTAGGAAAAACTAAGTGTTCCCTACACTTAAGTTACCAAATAGAAAATCTTTTCCAAAATATAAGATATCAACCAATGAATAACACATTGTACATGGAAATAAACAGATAAATGCTTGTTGCAAGGAAGCAAACTTTCCTATTTGTTGTTAGTACAAAAGAAGTGAAAAATACCTTCTGTGAAAATAAATAATTTCAAGTCCATCATCATGTGGGTGGGCATTTAAAGTCATGCTACCTCTGTGGTTTCTTTGAAATTTCTTGTGCAAATAATTAAATTATTATGGTCTTGCATTAGTAGAATGTTTAGGCAATAGGCAAAAGCAAGCACAATTTATTTCTGGAAAAATTCAACTCAGATTTACTTAGATATGAGTCTTAACCTTCTATAAGCATCTAAGTAACATGGACTCAATGAAAAAAATATAAAAAATAATAATTCATAGCAACAATACAACATGAATGAAAATCAGCAGCTTCAGACAAATAAATGCCACAAATCTTGGCTTTATCTTCCACAGGTAATAAAACCACATTCCAAGTTTCATTTAAATTTTAAAAGGGAATCTTAAAAATTAGGAAAAAATAAGAGCAAATAAAGATCACCAGAAAAAAAAAACATAAAATGTAGAAATAAAAAATGTATTATTAAAGTAAAAACTACATGGATGATTTTGTCACCAAATTAAATATAACAGAAGAGAGAATTATTGAACTGGAAGAAAGATTTAATTTTTTTCCCTACAATCCATGGTAAAGATAATATGCATAGAAGAGAGGTTAAGAAACACATTGATTCCATTGGTCAGTATGTCTATCCTTGTGTCAATACCATGCAGTTTTGACCACTGTAGCTTTCTAGTATGCTTTAAAGTCAGGTGGTATGATTCCTTCCATTTCAGTTTTCTTTTTCAATATGATTTGGCTATTTGGGGCCCCTTGCCATCCCAAATAAATTTCATAATTAGCTTTTCTAATTCGGTACAATGCTGTTGCAATTTTTATTGGGATTGCATTAAATCTGTAAGTCAGTTTTGATATAGAACCTCACATACGTGGTCAACTGATATTCGACAAGGCGCCCAAGCCCACTCAACTGAAACAGAATGACCTCTTCAACAAATAATGCTTGGGGAACTGAATATCCATATCCAAAAGAATGAGAAAGGATAACCATCTCATACCCTATACAAAAATTAACTCAAGATGGATCAAACACCTAAAAATAAGAGGCAAGACTATAAAGCTCCTAGAAGATAATGAAGGGAAGCTGCCTCAAGATCTTGTAGTGGGAAATAATTTCATAAACTTTATACCCAAAGTACGAACAATGAAAGATATAATAGATAAATGGGACCTCTTCAAAATTAAAAACATTTACCCTTCAAAGGAGTTTGTCAAGAAAGTGAAAAGGCAGCCTACTCAATGGGAGAAAATATTTGATAACTCCTTCTCCAATAAGAGCATAATATCCATCATATATAAAGAAATCCTACATCTCTCAAAAGTAAAAAGACAAACATGCCATTTAAAAAAATGGGCAAGAGATTTGAATAGATAGTTCTCAAAAAAGAAATACAAGTCGCTAAAAAGCACATGAAGAGGTCAACTTCACTAGCTATTAGGGAAATGCAAATCAAAACTACAATGAGATATCATCTTACACCTACTAGACTGGCGGCTATTAAAACAACAGAGAACTACAAGTTTTAGAGAAGATGTGGAGGAAAGGGAACACTCATCCACTGCTGGTGGGAATGTTGAATGGTGCGGCCATTGTGGAGGACAATTTGGCAGTTCCTCAAGTAGCTAACTACAGAACTGTCATATGAAGTATTAATATAGAGCATAATATGGATGAATCTGGAAGACCTTATGTTGAGTGAAGTAAGCCAGTCGCTGGATGACAAATACTATATGATCTCACTGATATGACTTAAGCAAATTGATCAGTAGCATTTTTGTTGAGAAATCTATTAAAATTTATTGAAAGGCCTTAATGACTTCCAAGGTAAATTATATGAATAATATAATAATATATTTATACAAATCTCAAAACTGCAGAAAATATCATAATGCATGTAATTAATAAAGTATTAATAATGGAACAAAAATAAAAATTCTTACAAATCATTAAGTAAAACACCAATAGAGAAAAGGGACAAAATATATGCATAAGCATTTCACAGAGGAGGAACTTTGCATGAGAAATAAACTTATGAAAAGATTCAAATCCACCAATATGTCTAAAATTGATGGCCATAATGAGTAAATTTCAACTAACCAAATATCTCCTAATAGCAGAGATAATAAATAAGATGTGATAAATACGTACAACAGACTACTACATGTACATCATTGCAGTAGTCAAAAAGAAATAGACCAGAGTTCTTTATAGGGAAAAGAGTAATCACAAAGATAAAACATTGAGTAAAAAAATAAATTATAACTAATACTTACAATCTAATTCTATTTACATAAAGTGTCAGAAAGTAAAATTAATATATTTATTAGGGATATATGTTTTCTGAATCTCTAACAGAAAATGAAAGAGTGATTAATACAAAAGGTAAGATAGAAGTCACATCTATGGGGGAAGTAGATAAAAAGTAAACCGCACACAGCTGACTCCCAAGGACTGGTAGTTTTTTATTTCTCTGTCTGGCAAGTAGGAATATGTATTTCATTTAAATAGTACTCTTTAAATTATGTATATACATTATATACACCTTATAATGAATGTCATATTATTCAACATTTTTTAAATGAAAAGAAAGAGTAACAGCTCCATGACTGGAATCTGGCACATTCCAAGTTTAAAAGACTGGCAGAGATCTAGGAATCATAGCTAATATGACAAAGGGAAAATCACAAGAGTGTGATAGGAATAGGCCCTATGTAAAAATTTCTTCAAGAATAGCAGAATGGTCTATTATTTTGAATTCTACAGTGAGAGTGAGTAAAACAAAAATAGAGAATGCTTATAGGGTTTAGGAACACGGCGGTCATTGAAGACTTCCATGAAAATGAGACGATGTCTAATTGCAATGAATTGAAGGTAGAACAGAAAAGAAAATAAGTGAGAAATTAGCTGGACAGCTCTTTCAGAAGTTTTTCTGTCAAGACAGCAGAAAAAAGGGATGGTATTTGAAAAGAGGCTTAGTTCTAGGTGATGAAAGATCCCAAAATATCTTTTTGTTAGCCATTGGGAACAGCCATGACGTTGAAGTGGGACCATCAACTTGGCTGTTATCTCTAGCAATGGTCAAGTTATTGGATGCTGGTATAATGGAAACAGAAAGTTCAAGTAATCATATATTCAAAGTTTATATTTCTTACTTTCTTATTGATTGTGGATCATTCATTCCAGCCAGAATTTTCTTCACATCTAAATGCTGATATGTCCTGAGACCGTTCCCTTCTCTTCTCCCTCTGCATGTTCATCTTGGGGTAGCTCATCTATATTAGGATATTAAATACCTACAAAGATGTAAATTGAGATTGGTATTTATAGTCTTTATAATAGAGAAATAAGGAAATTTCAGTTTGAAAGATATAAAGCCAAGAGATATTTGTTCTCTCCTTTAGTGATGTGGCAGCAGAAGAATTAGCAAAAGTGTGCTTCAGGAAACTGCTGGTTTGTACAACATAATGTAGTGCTGTGAGAAACATATATATTTTTTCATTTTAAAACGTCTTATTGAAATATATCATGCATACATGAACATATACAGACAATAAGTGTATAATAAAAGTTGCAAACTTAAAAAAAAAACATGCATACCATACAGGACTCCCATACATCACCCTACTACCAATACCTTTCATTGTTGTGGAACATTTATTACAGATGATGAAAGAGTGTCATCAATTCAGCAGCAACCTGGCAGTGCAGGCTCAAGAAGGGGCAGTCTCATCAGCTACAAGAGTGTAAGGAAGATACAGCAGAAGAACAGGTATTTCTAAGTCAATAGAACTCAGAATTTACATTTGTAGAATACTGGGATTTTGTATACTTTTATTTAGTAAGTAACAAACATTCTTTCTCTCTGTCTCCATCTTTATATCTTTCTCAAAACTTTTCATTTAGATAAAAACTTTTGTTCCCCAACTAAGATATTCTCCTCAACCTTAGAGTATTATATAACTAGAACTATCTCTAACTACTCCTAATTTAGTTAGCACAGGGCAATCCAGGGAATTTGCATGTTATTTCTTCCTTAGTCACTGAATGCAGCTGCCATCACCTTCTTAAGAATGAACCTAAACCTAGAAAACCTTTACCTAGGTGTTAAAATATTTTCATCATTACCTGGTATTGCCACCAAACTCAATAAGCGGCTATCAACATCAATATTATGTTTCTGTTTGCTAAGTATTCATGCTAGTTGTTGCTCTTCTGTGAGAAAGACAGGCACAGATTACAATTTTCCTCTTTCCTCTGAATAGAAAGAAAACTGGTCTCAATATATATACACCAGTCTTCCTAGCTTTATTTAAGCTTTATCATCCTCCCTTCCTTCTTCAGGCATTTTCTTATTTACTATTTATTTTCCTTTCTTTTGTCCTGCTTTCACATGATGGGATGAGGAGCTTAATTACTCACACTGAGTAATTACTCACACTGAGTCTCTTTACTTGCCACCAACTTAACTTGGGTTAACTTAACAATGTCCCCATTTGCAAGTGATGCTTGAATTTAATTTGGACAGTGAAAAATCAGATAGAAGAGATTCATAAGCAGTTGAATGATTGACTTTATGTATCATTTCTGCATGTGGTTCACTTCAAACTTACATTTTTATATGTATTCTCTACCAGAGTGTACAGGTAGTCTATTTAAATAGATGTAACTAGGGTACAATGTAAAATCTGAGGTTCTATCATTTGAGCATGTATCACTCTGTGTCATACATAATTCAAATATCTCTCTCTATGGGCCCACTTATTGCACTTGAAGGCTTCTCAGCCCTCATGTGCTTCCCAATTTCTTCTAAACAAGATTCAGAGTTTTCTGTATAGTGCTTTCCGACCATGAAATCCTACCTGAGCAAAATGTAGATGTAAAGTATTATGTCAAACTCTATAAAAAGTTTCCTGTGCAAACAAAATAAATAGAAGAAAAGAAAAACAAAAAAACAAAAAAAAAAAAAACCTGCCTTTGGCCCTACTACATATGTGTGAAGGCCTCCTTCAAAATTAGGTTACAAAGAGCTCATAGCTAATGAGCTAAACTTTGCTAAGGCTTGCCTTGTCCTATGAGCACAGAGGGATACAGTTGTTGAGAAAGATTTTTAAGTTTTGTTAGTCACAAGATTTAAAAATTCATAGAAATAATTCATGTGTGATTCTATACTTATAAAAAAATAGAGATAGAAAAGGAAAGTTTTGGCTAGAACCAGTCTCAAATTCTATATAATCTTCTATAGACAGAATGCCACTTTAAATTATAATATAATGATTATAATTTATTTTTCTTTAGTCTATAGCAGGGTTTCTCTATATTAGGGATTCTCAACAGCAATACTTTTGTCATTTTGGATTGGATAGTTCTTTCTTGTGGGAGGCTGTCCTGTGCATTATAGGTCAGCATCTCTGACCTCGACTCACTAAATACTAGTAACATTCCCCACACTGACCCCCGTAAGCCCCCATCATGATGATCAAAACCGTCTCCATACATTGCCAACTAGGCAGGAAAATTCTCTCACCGTTGAGAACATTAGTCTATAATAAAATCTTTCAAATGGCTGTAGTAGTTGCTGCTGCTTTTCCCCTTTCCCCTTCCCCTTCCTCCTCTTCCTCTTCTTCGTCTTCTTTTTCTTCCTCTTCTATACCATAATAGTTCTGATACAATCTAGGTAGATTGTCTCCAAATTGATAGACAATAATAAGTAATAAAAGATTTTACACTTTTGTAATGAAGTCTGCCTTCATGAAACAAAGAAAAACAAAGAACAGTTTACAAATAGAATATTTTGGCCTGAAACGTATATGTAAGCAAAACAACTGTAAGTCTAATAACTTAAAATGAGGAAAAATGTCACAGTTATAGGTTTTTTGTCAAAATGACATCATACTTTATGATCAATAATTTAGATTGTGGCATAGCAAAATGTCAATCTAATGACATTGAGTTATTGACTCAGCATTCAATACATTTCAACATTTAAATCAAATATGCACTAATTATTACTGATCATAAAGATGGTCAATGATATTGACAATGCCTTTTCCATGCTGTTGTTGGATATCTATAGACAGAAGAAGAAATAACAAAGGTTATTTTTCTTCAGAAATATATTAATACTTCATGCCTTAAATATCTATTCCTGATTTTAAAAATTGGCAATAGAAGTTTCTCTGGAATGTAAATAAATGCAAAATAAATCAAGAACAAATATTTAATTCACTATGAAATGGCACAGCTCTTATTATAATAAACAAATTAAAGATTCTTTACTATATTCATTTCTTTTAATATTTTCCTGGAAGTTCTTGAAACTAAAATAAGACATGGAGTTAAAATAAGAGGAATATATGAGAAATAAAAGGGAATCTGAAAACAATTAAAAATAAAGGCCAGACTTATAAGAGTTAAGATAAAGTTGATTGCTACAATATAAATACACTAAAGTCCACATATTTCTTTATATTAACATTAACCAACTACAAGACATAATACAAATATGTTCACAATAGCAGACACAAAATAAACCAATTAAAGTTAAAATGAATATATTGGTTCTAAAAGAAACTTTAAAAAAATCTTCAAAATAAGAACAGATTTTCTCTTGTATCCCTTGATTTTCATGGATGGGAAGATTGCAAGAATTATATTAGATTGCATAATTAGTATATATTGAGTAACTTTTATATGCTATGTATAACAAATATTTTGCATAAATTTTACCATTAATCTTTATAAAAATTGTTTAAGTGGCTACTATGATGAAAGCTGAGTTTTGCCAATTATTAAACTTATTATAAAATCACTAGGTGGAAGTGCAGGTCAATGAAATTAATCAAAGTCTGAATTCCTAATTAATCTATTATTTTTCCCCTATTAGATTTTTTTATTGTAGTACCATCACCAACATTTTTTATGCAAAACTTTTCATTGCCTCAAAGAGAAACTCTGCTCCAGTTAGGTATTAACTCCCCATTCCCCTAATCCCCCAGCTCCTGGAAGCCTATAATCTATTTTCTGTCTTTATGAATATTCTTAAAGTATCCTAAGTATTTACTTACTAATAAGCTTATTCTAGGTATTTCATATGAATAAGATCATACAGTATTTGTCTTTTTGTGTCTGGGCTTATTCCACTCACATGATGTCTTCAAAGTTCATTCATGTTGTAGCACGTATCAGAATGTCATCATTTTACAGATGAATAATATTCCATTGTGTGTATATACCACATTCCTTTTTGTGTAATGTGAAAAACAGTCCACTTTCCTTGACTTAAAATTGGATATTTTCCTTCTATTAAACAATAATTGAATGTTTATGGCTGGAGTTCACAAAATAAATCAGTCAATTGGATTTTTATTTAAAATGGGTATAGATTAAGAGTGTTCGATTTTGGTTTCATTGGACTCTAGGACTAATTTACTTGGCTTCTGCAATATCAGAGAATTCTCAGGGTTCCAAAGAGCTAAACTATTTTACTTTGCTAGTTTACTCAAATAAATACCATGAAGTGGGTTGACTTAAACAATGGAAATATAGCTCATTGTTTTGAGGCCGGGAAAATGTCTAAATCAAGGCATGATAAAGGTGATCACCCCAAGACCGGCTACTTGGGATCTTCTATGTCTCTGTAACATGGCACGGCACATGGCAGTGTCTGCTGGAGTCTCTCTTCTCTTCAGGGTTTCATTGATTTCAGGTTCTTGCTTCCATGGCTTTGTTTCTCTCTAAATTCTATTCCACTTATAAAAACTTCAGTAATAGGCTTACGATGCATCCTGACTGAGTTGGATCACAACTTAAATGAAGTAACCTTATCAAAAGGTCCTACTTACAATGGATTGACACTCACAGAAATGGATTAAAGTTAAGAACATGATTTACTGGGATCCATATAGCTTCATACCATTGCATGCATACTTCCCCAAAAGAGTGCAAAATAAATGATCAATTTCCCCTTTTCATTTGTGTAAGCTGTGTAGTAATCTCAAATCTCATTTCATCTATTTCTTAACTTTTCTTCCTATTTTTCTGTGTTTTTTTTTTAATTAATTCTACCATTATTTATACTGAAAGCCTTACTTTTTCCAGTTTTCTTATTTGCATAGAAAGCTGAATTATGTCTTTGTTAGAAGTTAAGATGGTGTTTGGAAGAGTGAATATATATAGACAAGTAAGTTAGGTGTAAGTTATTATACTTAATAAAGAAACAAATAAGGAATTAAGATACAATTAATAGTCCAGGATAAAATTTTATGGGGAACTGAAGGAGGCTTTCATTTGTTGGGAGCATGTAATTTAAATATTCCATGGCCTATTATGTCTTAAAAACAATCAAACTGTCCAAGACTAAATTCTTGATCTCTCTCCTATTGTATCAATTTTGTCCTTCCTCCTTTTTTTTACCTGTCCTAGGAAATGGTTCTATCATTTGTACAATTATGGAAGCTAAAAACTAAGGAGTCATCATTGCCACCTCACTCTCTTTCAACTACCACACCAAGTCTATCAGCAAGTCCTAATACTTTTGTTTTCCAGTGTCTCCCAATATTCATTTCCTTATATCTCCTTCACTACTATCACCTGCACCACTATTTTACAAATTCATCTCCATTGTTAAAAAACGCTTTTTTCTATACAGTTAGATCCCACTTTAATGTTTTACCCTCTTAATAGTCAAAGTAATATTTTCAAAGAGTCAGTCTAATTGTATCAGCTTCCCTCCTTAAAACATTCAGTGACTTCCCATTCCTGGTCATATAAAGGAAACTAAATTTATTTTAGACTAGAGTATGCTATTTGGTTTTCTTTCAACTTCAGCCCTCATCACGCATCCAACCACATCCTCTTTTCTGTTTTACAATTTCACCAGTTTTCTTTTATTCCCATGTGTTCACCAGGGGCCCTCCTATAAAAAAAGCATAGTATTTTCCCACATCACTGGTATGCTCTTCCCTATTTCCCTGCCCCACCTTGCCTGAAAGAATTATAATATATTAGGCCAATAATTCTCCATTTTGTCACCTTCTCAGGGAATACTATAAAGGTCATAGTTAACAGATCAACTTCAGTTATCTAAACTTTGTGAAACTTACCCCAATTACAATTTTGTATTTGTTTGTGTACATTCTTGGTTATTGTGCATCACCCTCACTGAAATGAAAGTTCCAGATAAGCAACGTCTGTGTATCATTTTGATCATCATCACATCTTCAGTGCTGTACAGAATGTGTACAGCCTATTATGTTCTCAAGTTATTTTTAGTTAAAAAATAAAAGGAAAGTAAAGAAAGGGAGAGAAAGTAAAAGAAAAGGAAAGTAAAAATAAGGGAAGCTACTAGGTACTTGAAGAGTGGAATTGGCATGGAGTTGGATAGTTTCAGTCAATGCAATGGATCATTAAATGGTGATATGGAAAAAAGAGTTTTGCAGGAGAGAAGGGGCAGGTAGGCCCAGAGGCAATGACAAGGTCAAGCAGGGCTTTGTAATCATTAACAATAACAATAGTTAACATCACTAGAGCTCTTTCTTTCTGCAGGAATGTTCCAAGTCCTTTAATATATTAACTATTTAATCTTTATCAAAATGCTGTGAGCTATTTTCTATTATTTTTTCCCATTTAAAGATGAGGAGGTTGAGGTACACTGAGGTACAGAGAACATTGTTAGTTAGCTCAAGGTGACACAACTAGTAAGTGAATGAGTCAGAAATTAAAGCCAAGCAGTCTTACTAGAAAGCTGATATTCTTCACAATACAGTAAAGAGTTTGGCTGTCATAATTGTATAGACTAGGAACTGTAGTAGGAAAATATGAAAGTTTTTCCTTGGCCAAAGAATTTTATAGTCTTAAAAGAAATACGTGTATTTTGCTCAATATCATTGTGTTCCGCGTTACCTAATATGTCAATATTCTTTTCAGTCAAGGTCATTGTCTTCTACTTCACTGAACAAGTGTTGACCATCAGAAGGTGGGCCTTTCAACTAAGCTCACCTCCTCAGAAATTAAGAAATTTATATTTATCAGCAAAAAAAGTGTGTCCATTCTCTGTGCAAGGCATTTATCATCCACACGCATTCCAAGAATTTTCTCTAAATTTGGGGGAGAGAGGTGGTAATGTACAGCAATCTCTAGCACAAAAGTCAGTAACGCTTCCTTTTTTTTCCCTTATCCTGCTCCAATTTAGGAGAAGCAAAGATCAATGTTGGCAATTATTTTTCTAGTGGCCATTTTGATCACAGTAAGGTTTCTTTCTGAGCAGACATTTTATTAAAGATTTTGCTATACCCATCAGAATCAATTCTTACTTTTCCATTTATTATTTCCAAACCATTTTTAAGGGACTTCAAAAATTTTAATTTGCAATACTATTAGGTTTATATTCTATTGTCTGTCTTCTGTTTTCAGAAGATGTGCAGTGTTGTGCTTTCTGTTGCCAAGACCTTTTTTTAAAGGATTTATTTTATTTCTCTCCTCACCCCTCGTTGTTTGCACTTGCTGTGTCTGTTCAGCTTCTTTGTTTCTTTAGGAGGCACCAGGAACTGAACCCAGGACCTCTGATGTTTGTGAGCGAGGCCCTTAATCACTTAAGTTACCTCTGTTCCCTGCTTTGTTGTGTCTCTCATAATGGTTTTCCTCTTGTGTCTCTTGTTGCAACATCTTGTTGTGTCAGCTTGCTGCACCTGCCTGTCACGACAGATTGCCATCCTGCTGGTGCTCTTTAGGTTCCCTGGGAACCTCTTCTCCCTGCTTTCTTGTGTCTCTCATTATGATTTTTCTTCTTGTGTCTCTTGTTGTGTCATCTTGCTGTGTCAGCTTGCCATGCCAGCTAGTCACTCCAGCTTGCTGTCTTCTTTCCGTGGTACTGGGAACCGAATCTCGACCTCCCATGTGGTAGGCAGGAGCTCAATCGCTTGAGCCATATCTGCTTCCCTCAAAGACCTTTTTTATATTGTATTCATTGCCTGATCTAAATTGCTTTACATTGACCTGGGATGTTTAGCAGCAAGCCAAAGACAAAAGCCATTGCCAGGGCTTTGGGGAGAGTTTTGAGAATATTGTCTCAAACTGAGTTTTTCTTATATTTGCCTTTCAGTCTTCCCATGTAGTCAGCCAGTTGCTATATTATTTTGATTAAAATTATTTATTTTGGTTCATTTGGTTCTTCTAGGCCTAATTTTTTTTTATCATTGAAGTTCTAATTTTAACAGAAAATCATGCAGAAAATACAGAGTTGCCATATACCCACCTCATACAATCAGTTTTCCCTACTATTAACGTTTGCATTGGTATGGTACCTTTGTTACAATTGATGAAACAATATTATTATAATTATACTATGGACTATCATTCATAGTTTATATTAGATTCACTGATTGTGTTCTATAGTCCTACGGTTCCTTAAAATTTTATTCTAGTAACTTATATGCAGCATAAAATTTCCCCTATTAGAATTACATTCTAATATGTGGTTCAATTCAGCAGAGCTAGTTATATTCACGATGTTGTGCTACCATCAACACCATCCAATACCAAAAAATTTCTTTCACCCCAAACACCATCTCTGTACTCAGCAAACATTAATTTCCCGTTGCCAACAACCTTCCAGGCCCATGGTAACCTGTATTCTAGTTTCTGATTCTACGAATTTCTTATTATTTTGTATCAGTTAGATCATACAATATTTGTCCTTTTATGTCTGGCTTATTTCATTCAACATGATGTCTTCCAGGTTAATCCATGTTATCTTATGTATCAGAACTTCATTCTTTTTACAATTAAATAGTATTCCACTGTGTGTATATACTACATTTTGTTTATTCATTCATTGTTTGATGGGCACTTTTGTTGCCTCCATCTTTTGGGAATTGTGAATAATGCCATTTGGAACATAGCTGTGCAAGTATCTGTTCATGTCCCTTCTTTCAATTCTGTTGGATATAAATACCTAAAAGTGTGGTTGCCAGGTCTTATAATAATCTTATAATTAACTTTAAGAGGAGAACCTAAACTATTTTCCACAGCAGCTACACCAATTTACATTTCCACCCAAAATGAACAAGTTTCCTATTTCTTCATATCTTTATAAATAGTTGTCACTTTCCATCTTTTAGTAGTAGCCATTATAGTAGATGTGAAGATGTATCTCCTTGAGGTTTTCATTTGCATTTCCTTAATGACTAATGAGGTTAAGCTTATATTCATGTGCCCTTTACTCATTTGCATATCTTCTTTGGACATATATTTATTAAAGTCTTTTGCCCATTTGTTTAATTGGGTTATTTGACATTTTATTGTTGAGTTGTAGGATTTCTATATATTATGGATATTAAACCCTGATGTATGATTTCCAAATATTTTCTCACATTCTATGGTTGTTGGTTTACTTTCATGATGACATCTTTTAATGCACAGAAATGTTTAATGTTTGATGAAGTCCCATTTATTTATTTTTTCTTTTGTTGCATGTGATTTTAGTGTAAAGTCTAATAAAGCATTGCTTATCACAAGGTCCTAAAGATGCTCCCTAAGTTTTCTTCTAAGAGTGCTAGAGTTTTGGTTCATATATTTATATCTTTGATCCGTTATGAGTTAATTTTTGTATATGATGTGAGGAAGAGAGCTACCTTCAATCTTTTGCATGAATATGTCCAGTTTCCCCAGGACCATTTGTTGATAAGACTATTCTTTCCCATTGAATAGACGTGGCACTCTTGTCAAAATGAATGGGCCATAGAGGTGAGGTTTCATTTCTCAACTCTCAATTTGATTCCAATGGTATATGTCGGTTTTTCTGCCAGTGCCATGCTGTTTTCATTACTGTTGCTTTGTAATAAGTTTAAAAATTTGCTAATATAAATAGAAATTTTTATGGAATTACTCTTCATATTGTTCATTAATAGTGTATAGAAGCACTACTAATTTTAGTGTGCTGATGTTGTACCTTGCCTCTTTGCACAAATAGTTTATTAGCTGTAGTAACTTTGTTGTGGATTTTTCAGAATTGTTTATATATAGCATCATGACATAAAAATAGGGAAAATTTTACTTCTTCCTTTCTAATTTGGATGCCTTTCATTTCTTTGTTTTACCTAATGGCTTTAGCTAGAATTTCCAGTACAATGTTGAATAACAGAGATGACAGTAGACATACTTATCTTGTTCTTAATCTTAGGGGCAAAGCTTTCAGTCTTTCATCATTTAGCGAGATGTTGGCTGTGGGTGTTTCTTATACGCCCTTTATCATGTTGAAGAAGTTTCCTTCTATTCCTGGTTTTCTGAGTTGTTTTTTTTTTTCAATCAAATAAAGGGTACTTGATTTTGTCAAATGCCTTGTATGCATTAATTAAGATGATCTTTTTTTTTCCTTCATTCTATTATTGTGGTGTATTACATTAATATATTTTCTTATACTGACCAACCTTTGCATTCCTGGGTTAAATGCTACCTGATCATGGTGTAGGAACCCTCTAATGAGCTGTTGAATTCAGTTTACTAATTTTTTTTTTGAGGAATTTTGCATCTATATTCATAAAGGATGCTGGTCTGTAATTTCCTTTTCTTATGTTCTCTCTCTCTCTTTTTTTTTTTTTTTATTGTGGGTAAAAATCAAAGTTTTCACAATACATACCAACATCTGCAAAATGATATATAAATATATATGCATATATGTGCTTATGTTCTCTTTACCTGGCTTCTATATGGTTTATGCTGGCTTCATAGAATGAGTAAAGAAGGATTCTCTCCTCTTCAAACTTTTGCAAGCATTTGACCAGGATTTCTGTTCTTTTTTTTTTTTTTTTTTAACTCATGAAGCCATCTGGTCCTGGACTTTTCTTGGTTAGAAGGTTTTTTGTGTTTTTTTTTTTTTTAATTTTTTAATTTTTTTTTAAATTTTTTAAATTTTTTTTAAATTTTTATTGTTTCGATGTATTTACTTGTTATTGGTCTATAGTGAGTTAGCCTTTCCATCTGAAGAACACCCTTTAACATTGTGTGTAGGGCAGATCTCATGGTGACAAATTCCCTCTTCTTTTGTTTATCTTGTTATGTCTTAATCTCTCCCTCATTTTTGAAAGACAGTCTCACTGGATTTAAATACTTTGTTGGCAATTATTTTCTTAAAACTCTTTAAATATTTCTTCCCATTGCCTTCTTGTCTATGTGGTTTCTGATAAGTCAACACTTAATTTTATTGAGACTCCTTGGTATATAACATGTTGCTTTTCTCTTACAGGTTTCAGAACTGTCCTTGTCCTTGTAATTCAGGAGCTTGAATATTACATGTCTGGATTTTGTTCTCTTTGAATTTATCCTATTTAGCATTCACTGGGATTCTTGAATATGTACACACACATATCTTTTGCTGATTTTGGGAAGTTTTATGCCATTATTTTTTAAAATATTCCTTCTGCCCCTTTCTCTCTTATCTCCTGTTCCTTTGGACAGGCCATCATTTCCTGTTTCTTTGTTTTTCTTGCAATATTTTATTGCACACTATAAATTGTAATATCTTAATGTGTTAACTCTGGAATTTATTTGCTGAGCTGTTTGTTCTTTGTGTTTATATCCAGCTGATGATATGACAGTGATTTCCCTGATTGCCACGAACTAACAAAAACAAATAAATCAAAAAAAAAAAAACCACAAAAATGCCTTTCACATTCTTTGCAAATTGGTGCTGAATTAGCTGGTGTTCTCCTTCAGAGTTTATTCCTCCTTTCAAGATCTCCCTGGGGCTAAGAGAAGTGTAGGGTCCTGTTCATCTTTTCTGATTCTCCATTTTTCAAAGGTTATGCTCTCTCATGTTCTTAGGAATTCTCCTGTTATAAGAATCCAAATACTCCTTCTATTCACTATTAAACAGGCTACACCCCCTTTCTATTGTATTTCATAAGGGAGGTTACACTTTGCCCTGGTATGCTGTTCCTTAATTGTTTCCTATACTGTTTTATGTGTGTGCAAGCTGCCTCTGACTGCACAGCAAGTTCTTTGAGGGTGAACCAGAGACAATTTACTGTTTCAGTCTTTCAGGCTGCTACCTGATAAACTGACACCAACATACATGTACATGTGTATGCACATAGGGGTTATTCTGATTCCTCTGGAAAAAGATCATCATCGACTCACAATAGGAGTTCAAGCCAGCTCCACATTGCACTTGGTGGAGGAGACAAAGAGGCCAGCAAGGGTACTGCACACATGTCCTTACATATTTTAAGCTTCATTTTCTTGATTTAGCACTCACCTCATTACTGCATTCCTTTAACTGTTTAATAGTGCTGCCATTTTTTATAGTTGTTCAAAGAATCTGTTGAGGAATGGCACTCTGTATTCTGTAGAGAAATGGTCATATATTTTAAAAAGTAAACAGAAAGTAAATAAAATTGATAAGAAGTTATTTTGTAGGTCATTAGGATAGAATGGGAGTCAAATTATGAGTAAATCCTCAACATACCCTGCAAACTTAAACATACATATACTTACACCAGCAAACTAAACACAAAATAAAAAATGAGTAATTTTTTCAACTTTAAAAATTATAAGGAATAACATGTAATTCACTGAAAAGAGGAAATAATTCTAATCTTTGCCAATGCCTAATAATTGTGAATGGTATAAATGGATGAATGCATATTCATATACATGGATGATGAAAAAATAAGAGAAAATTTGTTTCTGTACAGAAAGATGAAGAACATTCTTTTTGAATATTCATATGCAAATTTCAGGACATACTGTGTATAAAATACTTACAGAAATGAAATATGTATATAACATGTGTTCTATTTTTAATTCAGTTGGCTTATATATTGTAACAAGTGATTTTTCCTAGTTTTGAAGATTACACCTTGAAAATACTTAAGACCTTAGAAAATAATAATTAAGATAAGAATCAATTCAATTTAGAGGATATAACTCTTATTACAATTATTATTATTTCCTTGATTTATTACTTATATTATATTTCAAATTTCCTAAGATTTAAATACAGAATTGTACAGATTTCATTGAAATTAAATAGTGGTAAGAGTTTGACAGGAGGTTAGCCAAATCAAGTAAATTGCATTAAGAAACACATAGTCTAAGAAAAATTGGAAAGCATATACTATAAAGAAAAAAAAAGGAACTATGATGGGGTCTCTAAGTCCTTCATGACAATTTAAAATTTTTTCAATAGAAAGAAGAATGACAATGGTTTTCATATTGGAACAAGTGCAATAACTTAGAGAAAATTTCTATTCCTAAGGCATTTTTCATAGAGCATCAGATGATCGCTTTAACAAAGATTGACATCTAAAATGAAAGAGCTATAGAACAACTAAAGTAGTTCAAGTTCAATAAATCACCAAGACAATATGGTCTATATCTAAGGTTTCTGAAGGAAATGTGTGAAATAGCATAGATACAGGGAATAAAAATCAGTATGAAATATAGCCTTAATGGTAGGATCTGTTTTTAAAGATTAGAAGGTTAGTAATTTGGTGCCTAGAAGAAAATGATGAAAAAATAGGAGAAAAGGGTCAAGTCAAAGATTTAATGTTTTCTGCATATATCATACAGTGATGTTGAGTGCTCTTGGATATTTTTGCACTATTCTTCATTATTTTTCTTCCCTGGATTTCTTTTATAACCATTCTTTTTCCCATCTATCTTACTGATCTTGGCTTTTCTTCCAACCACATGCTGCTTAATAAGCCAGTGGTTGGCACCCTTGGATCTTGAAATTCATTTTCACCTGTCTAAGAAAGACAGCTCTATTAGTTCTGTAATCACACTGGTTCTTTCTCATAAAATTTGCAGTTTTTTTAAAAATAAGAGGAGAAATTGGAGAATACTGGGTTTAAAACAAACAGATATTGGCCCATCTTATTTTTCACCCAATACCTCATTCTTAGCTTCCGAGATCAGACGAGATCGGGCGCGTTCAGGGTGGTATGGCCGTAAACAATATCTCATTCTTTTAAATGTCTTTGGATTTTAATACTGGTAATTCAAAGAATCCATTAACTTTAAACCTGAGAAAGTGAAATTTCAAACGAAATTGTTTGTTTGCTTTATATTGAGTGTAGCAGTTTGGCAGTTTGATACAGTTATGAATTCCAAAAATAGATATTGGATTATGCTTGTAAACTGGTCTGTTCATCTGGGCATGATTAAGTCATGATTAGGACTTTGATTGGGCCACATCAGTAGGGCATTGAGCCCTGCCCCTTGGTGGGTGGGATCTCAAAGATAAAAGACATGGCTAAGGACTGAGATGGAGGTTTTTGAGTTGGAGTTCAGATTTTGGAGTTTTGAGCTGGAGCCCCAGAAAGTAAGCATACAGAGGATCTTGGTCATGAGGAGGAGAGAAGATCCCGGAAAAGAGATGAGCCATTCACCTGATAGTCTACAGCTGGCCTTGTGGAGAGAACAAACAACTGAACCTGGAGAGAATCAAGCCCTGGGAAGAGAGGAACCCAGGAAGCCAGACCCTTCACAGAGTTGGGTGAGGGAAATAACTTATGCTTTATGGCCTTGTAACTGTAAGCTTCTACCCCAAATAAATCTCCTTTATCAAAACCAACCGATTTCTGGTATTTTACATTAGTACCCCTTTAACTGACTAATACATTGAGTTATAAAGTAAGATGCATTAATCATAAGTGCACATTTTAATGAATTTTACGTGCATATACATTCATATAACTACAAACTAAATCATCATAAAGAATCTTTCAGCCCTCTAGAAGTTATCCTATGCCCTTTGCCAATCTGCATACCCTCAGAGGTGGGCACAAATCTGATTTCTATCACCATCATTCAATATTGCGTGTTCTTTAACTTCAAACACATGGAATCATTCTCATTGTTATCTGGCTTGTTTTGCAGCAAATAGTGTGTGCGAAATTCATCAATGTTTTAGTATCCATTTGTTGAGCGAATTGCTCTATGGTAAATCATGGGAACACAGGCTCAAGCAAAACAAGATCTTCAGTAAATGATTGCTTTATTACTTTCACAGCATAATATGTTCACAAGAAAAGGAGAAGAGATCCTTTCCTCATTGGTCTCTCTGGGAGGCCAACTGCTTGGGTCATGGTTGGTGGATAGCAACTCTGAATGCCCCACTTACGTTAAGAAGAAAAATAAATCTGTATTCCCCAAGGGTATGGTATTTATACAACCTGTGGGAAGAGGAAACTACCACTGAGAAATCCCACCCTGATAAATAGCTGGAACAGCTTGTTTCTAGTTTCAGGTTTAAAGTATGGACAGAACACTGTATTAGATATAACATCTCCCCAAGACTGCAGATGGGAAAATATTGAAACATCTGTACACAATCGAAATGGAGGACCGGTAGTTGAGGGCTGGGAAATGGTTAATAGGTGTGTCTGTGACTTCCCCAGCAATAGCAATAGATTAATATTTTCATATTGCTGGATATAATTCCATTTTATAATATATCACATTTTATTTATGCACTGTCCTATTTATGGGCTTTTAAGTTATTTCCAGTTTGGGGCTTTTATACGTAAAGCTGTAATAATTATTCTTGTATTCATTTCTTTTACTAAAAATACTGTCTTTGTTTGACAGAGCTGCTATGACAAATATCACAAATTGGTTGGCTTGTACAATAGGAATATATTGTCTCACTGTTCCGTAGGGTAAAAGTCCATCATCAAGATAGGTCTTGTCTCTTCAAAGTCTGTACAATTCTGGTAGTGGCTCAATCTCTGCTTCTGTCATATAACAATCTCTGTCTCCTCTTCTGGCTTATCTAACTGACTGCCTCTAAATTTCCTCTGCTCATATGAACTTCAGTCATATTGGACTAAGGCCCCTCCTGAATCAATTTGGCCTCATCCAAATAGGATCTTGAAGATTCTATTTACAAATGAGCTCAAACCCACAGGAATAGGGGTTAAGACTTGAACGTGTCTTTTTAAGGACATGATTCAATCTACCACACATATGCACTATTTTAACTTGATTGTAAACTTAAAAGTGAAATTGTTAGTCATATGGTAAGCATTTAATTAAATTTAGTAAATAATATCAACTTGTGTTCCAAGGTGTTACAATTAACACTCGAGTAGAAATATGAGACTCCAGTTGTATACTCATCAACACTTGGCGTCATCAGTCTTTTTCATTTTACCCAATTGGGTGAATAGGTAATGTTTCATTGTGGTATTTATTTGCATTTCACTGAGGATTAATGATGTCAGAACAATTTATGATGTTTATTGGTTATTTGAATATCTTTTTTAGAAATGTATCTTTAAACTTTGTGCTCATTTTTAAAAATATCATGTCTTCCCTTTGCTAAAGTTCCAGCAATGTGTTTCAGTCAGTGAAAAAAGGAACATACTTTTTGCAGCAGTAACAGTTTCACTGGTAGTGACTGGAATGAGTTAATTAGGTCATTACTTATTTCCAGGCAGACAGGGAATCTGAGAACCCTATGGCAAAGTCAGGATATGATTACCAGCCAGGAAGTAGGAAAAATTTACAGAATTGTGCAGGTGAAAAGATAAGTTATATGTTTCTATGTGAAGGACTTGAAACTGATATAGTAAGGGAAAAGAAGCATAAGTGACTTCTAGTATGTGAGAAGAGAAAAACTTCTACTCTGCCAATATCTCAAATATGATGAGCATTAACAACACAGAGTATCAGTAAAGGATTGTCCATAGGTTGTTATGACAAAGAAAAGTTAGCTGGAGTAAAGCCCTTTTAAGAGGGAAGGGTGATTTTTAATTCTTTTTTTATTATTACAAAGAGTTAAGCTTACTGAATAACAGCAATAATAACAGGGGAAACTGTCTTTTTAATTGGATAGTTTTGGAATTCATCTTATCAAACAATAGTCATACTATCAGGAAACTGTAAAGATTTTTGTGTGACCTTTGATGCCAAGAACTTTGGAAACTCTATTTTCTGCCTTTTCCTAGCAATGGGTTAATCCATTGCTTACTTCCGTAATGTAGTTTTTACTAGCAAGGTTTAAAAATGCCTCACTAGTAAAGTTAAAAAATGGTGTGTTACTTATTCTCTAGTTGTCTTGATAAAAATGATTAATAAACCTCCAGTTACCATTCAGACTGAAACCTCCAAATTGAGCTTGTTTCACTAAGAGCTAAAAGTCTACTAACTTTTGGTAATCTGGCCAATGCCTCTTTTCAGATCATATTGTCCCTCTTAGAGAACTTTAGCGGTTAAGGGAAGGAAGAGTTTAATATTTGCTAGAGATTAGATATCATGAGTAAATCTCATATAGTACAATCCCTAGAATGCTTAAATATCTATTAATAAATTTGTTTAAAATTTTGTTAAGAAGAGCCAGTTCTGAAAAGTTAATAGTTCTAGAAAGAAAAGGTAAAAGCATGCAATAATCCCAAAATATGTGTTTTAGCCATGCTTTGATTTTTCCTTTAATCTAGAGCTGTGAAAATCAAATATTCTTAAATGGATATTGTGAAAAGATAAAGACACCTATGCTGAAGCTCTCTTTTCTAACCATTTCCTCTATTCTCTCCAAGTGCATCTATATGGTACATATTCTCTTGTTATCAGTAAGAGGCTGTATAATGTAGTAAGAAGAGCATCATCCTGGACTTATGTTCTTGATATATTATTATGCAAAGTAGATTTCCTCTGATCCTCCATTACTTTGTCTGTAGACATTGGGTCACTAATCCAGCACACAAGGGATAATAAGTTTTTGCAAAAAAATTGTATGATGGAAGTCAAAAATAGGTAATAAATAAATGGAACACTTTTCTTTCTCTCTCTTTTTTTTTTTTTTTTTCATTTTCCCTAATGCAACAAAATCAATAGCCTTTGTAAAAGTCAAAAAGTGTTTATTAAAATGATGATTGAGTAAAAAACTGTGTGAAAGAAATGGTAAATATGTAAATTGATATTAGATCTCTAAAGTAACTAAGAGATCATTTAGTCTCAAACTCAAGTTGTAGATAAGGGCCTTGAAAAAAGAAATGATTTTTACTATGCCACATTGTGTATTAATGGCAGAAAAGGAACTGGAATATTTTCTAACAGTGATTCAACCAATCAGAGATTTTTCTGCTTGCTTCTGAATACTTATCCTTTAATTTAACAAATATTTATTGAACACTAAAATGCACAGGCACAAAGAGGCCATTAGATATGCAACGATGAACAGGGCAACCTGGTTATGCTATAATGGAGGTTACTGTCTAGTAGAGGAAAAGGAAGAATAAAAGAACAATCACTAATAAAATGGGGCAACCTTTAAAAATGTAAAGGGCTTAAAATCATATTATATCAGGTTTCTATAACAAAAACAAAACAAAATTTTTAAAAAATCCTCCAAAAGGATTTAAGCCAATACATTGGCTTAAATAATGTAGATCATTTCTCTCAGATAACAATCTAAAATGATGCCATAGCATAATTGGAGAAACTCTAAAACTTCAAATCATTCAAAGATCTAGGTTCATTCAAATTGTTGGGCCCTTATTTTGGTGTTGCCCTCATCTGTATGGTTAAAGCAACTTATTTACACTTCCCAGTCCAGCCTGTAAGGAGGGAGAAAAGAAGTTCAGCACAAACAACTCAGACTTTAAGACGATAATTTGGAAGTTGTTCACATCACTTCTGCTTATTAGCCACTGGCCAAAACTACAAATCCAAAATTAACTGCTTTGGAAAAGTAGGAAATATGAGAAGTCATATATCCAACTGAAACATGGAATTCTGCTACCAAGAGGACAAAGAAAGAGAGAGAACGAGACTGAGAGAGAAGAAGGTGGAAGAAATATGTATTAAAGGACAATTAGTTGCCTCTATTACAGGTTCTTTGTTTAAAATATTCAGATGGATTTCCATTATAATTACAATAAATATAAACTACTAGTCGGGACTTAAAAGGCTTTACATTTTCTAACCATTTCTCATCTCTTTAATATTATTTCCTGCCAATGTCTTCTTTGCTAATTATAACAAGCCAGACTAATGTTCGTTCTATTCCTTTCTACGTTGATAACTAGTCTGTTTTTAATTTAGGGCCTTCTTTCATTGCCATTTGTTATTCCTTGTCATTGGAAAGCTCTTTATAACATAGTCTCACATGGTTGGGTTATTTTCTTCATTCAGGTTTCAACACTTTAGAGAAATCTGTGAGCACCCAAATTAAATTACATAAGTTATGATTGTTTCCACTATCTGCTATTTTGCCAAAAGTAATAACCACTGACTGATTCAGAGCATTCAGAAGGTCATATTTATTCCTCTATTTAATGCTTGTATTATTACTTTTGACATAGTATTATTTGTTTACTTAATGTTAATTTTCATCCACAAGAAAAGTAATCTCAGAATAGGAATTTTTTTTCTATATTTTTCAATAGTTCTGACATGAAGCAAGCTATATATAATCATTTATAGAAAAATTTAATGCAGGAAAGAATGACTAAGAAGCTAGAAGTAGAACATTGAACCAAAAAAAAAAAAAAATGGAAAAAGAACAGATAAACTGTTCTTTATCTAGAGTGAGTGGTGGAGTGTCTTAGTTTCCAGGTTGCTACAACAGTTAGCACAAGAGGGATTGGCTTAAACAATAGGAATTTATTGGTTCTTAGTTTCAATGCCAGAAGTCCAAGTCTAGGTGTTGGCTAGAAGTCTTACTTCATCCCTAGGTCAGTAGTATTCTGGCTGGCCAACAATCCTTGGATTCCTTGGCTGACCTGTCACATGGTGATTTGTTCTAATTTCACTTCCTGGTTCCCATGACCTCTGGCTTCTAGGTCCACCCAATGGCTTTCTCTCACTATGTCTGAATTTCTTTTCTTATAAAGTATTCTAGTAATATGGATTAAGAACCAACCTCATTCAACTGGGCCACATCTTAATTTAAAATAACATCTTCAAGAGATTCTATCTATAATGGGTTCACACCTATAGGAATACAGATCAAGATTAAGACCATAACTGATTGGGTACATAAGTCAATCTACCATAAGGAGGAAAGTTTCCTGGAAGAAATGCTCAGAGAAATAAAGTATGATATTAAAAGCAGTAGATGAAGGAAAGCAGAAGAAACAACCTGAAAGGCTTAAATGCAATGAAAATAAAATAATACTTTCAAGGATCTTATACAAGTGCACTGGGACTGGATTATATATCACAAAGAATAAGATGATAAAATTCAAGACTGAAGAAGTAAGCAAGGGTCAGATAATAAAATTATCCACAGGATGATTGTAACAGAGTAGGATAAATCCACCTTCACCCTACTCCATAATCATTAATTTACTTAGCTCAATAAAGAACTAACAGAGTTTTTTTTTTTTTGAAACAGAAATCTCTTTCACAAACATAAAAATTAACCTATCATAATTTGGAATGCTCACATAATAATGCATCATAGTATCTTGGTATTCACTGTCTTGTTTTATTACCAATGATATCCTCCAGCTATTCACAGCATAGAATGCTGGAACATTCCATACCAAACATTACAAGGGAAAAGTTGAAGAGCACTTTGTGCCTAAGTATTGCAAGATATGACCTGGGTATAAAATGCCCTGTGTAATATGTGAGAAAATATATTTAGAGGAAACAGAATCCCAGTAATCTCAAAATTTCCAAGGGAAACATTAAATTTGTTTTTTTCAACACTAACTTGATCTTTTAATGCCTATGTTTCTTTAACAATACATAAAGCTGTTCCAAAGCCTGGGCTTAATTTTGTCTTTCTAAAGCATCCTATGGAGAACTACTCCTAATAGCTCAATTGTGATGGAATATTTCTTTTAGTTATTCAAAGCGAAAAGCTTGAATTTTCACAGGAGAAGCTCACCCTTTATCTTTCTGATGGGAGAGCACCAAACACTGGCTTTGCACTGATCTTCTGAATGAGATGAAAGAACTTGATACTCTATTATGCATCCACATTTTAAAAGACATTTTTAAAAATTCTATGAGACTCTTTATAAGAAAGCATATTTCCAGACACAGCAGAATAGAACTGAAGAGCCAAATCAAAATTTACCCAACTGTTAAAATTTAAATTATTTACCTTCTCTATTTTATTATTTATGATTAGGAGAAGCTAAAGCCTTTTTACTTCAAATAAATTTGCCATTATTATTTTCTTTTCTGAAAAACCCTCATAAGAGCGTTTTTCAGTCATTTCTGAGATGATCAGATGGTGTCATGCTCAGAAAATCAAGAACAGATCCCTCTGCTGCTATTTCCTTAGTCTTTTTGCCACACTGGCATCTTGTTTCCCATAAAATCATTGTACTCTTCAGCAAGGTTAGCTATCCCTTGAGGACATTGCTCACCACAGCATTTGGTTTAGGTGAAAAGACTCTTCCCCATTCTGTTCTTCAAAACTGAATTGAGATAGAACTTGTTAATAAATCCTCAACAATTCAGCAGAGATGGCACAGTAGTTAATAATGAAATTTTACAGAGAATTCAGGAACAATGAAAAGGAAGTACCACATTGGGAAAGACTTAAAATTATCCCATGGCCACCACCCTTTCTTCACAGGCTTGTTCCTTCCTTCAGTCTTAGGGTTAGGAGCCCCTTATCCATGAAGTGTCCTTTCCCTTCAGGTAGCCATCTGGATAATGTTAAGTAAAATTAATTGGCTGCTTACATTGGCCTTGCCAGGTATGATACCTTTTCTGAGAAATAACAAGAATTTTCTAAAGACTTATAAATAAAAGTGTAACTTTTAAAAAAAAATGAAGCATACCTTGCAAAAATTGCAGTTTAAGCAACAATTGGAAATAAACTGTTTTGGGTCAAATGGAAATACCTATCAGAAATAAACAACTGTACTGTAATAACTAAGCTATGGTCATTCCCTACATTGTAAGACCCTCAAAAAGAAGGAACCTAAATATCAACCAATTATTTTAATTTTCCCTTTGGATATCCCCTAATTCTTTTCATAAGCTAATGTAACTTGATAACAATTTTGACCCTTTTAAGTTTGAGGCTGCCTGTTTCAGCAGTTTCTCTTTCAATAAACCCAGTGTATTGCCTATTACTGGTAGCTCTGTTTGCCTTGACAATAGATAAGAAAAATTTGTAGAATATAGAATCAATGACTTGGAGGTATTTTCCTTGTGTTCAGTCTTCTTTAAAAAAGAGTCAGCTAAATAATAATTTTTAAACTTTGTAAATATGTAGAATAAATAATTTACCAATAAATTTTTAGAACAGCACATCACATAGAAAGAATAATAACACTCATCTGTTTCCTTTAAAGCTTGCAATGAAATTTAGTGACATTATCACATATTCCTATTTAAATAGAAAACTTTATAGATCCCTAATTGCCATTGAAAAGAAGAGAAGGAAGTTGTATAAATTTAAATATAGATATAAACAAATACGTATATAGATGTAAAATTTTAAAAAGAAATTCTCTTTATTGGAAATACTATTTTTATATCAGTAAATATAAAGAATGGTTTAGAGAATATACCAATGTTAAACATAACAAATATTGTCCATCAAACAATGCTCAAAAGCAAATAATAAATAAATCTTGTAATTTTATAGAACTTTTCAGGATTCACACATATTAGCCAGATAATTGGCTCATAAAGTTTCTCTTAGGTTAAGTGCGGGTTAAGGGGGAAAAAAATCATCTGATGTGTTTAAGAGTTGCAGCCCTCTGGTTCAAAGTTATCATTGCAAGTTGTGGATTCAGAAATGCTACTCAGATGCAGTTACCATAAATGCTCATATATAAACTAGATATTTTTAAAACTGACAGAAAGGACTGTTAATAATTACACCAAGACAACAGGTATAAGCCAGGCCCCACCAGAGCAAATCAAGAACATTCTAGGTAGATTCTCTATCATTAACCTATTCTCTTCCATGCAAACAAGTAATTTGTTATCACTTTTGTTTCATTATGTCTCATACCAGCCATCATTTTAGTGTAAGGCTCCCTTATTGTCTCTCATTTTTATATCATTAATTTTTAACTAGCCCTAATATTAAATAAAATCCCACAAACGTATACTATTCAACATACAAATTTTACCCACTCTTCTTTAAAATGTGAGAGTAATTACCTATTACCTGGAAAAGAATATCAATGACCACTTATACATTTTAGTACAAAATATGAAGGGGTGTATAGAGACTTGGAATTTCTGGAATCAGTTTCTGGTTTCTTTGTGCCCAACAATTCAGTTCTCAGCTTATCTCTTTCATCTAGCATTTTACTATAAGTTGCAAGGAGAGCCAAGCCACATTCTCTGAGTTTACTTTGGAAAGTTCTTCAGCTAAATGTCCAGGCTTGCCATTTCAAATTCTGCCTTCCCTCTAACATCAAGAGTCAATCTAGCCAAGTTCTCTGTAACTTTATAACACAGTTCGCATTTTCTCCAGTTTCCAATAATAGTTTCATCATTTAATTCTAAGTCCTCATAAAAAATCTGTTTAGTGTCCATATTCCTACCAATAGTCTCTTCAAAGCAATCTAGGCCTTTCCTATCAAGCATCTGACAATTCCTCCAAAAAATACTCCTTACCCATTTATAAAACCGTTCCAGCGTTTTCAGTAATTGCAAAAGCATGACCCCACTCTCCTGCTACCAGATTCTGTATTAGTCAGCCAGAGGGGTGCTGATGCAAAATACAAGAACTCTGCTGGCTTTTATAAAGGGTATTTATTTGGGGTAGAAGCTTACATTGACAAGGCTGTAAAGAATCAAACTCAGGTTACCATAAAAGGTACTTTCTCACTAAACTCTGTTGCTA
Organism: Tolypeutes matacus; assembly: GCA_026826555.1. Taxonomy (NCBI): domain Eukaryota; kingdom Metazoa; phylum Chordata; class Mammalia; order Cingulata; family Chlamyphoridae; genus Tolypeutes; species Tolypeutes matacus. Next base: position 28,791,361 of record JAKSZT010038599.1, read on the forward strand.
TGTGTTGATGCAAGATGGCAGACAATGTCTGAGAGGGTTCATCCTTCCTCTTTCTTCTTAATATTCCATGGGCTCAGCTTCTTCCTATCTCAGCTGTAGGCAGGCATAAGGCTCATCTTTCTCCCTGGGTGTCCTTTCTTTCAGGGCTCAGCTGCTCTGTTCACTAGATAAGGTCAGCTGTAGACCATCAGGTTCATCTTTCCTCCCGGGGCCACTGCTGTGTCTAATGAATTGTCTCTCTTTCTCTATGTTGTTCTTCTCTGTGTATTTTCTTCCCTGTCTTTGAGCATTCATTTATATAGCCCACAAAGGGGCGTGGGGGGGGAGGCTCAAACTGAGTAGCTCTAATGACTTGGTCAAATAAAAGCCCTAATCTTGATTTAATAAAGTAAAAGTGAAACCTCTGACTCTAATGCAATCTAATACGCCCTGAAGAACAGACCAGTTTACAAACACAATCCAATATCTATTTTGGAATTCATAAACAATATCAGGCTACCACAGGGTGTAATAGATAATTTGGCTTCAAAGCAAAGAGAGGACTTGCCTTTGTCCAAGGTCCTAAGAACTAACCTCTAAACCCATGGAATTTCTTAAGTGTGTGTCTTTGTTATTTATCTTAGAGACCTTGGAAAACACTTGATAGTTTATGCTAACAATGTGACTTATGGTGGGTCCCTTTAGAGTTTATGCTAATGATTTGACTCAGGATTGGTGCTGGCCACACCAGAAAGACCAATCATGATTTAAAGGATTGGGGCTTTGATACATGTGATAGCAGACTGAACTTTAGGGAGGAAAGGTGATCTGGAGATTGAATTTAACTAACTGACTAAAGTTTCAATTAATCATGCAGACATAAAGAAGCCTCAGTAAAAACTTTGGACACTAAAACTCCTGAGCTTCCTTGTTTGGCAATTGTTTTAGTTTCCTAGATGCTGAAATGCATACCATATAATGCGTTGCCTTAAATGACAATTTAAGTTGTCATGAACCATGAAATTTTTGGTTCATGGTTTTGGAGCTAGGAGAATTTCAAGTCAATGTTACAACAAAGCAATGCTTTCTCCCTGAAGACTGTGGCATTTTGGAGCTCACTGTTGGTGATACTTGCTTTTTGGCTTTTCTGTCATATGACAATGCATATGGAAGAGTCTTTTCCTTTATCTTCTTGGTTCCATTGACTTCCAGCTTCTAGATGCTCCTATGGCTTTCTCCTCCCATATGCAATTTCCTTTGCTTATAAGGACTTTAGGCATATTGAATTAAGGGCCACCCTCATTCTCTTTGGACACACACACCTAACTAATAACATCTTCAAGCATTTACAAATGGGTTCATACCCACAGGGGCCAAGGGGTGGGACCTGAACATGCCTTTTTTGGGGAGGACATGATTCTGTACTCAACAGCAATACTCATTGAGTATCATGACACTTTACTGCCAAATGAATAATGTGTCCTGAGGATGAGGGTGGCTTCTTGTTCAGAATTCACCTAGACTCACTTCATCCTTCATCTCTTCCTTTGGCTAGTTCTAATTTGTATCTTTTTGCAGTAATAAAATTATAATATAAATATAGTACTTTTCTGTGTTCTGTGAGTTATCCTAACAAACTACTAAACTTGTAAGAGTCCATGGGGACCTGCAAATTTGTAGCCATTTAGTCTGAAGTGAGAGAGATCCTGGGTACTCCAAGCTTGTAGCTGGTATCTTAGGTTAAGTTTGTCTTGTGGAGACTGTTCTCTTAGACTTTGTAGTTTGGGAAAGTCTTCCTTCATTTATTCATGACTAATGGCTCTTCTATAAAGCTTGGGAGTAACGACTTTTTGCTAGAAAAGAAGGTCTTTTGGGAACATTACCACCCATTAGGCTTTTAACACAAAATGGATTAAATCAACATGCTACTGTTTTTCATTTCTAAAGTAGTAAACTAAATACCTTCATGCAATAATTATAATTAGGATGCTTCATTCTTAATGAGTAAAAGTATTAGAATAAAATTAAATTATGGAAATATTATGCAATAATTGAAATACACTGAATATTTAAAAATATTTGTTAAGTTCCATGAACATTTACAAAAGAGTTTTATGTCCAAAAGAAGCTATAATTCTAGGAGAAAACTTAAATGTTTATTTCATACTATAATAGCTGTAGAATGAGATGCATTATATTGGCAAATACAATTCTAAGGCATATAAAGAAATTATTTATTTGAATGATACCAAAAGTCTTTTTTCATGGTTCTGATATTTGCCTAGCATCTATTCTCTCTTCTGGTAATAGTACCCTGCTAGTAATAGTACTGTGATTCTTTTGAAGAACCACCCAAATTTCACTCCAAATGTTTAAAGTAGGACTGACTCTTCCCTTCCCCTAACCCAACTTTTGGCTCAAAAATTAAACCCATGACACCCATGTCAAATCAATCAGCAGTGTTCTTTTTTTTTAGATGATCACCATGACTGAAGTCAAGTCAGTAAGATCAAGTTCTGGTTTTTGGAAAAACAGTGAAAGCATTAGATTGGAACTGCCAAGACCCATCACATGGACAAAACTCTTCTCAGAGTGGAAGCAATTTAGAAAAAAAAAAAAAAAAGAACCAAAAGATTTGGGCAAAGAGAAACTTCTGTCTTCTAAAAATGGTTGTGTATCTGGATCTAGACGTTGCTAAAGAAAACTCTACTGTATTTGTCAGTTGAATGAAATAATACATTGTTCTTTTTCATTGTTTGATCTTACCCCCATTTTTTGCTAAAATCAGTGTGTGTTTACTCCCTTACAATCAATATTACAAACCATGCTAATACTTCATCTGAATGGAGGTAGGGTGAGCTTTCAACATAGTGGGGAATTTGAAACATATTCCAGCCAGAAGAAAAAATGTAAACAAAGGAAATGAGCCAGGAAAACATACTTAAGGAAGGTATTTACCTTGACTACTGAATAGGACAAAAAAGGGATATAATAACGAAAAAATATACTTCACAGAGTAGTTGGAGGCAAGATTGTGCACATTCTTCAATGTCAGAACCAAAGGTAAAATTTTATTTTGTAGGCAAAAATGTGTCATAGGCTATTTTATATAGAGTAGGAGAATGACATGATCAGCTCTGAAATTTGGGAAGATTATGCTGACAACATCAATATGGGATAGTTTTAGAAAGCATGAAGTCTGGAAAAGAGTTTTGGGGTCATGTGGGTGACACAGAGGAATAAAGCACTTTTGTGAAGATGTTGTACCCAAAGGAAATAAAATAGAAGGAGATGAGAAAGTCTTCTGATTATTTCAGGATTTTCCAAATTTCATGAGCCTACCATTCCTCTTTTTCTTAAAGTGACTGCAAAGCACATTAAAATCCTAACAGAATTGATGTCAGTGATAACTTATATGTAAGAGCATGAAACAAAGAGTCTACATAGAATTTCTGTGATGTTAGAAGTAAATAGAAACAAAAGTCATAAGACGTCGAAATAAATAGAGATAGTAGTTTAACAAAAGTTATATTGTCAAGAGTAAAAGGTAATTAGTGTGTATGCTTATGTGTGTCACTTCAATTTTATCAATAATGACAGCACAAACTGTTTAAAAGCCCAGCACTTGCCCACTTCCATTAGCCTGGGCGTGTGCCCTTTCTCATGAGAAAGAAAGAAATTACTGCTGCCTCTAGTCCAACACTCTGTCTTCAGAACTTTTATTTTGAGTAAGTGGTTGCCATCCCACTCAATTGGGGGCTCATCCAGGATCGGGGGGACAAGGAGAGACCCTCGAACCTTTTCTCTGACTGGCAGGATGTTCCTCTGAAGTTTTACGGTAGCCTTCGGCATGGAAAAAGTCAGGGGTCTCTCCCTGTCACCAGACCTGAAGGAAGCAGAGATTAAAACAGACACACAGGGGAAAGGCCCGGACCTCAAAAACTGAGATAAGAGAAGTCATGTAAGTCTGTGCACAGACCCAGAAGAAAGCCTTGATTGCCCAGACTCCTCCTCTTGGGTTCCCGGCCCACAAGTTCCAACCCGACGGTCCTCATCCGCACTTGGAAAGAAGATAAGCTGACCCCTAACTGGGAAGGTCCATTTCAAGTTTTACTGACCACAGACACTGCTGTAAAAACTGTAGAAAAAGGTTGTACTCGTTACACCCGCGTCACAGGGCCCGTCTCCGCTCCCTTGTCTGAGCCTGAGACACCTCCCTCTTGGACTGTAACCACAGATAAGCAAAACCCATTACACCTAACCTTCAGACCTTCTGGACCCTAACCCTTCCCAACATGGGTCCCCCTTTGCTTCTGCTCTTACTCAGCCTTTTGTGTAAACGGCCCCTTGCTTACACAACCATAACAATCACTGAGGGAACCAAATCACCCAATTTGATTTCTGTGCTCTAGAAGGAGTCTATCCCTCTTGTGGAAACTTAAAAAATCAGAGAGCATTGAGTTCCTCAAAAAAATATCTACGTCCTGAACATTCCAACCCAAAGGGATATGACATAACATCATGGTTCTCCCCTTGTTCCACCTGGTACCAAGTTTGATGGACAACACAGTTTAGAGGATGGACAGCTTCCTGGAACAAAGGCAGGACTGCCGGTTGTGCCATCATCTTTGCCAGACCAGGGGAGGACGGAGAAAATTGCTATTCGCTCAAGTCCCTAACGTTCTTCAAGGGAACTGCAAAAAGCGAATGCCAAATAAACCATTGCAATCCCCTCACTACTGTTCTGCCAGGGCCAATAAATAGAGGATATTAATTGCAAAAAAAAAAAAAAAAAAAAAAAAAGCCCATCTAATGGGGTTGCATCTGAAATGAGAACACCTTGCCAATGATTATTGTTGAACTTCTTTTAAGCACACAAAAAAGTACTTTGAAGAATGTGTTGCAAATCATTTTGCTTTATTGATTACAATTCTTTCCATGTGATAGTAAGCACATTTAGAAAGTAGTTACAATGGTACAAAAGTCCAGGTCAGAATTAGAGTTTGTGTTAGGTCAATGGTAATGAAATTTAAAACAGGAACAAACAAACATAAGGGTGGAATGCAACTATGGACTAAAGTAGATGTATTAGTCAGCCAAAGGGGTGCTGATACAAAGTACCAGAAATATGTTGGCATTTATAAAGGGTATTTATTTGGGATAGAAGCTCACAGTCACAAGGCAATAAAGAGTAAGGTACTTCCCTCACCAAAGTCTGTTGCCATGTGTTGGAGCAAAATGGCTGCTGGTCTCTGTGAGGGTTCAACCTTCCTCTTCCTCTTAAGGCTCTGTGGTCCCAGCTTCTTCTGATCTCAGCTGTAGCCTGGCATAAGGCTCATCACTCTTCCTGGGGCTTGTGTCTTTCCAGGCTCAGCTGCTCTTTTCTCTCCACAAGGCCAGTTGTAAATTATCAGGCTAATGGCTTGGCTCTCCCCAGGGTTCCAGCATAAAAACTCAAACTCTCTCCTCTGCCATGTCGTTTTCTATGTGAGTCCCACCCATCAAGCGGGCAGGGACTCAATGTCTACTGACATGGCTAAATCAAAGCCTTAATCATAATTTAATGAAGTAAAAGTGAAAACTTTGAATCTAATACAATCTAATACACCCAGTGGAACAGATTAGTTACAAATATAATGAATATCTATTTTTGGAATTCATAAGCAATGCCAAACTTCTACAGTAGACTTAGATACAGATCACTATACATTTTGTTAAAAATTATAAAATTGTGTTGTATAAAGTATAAACTATAATGTGAACTATAGCCCATAGTTAGTAGCAATGCTTCAATATGTATTCATCAATTGTAACAAATGTACTAAAGTAATGAAAGATGTTGTTAATAGGAGAAAGTATAGGAGGGGGAGGGGGTAGGGTATGTGGGAATTCTATGTATTTTTGATGTAACATTTATATAAACTAAAGTTTCTTTAAAAATAAAAGAAAATTAAAAATTAAAAAAAAAAAAACTATATGCACACACTTTTAAAAAAGTATTGTTGGATGTGAGGAACATAATAGAGATAGAACTGATAACTTTTCAAATGACTTGCTAACCTTTAGAATATTGTCATGATAATGAATTTCTGGTGAGTTGGGACAGATTCATTCAACTGTGTGTAATGACTCTATATATGTATGGTAACTGGAATAACAAAGTGCAGTTCCTTAGAGAGTGAAAGGCCAGGCCAATATTCCATGTGATCTATGACTATGCAAAATAATGAATGTGATTATTAGGAAGGATTGATTGAAACTGAGGGGGGAGAGAGGAAAAATTGGGAAAAATCAAAATATTTAGTAACATAATTACTAACTAAATAAGTAAATATATCTAACAAGTTTGGTTATAAAGAAATAAACTTTAATTCTAAAACATTTATCAAATAATATGAAAGAAGATAGGAAAAGTAGATAAAGGAAAAGCAAAGTAGATATGACAAAAAGAAAACATAGCAAAATGGTAGACTTGCCTTTGTTTGAAGAATGAAATTGGCATTCTCTTATATTGATAGCATTTGTGCAGAAAGATGGAGTTCAATCAGTTGAAAAGAAGTCACCAGTAATTGTTGGAAAAGGAGATAAAAATTAAGCATTTTGCTCTTTAGACAGAATACATTATATAATCTTCTCTATTGACTGAATTAATTAAGCCCAAGTACTCTCCAAAAAATGTATATATTTAGAGAAAATTGATGTATAAAATCAGAAGATCTTTAACTTTCATGAGAACTTAAAGTGGCTAGTACATCCACTCAGTCTCCCTGACATTTGCTGGCTTTGGTAAGGTATTCATTTTATATTTCAGCATTTGTGGATTCCTAATAAAAAAAAAAATCTAATGTCTTTAACAGCTTTACTATGAATCGTAAAATTCTATAATCTCAGAGTAATCTTTTAAAAAATTAAAAATATTTTTGGAATATGTAACAAAACTTCTCATTAGTCTTCTTATTTGATCTTCTCAAGAATCCTAAAATGTATATAAACAGAGTTTAAAGTCCCCTTTAATAATTGAAGAAGCGGATTCAGGCAGTTCAGTTACCTCACTATGGTAACAGATTAAAAAGTTATAGATTCAGGACTCCCACCCTATGAACAGAATTAAGTTTATTGGTGGTCAAACTTCTTTCCAAAGTCCTTCCGGTGGGCTTTTGTTGCTACAGAAGATGGAATTCTGTAGACCCTTTGTCAGACCAGTTCTGTATAATTAAGTATTCACTATCAAGGATTTCAAGTGGGAGTTAGAGTGCAAAAGGGAGGCAGAGGCCACACCCTACCAATTATTTAGTTTCTACTGGCTAGTTCAAAATAGAGATGTCTGATTTTTCTTTGCCAACTTCTTGATAGTAAGAGTTTCGTGATCATGGTTGTTTACTTATTATAGGATTATCTGCTCATGGATCTGGATCTAGTATTGGAGTAGCAACTTTTCAGTCCTATAGGCAGTTTTTGATTGTAGAAAAGGACGTAATGCTCTGGTAGTCCAATAATGCAGCATTGTTCTCAAAGTCATTCTTTATAAGGAAACATACAGTGTGTTTATTCAGGGTCTTCAATTATTCTTTTGCCAGTCATGTCCCTTTCTTCTTGGCCTAGTGCATTACTTAAGGTGCAGGTTATGTTGCTTTAAAAATGAGACAAAAATGACAATGACTCAAACAAGTTAGACATGTATTTTTCTCTCTTCCTACAGTTCAGAGATGTGTAAATAGTACTAGATTGTGGGGGTGGGGGGGTGGGGAATGAAGGGAAGCAAAAATATAAATTAATAGGATATGGAAATAGTCTATGACAGAGAGGATAGAAGCTAGTGGACCAGACAAAGGCCAAGGAATTGGAGATATAATGGGTTGATGTATTACTAAGTGTTCTCTAGGGAAACGGAATCAACATGATATATAATGTAAATATTATGAGATTTTTATAAGAATAGTTTCACATAATTCTGGGGATGGACACATACAAATTCCATAGGGCAGGCCATAAGTTGGCAATTAAGCCTGAAGGTTTTCAATGAATTCCCCAGGAGAAGCTAGCTGGAGATAGAAATTCTTTCTTCTGACTGCTGAAATCATCACTTCTCCTTTTAATGACTTCATTTGATTGGATTAGACTTGTTTCATTGTTGAAGGTATCCTCCTCAGATGATTGTAGGTGTTTCAGCCATAGGTGCAATCAATTCACTGATGGTTTAAGTCCACGAAATGTCCTTGCAGTACAATTAGCCTATTGTTTGCTTGCCCAAACAGCTGGATACCATAATCTGGCCAAGTTGACGCATGACTTTAACCATGACAGATAGCTAAAACAACAGGAATTTATGGGTTTACTGTTTTGAGGCTAAAAGAATTCCAAAACTTATGGTGTCAGTAAGGTGATGCTTTCTCCTAGAAGACTGTGGCATTCTGGTCCTGGCTAACAGTTATCCTTGTTTTTTTTTTTTCCAGCAAATCTATTTTAATTATACATAATAAAACATAAATCCATCCAACGTGTACAATCAGTGGTATTTGGTATAATCTGTACATGTATCACTTCAATCATTATTAGAGCATTTTCATTAATCTAATAATAATAATAAAAAGCAAAAACAGGACAAACAAACAAAAACTCATCACCTCTCAGTCTTTTTATGCTTCCCCTGCCATATGCTGCTGTACTGTTTCTGTCTCTATAGTTGATTTGTATTATATGTTGTAAAAACAGTTTTATATATGTAATATTATCCCTATCTATATTTCACATGAAGTTTCACTGTTATACAGTCCCATGTTATATTATTTTACTTTTCTCCTAGTAATATGTAGGACATTACACTTTCCCTTTCAACCACAGTCATACCCATATAATAGCTCTGTTAGTTACAATCACTATGATGTGTTTTCACCATTTCTATTCATTTCCAAAGATCTACAAACAACATTTTTAAAATTCTACACAGATTAACCTTCAGTTTTCCATTCTCTATCCTCATTTTATTTTCTGGTGACCTGTATTGTAATTATTAACTCCAAGAGTTTATATAATATATTTAGTTCCTAATAGTGCAATCATGCAATATTTGTCCTTAATGTGTCTGGCTTGCTTTACTCACCATAATTTCCTCCAGTTTCATCCATGTTGTCACATGCTTTATACTTCATTTCTTCTTACAGCTGCATAATATTCCATCATGTGTATATACCACAATTTGTTTATCCACTCAGTATTTTATGGACACATGGGTGGTTTCCATCTTTTGTCAATTGTGAATAATGCTGGTATGAATATCATGCAGATGTCTGTCCATGTCACTGCTCTCAGTTTTTCTTGGTTTATAACCAGTAATGGTATTGCCAGGTCACCTGGCAAGTCTATATTCAACTTCCTTAAGAAATGCCAAACAGTCCTTCACAGTGGTTATATCATTCTACATTTTATTTTTGTATATGCTTCTTCATATAATCTTTATTACATGACCTAGGTGATCCATGTCATGTGATAATTATGCAGTATTGATGGCCTTTTACTACATAACTAAGTTGCCATAGATAAAATGCAATGCCATGTTGTTCAATGTACTCTAACAACATTCTCATACCTTTGAATGTTCCTATGTTCCACTTGATAACTTGCAGTCACTTGATTACTTGCAGTTTAAGAGAGAAGCTCTGAAGGTAGACTACCTGAATAGCAATCCAAAGTTCCAAATATTTCTAGCTCTGTGACCTTGGTTAAGCTGTTTAACCTCCTTAATTTTCAAATATTTCATCCATAAATTAGAACGAATAGCATTATTTATCTCACAACGTTATTGTAAAAAGCACAAATATACTATTCAAGTTAAAGTTAGGCACAATATAAGTGCTCAATATATGTTTTCTGTTACTTTAATTATCAGGTTGGGGCACATAGGCTCATAAATTATTTATTTTTTGGGGGTTAAAAGTGATTCTAAGGAAATTAATGCAGTACTAAAAAAAAAAAAAAAAAAAACCAGCAAAAATAAAATTAGATCACTTGCAAATTAATGTCCATGCAGTATTTTGTCAGCAAATTGCAATCTAAATTGTTATTCAGCTTTGCAAAATTAAGCCAAGTAACTGCATGATAAGGCTTCTAGGAAGCCAGGCAAGTATGTAATTGTATCAGAGAAGTCAACTGCTAATCATCTAACATATAAGAACTTTAAATATCAAATAAACTTTCAAAGGTAACATTCCATTTTATGGAATAATCATTGGTGTCTCTGAAAGGAGGGAACCAAAATAATATATTGTGTGTATTAAAGGGACTGGGCAAGGATTTGATAAAAATTACTTTCTATATTAATAACAAAGATAACTTGATGTGGCCGCAAAAATGTTCATTAAGAAAAGTGGGAATTGTGCTGTGCCAGAAAAGAAATCATATTAATACTGATGTGAGTGTTGTACCAGAAACCAGTCTGAACCTCCCTGTGAGGTTTCTCTGCAATTGGAAATATGACAATGCTTGGTGCAGAACACTTAAATAATTTAATATGTGTTTGGTACTATTTTTCAATTATAATTTTAGTTTTATTTCATACAAATTATGTATTTGACAGAAGATCTACACATGATGCAAATGTACCTTGCTTTAAATAAGTATAAATTAGTTGAAATTTCTAAAATGAAGATCTAGAATATATAATTATTAAAATGAAACAACTCTACATTTTTAAGATGGAATGACTGGTAGAGTTCACTGGCAAGGAATCTGGTAATTTCAATGACATAGGAAAATAGACAAGGAGTATTGTTTCAATATACCATTGTACCTACCTAGGGAATTATTTTCATCATTTTTAACAAATTATATTGATTAATTGAAATGTACTGTCTGCTTTGAATATCATGATTTTAATTCTTAAAAAAAAATGGAAATTCTCAAATCTTAACTTAAATAATGCAGTGTGTAGTACTGTGAGACTGTATGTTCCCCAGAAAATCATGTTCTTAAAGCTGGTCCATTCCTGTGAGTGTAAACCTATTATGATTAAGTGTTCAATTCACTAGTACTTACAAGTTTCATGGCATTTATTTTAAGCTATTTCAAGAGAAGAAAAATGAAAATATATATAACAAAATGATAAAGCTATTATTATAAGGATTTTTGAAAAATATATAATTTGTTTTGCAGTGCCTATTTTAAGATGGGTATAGCAATTAATCCAAAAACACAGTGAGACTCACACTTGAATCAAATAATGTAGATGCAATAACTAACCCAGCCACATGATTTATTTTTTAAATTTTTTCCAGTTTCATCAAAAGAATCACTTCACTAAGAGTTATGTTTTATTCATTCAATGGTGTGGCAAAACCCTAATGATTTGCCCTTTTAATTGCATTGGTCTACTTACAAACAGCATGTGCAATTCAGCAATTGACAGTAGACCTTTATTTATTTTATGTTCTTCTCGTACAATGTTTGTAGATGTTCTGTGAGGATGAGTTGTATTTAAGTATAAGATTTAGGTGAATTTCTATGTGCTCCCTTAGGCTCTGTCTTTTGCCCAAACTGTAATGAAAAGGGAATAATTTCAAATATCTATATTTTAAGATCACAATGTTTGAGTCAGTGGTAAATTAAAGAAAATTGATGAACAAATAACTCTGAAGTGAGCTGGAGGAATAAAGCTTTCTCAGCAAGAAGCCAGAAATATAGTGATCTTTTGCTTCTTGAAAGCAGCCCAGTTATGTGAATGTGGCCTTTCTTTTCTAGCATGGTGATAAAAAGTTTTCCTTGGAATCAAGAAAATTTGGTGAAGAACAATCATTCTAGATTTCTCACAACACCCACATTCAATTAACTATACTTGAAAAAATGAGACAATATAATATTTGTGGGCCAGGTAAACAATCAACCATATCATAATTATCATAATGTTTGTTTTTAATTTTCATGGATAACATTTTGTTATACACCCTTTTGAGCTACGCCTTTTCCAGATAGCATAGCTTCAATTATGGCTCCATTAACTAAGAAAAATGCAGTTTAGCCCTTTGAAAATTCCTTAAAAATATTATACAAGATCTTATAGATGCTTCTCTACATTATCTTCTAGGAGCTCTATGGTCCTGGCTCTTATATTTAGATCTTTGATCCATCTTGAGTTATTTTTCTTACGGGGCATGAGATGGTGATCCTCTTTCATTCTTTTGATATGGATTTTCAGTTCTCCAGTGAGAGGAGGAGGGGTATGGTATATAATAATCCCCTATAATTTTGATGTAACTTTTCTGTAATCTAAATCTTCTTTAAATAAAAAAGTTAAAAATACTATACAATGTTATGCTTTATTTTAACTTATAGAATATATTATTTAGCAAAAATCAAGTAGAGATTCAACATCTATAGGGATGTGAACATCTCTGGAAGTACACTTTCAGTAGACAAAAACAATTTAATGTTACTGCTCATCATATGTTCTATGTGTTCCCCCATGTCTCCATTCTAGTTATGTTGGGACCATTTCTATTTTGGGCAAATGGACTGTGAGTGCAAATGGTGTCTGTATGTTAGTACCCAGCAGAGGCAGTTTCAAGAACTGGATGTTTCTTCAATTCTTTTTGGTTTTAGCTTCTATAGGATAGAGGTCATATGCTGAAGTTCCACATTACAAAATTGACAAAGACTAGGCCTCCTAAACCCCTGAATGGAACAGTATTCTCATCAAATCTCATCTAATATTTATTCTTAGAAGTAACTATATTTTTTTATGTTTTAAGCCAACTATTTTTCAGGGCTTTTTGTTGTTGCAATAGTTCAATTTATTTGTCCTCAGTAATACACATAGAAATAGACAAGGTTAAATGGAATAATGAAAGATGAGATCATGTACCCAGTATTTTGTGGAACTATTTCATGAATATCTGTCTTATGAATTTAAAGTCCATGCTTTTTCTATTCTTGAAATAGTAATAGAGTTTAGATAGTAATAGTAATAGTAATAGTAATAGAATACTATTCTATTACTATTCTATTACTATAGAATAGTCATAGAAATAGTAATAGAGTTTAGAGAAGAAGATATGGCTTCATTTTCCATCTTAGAGAGACTAATGATGTCAGAGTGTGTCCCGGCCCGCGGGACATCAACGAGGACCCGAAACCTGCCGAGAAAGAATGGTGGGACAAGAGACGCAAGGAATGACAGCAAGACAGTATTCTGATCAAGCTGCAAATTTTATTAAGGGAGCAGGGCTTATATGCTGTTTGGAGAAGGGAAGTGAGTCGGGGCACTCCAAGATTGGAGGGTGCTGTTGCTGGGGTAGGGGCAGATTTTACTCTCGATGCTGTTGCTAGGGTAGGGGCAGATTTTACTCTCGTGCCCTGCGCCTGCGTACTGTTACAATCACCTAGGTAGAGGTGGGAACCGGAGAACAAAGGAGCAAGGAGGAAGAAGAACAAGGAAGTGACAAAGCAGATTTTGTGCCTGCGCCATGTTGTGCTATGTAGCCACTGGTTGCTATCGCTTAGGTTGTTGGCACCTCTCTTGGCAGACTCCAGTGACGGCTCCCAACAAGAGTGCTGAGATAATTGATGAAAAAGAAGTCCCAGGGAATTTAAGGGATGGAAAAGGAAGAATAGTTAAAGGGATAAGATTTTTAAATAAAGGGACAACTTTTTTATATACATATATATACATATTTAAATCAAGTTTATATTGTTTTTAACCAACATCTTTATCAAGCGAAGTTATCAAGTTTGGGAATTGATAAGGAAATATAAAAGAATAGAAAAAAGGAATGCTATAGGAAATTTGGCCAGAAGTTTAATAAATAAAGATATCTTTTAAAAAGATCAGCCTTAGGGACATGGAAGAATGACTGATTTCAGTAACTATAAAGTTATGTTGGAAAAAATAAATTAATTTTCATAATATTCCTCAGCAAAAAATCAGCATTTTTTTTAAAAAACAGACAAAATGAATGGTAAGATACATTCAAAGTTGAGAAATGTTAAAGTACTTTTGACAGAACATTAGAAGCTGTACTCCAAAACATAACATGAGTCCAATTTATATAGATAGAAATCTGGGGAATATTTGTGGGAATGGATATTAAAGGTGTGGGATAGTGGAAGAAATATAAATTTGGATCAGGCTGAATTTATTGAAATGGCTTACTAAGCAGAGGTTCTGGATTCAATGTTGTAACTCAAAGAGTTAGAAAGGGCTCCAACAGTTTGTTCTGGTGGTTGGTTGAAAGATTGACCAAATGGTGGCCAACATTGCCTAATATCAAAATACCAGAACTGCCATATATAATTTAGATGAAGGGTTACAAAAGCTTAGAGAGACTGGAATCTTAAAGTGGATTTGTCATGTAAGATCTGCTCACTCATCCCAGAATGTCCAGAAGACACACCTTTAACCAGGACTGTGAGTAATAAATTGGTGAGAAAACTCCATCTTCCCTAAAGAACCCTGTGGTTGATCTTCTCTGTAGGTCATATATTACTGTGGGAACTGATATCACTGAATCCTTAAACACAATAGGGATGATTGGATCCTGGGTTGGAAGAAGCCAAATGGAAGCACTTAATTGCCAAAGACATGGTGGACATGGCTACCACAATGGACAGCAGACTCAAAGCAACAATCAAAATAGTCTAACTTGTAGAGAACTATGGTGTTGGCTAGTAGACCATGGAATACCTAGAAGTAAAATAGATGGACAATCGACTAAATTCTTGCTTGATCTGCTAAGAAGAAGAGTTCTAGGTCATGTGAACAAAAGTCTAACTTGAATTACAAAATCAGAGTCACAAACCCTTAATCAATCCCCAGACTTGAGTCATTTTACAGACCCAATGCTTTTTGAATGAGGGTAAGGCCAGGTCCTCTTGGGAAATGAACCTGCTACACTACCAAAAATTTATACTGTTAATCTTCCTCCAAGCCTTCCCCCAAAGAGATCTAAGGTCTTTTACTATGGCAAAAGTAATACAATGGGGAAAAGGAAGTGATCAGATATTTCAAGTATTATTAGACACTGGTTCAGAAATTACATTAATTCCAGGAGACCCAAAATGTCACTGTGATCCACCAGAGTAGGGGGCTTATGGAGTTCAGGTGATCAGTGGAGTTTTAGCTCAGGTCTGTCTTACAGTGAGTCCAGTGTGTACCTGGACTCACTCTTGTGGTTATTTCCCAATTATGGATTACTCAACATACTGGCAGAATCCCTGACTAGTGAAGTGCAGGCTATTATGTCAGGAAAGTTCAAGTGGAAGCCACTAGAACTGCCCTACATAGTAAATTAGTAAATCACAATCAGTATTGGATTCCTGGAGGGATTGTGAAGATTAGTCCCATCGTCATAGACTTGAATGATGAAAGGGTGGTGATCCTACCACATTCCATTTAACACTCTTATTTGGCCTTTTCAGAAAACGGATGGATCTTGGAGGATGACAGGGGATTATTGTAAACTTAAGCAGTTGGTGACTCCAATTACAACAAAGAATCATGGCCAGCTGAGGTGCTTGCTGAAATAAAGGTAATATGGAATGGGTAGTGGATGAAGCTAGTGATAAATACAAACTACAACCACATGACCAGTTACAGAAATGAAGACTGTAATGGTTATCAGTATTTTCCTTGTTTTTTTTTTTTTGTATGTTTAAATATTTACATCAAACAAATATCTTTGTTTTCTTCCCTATCTTATCCCTTTATCATATGACATAAATTGTATTAGTTTCACATCATAGTATTTAAAGTTGTAGGATATCAGGTTTTAAGAGTGACTATTACCCAAGGACTTGCACTCTATTCTGGAGAGGTTTAGTGCCTCTCTGACTGTACACAGAACAGTTTAGCACTGTTAGGCAAAAAAAAGATGTCTTTTATTTAGAGATTACGTATGGTTTATGGTGAAGTTTATGACTAACAAGTCAACAAGGGGTGGACTGTGATGGTTAGTTTCATGTGGCAACTTGGTCAGGTTATGGTGTCCAGTTAGTTGGTCAAGAAAGCCCTGGTCTGATTGTTATTGTGAGGATATTTTCATGGACTTAAATCATCGCCAAATTAATTGCATCTATGGCTGATTTTACCTACAATCAACTGAGGTGACTGTCTTCAACTATGACAGAAGTCTCAACTAATCATTTGAAGGCTTTAAAAGGAGAAGTGATGATTTTAGCAATGAGAAGATAGAATTTCCATCTCTACTTCACAAGCCAGTTTCTGCTGGGGAATTCATTGAATTACCCTATTGAATTGGACTTGTGCATCCCCACAGTCATATAAGACAATTTTCATAAAATCTCTAATATTTATAGATATCTTTTTAAGATTCTGTTCCTTAGAGAACCCTGACTAATATGGGGCTAAACAAAATAGTTCACCAATTTTCAGGGGATATAGAACGTAACATGTTAAACCATAACGCAGGGAAGCAAGTCCAAAACTTGAGAAACTTGACTGGAAAAATTATCTGGATTTTCAGCAAAAACAACATAAATTGCAAGAGAAAAAAAAGTTGGAGGAGAATGCATAGGATTAAAACTGTTTTTGAGACATAAAAACTAATCCTAATATTTGGACCAAAAGTAAACCATTTATAGACCAATTTGAGATATGCGAAAATTGATCTTAAAATATTATTGTTCTATTGCCTATTTTGGGAAAAGGTAGCATTGTCATTGAATTTATTTTTAAAAAGGGGAGTCTTTGTTTATGAATTCATACTGGCCACTTTATAGATAACATGATGAAATATCTGAAACTTATTTCAAAGTAATCTGGAGAAGTTTGTGGATTATCGCATAGGAGAAAGTAGATTGTTCATGAGCTGATAAATTTTGAAGTTTTGTAAGGAGTACATAAGATTTTATTTTTCCATGAACAGGGCAAAAATAAATTATTCCTCTTCAAAGAATTGGTCCTTCTTTTCAAGAGTCACAATTCAAAGCAAAAAATAATGTGCTATATATTTTCACAAAAAGAATTTTGTTGTCCACACCTATGATAATTATAATTATGTATCATTGATTATATCATGAAGTGAACATACATGACAAGAATGAGCAAAGTTACCTGGTATAGCATATAAGATAGTTTTTGTTGTTAAGCACTTGTGTTCCTGATATTATTTGGAGATCTTGTTGGAAAAGCTTCAAGAGTAAATTATGAGGATAATCTATAAAAAATTCATAAACATTTAATTACATGACCTATATAGGAGGAAAGATTAAAGAATTTTATAATATTTTAGAAAAAGGAAAGTATTTTAATGAAAATCCATCCATATGTAATTATCTCTCATACAGTATATATTTTATTTTCTCACTCATTTCCCATTAGATTAAATAATCTACCTTTCTTGGATGCCTTCCTGGGAAAAGTAAGAGGTTCAAAAAACTGACAAATTCTCACTGTTTATATCATGTTTACTTTGAACACATTTAAATTTGACTTTAACATACATGCATCATACAAATCCATCTTCTAAATGTGTTTTCTGTGCCTTAGAATAAATAATAGCATTAAAATCAGTCCCTTAATCATCCAAGTTTTTCACAGTATTAAAAGAACAAGAGATATTCCTGAAAGTCTGCTTTATTAAAAATGTAACAAAATGCCTTAAATAGCAACCGAAGCCACATTTTCTGCATCTGCAGCTGATAATGAATTTCAGGATATGTAATAATTTAAGACAGAACAATGTAGTATCTAATTCCTGATAGACACTTTATTAACATGATAGCTAATTTCTTTTAGCTAGTCTACCAAAAGTATCTATTGTGATCATTATAATGTTAAAATAATTTTTATGACCATGTTATATAACAAAAAAATGCATTATGCTTATGTGATCTTAAGACCTTAATGATGTTATATAATGTTAAAATAGCAAATTAAATAATGGTGAGAATATGAATGGAAGACGTCTTAATACACAGAAACAAAAAAAGTAAGGTTGAAAGATGAGAATTTCTGATATATTGATTACTTGAGTTCTCCCAAGTGAGATTATTTTTTTAAATTAATGTCATTTAATCTTGTGAGGTATGTGTTTGCATGTGTTGAGAAAGAGAGGGAGAATGAGTGCATGATTGATATTCTAATTATGGAGTTTGCTTTGATATCAATATTGATCAGATATTGCAGAATATTATTTTTCCAGGATATTCCATAAAATTCTCTGTTTTCAAGGGAAACCAAACTTTGAAATATTTTAGAAAACTATTTTAATTATTTAAGGAATTATTCTTTTACCAATTCTCTGTGACTTTATAGTCAAAAAAAGGAAAGTCTTCCATTCCATCTCTGGACAAAATCATAATTCTTTAGGAGTAGTCATCATTGAGGTAAAATTTAATAGTTATGAAAATAAATATGAATTCCTTTTCAAGCAAAATTTATTACAAGTTTTGGCAACATTTTTGTTGAGCGTATGCTGTAAAATAAATTTTTTATTTTATATTATTATTATACTATTGTCGAATGATCCTTATTTTATTTATTTATTATTGTTTTGTTTTGCATTTTCTTAATTTAATTTAATTTTATTTTATTTTATTGTGGGTAAAAATCAAATTTTGCACAATACATACCAATATTCGTAAAATGATATATAAATATATATACATATATGTGCATTTGCTTACATAAATATTATATATATTTTAAAAGGTGCTTAGATTACTGATCCTTATTTTAGACATTTCCAAAAACACATATAAAAAAGAAAATATAGATCATTCTTTTTTTCTTTTTTTAAATGTTTGGTATAGGTTTTTTGCAGATACTTTATTTTTATTTTTTATTTTACTGGGATGTCCCGGGGATTGAACCCAGGTCCCTCCATATGGGAGACAGACGCCCAACCATTTGAGCCACATCCACCCCCGTAGATCATTCTTAATTCTAATATAGATGCATTTTTTTTATAATGATTAGCCTCTGAAATAGTGATTCTAGAGCCAATTAGATCAGTTTTTGTAATTTTTTTTGTTTTTGTTTTTTTGTTGTTTTATAAATGTTTTATTTTTAACTCTTAATTACTAATGATTGACCACTAAACAATTATTTAATAGGAAAACAGTATTCAATTATCCACAACTCTTGAAGCAAATATTTATGATTGGAAGTGGTTTTTTCAATGGTCACTCTCCAACGAATTTGATCTAACATGACATAGAATTGAAACAGAATGCAGAAAGTTAAAACATATTCTTTACTGAGAGAATAACATTCATGTATACAGATGAATACATGAACCAATCAAGCAAGCACTGATAATCTAATAATGCAAGAAGGTGCTCTTTAATGTTATCTGAGTGAAGCTAACCCTTTTCTTTAGTATATTAACCAAACCATTTGGGTAATAGTTTTAGGTGACAACTGTTTGGCTCTCTTGGAAGAGTCTTATGAAGAAATACAATCCTTTTACAGTTATTTATCTTTATTTTCTCTTTGTTATCCTTTTTATTTTTCTGGTCTTTTGTGAAAATAAAATGGTAAAGAGTGAAGAAAATATTTTCAGCAGACTAGAAATAGTTCAAACCTATTATGCATTTCCATTTTCCTTCCAATGCCAAGAGTTGTAGTGAGCAAAATTTTGGGGGGAAAAATCATATTAACAATGCCTAAAATGGAGATGGTTAATAGTTTCTTTCAGTTTGTCAGTGTGTTTGCTTTTGAGAATGAAATAAAAATAATAAGTCTCCTAAGATTTCCAGTGTGATACACCACCATCAGTGCACTCCCTGGAGCAAGTGAAATATTTATTCCTAATATTAGCCTTGTTAGGTATCTCATTTGAGTGGGTAAATTCCAACTAAATATAAAGTGTCATCCTTATTATACTGAATATTAAAACCTCCTTAGCATATTGTAAAATAGCTGTTCTATGAAGACTTTATACAATTTAAACAGTAAACAGATATATATATTTTAAATCTCTCTCTCACTCTTTCTCTCTGTATACATATATAGAGCCAAAATAATCAAGGTACATTAAAATAAACAGGGTAGAAAAGCAAACAATATGAAAAACAAAGAATAGGAAGAAAAAATAAAAGTGATATTGTCATATAAATGTAGAAACACAGTGAATGTCTATAAAGCACAACATGGAATTGGTCATTGAGATCCTTGATTAGTTTTGCCCAATTGCCTGGATGGTTTAGCAGAGATATTTGATGGCTAATTGGATTATCCAATCTGGTTGCTAGGATGTCCTAATAACCAGACCAATCATTTACAGTCCAGTTATTTTGATTACCCCAGTGACTCAAATTGCCCATTTCATAAACTTATCCAGTGTTCAGATTGCAACTTATAAGTGATTGAAGTGATTAGACATGTAGAAATGATCATAATACTTGAGTTTAGAACATAAAATTGGTACATGAAATGAGAAAAGGGAAAGGATCTTATTCCCAATATCTAAGAACTGATATAAAGTTAAAGTTTTCTCCTATACTACGAAAGTTCTCAGCATGGTTCTTGTTTCTAATTTAAATATGAACAACTTCTTTAGGTCTTTCATTAGCTGACCAGAAATCAGATTACTCAGAGAAGTCAGGGAACAGTTCATTTCAGTGCATATGAATTAAGACTGCATTATTTATGATAGTTGAGTAGCATTATTTAACTGATTATAATTATACAACAAATTAGGTATTTGTTTAATTGAAATTTACCTAAGAAAACATTTCCCTTTTTTTTTTTATTTCTTTGCAAATCTTCTAAACTTCGATTGCCACGGAATGTAAAATAGCTCTCTAAATATAAGTACCAACACTTCCTTTTTCCCAAAGGCAGTTTAAGCTTTTAACACATTTTTTTTTTTAATGGATATATAGGGCAAGAAGGATATTGTCTACAAAGACTGATTTGCAGAGGCACATTTTTGGATGGATTAATGCTTTATTAATATGTATTAATAAAATTGATTTGTTAAAAAGAATGTGTATATTTTTAATAGTATTCAAAAAGTCAAATTACACATGTACCTTTCATGTGTTCAAACCAATCATAAATTAATATGTCTCTCTTCTCCTAGTTCTGATTTTGACAGCTTATCTCATAAAACATAGCAGGAAACCTCTGAATACAGGCATTTCATCAGATATGCTAATATACTCTAGTTACTTTTCTAGCTAGACATATTCCCAAGAGAATTTTGCTAAGTGACTTTACCTTAAACACAGAAAAATATATACATCTGTAATGTTAAAAGTTAAGAAAAACATTCTATGTTAAAGAATTTCTGGAATATTTATTCATCATTTTGGGTTTTGCATTCAATGTTAAAAAATAATTATTTTATTTATGTGGCTTTTGTTCAAAAGTTACCTGAGAAACTGAGGCATAGGAAATAAGATAATATATCTTGCTTTTTGTTAAAAGGAAAAGAAACATGTTATGCCTCCTCTTGGAAAGTCTTAATCCATTCATTGGGTTCAAATGATAAGAACATACTTGTGGTAGCAGGCAAACAAAAAGTTAACTTTTTCAACATTTTCATCCTTTTGTGAAAATAGAAAACAAACCTACAGATCACAGTTCCAGAATGCAGCAAGCCCACAGGGACCATGTGAGAGAAATAGAAAACCAGAAAATACAGAGCAGCCATGAATGCACAGAACCCTAGGCTATTGGTTTCTTTTTATTAAAACCCCAGTGTTTTGGGCCTTCTGCCTTGACAGATGGTTCCTACTTAAAATTAGAGTTAATTTGGTGAAGACACTATCTCAATTTAGTATTTAGGAACTCTTTTAGTTTGTAGACCTTCTGTCATCATCTCAGATCCTATATAGTGAAAACCTAATTTAATTAAACTTCTACTGGATAATCTTCATTCATGACTGTTGCAATTTGATTCCTCAGGAAGCAGAATGTATCTAGGAGGGTTTTCAGAAATAAATTCTGGGGGGGTAAAGAAAGGAAGCAAAATTGGACCAAGAGAATTGGCCTGCAATGTAGTCCCAACAATGACTCAGCAACCCCAAAGGAGTCCCTAACCTGGAATAGGCCTTCAGAGTTATTCTCAGTGAGGAAAAGAGGGCAAGCATATATACTCTCACATAGATAAGTCATTTGAATTAGCCTGTCCCAGGAATAGAGCATGATTTTTGGCAGTGACCCTATATAGTCAAAGGCAATTTCCAGAGCAGACTCCTGCTGAAAGTTTATAGTCAAAGCCACTGCAACAGCTAGAATATTTCTTCAGTCCAGAAAGGACTGGGTTTAACAACATAGCACTCTCTACAATGAAAATTAATACTTATATACAAAATGTTCATTTATCCCTAACTGGAGATGATTTTTTAAAAGTAAACTAGCAGAGGTGATAAAGGTATGTGCTACAGGATGTGTGGGTGAGGTGTGGGGGTGGTAAATGAGAAAAATATTCTATTAATTTAAACTAATTTTTACTACATCATCTTTGAAATTAATACCTATTTCTACTGAGAGTTCCAGAAATGTAGATAGCTCTCAAAAGATTCAAAGAAACTTCCATATCCTTTATTCAATGAGGAAAAAAGAATGTTTACATTTAAAATGTAATAAAGATTGCTATCACTTCTTGTTAACACATAATTTGAGCTGTTTTGATATAGAGCACAGTGATGGATAAGTTAACATGTTAACTTATAAGTTAACATATGTTAACTTAATGGTCTCCATATTTTAACATTTTTAAAGCTGTGAAAAGTGTTTTAGTAAATAAACTTGAAGGATGTATAACCTCAGAAACATAAAAGAGAGAAAAATTAGTACCTGTCTGCAGAATTTAAAGGAACCCAGATACTTGCAAATCGGTCTTCTGTGCACATGCAGAAGTGGACTTAAGCAATTCACTAAGGCACTGTGGTGTTTCCTTAAAATTCCAAGGAGGAGAGAAGAGCCCTGTTAAAGCCATCTAAAATATACTACAAATTCATAAACCTTGCTATATTTCCACTACTATCAAAAGACCCACTGTATCTCCCTTAGCATATTAAAAAGGCTCCCAACTGTTCTTCCTTTTCTCACTCTTAACACCCTAAATCCAGTTTCCATAACTCAGCTATATGAACATTTTAAAAACAGAAATAAAATAGTTCTTTCACCTGCTTTTGGTCATTTATATATGTCTGATTCCTACAATAGGGTTTAACACATAGTAAATGGTCAACAAATATTTGTTGAATACTAAAACTGACTTCGCCATCTAAAACTCTTGAAAGGTTTTCTATTATACATACACTAAAATATAATTTAATAGTGATACTCCTCAAAGCCGTGCATGATATGGGACTTGCCTACTTCTCCAGCCTTATCTTGTACCACCCCTCACTTTAGCCATTTTATTCATTCTAGCCTTAAGGTCTAAATTTCAAGAGGTTCCTCTGCATAGATCATTATGCTACCCTGCTTTAACTTGCCAGTTGTTAAGACAAATAACAATGGTTTTGCTTAAACATCAGGAATGTATTGGCTCACAGTTTTGAGGCTAAAAGCTTAAAATTGAAGAGGTGTCAATAAGGCAATGCTTTATCCCTGAAGCCTGTGGCATTCTAGGGTGGGCTGGCTACCTGTGATCCTTGGTCCTTGGCTTTTCTGTCACTTGGTGCCATCTACTCCTTTCTCTTCCAGGTTCCATTGACTTCCAAGTTTTTGTTTCTTCTGGGGATTCTCTCTCCATTTGACTTTCACTCTGCTTATAAAGGTATCCAATAATCTGAACTATAGGCAAGGCACACAACCCCATGAATTCAGCATCCTGTTGGTGGGCTTTACCTTGAAATATATTATAACCTATTTCCTCTATGTAACAAAGATAGACTCATTTATAATTTGCCAACACATGATTCTTCTACCCCTTTTATTTGAACCTATAATTAGCACTATACCCTTTAAATATGTCCCAGAGATTTAAATCTTCAGTCTGTTCATATGCTGGGTTGAGCTATGAATCTCAGCATAGTTGCAGCAAATACTTACTCTCCAGTTCATCTGACTCACCCAGGACAACTAACAAAATGATGATGATGGATAATCCCCATCTCAAAAAGCAAAGAGAATCTACAACTGCCAGCAAAACAGTTCCTTCCATCTGCCCCATTAAATCTAAGAAAACTCTCAAGTTGAAGCAGAGCTGGCAATATTTTAGAAAATATCTCTCAAATAGAATTTCTTTGTTTCTACATGGGTTGATCCAGGCTATTCATTTTTGGGTGAAATAATACATATCTGACATTGTGTCTCTCTTAGAGTATCAGATCTAGAGAGCTATATTATGCATTTGCCCTTTATTAGTAACATTACTTTTGATAACTTGGTTAAGTTTTTGTCTAGTTTCTCCTCTGTATGGTTAAAATCTCTTTTTTGTAATTAATAAGTGTTTTGTGGGAAAACACTTTGAAACTATGCAAATATCCTCTTCCTCATTGAGCACTTATCCAGTCATTTGGTATCTAATGATGATTCTTGACTAAATTAATTTGTAATTTGATGGTTGTCAGGTAGTTATTTTCTAAGTCAACCTTTTATATTCTATTAACTGTAATATTGTAGAAAAGATGTGTCTTTTCTTATTCTTTTTTCTATCTATCTATCTATCTACCTACCTATCATCTATCTATCATCATCAGTCATCAGGATAAAATCATGAATTCTTATTTTATTCAAATGATTATAGTCTATCAGTGTCCTTATTTACTTTATTGTTCAAATATTCACAGAATAGACCAATGAGGGACCTTTTAAACTAGCTCCGATATAATTTTACAATATCTTAACATTTTTTTATATTTTCTTAATTCTAACTCAACAGATGCTCCAGAATCATGTTATACTGTCCCAAATCCAACCCTGGAATTATTTATTTCTTCAGTGATTTTTGATTTTGTTTTTAGTAGGGAATGCTATTTAGAATCTGAGGTATAGAAGTGAGATATGCTTATTACTGTCGAATATCATTTCTTTTAAGTCCTCCAAGTTCATAGAAATCATGAGGCTTTGCTGATATCTCCACTACTAGTCCATTCATCCAACCCCAAAAGATTACTGTTTACTCTACCTTATTCCATATTTATATACTTTTTCTTGCACAGTGTGGGGCCAGTATGTTGATTCATTTGCTCTGCTCTATCCTACAATGCAAGTATATCATGTCAAAATAGGTATAACCTTATCACCAGAATAAATACACCTTCTTCAAGACTTGTTTGCAGTTTGTTTAAATGGCAGATATGCAGTAAAAGTTATGTTCAACAAACTTTATTATTATTATTAACTAAATTCCATTCTTTATTATTTCTTTACTTTTTACTTAATGTCATATTTTCTGTTCTAGTAGCACTGTTGCTAGATTATTGGTAAGATTATATTTAGTTCTGTAAGAAATGGTCAAGCTGCCTTCCAAAGTGATTATAAAATTTTGTGTTCCCACCAACAACAATTGAGAGTTTCTGTTGCTCTGCATCCTCAGGAGCAAATGCTATTGTCAGTTTTTGGATTTAATCATTCTAATAGTTATGTAATAGTTTCTCATTAGTGTTGTAATTTGAATTTCCCATGACAAATGATATTAAAAATCTTTTTATATGCCTATTTTCCATCTGTATATCTTATTTATGAGATGTCCATTCAGATATTTTATGAATTTTTAATTAGGTTGTTTGTTTTCTTCTTGTTGAGACTTAAAAGTTCCTTTTTATAATTTGGATGTAAGTCCTTTATCAGATGAGTGTTTTGCAAATATTTTCTTCCATTCTGTGGCTTGTTTTTTATTTTCTTAACAAGATTTTTCATAGAGCAGAAGATTTTAGCTTAAATAAATTCTAAATTATTTTCTTCTTTCATAGATCATGTTTTTGGTCTTGTAACTGAAAATTCATTTCCAGACCCAAGGTTGAGTCTTTTGTCTTTTCTCCATAGGCAATCATGTGATCTGTGAATAAAGAGTTATAATTCATGTGTTTCAATCTATATACTTTTTATTTACTTTACTTGCTTAATTTAACTGATGGGATCTTCCATTTCAATGTTGAATTGAGTTATTGAGTTGGTGAGAGAAGACATCCATGCCTTGTTTGCAATCGTAGGGAAAATGTGTCCAGTTTCTCATGACCAAGTATAATGTTAACTATAAGTTTTGCAGGTGTTTTTTTTTTTAATCAAGTTGAGAATCAAATTGGCAAACTACCATTCCTAGTTTGCTGAGAGTTTTTAATTGAATGGGTGTTGGTTTTTCAAGTGATTTGTCTGTATCAATTGATGATCATGTGATTTTTCTACTTTGGCTCCTTAACGTGGTAGATTATATTGATTAGTTTTTGAATGTTGAGACAAACTTGCATACCTGGGATAAATTCCACTTACCAGTTGTTTATAATTAATTGCATGCATTTTGGAATTGATATACTAACAATTTGTTGAGGATTTTTGCATCTATTTTCTTGAAAAATGTTGGTCATTAGTTTTCCTTTCTTGTAATATCCTTATCTATTTGGGTTATTAGGGAAATATTAGTGTCATAGAATGATTTAGGAAGTGTTCAATCTTCTTCTAATTTCTGGAAGTGATTGTTGAGAACTCAGCAGTAAATTATTCTCAATTGGTGTTTTTGTGGAAAGTTATTAATAATTTTTTCAATTTGCCTATTCACATTATCATTTCATCTTCTGTGTATTTTTGTGGTTTGTGAATTTAAAAGGCACAAAGATTTTAATTAATTTAGTTCTCATAAAAATTTTATAGAATAGGTACTACTAGTATTATCTCTGGGTTAAATATACAAAAGCTATGACCAGGGAGATTGAATTATTTAACAAATATCACAAGCTCATAAGTGGCATGCAGTTGGGCTTTAAACCTAGAAAATCAGAGGAACTTAGTGTGCAAAAAAGTATAAACTTGTTGTTCTGATCCATGTCCATAACTATTTCCTTCATCTATTTATTTGGTTATTTACTATTCTAGGAAACCTTAATCAGAACAGAAATTGTGAAAACAATAAAGGAAAATATTAACAAACTTGACAATATAACAATTAACTTTCCATATGACAAGAATATCATCATAAAAGCCAGAAGGCAAATGATCACCTAAGTGAGATAAACATTTGCAGGACAAAAAATCTGAATTCCTCTATCCACAAAGGGCCTATTCAAGCCAAGAAGAAATAAATAAATTACAAGAGAACACTGAGTAGAGGATAAAAAATAGTATGGTAAACATAAAGAAATGTGAATATTAAATAAACATAAGAAAAGGTTGATATCACATTTTTACATTAAAAGTTTAATAATAGCTGTGTCATTTTGTTGTTGTTGTTTTGTAGAGTAAATTGTAGTTTGAAATGTAATCTACATTGGTGTAAACTCCTCTTAAGAAAAGAGAGAAATTCCCCAGTATCCTTAAATATACACACACATAAACTTTCACCTCTTGACCTTCCAATATTTTGCTATAATTTACTATATAAATTTACCTCTATAAATTTGCTATAAATTTTATACAATACAAAATAATCTTACCAGCAGTTTCATTTTGCAAAAGAAATGAAAGAGAGAATTCATGTTTTATTTTTATAGTTTTATACTTACTATCGGTATTATCATGTGAATTAATTTCAAATATATATATCTTTAAAATGTGCTATAAAGCACACGTTATTTAGTTATTTAAAAAACCACATCCTGCCATTGAGTGTCTTCAAATCTAATGAGGTCAGGCTAAAATTAAGGGTAGAAAATTACGGAAAAGAAAAATTGCCAGTGAATAGGATAAAGTTTTTATATAGCTTGGTGTCTATGGTCATGTAATGTAGGTTAATAAGGCTAGAGCCTGAGTAAACATGAGGCACTGTTGAGAGATGCAGCTAGAATGATAAGCATGGTCCAGATCATGAAGTATTTCCTTTGACATAATAGTTGCTAGGCTTTTACCCTTCAGGGTATGGGAAACTCTTGATAAATTTCAAGCAAGGAAATGAAATAACATATTTGATTTTTACAAAAAGGACTCTACAAGTTGTTTACAAAATATTAGAAGGGTTTGATACTACAAAAAGTACAAATACAAGGCCAATGATGTGAATAAGTGTCTCCATGAAGGCAATCACAGTGGCAAATAAGGACTACAAAGGGAGAATGAGTTTCAAAGAGGGAAATGCTATCTTATTTGTCCTTTCACAAAAAGAACAAGTAAGATAGTAATTATAAAGATTCCTATATTTTCAACAATTAGTTATTCACTGATGTAGTTGGTAAGAAGAAATTTTTTTGGTAGTGTGAAAACAACCATCAAATTCACATTGATGAGGGAGAGATGAAAGGTGGGACAGCCAAATCCATAAGTGTAGATTCTGCTTTCAATCTCTAAAAAGAGAAAGAGGAAATTTACTCTGGATCCAGAGGGGGCAAAGCAATCAATAATAATTCTTACAATTGGAAAGACTTAGGAAGTTTATTCACAGAGAGAAAGGTATCAGGAGTCAGTGCAAGGTTGAAGATGTAAGTAAAGTTCCCTTGTTTAGTCTGGGAAAGTATATATCTTCCACTGAGGTGAGAGAAAAATGAGAACAATGATTGTGGATATACATAGAAAATTAGTGGCCAATGTTTGGCAGTTAAAAGTTTTTAAACCCATCTAGAATATAGTTTTACCAGGAGATAGGATGGAGATAGGCAACGGGAAGTTAAGGCTTAAGATGTACAGGGTTCCTGTTTGCCATGATGAAAAGGCCTTAGAAATGGCTGGTAGTGAAGGTAGGATATAATTATTAAAGCAATTAACAGCACTCAAATAACTATCTGAATATGATTAAAATGGGAAATGTCAGATTGTATCTATGGTAACAGAAGAAAATATTTTAAAAAACAATCTTTGGAACTACACAAACTGTGAACCCTAAGTTTAACTATGGACTTTAATAAATAGTATAATTATAAAAATGTGCTATCATCATTTGTAACAAATGTTCAACACCAATGCAAGATGTCATGTATGGGAATGGCATATTGGGAATCTTGTATTTTATGCATGATTATCTTGCAAACCCACAACTTCTCTGATAAAGAAAAAAGAAATTTAATCCCAACAGAATTTACTTCTTCCATGAGGCGTGACACAGTTCTATTTGTTAAATGGGGACGGTGGGATAAAATTGTAGTGGGTGTCCTAAGAAAATAAAGATTAAAACACATCAGTCATGTTTCTTCACTTAAACTATAAACTCTGTGAAGAAGGTAACAGTAGCATGCTTTCTTTTATCACCCACTAAGCACAGGGAGGCACTGAAAACGGAGTTGATACTGTTCTTTAATCGTTGTAATCATTTAGAAATTGAAAAACATATTTCCAAGTATTTCATTCACACATAACAGAAGCACTTTATATCCTATCTAAAACAGAGGCTTATAGAATCATGGTGGAAAGATACTTAAAGATTATCTAAGCCTACCAAATATCCTATCTGGCAGTACATCTATTTGATGTGCAGAAAAATTCTATCACAGCAAGATGAAGAGTACTGCCAAGCATTAGGTTCAGATTTTACTATTTAAAAATCAGTAAAAACAAAACTTGCATTGCTGGCAATGTGATAAATGCTTTTATGAAAGAAGAGAAACGTTTCATATTAAAATAGCCAAGGTCATCCAAAATCTATACTCGTATTGATAAATAGATTATAAATGTGAAATATTATCTGCTAGAGACAATGACTATAATTAGTTTACGAAAGCTATTTTAGCATTTTTCATTTTGATCATTTTTGTCTTATATGTTTCTCCAGTAAAGCAAGAATGTCGTGTCCTCTACTGTAGTTTATAAAGAACAATTTTACTTTCATACTCCCTGAAGCAAATGGGGTACAATAACAGCAGAAGAAAAAAATGAAAGAAAAAAAGGAAGAAAAGACATAACTTATATTGGCCTCCTATCAAAAAAGAATGACAAATAAAGTAATTTATCCCCAAATATATCTTTATATCCCGTTTCTTCCATGGAATCTTCCTAAAACTCTCAACTGTATGGGGAGCCATCATCTGTTTAATTTTATGAGGTATCAGAAAATGTATCCTGCCTTAATATACAATGCCTTGCTACAGCTATTTGTTTTATACATGTATGCTTTATTACAGACTAAAAGAAGGAAGAGCATTTTCATTCATTCTTTATAAGATTTTATTTATATCAGCTACCCTTTTTCAATGTTTTGTTGATAGCTTCCCAGCTTAGAAATATTTTTGTTTGGTTGGTTGGTTTTGGTATTTCAAGAGAAGACATGGCAATGTAAATAGTTTTAGATTCATTGTTACTCTTCTAGGTCAGTAGGAAGGACAGTCTATTTTAGGCTAGGGTTTCATTCAGACCTGTGCTTATAAATCTACCAACTATCTAAGACAGAAAAAAACTGGTTCTTCACAGTGTTACCGAAACTTTATTGTCCCTATTAGTGTACACACACGCACATACACACACACATTATATTCTAGTCCTTGGGCCAGGCATTTTATATGGATATTTTCTTCAGTCCTTACAACAACCATGTAAAATAAGTACTCTTGTCACTCCAATTTACAGAATAACCTCAGATTTACAGATACAAAGTAACTTGCTCGAGGTTATACTGCTATTAAGTGATGAAGCTGGGGTTTATTCCCCTATCAGCTGGGCTTCAGACATCTGTTATATTTCATTACAAACAAAAAGAGCTTATGTATTGCCTCAGATAAAGTGATTATAGTCCTGAGGAGAATTTTGTCATTAGATTTGGTGCTGACCCATAACCAGAAGAGAGGATAGACAGACTATATAATGCACTCACACAGCACAGGGCAAGATGGCTAAGGAGCAGGTGCCACACAGTGAACTGGTAAAGGTTTTCAAATTTCTAATCCATGACCTCCTATTTAAAAAACAATAGCAACCAATGAGGTACATATATATGAGCATTAGGAACAGAATTGATGATGTTTGAATAGACAAAGTTAGAAAATGATAGTTGACAATTGAAGTCAAAAGTTAAATCATATCCAAAAGAAATTCCAAGTTCATAAGCAAAATGTAAGGGAAAAACACCAAAAGCAAGGGTATAAATATCTACATGTTGGGGAAGTCACAGACACATCTGTTGGTTATCTTCCAGCCCTCCTCTATGTTCCCCCTTTCCTATTGTGTGCATATGTTTCAATATGATTCCATCCCACAGTCCTGGGTAAAATTTAGTTGAAATCGAATGGCTTCACTGTACCTTGATACCTTGATCCCTGGACAAGTAGTTCCAGTTGCTTAGCAGGGGGAACTCTCAGTGGCAAGTCTGTCACCCTTCTCTCAGCCCCTCCTCCACCATGATATATATACCCAACCTACGGCAGCAGAGGCATCTCTCATCTCCAAGGACAACATGATGCAGAGCATGTGGAGCGTCATATACTGACCAGGACCCAATACTTGGCCTCCCCAGGGGTCTACCCACAATGGGATCTCTTCCCCTGCTCTTTTGGACCTTCGTGCTGTATGAATAATAAAGCAGTCATTTGCTGAAAGTTTCTGTTATGTCTGAGCCTATAGCATGTGTTCTCATGACAAGCTGTATATAGAAACTCGCTCCACAATATGTAAACTTGGATATCTATCTCTATCTATCTATCTATCTATCTATCTGTCTGTCTGTCTGTCTGTCTGTCTGTCTATCTATCTATCTATCTATCTATCTATCTACCTATCTAACAGATAGCTTCTGATTTTTTTTCCTCCAATTATTTCCCTACCTCTGGCAATACAAAAGTTACTTGAAATGTCATATTTGTGGGACTTAACATAGAACTGCTCATTTTGGAGTAACATTTTCCTATGATAATGATCTTAAAGGGAAAAAAAGATGTTATAATACTGACGATGTTCTAGAGGTTTTGAGTTTGAGACATAGTTACCAAAAATGCAGTATAGGGGGCAACGGGTGTAGCTCAGTGGTTGAGCACCCTGCTTCCCATGTACTAGGTCCAGGGTTCAATTACCAGTACCTCCCACAAAAAAAAAAAAAAAAAAATACACTCTAGGTTGATTTAGCATAAAATGGATTTTTGAGGGGAATTTGGTGAATCTTCAACTCCAAAAAGAGCAGTTTTTTGTTTTCCTTTTTTTTATGTTTTATTTTTAGAATTTTAATTTAACTTTTGATATCACAGAAAATTTCCTATATATGAATTGCTTTGTAAAATAACTTTTTAAAAATTACCAATGGTACTTTTACCTCCAAAAATTAAAAATAATGTCTTTATATTAACAAATTAATAAGTATTAAATATTGACAATGGCTCTCAAAATATTTTATTTTGTTTTATTTTATTTTATTTATTTTATTATTTTATTTTCCAGTTAAAGCCAGGTTCAAAACAAGATCCACACATTACATCTGGTAGATATTTTCTGAAGTTTCTCTCTTTTTTTTTTTTTTTTTTTCATTTTGATATAATTATAAATTCAAAGGAAGATCCCATGTATTATTCACACAATTTTCTCCAATGTTAGCTTCTTGCATAAGTACAGTACAATATCGAGACCAGGAAATTGACATTGGTACAATTCACAGAGCTTATTCAAATTTCACATGCAAATTATATTTGCACTTGTGTGTCTGCATGTGTCTAGCTCTATGCAATTTTATAAAATGTATAGTTTTGTGTAACGACCACCACAATCATCATACAGAACTGTTCCATAACCACACACACCTTCATGCCATAAGATAAAATAACTTTTTAAAAGTTAATTTATTTTCTATGATTAAGTTAGCAGGTTGTAAGTGAAATATGTAAGCACTTAATGGCTATAAGAATTGTGGATCTTTATCATGAATTTGCAAAGAGATATTATGTACAGTCATTTGTTGCTATCTACCTATGTTCTCTGTAGTAATGAAAGTATGTGGCTTCAGGAGATCTATTACAATATGCTACTTATATTAAAATACAGGCATCTCCAAGCCCTTTTTGGATCTCACCTGGTTTCTCTTCACTTACATTATCTCCCTTGAATTATCCATTGTATTTTGGATTGTTGCAGAAACATAATAGAATAAATTGTATAGCTGAGATCCTCTCCAAAATATAATTTGTTTCAGAAAGGTAGCCAAAGAGTAGTAGGGTGATCAATTTATTATGTGTCCCAAGCTTTTTCTCATTTTCTTTTCTTTCCTTTCCTTTTTTTTTTTTTTTTGGATCATCAATTTTTCAGCATAGTCTCCAAGGATTTAGGAAAAAAATATTTTGTAAGATAGCTTATATCTTTATGATTACATCCCAAATTTAAATACTTTCCTTAACACAATATAGAGGCATAGGAGGTTTGGCTTCAAAAATGCTGTTTTTTTCTCAGTTTTAAAGATATTTTGAGTTCAAATGAGTCCATGACTTGGCTCTAATCATTATTCTTCTCTATTTTAAAGTGATTTTCAAAAACATTTTATCAATGCAGATTTAATTTCTTTTAAATAAATTTCAAATTCATGGTTGTGGAAGAATTATACATATAAATTTTCTCTTACTGTGGGCCATTCTGTACTAGATCTTTTTATACACAATTTCTAGTGATTAAAAGTAAATAAGAGTAGCTTGGTGAGTCCCCAAAGTGTTAGAAAATCTGAAACTATGATGTTCAAGTGGAATCTGAATCTGCAAGGTACATTTTTTTTAAATCCACCTGTAAATTCTAACTTGTCAGGATCTAGGAAATCAGCAATCAATTCAATCAATACTTAACGGAAGGAGCTCACATTCAATTTCACACTCTCAAACTTGTGTTATTCTTTCAAACAAAATTTACTCAGAATTGTTAATGGTATAAAACATAGAGACACTTAGTCAATTTCCCTTTCTTTTATGATTGCCAGTAAAATAGGACAAAATGCTGATTTCTAGTTATAAAGGAAATTGCATTGCTCTGCTGTTGAGTAAAGTCTTTTATTTTTAGGAGCAGGGCTTGCCATGCCCACAAATACACACACAATTTTTAAAGAACTTTTGAGATTAAAGACCCAATTGGTATTGATATATTTTCATGACTTTAGCTTGCTCAGTGATGTGCCCAAATCTAGTGTTTTATACTGTCAGTCATACTAGCAGGCTTTTAAAATACCTTTAGTGTTATTGTTAATATTACACATTTATTAAAGTACTTTCACCTCCTCTCCATAGATTTAGATAACATGTCAAATGTTTTAATAGATTTCTGGGGAATATATAATATCCAACATCTTCTCTCCCTGATTTAAGGGTTGTTTTTCTCCCTTACATTTAGCATTCTCACATTTTTCCTTCCCAGCATAGGCTATCCTACTCTCTTCTCTCTTTGCTTAAAATAATCTCCCATAAGTGTGTCATCATTTGGCCTGACAAATTAATGCCTCTTGCCTTATCAACCTTTCAGTATGTTATTAAACCCTGAGTCTCCATTTCTCCATTTCTGTCTGTTATTTTGCCTTCTCATCTTATTCATCCTTTCCATGTAATGACTAATTCAAATGGTAAAGCA
Organism: Tolypeutes matacus; assembly: GCA_026826555.1. Classification (NCBI taxonomy): domain Eukaryota; kingdom Metazoa; phylum Chordata; class Mammalia; order Cingulata; family Chlamyphoridae; genus Tolypeutes; species Tolypeutes matacus. The sequence continues at coordinate 28,825,844 of JAKSZT010038599.1, forward strand.
GAAAGAGGGAAATCAAATTTTACAGGTATTTATTAATATCCTACTTAGTTTTCAGCCTGTGCTAGGTTTTGTGGGTTTAAAAGAGAAACATCCCCCTTGATGTAATTTGAAAATATAATCTCACTTAATTCTCACAACATCCATAGGAAGTTTCTTCCTATTATAATCTTCATGTATACACACATTCTTCCAGGAAGATGGCATCAAGGTAAATAAGCAAAGCTCAGCTCTCTCAGAAGAGACGCAGAGAAAGGACAAAAACCTACCCAAGGGAGCTGCTTTGGGTCTATACTATGGGAAGGTGCTGCACATCATCCAGAAGGGAGCCAGACAGATAAAGAAGCCAAAGGAAAACCATGAGGTACTAGCCCCTGTGGCTGGAAACAGCACATGTGCCCTACCCTTAAGGCGAAAAGTCTTGGTAAAACTTTTCCAACTGGGGCCAACTGAATGGGAGGGAGCAAGAAGGGTCTGGCAGAGGGTGGAGAGTGATTTCTTTTCTGTGAGTTAGGCCAGCTGAGTCCCCTTTGAATCTCAAAAAAGACCCTAACCAGCACTGAGGCAGCTCCAGGCAGAGGGGATAGAGATCTGATAAGGCAGGCTGTCATATCGAGCTGCCCTGGGGAGAAAGGAACTAGGTCAGTGAGGGGGCAGAGACAGGCACCCAACCAGCCCTGCTCCGCAAACTGTTAGAAGCCCGGCTTGCCTAAGGGAACAGGGGTGGGAAGAGCTAGATAAGCTTTCAGAAGCCTGCTTGACAGGTGGAGTCAGTGTAGTTCAGTGGAGGAATTCTTGCCTTACAGATACAAGATCCCTGGTTTGATTCCCTAGTACATCCTAGTAAGAAGGATCTACCAGGTTATCAGGCATTCAGCCAGGATATATAGACAGATATTTTTGTCTTGTTTCAGGTTTTCTTGGATCTGTTATTTTTTAATAGTTTATTTTTTTTCTTTATTTTATTTGCTAAAATCAGGTACATCACCTGTGTTGGGAAAACTGCAGGGTGATTGATTGATGAGTACCTGCAGCCTGAGAAACTTCTTAGTGGCCTAAGAGGGTAGACTGTTTGCTTGGTTGTTTTTTTGTTGTTGTTGTTTTGTTTCTTGTTTGTTATCTTTCCCCTTTTTCTTTTTCCTTTTTTTCTTTTACTTACTTTTTCAACCTACTTTAATTTCTTCTTTCCTTCACATGTCTATCTTCGGTCTTCTGTTGCTTTTCTTTCCTTCCACCTCTTCTTCTTTGGCCTTCATTCTCTCTCTCTTTCTCTTCTTTTCCTCTCTTCTCATCTTTCCAGCCTTTAAATTCATTATATATATATATTTTCCCCCTATTTTGTTTCTTGTTTCATTTTTTATATTCCACCTTCTTTATTCTTATTTCTTTGCATATTTTTATGATTTTTTGCTCATATTACTTATATATTCTCCTAGTTCTTGTATGTTCCTTTTCTACCTTCTTTTATTAGTATTACTATCATTCTTTTTCTCTCCTATGTATTTGCAGATGACATGATCCTATACATAAAAAGCCCTGTAAAATCTACAACAAAGCTTCTAGAACTGATAAATGGGTTCAGGAAAGTGGCAGGATAGAAGATCAATGTGCAAAAATCAGTAACATTTCTATACACCACTAATGAGCAATCTGAGGAGGAAATCAAGAAAAAACTTCATTTACAATAACAACTAAAAGAATCAAATCTGAAGGAATAAACTTAACTAAAGATATAAAGGATTTGTATGCAGAAAACTACAGAACATTGTTAAAGGAAATCAAAGAAGACCTAAAAAATAGAAGTATATTCTCTGTTCATGGACAGGAAGACTAAACATCATTAAGAGATCTATCCCACCAAAACTGATTTACAGATTCAATGCAATCCCAATAAATATTACAACAGCATTTTTTACTGAATTGGAGAAGATAACTATGAAATTTATGTGGAAGGGCAAGGGGCCAAAAATAGCCAAAGACATATTGAAAAAGAAAAATGAAATTGGAAGGATCACACTACCAAACTTTAAAACATATTACAAAACTACAGTGTTCTAAACCTCATGGTATTAGCACAAGTATAGAAATACTGACCAATGGAACAGAACTGAGAGTTCTGATATAGATCCTCGCATATATGGTCAACTGATATTCGACAAAGACACTAAGCCCACTCAAGTGGGAGAGAATGGTCTCTCCAACAAATGGTGCTTGGAGAACTGGATATCCATATCCCAAAGAATGAGAGACGATGACCATCTCATGCCCTATACAAAAATTAACTCAAGAGGGATCAAAGCTCTAAATATAAGATCCAAGACCATAAAACTCCTGGAAGATAATGCAGGGAAGCATTTTTGTGATCTTCTAGTAGGAAATTTCACACCATCTATCTGATAGGGACCTAATATCCAGCATATCTAAAGAAATCCTACATCTTGAAAATAAAAAGACAAACAATCCATTTAAAAATTGGCAAGTGAATTGAACAGATACTTCTCAAAAGAAGAAATACAAATGGCTAAAAGGCACATGAAAATATGCTCAATATCACTAGCTATTAGGAAAATGCAGATCAAAACTACAATGTGATATCCTCTTATACCCATTACACTGGTAGCTATTAAAAAAAAAAAAAAAAGCAAAAAAAAAAAAAAAACTACAAGTGTTGGAGAGGATGTGGAGGAAAGAGAACTCTTATCCACTGCTGGTGAGAATGTAGAATGATGCAGCCATTGTGGAGGACAGTTTGGTGGTTCCTCAGGAAGCTAAATATAGAAATGCCATATGATCCAGCATCCCACTGTTGGATATATACCCAGAAGAATTGAAAGCATGAACATGAACAGATATTTGCACATCAATGTTCATAGTAGTTTTATTCACTATTGCCAAAACTTGGAAGTAACCCAAATGTCCATCAACAGATGAATGGATAGATAAATTGTTGTATATACATACAATGGAATATTACTCAACTTTAAGAAGGAATGCAATATTAACACATGGGATAACATGGATGAATCTTGAAGACCTTATGTTGAGAGAAGTAATCCAGTCACTGAAGGACAAAATTTCATGATTTCACTGATATGAATTAAGGAAATTGAGCAGACTCACAGAGCTAAAATCTGGAAGATAGATTTACATGAGACAGAAAAATAGTAAAGGTTGGCGAACCAATACCCATACAGGCAAAATCTACGATGAAGTGGAAATATGTAGTTGTGCGGTGGATAAGCATGCCAGTGGTATAGTGATGTGATTGGGTTCAGTGATGTTGGTATGTAAAGAGGGGTAAGTTGAGGGGGGCGGGTTGGTTGGACTATCCATGGAACTGGGGATAGGGTTGGGGAAAGGATCAGGTGAACTCTGGGGATTTGCAGGTCTTTCATTAAAACTACAACATTGGGAATGTTCTTTTGGCAAATATGGTAGGGTAGGGCTACTGGTGGAGGGTGTTGAAAGTGGGGGAGTACATGGGATAGGATGCACCTGGGATGGGCTTCTCTGGAATATGTAACTGTTCATTTTGTCATAGTGTGTTACATCAGTGGGTGGAGACCCACACAATAGACAAGAAAATATCAAACTTCTGTCCTGTGGAGTGCTGTTATGCTCTGTTAGAGGGTCAAGTGTTCCTCAAGAACATAGGCAGAGCCTAATAAAAGAAAACAGACCAATATGTCAAACCTTCAATATTATTGCAAGTAACTATGAATCTTATTCTTCAAAAATTGAAACTTCGGTTCCGAGGGTAAGGGGAGAGAAGAATAGAACAGATGGAAAATAGGGCATTTTTAGGGAATTAGAATTATTCAGCTTGATCTTGCAATAACAGATACAGGTCACTTCAAATTTTGTCAAAATCTATAAAAGTGTACGATCCAAATGTAAACCATAATGTAAACCATTGACCATGGTTAGTAGCAATGCTTCAATATTTCTACATCAATAGTAACAAATGTACTATCCACATGTAAAATGTTATTAATAAGGGAAAGGAGGAAAGGGGAAGGGCATTGGGTATATGGAAGTCACCTGTTTTCTCTATGTGGTGTTTCTGTATCCTAAAACTTCTTTGAATATAAAATGAAAAAAAAATTAGGCACTTGGGGAATATATGAAAGAAAATGTCACTGTATATACAAGACAACAGATCTTACAATAATGAAAGATACAATGTCAAAATTTTTTTTATTTCTAATTGTTTTAAATTTTTTGTATTTTATTGGTTTTTTTAAAATTATTTCGTTTTTTAAAATTAATTTTACTCAGTTATTTTTTTGGCTTCATTTTTGGAGAGGTTTTGGATCACAGAAAGGTCACAGCAGTCACAGGGGACGATCACTGGTGTGGGGTGTCAGTGATGTGAGAATGCATGGGAAGGGGTTCACCTGGGGCATGCCTCTAAGACATGAATATGTTCAAGTGTTCATGGTACATTGTCTCAGTGTGTGGAGATCCACACAATAACTGAAAGAATATTGAATTCCCATCTTGGGTAGTATTGATACATTCTGTAATAGAACTGCAAGAATTGCCCAAGTGCAAGGACAATGTCTAGTGAAAGAAGACAGACTATTATGCCAGGCCCTTGATATTGATGATTATAATTATGAACCTTTTTTTATGAAATCAGAACTTAGCCTAGTATTATATACTGCCTAAGAGTTACCTCCTGAAAGCCTCCTTATTGCTCAAATGTGGCCTCTTTCTAAGCCAAATCAACATGTAAATGCACTATCTACCCCGCCCCCCAACACACACACATACACTTGGGACTTGACTTCTGGGGATGAGCCTCCCTGGCACCAAGGGATTATTACCAAACACCAACTAGCAATGCATTTGGAAAAAGACCTTGACCTAAAGGGGGAAATGGTAAAGACAAATGACTTTTTATGGCTAAGAGATTTCAAAGTCAGTTGAGAGGTCATTCCAGATGTTACACTTATGCAAGCCTCAGCAGGATTTCATTGATTGCCACAGTAAACAGTGTTTCAAATAGTGGGGCTCCTGAGGGCTCTAAAAATATCCAGACACTATAAGCAGAACAGATAGTTCAGGAATTTGGCACCTTCTCAGTGGGCCTTACTTTGGAATTTATGCTCCCAAGTGTGACAGAGTTAGACCCATTTATAGTTTCTATACATACGGCTCTTTTGTCCCTTTTATTTGAACCTATAATTAGTAATATACTTGATAAATATGTGTCCCAGAGACTTAAATCTTTGGTCCATCCACGTGTCAGCTGATCCCTGAATTTCAACAGAGTTGTAACACCTATTCTCCAGTTCATTGGACTCACCAAGACAACTAACAAGGAGCTGATGATGGACAACGCCCATCCCAAGGAACAGAGAGAGTCTGCAACTTCACAAAGACAGCTTTTTCCATCTGCCCCATGGGATCTAAGCCCTCTCTCAATTAGAAGCATCGTGAGCATCACCATCCCCAAATCCTCAAGATCGGAAAATTAGCAATGGACTAAAGTATACTTGTTTTTATTCTACTATAGACTTATTATTAGTCTAACAATGGAATAACTCTTATCATTGATATAAAGGCAGTGGCCACCAGAGGTTCTGAGGGATGGGAGAGGAAAGAATGAGTGTGATATGCGGACATTTTCAGGACATTGGATTTGTCCTGCATGACATTGCAATGATGGATACAGACCATTGTATATTTTGTCATAACTTACAAAATTGTGTGGGACAGAGTGTAAACTATAATGTAAACTGCAGTTCATGGTTAGTAGCCATACTTCAATATGGGTTCATCAATTGTAACAAATGTACCACACAAATGAAGGATGTTGTTAATGTGGGAAAGTATGGGAGGGAGAGGGAGTGGAGCATGTCGGAATCCCTTATATTTTTCATGTAACTTTTATGTAATCTAAAGCTGTTTTTAAAAAATTAAAAGATAATTTTAAAAAATCTTCATGTACAGAAGGAAACAATGATGTCTAAGATTATATGTTTTTCTGTGTTATGCCAGGTTTGGGACCATCATTAGCTCAGGCCCACATCTGTCCTCTTAAGTGGTTTATCTTCCTATCTTAAGGTACAGGGAAAACAACTATGATAACCTCTAACTTAGTAGAAACTTTTCTATGACATAATACAATATACAATAATAAGACTGATTTTAGTAGGCACAAATGAAAATTGGGATTATTTTATAATTAAAACTTCAATTACATTCTGATGTCATTTAGCCTCTGCTTCAATCTATTCAATAGTAGAAAGCTTCCTTCTTTATAATGGTGATTATTTCATTGTTGGTCAGGCATGTCTGTTAATTTATTCATTCATTCAACATTAATTTTTGAAGAAATTTTACGTGAAAAGTACTGCACCAAGTACTAAATGGAACATAATACTGTATTAAGACATGGATCCATTTTAAAGAAGTTTATAATCTAGTAGAGGTTTTTATTTTTTCTTGAGTGAAAATTTTCTTCTCAGTCACTTTCATATACCAGTCCTTAAAATGCTTATGAGAACAATGGATGATGAGCTGTTATGGACTTCTCTATGACAGCCCTTCAAATATATGAAAACAAACTGAAATTTCAAATTAAACACAATATTCTATATATATAATGATTGGCTTTAAATACAATGGGAATTACATCCCCATATTCTCAAAATTATTCTTCCATTCATGCAACTTAATGGTATATCTCATTTGTAATATTTATTTAACATTCTTACCAAATTTCATCTTGTAGTCAGCTACACTCACAGGTCTTTTCACCTGTTTATTGGTAAATTAAGTGACTATCTGAAATGTTTGGAAAATGTCAGAGTTTTCTATTTCTAATAACAATATATTGTCAGGTGGAACCAGTAATTTGACAATTAGTGCATTAGATAAATTTTAACATTGGTTCTATTCATTTAACTTGCCTGAGTGATTTTCAGATTTGATAAGAACCTCTTCAATGACCTCATTTGTATCAACATTTATACTTATGAGCAAATGCAAAATAGTTTAGAATCATCTCTCTATTCCATTCAGTAATTATAATTAGGAAATGAAGACTAAAGAAATAATAATTAGAATTGGTTGAGATTTGTTTTAGTTAAGAAATCTTCTTGAAACATGTCTTTATCTAGTTTATATAAAAGTGCTGAACTTGTTTGGGTGATAAAGGAAATAGCATAAACAATTTTTGGGAGATAGAATCAAGGTGCAGTTGGTTTACATAATCCTACTTTTATGACTCTGAAAATATTATATAATCAACAACTCTAGTATAGGATGAATATAATAAAATAATCAAAACCACTCTTTTCCTTCTCCTTAACCCCATTATATTTTAAGATAGGTTTCAGGAGCATATGCATTCCTGATATATAAATGTAAAGTCTCATTTATTTACTTAGTGAGTGCATTTTAGTGGTTTCAGTGTAATCATATTTTCTCATTCATAATTCAGCTGACCAATGTCTGTTCACAAATTTGACTTTGTGTTTTGATTTGTGCTAGTAAAAATAAAAGAAATTGTGAAAAAGAAAAACTTTCACATTTTCTTGTGTCTTAGTGTAGATGATTCCTAGACAATGTCTTGTGTCTCCCTCCCCCAAGACAGATTTTCATTAAATATTTTAGTCTAATTAACAACATTAAATAATTTTTAAATAAATTTTTTTCTTAACCAGGTGGTATTTATTTTAGAGTTTTAAAGGAGGATTCTAAAGATGAGTATCCCAACCCTGTGGCCTTCAGCTTTCTCTCCATCTAAAATAATATGATTTTAAAAGGGAAAAGATTGATGTTACCCAAAGAGCTCATATCTGCTTGCAAAACATGCTCTTAACAGGGCCAACAAATGTAGGAAGCTACAGGCCAAGTATGGACAGCTATCTCCTTTTTAGTTACAGGGACGTCTCTAAAAGCCAAGCCTGCTAATGAAACAGTAGATTTGAGAGCGGGGGAGTCCAGGATAATTCCCTTATATGCTATGCCATCCCATAGTCATTTAATCTACCATATTCAGTTTGACAAAGGAGCATTATATTCTTACCATTCCAATATAGTTTTCTAAAACTCTGGAGATGACTTTTAATTTCTGTGACATCTCCGTTTATATGTTATATTCACATATTAAGTAAATGTTTACTGATCACCATGTCTGTGGCAAATACTCTGCTAGGCTTTAAGTAAACCCTGATAAACAAACTGGACATGGACTTGGTCTTATTCAGCTAACAATCTAGTGAGTTCAAATACAAGTAAGTATAATTATGCATTTTCAATGAGAGCTTTACAGGGAAGCAAAAGAGGGCTGTGAGATAATTATGGTAAGGGAAATCTTCAGTAAAGCTGTCTTATTTAAGCAGAAAAGTGAAAGATGAATAGGAATTAACCAGGTGAAGCGTGGGGGAAGAAAAATCTTGGCACAATGTGCATAATAACTGAATTATTTGAGACAAAAAAGGGTTTTGGCATGTTAAAATAACTGAATTATTATTGCTGTAATTTCAATATAATTTCAGTGGTTGAGAGATTTGAAAGTATTAAATTTATTTATTTGGACAATAAAAATGAGTTACAACACTAAATTAAGATTTATTTTCTTCATACATAAATCCTTTTGGTCTATCTAGCTATTGGGTTATATAGCAATGACTACACAGATATCATTAATTGGATTGAACTAGATTAAAGAAGATTATTTTCCTGAATTGGACAAGTATTTGACAAGCTAATGGTGAATATAACTCATTGTTCTTTCCCTTTCTACCTGAGCTTCATGTTTTGTAAAGAATCGGGTGATTTTGTTTTGCTTATGCTCCCCACAAGAGTTTCTAGTCTCATGCTACATCAGGTTCCATGAAGCATTTATCCAAATATTGCCCTTTGAGCAGTTGATTATCTCACTCTCTTATTTCAGTGATGATAGTTTTCATCAGTTTCTTTATTCAAATATGTCAGTTGCTCTTTGTGACTATTCTTGATGCCTCACACTAGTTCTTTCTGCTACCTATGAGAGTTCCCAGAAGCTGTTAGTGTCATCTTTCACTGGGGGTCACAGATCTTAGACGCTGTTATCAGAAGTTCTTCAGCAGCTTCTTCTGAGGGTCACACCAAGGTCACTCTAACAACCTGTAATGGCAACTGTCTGTTGCATGATTCTTTAAAAATGTCAGTCAGAAGGGTTGTTTACAAATTGCTTTACAATTGCATTAGGAAAACAGATTTCTAGGTAACAAGCTGTTTCTCTTCTCAAAACCTTTGAAAATTTTTCATTCTAACAATTCTTGGTATGTGAAATAGAATATAGCATATCTATAAATTGCCTATCAATTATACAATAAATTTGATCAGAAAGCCAGCCAACTTACCAACTGAATTTGTAAACCACATTGAATATGTCCATAGAATAAGTGTGGAAACAATGGCAAATTCTCTGACTTTTTATATGATGCCACTGAAAATTCACAATCTGTTTACTTAAAATTAAAGATTCACCAATGTGTATGAAACAAGTTATAGGGAGCACCACAAAGCTACCATTGCCAAATTGCATCTCAATTTATCTTTCTTAAAAATAAAACACCAAAGCAGTTTGTAGTTAGGAAGAACTGACTTTGTGGTTTGCCTTTTGTGACTTTTCAATATGAATCAGGCAAAATAGAATAAAATATTAAGTGATGATATGGCATCTAGAATATATACCAAAGAGCTGTACAATTTTACTCATATGACTTAAATTTCTAGGATCTAAGGGTATTTCAGATACAGTGAGGATAAGCCAGATTTTCCCATTGCGTAACTATCCAAAACATTCCTTTTAAGCAAGTTTGAAGGCTGCGTTAACTCTTTCCATGAAGAAATTTCCTTAGTGGTACTCTGGTGGGCTAAAAGGCAATGTAGCTTATACATATGCCTCATTTTTTCAATTTGAAGGCACTAGTCCAGTCAGTCTTTAAGCTGCTATTGAATGTGCTCCAGATGTTTTCCAGTTTATTGCAAAATTGTAAAAGGCCCAAAAGACATGCACTTATTATCCAGCATACTTTATTGCTCAAAAGGAAAGAAGATATGCTTTTCAAAATCTGATTTCCAATTAAAATTCTAGAAAGATTTCACAATAGGATAAAGCTTAACCTTCTTAACAGGTTGAGTGATCATTTGACTAATTTGTTAAGGAGAGTCCTGATTTAAGTTTATGATGACAACATTATTATCAGTGCCCCTGTTTACTCTCAAGGTGTGTCCTTGCTCAGATGAAAAATCATATGACTATCATTCTAAATGTGGCAAAAAGGATGTTAAGGCTTATCTAATACTTGAGGCTCACCACTTACAACTTACCACTCCATTCTTGGGATTCAATAATCCAAATAAACTGAACTAAGCTGCATTCCTCTTTAGTATCTGAATGTAAGATGGTCTTTCAACCTAGTGCTTTTGTTCGTGTTGCTCCTTCTCAATGGACCACTCTTCCCCCACTCTCATTTTTCTGTGGTTCTTACTGGTTCTTAAAGGAGAAGCTTTACTTTTATCTCTCCCTGGAAGCTTCTACCTATTATTCTGGTCATTAGACATCTCTGATGGATTCCCTTTGTCCATATGCATATGTATGTCTGTTTGCTTAGCTTTTTCTCCAGGATATAGTAAATTTTTTGTGGGTGGCAAAATTTTGCATCCTTGTACACTAATGTCCCATATTTTCTTGGCATATAATAAAATATTATAAATTTTTGAACATGAACAAAAATCATAACTTTAGTCTAAGAATAGTAAAAATAATAATTTCTTTAACTCTATCTGATTTCTCCAAAATAAATATGCTTTTCAATAAAATATAACAGATACTGGCTTGTATCACTTTATATAAACTCAATACATAAATGCCTGAATTCATGTTATGCTTTAGCTACTTTAAGACAATATTATTGTTTTTACACAAAGTATTTTTAAAATAAACTCCCCTGTTATATTTAAATAATGATTCGATTTTCAAAATGTTGACCATCTGTTACCTATTATCAAATCAAATTCTCCTTAAAATATTGTATGTATCTTCAGAGGTAAGAATGAATCCAAATTAACGTCAACACTATTTTTATCCAAAGAGCCCACAACACTGACTATTCATTTGTGTTCAAATAAAAAATGAGTCTTAGAGGATATCTACATGGCTAGCACCAGAGAATTTCAGAGAATCATTCCAGCTATAAATTTTAGACAAGCCAATCAACATAGTCCATCTATCCCCAGGAAAGTGTGATGAGCAGCTTGCTAGAAGAATTAATCATTCCAATCACACCTTCCTCTACACAGACTTCCTGTATGCAGACTTCAGGGACAAGTTTAAAAAATTGTCATATTTTGCTAAGATCTCAGAATTGTGTGCTTCCATGCATCTAGTCTCATTTGGTATTTTCAGAAATTCAAGGCTTCAAAATAGCAACAATTAAATGTGACCTACAGAGAATCTGTGAGGTGCCAGGTACTATATATGTATGTATGTGTATATATATAATATTTTCCATACACATGTCACACACACACACACACATATATATAGTGTCATTAAAATTCTGAAAGTTGGATATGTCAACATCATTTTATAAAGAAGGCCAAAACTTAGTAAAAATAAAATAATTGGTCAAAGGCAGAATAAAAAAACAACAACATCTGAATGTGGATTCAAACTTAATCCATCTTTAGTGTGAATTGTATTTTCTCTGCTATGCACTATTTTCTCTCTAGTCTTTACAAGCAAATCACAATCTTTAATGAAGGGAAAGCAATATATCCAAAATAAATCTTATTCTTAGGGTCTAGGGAATATTTAGGAACCTATAAAGAATAGTCTATCACATACTTAAAATCATATCTTTTAGGCACTATTTATTTTATCTACTGTGTAGCATGAGGATTGTTTGAAAAATCTCCTAGTATCACTTTAATGTGAATTAAAAGAGCAGGCATTACCATCCCCAAATCCTCAAGATTGAGGAATGAACAAATATAAGGGGGGAATGCAGCCATAGGCCAAAGTAGACATTATTATTGTAGTAACAGAAGAACTTGCAACATTGATATAAAGATAGTGGTTACCACAGGTTCTGAGGGGAGGGGCAGGAGAAAATAGGTGGAACATGAGGCATTTATAGGGCATTGGATTTGTTCTGCATGACAGTGCAATGGCAGATACAGGCCATTAAACATTTTATCCAAACCTATAAAATTATACAATGCAAGTTAAACTATAATGTAAACTATAGATCATGGTTAGCAATGCTTCAATATTTGTTCATCAATTGTAACAAATGTACCACCCTAATGTAAGACGTTATTAAGAGGGGGAAATGTGAGGTGCGGAGGGGGTGGGTATATGGGAATCCCCTATATTTTTGATGTAACTTTTTTGCATTCTAAAACTTCTTTAAAAATAAAGTTTTTAAAAAAAGGACATAAAAAGGAATCACAGACTGAGACATGCTCCTTTTTGCCTTTGAACTTTATTATGTTAGGATGTGATGCCTGGAGCTTCTGAAACCATCTTTCATGCCTGAGAGGGAAAGCCAAGAGAACTGCAGAGAAGTGAATCCAGAGTTCTGACATCATTAAGCTGCTAAATTAACCAACTCTGGAAACATTTGGTTGATATGGGCGACAACAAAAGTCCTTATTTTTTTTTAAAAAAGTGCGTGAACAAATGGCATTTATATACATTTGATCAAAATTGCTTAGAAATAACCTGAAAAATCAATTAGACATCATTAGCTCACACATTTAGGTCACTTTAGTGAAACACTAAGACAAATCGAGAACTAGAGAAATTTTAGAATACACTTCAAAGGATCAGTTTCATTTTCTGTACTGGCTAGAAGAATAAAGTCATGTTGCAGGTGATAGATTTTTTAAAAAATATCTTCATTCTTAGCACAATATTTCATTTCTGTCCTTGTTTTTCCATTTTTTCCCATTTGCTTTTTCACTCACTTTTCATTTGCTTTTATTGTGAAATAATCTCGAAATTATCAAAAAGTTGAATGTAGTAAAAAAATATTTTTTTTCTTCCTGAACCATTTGAGAATAAATTGTTGACACAATGCTGCCTCACTATGAGGCATTTTCTTCACTATGTCTTTCCTACAAAAAGACTACATGTAGGAGAATATATAACCATAATTTAACCATAAAAAATCAGAAAATTATCAATGATTTTTTACTAATTTCTAATCTCAAGACCCCATTCAAGTCTCTCAAATTGTGCCACTGATGTCCAGGTTCATAATTGTGTGTTGCATTTAGTTGCATTTAAACTGCATCAATCAAAAACCATTGTTTAATCTTTCTCTAACTTTCATGGTCTTGACATTTTTGGAATTTTTAGGCCAGTTGTAAAATGCCCCTTAATTTAGGTTAGTATGATGTTTCCTCGTAGTTAGATTCAGATTATACAACCCTGGCAGGAAGATATTTCTAATTTCATCCTATCATGTGATACTGGTATAATTTTCCCACTACTGATGATATTCCCTTAGAGCACTTCATTAAGTTTCTCCTCTGTAAAGGTTCTCTTTTTCCTTTTATAATTAAAAAATATTTTGTAGGGAAGTACTTTGAAACTATATAAATATCTTGTTCTTCATCACTTTTCAATTTATGCACTTATTTATATCAGTATGGACCCATGGATTCTTATTTTATTCAAATGTTTATATAATTGGTTACTATCAGTATATATTTTAATGCTCAGGTTTATACATATTTGGTCAGTGTCCCCTTCATGTTGACTTCTGTTTCCTTTTGACATGATCCCATCATTATTGGAACACTTCCTTACTCTCTCCCTTGACAAGATGTTCTTGGCTCATTTTACCCTTTTTCTGCACCAGGAGAGAAATCAGCTACTTCTCCAAGGAGTCCTTGGTTCTCTTAGTGGAGAATTCTAATTAGAAACCAAGATTTGAGGATTAGATATGCTCATTAATTTTGTGGTAACACTTCACCCAAGCTCATTCTGGACATATTTCAAGGGAATAGAGATATCTCTCTACATCTACCCCTATGTCAACATCTCACTTATACCTACTCCTACATCTATGTCTACTCCTCTCTGAGTATGTATTTATGCATGTATGTATGTATGTATGTATTTTCTATCTCACTGTATCTATCTATCTATCTATCTATCTATCTATCTAATCTATCATCTATTTGTCTAAAAATAAAAGTCACATCAATAATTCAAATTCCAGTCCAACACCACAGGGATAATTCTAGTTTTCTCTCATTCTTTATTTGTAACTTCATTTTCCATCTGGGAATGAGTACATTATCTTTAATATTAGTATCATATATGATCAATAACCCTGTATGTAACCCTTCTACCATATCCTCTGCTGCTACCTCCCCTACTCTATACTCTCCTCTCCTCATCTCTGCTCCAACACACTGCACCAGCCGGCCTTCCTAACTATCAGAGATGTTATCTCACAAAAGTTGCTACTGCTGATCCTGGTGTCCTGCCACATGGCTAAGAAAGATTGCAGGCAACCTATTCCTAGGCCCCTGACTTCCCCTCAAGGGTCACTGTCTCCTGGAGTTCAGCTGTGGATGATCAAGCATATCGGCCTGTCACCTGAACCTTTAGCTGCTCCATGGGCTCAGCACTTCAGGGACCTTTTTCTGTGCTTGTGATGGCTAGGCTAATATGTCAACTTGGCCAGGTAATGGTGTCCAGTTGTTTGGTCAAGAAAACAGTGGGCTAATTGTAATACAAAGGCATTTCTTGGACTTTAATCCTCAGTGAATTGATTGCATATATGGCTGATTACATCTACAATCAACTGAGGAGATTGCTGTTAGTTATGAGTGGTGTCTCATCCAATAAGTTGAAGGCCTTAAAGGAGAAGTGATTTCAACACTCAGAGAAAGAATTTCCATCTCTTACTTCAAACTGCCAACATCTCCTGGGGAATTCATTGAAGACCTTCATTGGAGTCCCTGGCTTGCAGCCTGCCCTACAGAATTTGGACTTGTGCATCCCCATGGTTGCATGAGACAACTTTATAAATCTCATACTGTTTACTCTTCTGTTTCCCTAGAGAACCCTGACTAACATAATGCCTCTGTGCTGTGCTGATTCCAGACTCCAGAACCTTTCTCAGCCTCTTAGGGTTTCTCAGTTTTCCTGTGGCCCTCTCTCTCACATGGCAGGATCAAAATGGTGACTTTCTTTTTCTGTTTGTCTCTTTCTCTGTGTCTCCGTTTATATAAGACTCCAGAAGGAGGTTTGGGACACATCCTGAGTCATGCTTCACTGATGTAGTCCAGTCAAAGGGCCCCACACTGCAGGAGTGGATTAGTTCAAGAACATAATCTTTTTTCTTTTTGGGATTCATAAAATAACTTCAAAGTTTCACACCCTCCTTGTTCCTCTTGGGCTCCTACACCCTGTGCCAGACCACCAGCCCCCATAAGCCTCCTTCTAAACATGCTTAGGATTGTATTGCTCATGCTGGGCAGATCATCTTTTGTCAATGTGCTTTTATGCTGCTCTAGCTCTGATACTCACATTCATACTTCCTCTGTGGAAGTCTTCCACACTTGATGTGTTCTCCGATGCCCCAGACCAGGTAAACTCCTGCCATGTAAATACCTTCTTCATTCTTCCTGGTATATAACAACCAACACTGGACCACCATTGCTCCCTGTACCCTCACAGGCTAATGCCTACTTTGTTTTTTCCCATCCATTGCTTTTAGATTGAATTATTGGAAGATAAAGGAAGAGGAGGGAACCGGAGGGGAGGGGAGGGGAGGGGAGGGGAAAGGGGAATGAGGAAAGATATGAATTCTCATGTCTAATTCAACTTTTTGTATTGTATTTTAGTTAAACTTGTAAGATACCTTAAAAGCTATTTTAAATTAGGTATAGATAAAATAAAGAAAGCAAACAACTTAGTTTTAAGTGGGCTATGGACACAAATGCACTACCATGATATTCAATCATTTGGGTCAGAAAAACTTATTTATCATCATAATGTCTCATAAATTTATGGTTCCAAAAATGATTCAGATTTAACCCAGTCCTCTCTTGAATAAAGGTCAGTTTTCCTTTTAAAAATTTCAAACATTTTCATCAAATTTCCCAAAAAAGACACAAGTTGAACTTCTACTTTTTAATATTTACTCATATAATACTGAACAGAAAAACTCTGATTTAAGAGCAAAGAGCAGAGGTAAGTAGAATGAAATAATTAATGATAAGCAGAATAAAATAATTATACTGAACATTTTAAATAGCATCTCCTTTTAAAGAGCTATTGGATCAAATGCTAATTTTTAAAAATTAAGTTTACATTTTCTCTACTTGCAGAAAGAATGGGGGCCGTTAAGTGTTATTGTATAATGGAAATGAAAAAGGTCATAACGAAATTGGAGTAAGGCATTTTTACCCATTAATGTGCTGATAACAGCAGCACCTGCTCCTTCACTGTTATGAATCAGCATGAGAAATTTTCATTAGACTGAAATGACGGAAAATTCTAATTCAACATGTTGCAACTCGGCCACAATTTCTATGTATTTTTGGACTAACTATAGCACATTCAGGAAACTGAGTAATCATCTCTAAGAATTCCACTTATAAGGTGACAACTGTCCCATCTTATATCCTTCAATTTCTTTCCTTTCCTTTGTTATAAACAGTCTCTCTCCTTTGCCCCACTTCCTCAATCTTTCCATTTTTCTTTGTCTTTTTCCTCCTTCCACTTCTCCCCCTTTCTACATAAATACTTTTCCTAAAAACAAACTGTTCTGTTTACACCTTGCTGATCAATAAACCAGTCTAGAACTTAATATCTAAAAATAATACCAATCATTTATTTAGTTCATGAATTTGAAATTCAGGCAGTTCTTTGAGAAGAAAGCTTATTTCTGCGCCATGGGGTATCAGCTGGGATGGCTTCCCTGGGGACCAGAGGATCCAGTTCCTCATGGTTCAGTACTGGCATGTTGGTGCTTGCTGTCAGTTGGGATGACGGCTGGGACTGAGGACTGGGAACTTGACTTGGTTTACTTTGGTCCTTATAGCATGGTAGCTGGGTTCTAGACGTAAGCTTACCAATAAACAGGAAATGGAAGCACTCAGACCTGTAAAACAGCACAGCGTCATGTACTTATTCAATTATCAAGCAGTAGCAGAGCCCAGATTGAAAGGGAGGAAACATAGACCTCATCATTTGACAGAAAGAATATCACAGAATTGGGGAACCATATCTATGTAAAGACAAGGAACTCTGTCTTTGACTTTGCATTATCCACAAATAACCCTTCTCTTTCACTTCCTCTTGATACTAAACTTCTTGAAAAGGAAGGCTGTCTGAATAGAAATTCATACTCCTTTTCCTTGACCTGTCCAATTTAGCTGTTGTGGGCAGGGTCATATTTGTGAAATCTCTTTTCACACCTTCTGTAACAGCATTATCTCATAGACTTCATTCTACATTTTTGAATTTTTATTACTTTTGATGTCTCCCTTTACATATAGGCTTTTTAAAGTTTCAACCCTTATTTTTCTTTAAATTCAGAAGTACACTCTTACACTCTGTGCTTTCATTCTAATTTTCAGGATTAATTCTGAAGACATTTAAAATTTTCCCACTATAGCTATAGGCTGTCTTTCAAACTTGATATTCATATTTACAATCTCACACTGAGATTGTTTTCCTTCTTTCCACCTTCACCCATGATTCTGTTCTTCCCTTATTCCTACCAATCTCAGTTCTTTAATGACATTGCAATTTAAAGATTATTATGCCAGGAATTACCCAAATCTTATTCTCACAACTGATCAGACAGCAAATCCTCATGACCCTAAAATGTTTCTAAAATTTGCCTCTCCCTTTATAGTGTACTTCTGCGAACTGTCTGATTAGCTCTTTCTTGTCAGTTGGAAACCTCCTATCTGATCATTCTGTTTCTTGTATCTTTCCTTAGAAATCTACTGTGCACTATACTTACCCCTAAAAGAAACTTAATTAGTTTTGCTTCTAAAAAAGTTTTCAAGACAGCTCATTAAACTAAGTTCAAAAGACTTAGCATCATATTGATATGCTGTTATTAGTGTTATTCCATCTTGCATTTCCAGTAGGATATGTACTTAGACACATATCCTAATCAAGTTACATGTCTTTCTTCCCATTCTCATACATCAAT
This sequence comes from Tolypeutes matacus, assembly GCA_026826555.1. Taxonomy (NCBI): domain Eukaryota; kingdom Metazoa; phylum Chordata; class Mammalia; order Cingulata; family Chlamyphoridae; genus Tolypeutes; species Tolypeutes matacus. The sequence continues at coordinate 28,844,044 of JAKSZT010038599.1, forward strand.
GAATACTAAAGGACATTTTTTATTTACTATAAATAATTGCCGTGCCTCTGCAGGGCTTCTGCAATGATTCTATTATAGCATTTGTCAGTCTGTATTGCATTAAATTTTGCTCTTATTATGACTTTCTCCCCATTAGGATTTTATTAATTTATCTTTATACTTTTTCCCTCAAGAATCTATCATGAACATACTGGTCATATCAGATATTTAATATATATTGAATAAAATGTGATTATATTATTCATGACATATTTGATCATGTACTAGAATGTAAATGGATTCCTTGATATCTCAGTAAATTGTACAGACCAAATGTCTGTTCATGAAAAGAAAAAGAAACTTTACTTTTTCTTCATAACATAAAAATGTAATTTAAAATAGTTGGAAATCTACGTATAATAGGTAAAATAATAAGGCATGTAGAATAAAGCATTGGAGAAAATCTGCCTGATCATAAACAAACAAATATATCCTACAAAATACAAAATCACTACCAACAAAGATTTTTTTTTAAATAATAAATTGAACCATGCAAAGATATCATTAAATCAAGTGAAAATCAAGTGACGTAAAGGGAGATGAATATATAAAAAACTACTACAAGTTCACATACAAATAGAACACACATCTCAATAAAGAAGAGATAAAATACTTGAGTAAATATTTCACAAAATATGATATCCTAAGGGGGTAAAATACTCAATACCATCATAAATATGGAAATCTTACTGAAACAACATGCTAAAAATACCAAGTTCTTATGAGGTGAAGCAAACAACTCTCACATACCCAGTACCACTAAATGCTTAAGTGAGTGTAAAATGGTCAAAAATTCTGAAAACTTTTTGACCAGGTTTACAAAAACCTGACTATATGCAAACCCTATGGGCCAGAAATTTTATCCCTAGACTTATATGTTACAGAAATGCATGCAAAATGTCACAAAAATACAGGCACAAGAATGTTCACAGCGTTGGTATTCATAATTATCCCCAAACTTGAGACAATCCAAATGTTTATCAGCAATAGATTAAACAAATACATTGCATATAATCATACAATTTAATACCATTCACTAATGGAAAGGAACAAACTATAGCTATATTAAAAATATAGATGAATTTTACAAATAAAATAGAATGAAGAAGACAAACAAAAAGAATGCTTATTGTGTGATTCCACTTTTATAACATTTAAAAACAAGCAAAATTACCCTGTTATTATATCACTGGAGGGTGGGTTTCATTTAGGGGAGAGGTTGTTACTTGAAGGTGGCATGGAGGATACTAGTAATACCCTGTTTGTTTTGTTTTGGATTTTGTTTTGAATTTTTTTAAATTTCTGTTTCTTTGTGATTATTTTTTAATCTGGGTACTGGTTACATGGATACATTCAATTTGTGGAAATTATCTCTATATTCATGCTTTGTGAGCTTTCAATGTATGTTTTACTTCAATAAAAGTTTAAGTAGTTTATATGAAAAAGTGATTATTTGATTACTTACATGCACAAAATTGTCTTAAGTACTTAAATAGATTGTAGTATGCAGAAACTGTTCTGTAACTAAATAATAATTTTAACTACATGTGTGATTTGGAAATTCTGAGGAGTTTCAGAAGAATTGGAATGCCATTCTAAATCTTTCAGAGGTATTTGTAATAAACCTCTGACATATCGTAACTTCAAGGGAAATGAGTTTGTGTCCCTGGCCTTCAGTTAATTGTATCTATATTCAAAGCTTAAGAAAGAAATTTAGACTTGAGATCTTAATGGCAATGTCAGTCAGTGACCTAGAAATATATAATATGCTCTGGTAACTTTATGTATCACTTTTATGCTTAGTTTTATAAATCTCTTAGATCCTTAGCAACATTTTCTATTGTCAAATAGTATAGTCTGGAAGTTGACTATTTAATAACCAGAAAAAATCCTATGCTTTTTTCCAGAGGAAATAACCAGTGAGAGGTTTGTTTTAGTTTCCTAAGCTGCTTAAAGCAGACCATAAAATGGTTCTGCTTAAACAATGGAAATTTATTCACTTACTGTTTTGAGTCTGTGAAAATGTCCAAATCAAGTCATCATCAAGATGATGCTTTCTCCCAAGACTGGCCACCAGTGATCTTTGGCTTCTCTGCCACATGGCAAGACAGCTGGCAGCATTGCTGGTCTCTCCCTTCTCTTTCAGGCTTCCTTGCTTTCAGCTTTTTGCATCTGTGGCTTTCTCTCTTTGTCTTGCTTCCATTTATAAAGGACTCCAGTAATAGAATTAAGACCCATCTTGAATGAGGTGGGTCATGCCTTAACTGAAGGAGTCTCACACAAAAGGTCCTACTTACAATAGATCCATACTCACAGGAATGGATTAACTTTAAGAACATGTTTTGCTGGGATGCAAGTAGCTTCAAACACACCACAAGGTTGTTCATTTATCTACTGCATTTTTCTACGTGGTATTGAAAATTTCTTGGATCATAAGTCATGCACTTCCTCCACTTAAACATAGTAAAAAATTTTTAAACATCGTGAATTTGCATAAATATGATGACACCAAAGTTAGAAAGATAACATCTTAACAGTAGGGTAAATATACCTCAGGTTTTAGCCATCATATGGAGCCATTGGGATTTTACAATAAAATATAAGAAAATATAGGTTCAGAATCAACAAAAGTTAGCTATTATCAGTAATTATAAAATGTGGCAATTAAAAAATCAGTGATTACACAATGTAGTAATTATAAAATGCATAAAAATAGAATTATGGCTAATATAGCTCTTTAAAATATGAAATTGTTTTATTATTGTTTAATAAATTGATTGATAAGACAGAGCAAATTAAAAAGTTCAGAGATACACTTTTTAATATTATCTGTATATTTTGACCCACGGAAATGTATTTTAATTTCTATGACATGGAAAGATGACTCTTTCTTGTTCTTCTTTACTTTCAAAACTACTGAGTTAACATACTTAATGTCCCCTTCAAAGAAGATTACAAAGAAATTCAAATTTATTTTCTACCTGGAAGTCAAATGACCCAGTTAATACAATTATATCATTACATCATCTAGAATTAAGATTTAGATTAAGTCAATGGGAATGGGAAGAAGACAGATCTGAGATTAATCCAAATTAGCTGCTCCTGATAAACCTGCAGTGTCTTGGATCTTTGGATGCCTGAGTGAATACGTGTGTGATCATGTGTGTGTGTCTGTGTGTGTGTTTTGTGTATGCACTTAGACATATATGATGCAGCATGTAATAGTTCATATATTTACATAATTATTAGTATATGTTTTTCAGAAAGAATTCTTCCTTTATTATTTGCCCATTTGCCTAGAAAAGATTCCTTAGTGTATTGCCTAAAGCAGAAGTGGAAGAGGCTGGCCACAGGTAAAAAGAATATAATATTTTTTTATTATTGAACAATTTTATTTTATCTCCAAATTAGCTGAAATTATATTAATGGCAGGTGGGGCAAGCTAGAATTCTGAGTGCTTAAAAAATGTCTTTTTTTCCCCCATTTTCCTCCCAAATAAAATGTGTTCACTATATTTTCAATATTAGAACATTGCTTCAAATTTAATGAAAGCTCATTCAAGCAGAAATGCAAGCCATTGTGTGATGATGGAAAAATAGCCCATTTATGCTACCACTTACTGACCACCTATTAATTACTTGACATTGTGCCAGACACTAATTATAGAAAGATAAAAAACAAAATAGATCTTAAGTGGAGTAAGGGAAGCAGATAAGAAAACCAAATATTGTACTGCAATATGACAACTATTATAGAAAAATAGAGAAAGAGACATGAATGTGGGTGAAAAGGCTTCTGAAATAATGAAAGAGGAGTGGATCATCTGGGAGGTTACGCAGATGACTAAATCCCTGAGGTGAGCCTCTAAGAAAAGTATAGAAATAGGTGCTCCACGAATGGAAAAGAGTAACAGCAAGCTCACAGTGGTTTGATATTAAAGTTTGCATGAATGCCATCTAACTTGGTCTGTTTCTATATGGGGCTTAGTAATAAATGCCACTGGAAAGGGCTGGATTAGTTAGAGCATCTTTTATATCCTGCCAAAGAATATGGGAATTTTTCTAGATATGGCAAGGAAAAATTAAACAGTATTAATAGAATAATAAAATCATATATACATTTTGAATGAATGCATTACAAAATTCTAGGCAAAAGAAAGTTACTAGAATTTGAAAAACCACTGTTTTAATGGAAAGTGATGCATTTGAACATTTTTACACATTACATATAGTAATTCCTTTTCAGTATCTCTGTTATATGTTCAATTTTTTCTACTCAGTCATATAACTTTTGACTTCATTATTATATATTTTGACATACAAAAGTTTTTTTAAAAATTTATATAGTCATATGAATATCATTTATTTTATATATTCATATTTCTGAATATTAGATTACTTTTACAAATGTAATTCTTTAAATGTTCTTTATATATATATAATTTTATATTGATATATTTAATACATGTGAATTTTATTTTCATTTTGTTCTGGTCAGATAATGAGTGTGCCAGGCCAAATTATTTAAAAATCCATCCTCTTCCAATTGAATTTAACACTTCTTTTTGTCTCTCTCATTCTCTCTCTGTACATGTGTATATATTTATGTTGAATATTCTGGGATCTATTCCTTAATTCTCTAATCTTTTTTCACATATATTTGTTTGATTCTTCTATAGAAATAGCATTTAAAATAAAATGGATTGACCTTAAAATTCACTCTTTCTTTTTCCTACTGTTTTGTGTCTGTCCTTGATCACACCTTTTTCCATAAAAACATTAAAGTTATCTTAACACAACTTTATCTTATAAACATAACTATAAAACCTTCTCATGCTCCTGAGAATGACGGAGATGGACTCAACTATGTCTTCTTCTCTGCACATGGCTCATCTGTCCCTTCTATTCCAACCTATACTTGGTGCTGGAGTTTGTAGGTGTACGTCCAGAGACTTGAGTGCTGTCCATGTGCCAGCTGGGCCCAGAACCTTGGTGGAGGAGCAACTCATACTCTACAGCTCATTGCACTCACCCAGGACAACTGGTGGGGAGATAATGATGGACAACGGCCATTCCAGGGAAGGGAGAGAGTCTGTAGCTGCAGGCAGGATAATCCCATCCATCTTCCCCATGGGATATAAGCCCCCTCTCAATTGGAGATGGAGTGGACATCACCATCCCAGACCTCAGGTTGGGGGAAGAGCTATGGACTAGAGTGGACTTACTGGTATTCTACTATAGACATATTGTGATTCAAGCAATGGAAGAAATTACAACACTGATGTGGAGCCAGTGGCCACTGGAGGCTCTGGGGGCAAGGAGAGGGAAAAACAGTTATAAAAAGGGGGCTTTTTCGGGACTTGGGAATTGTCCTGAGTGACATTACAATGACAGATATAGGCCATTTTATATCATCATATAACATGCAGAACTGTGTGGGAGAGTGTGGTCTACAATGTGAACTATGGTCCATGCTTAATGGCAAAGCCCCAGGATGTGTTTATCAATTGCAATTAATGTGCCAAACTAATGAAGGATGTTCATGTGGGAAGTTGTGGGAGGTGTGTGTGTGTGTGTGTGTGGGTGAATGGGAATCCTTATATTTTCTGTGTAGCATTTATGTAATCTAAGTATCTTAAAAAAAACAAAAGAGCCATCTATATGTTGTCTACAAGAGACGCAACTCAGACATTAGGACACAACCAGGTTAAAAGGAAAGGTTGGAAAAAGGTATTCCATTCAAATAGTAACCAATAAAGAGCTGGAGTAGACCAGATAAATATAAAATAACATTATAGTATATGAACAATAATTACTCAGTGTAACTGACTACTTGTTCCTGTGATCTTTATTCTGTAATTTTTTTCACACAAAATAAACACTTGCTTTTAATTGAGGACTGCTGGAGAAGAGATATATTTTTGGATACTTCATTTTCTTTAACCTTTTCTTATTCATACTTTTTAAATAAAATAATCTATCTGGATCAATAATGATTTAGCATGACTACTGTTGAACAAGATTTTGAATTTTTCTGCCTCAAAAAATTATGTTATCAAATTGTTATCTACTGTATTTCATTCCAATAAGATGTGAAGAATCCCGAAATAGGAATTTGATTATCTAGAAAGAATTATAGCCTAGATGGAAATTAAATAACTAAACCAATAATTTATTTCATTCTTAGAGTTTATTATGTCCAACAGAGCTGTAATACAAAAATGAGAATCATGTTATAATTAATTTCTGTTATATTTTAATTATTATTTACATTTATAAATGTTTGTTGTTATGCTTCTATAGTTTATAACTGATTATATTAAATGTAACCTGGCCTTGCACTCTCAAAAAACAAACAAACAAACAAAACCCACAAAAACCTTCTCATCCTGGTGTCCTTTCAGAGGCATATTTTAAACCATCTTTCTATATCCCTCTATAAGTGTTGGTCTAGAATTTTACACTTTTCCTTCATCAATTGTATTTATTATTTTTTTGTTAGGAAACTATACTTTGTATTAATTTCCCAAATGTCTTGTTGTATAATATGTTATCCATTTCCCTTATTCAGGAGCAACCTACCACTTCAACTCCAACTTAGAACAGTGTAGGGAAGTTATCCTCACTCTGAATTGCCTTCAGACACAGCTGTGCTGTCCAAGACTGTTCCTTTGCAGCAGATGGCTCATGGCAAACAATTGGCTAAAGAAGGAGAAAAAAGATTCAATCTTCTTGAGTAAATTTTTGGAAATTCCGAATACCCTTCCAAAATTCCCAGCTTCATGTAAGATTGGCTGTAGCCTCAGTTTCAATCGCGTCATGATTCAGCTTCTTCTCCTTTCCAATACTGCCTTCCTCACTTTCCTGCACATGTATTTACCAAGAATACTCCTTGAAAAACCTTTTGTGCACAATTCTCCATTCCACAGTCTGTTTCCAGTGAATTCATTCTAAGACATTGATGCCTGGGGTGGTCCTTAGAAATATAACCTAACAAATTGATTTTAAAGATGAGCCACTGATTGACAATGAGGAACCTATGTTTGTTGGAGGGTAGAGTATGAATTATATCTAGCAGTTAAAACTTTTTTCAGTGGTGAATCGATGGGATATTAGTGTGAAGGATATACGATATTACTGTCTCTTAAAAGGCATGGAAAAAAACGGAAACTAAAAGTGTGCTTATTACTGAGTGTCATAGATTAAAAGAAAAAATAAAATGAGAAGCTAAAGGAAATTAATCAAAATTCAAGACAAAAGGTAGAAATCTCTAGTACCTTCTTGGAGGCAATCAAGGAAGTCCTAATGTCCTGCAGAGAAGAGTGCTAAGCTCAGGATTAAAAGTAACAGAACTCCAGAGAGGAACTCTCAGTCCCAGAAATCTTCAATATCAAAAGTAGGTACTAAGAGCAAAGGAATTAAACCTTAGACTTGGGATGGGAATATATGGATAGATATAATAGAAAACCCTAAACTAACAAATTCTTCTGGGATTTGGGAAGCCTGCAGATATGGCTCAGTTCCTCTTCTTAAAAAGATAGTAGAACCCCCATGCTTGAAGTTTACGTAGAGGAAACAAATGAGTTGCAGCTCTATAAGACAATGTTTGTTCACATCCTGCACCTACTTCTACTTCCTATCTTTATAACACCCTCAATTCCAGGCAAACAGAAAACTTTAAAAGTTTCAATCATTATTCTGCCCAACTACAGCTATGTTAGGAATGCTAAGTGGGTCTACATTCTGGAAACCATGAAATGGTGGCAATATCCAATATGTACCAGCAGGAGAAGAGAAATAATATATGGGACTAGATTCTGAAGGTGCTGCATCAAAGGGGAGGGCAGAAATAAAATTGAACAATAGAAAGTTTATCAACATAAGAACACATTCCCATTAAACAGGATATGATGCTTTGCCAAGGATCTGGGAAATATTGTTTTCAAATTTAAGAGATGGATCTTGGAGGCTTAGAAAAACAGCTGGTTCATAACAAGTGAAATAGAAATATCGGCAATGTGGTAGATAGTGGAAGAAAGGATCAAAAGGTTCAAAGAGGTGTGTAGGCTAGGACAGATATCCTCTGTAAGACTTGGAAAGCTATCAGCTGTCTAAGACCTATGAGAGAGACAAAAGGGTCATCTGTTTATCAAATGATAAGGAATGCACTGGTGGAAAGCCACCACCATTATTGAGAAACTCAGTGTGACTGGTCTCTCTAGGTCATGGCCAACAGTAGAGGATGCTGTTATAGAACTGGACTTCCTGACAGCAGTGAAATGATAAGATCCCTAAAGAACTGAGGCCTGCGGGTGGCACTCACCCATCAGAAGCAAAGTGGGTAGAGGCATTACAATAAGCATCAATATCAGAATGTTGCCAACAGGAGCTGGAGAAAGCCATGGAAATGATTGAAAGAACATGACATTCTCTAGAGGCAAGACAGATGAGTAGCCAAAAAGGGTATTATTTACTTTATATAATTAAAAAAAAAATAATGATGATCAGGAACCTTAGGGGCCCAGTGGAAAGTCAAAATTTTAAACTTAAGTTATTTCTCTCACAATGAACCCTTTGAGGAAGGACCCTGCAATATCATGTCAAGTGCATTCAGAATTAATTACTTCATCTTTACACAAAGGCATCTATGGAACTTTACTCAGGAAACCATGATTTGGGGAAAATGGAAATGACCAGATCTTCCAGGAATTATTAGGAGCAGATTCTGAATTGACATTGTTAGGAGGGACTTAAAGTGCCATTTTGACTCTCCTGTTAGGGTAAGATCAAATGTGTGCTGGATAATTATTAATAGAGTCCAGTGCCAGATCAGAATGAGTCTTCTTGTTATTTTCTCTGTTACTGAATATATATTAAAAAGAGCCATACATGGTATTTTACATGACCTTAACATTAGTTTCTTGAGCTATAGGGTAAAAGCTAACCACCCCCTTAACCACCACCACTATTTACCTGCTACCTAAGATAGTAACTCAAAAACAACATAATTGGGGGAAAATGGTAAATACTAGTGCCACCTCCAAAGATACACCGTGGTGTCCCTTGTTATATTATTTCAACAGTTATGTCATTAAAATTGAATGAATCATGGCATGTGACATGGACTACTTCAAACCTAACCAAGCAATAGCTTTAATTGCAGTTGCTGAATAAGAAACGGCATTCTTTAAAAGAAGTTTATCACAGCTTTTGACACATTTTATATTGAATCTGGTCTGGAAAATGCAATATTTTCCATCCCTATCAGAAGAAAAGTTAACATTTACACACGATAACAGTAGGATGCATCTACAGTTTTGTTGTAGAAAAATGTTATAAATTTTCCAAAGGGAGCTGAGCTATATAATATTCCACAGAATATCATAATGACCCATTTAATCAATGATTTCTTGTGAATCACATTGGATGAACAAGGATTGTCAAGTACATTGGGAGACTTGTTAAGGCACATATGGTTGTGAAGTTGGGAGATAAACCATTGAAGATTCAGAGACACTTCCCAATAGGGTATGCTTTGACATCCCCTCCAAAGTATAAGATACTTGTTGCTACCACTTTTAAGAAGTAAGGATAATATTTCAAGAGCCATTTCAAGTTCTAATGGCAGTATATTTTATACCTGAGAATACTGTTCTGACCTACTTACTGGATGAAATTGAAGACTACCAGATCTGAATGGGACCCAAAGCAGGAAAGGTTTATGCAACAGGTCAATACTACAGTGCAAGCAGTCTTGACTTTTGGACTTTACTACCTATAAATGTAACTTTGGTGGGGAAAGATGTGCTAATAGGAGAGTCATACAATTTTGGGTATATATAGATTTATAAAACCAAATGTATTAACTGAAAAATTAAGTCCATTTCTTTATAATTAATTTTTATCTATTAGATCTGCACCCATGTGGTAGGTTGAATTATGTATCCCAGAAAAACACATTCTTAATCCATTCCTTTGGTGTGAACCCATTGTAAGTAGGATCTACTGAAATTATTATTTTAGTTAAGTTGTGGCCAACTGAAACAAGATGGGCCTTTATTTGGATTACTGGAGTCCTTTATAAACAGAAGAAATTCAGTAATTAGTGAGAGAAAGCCATGTACAGTAGCAGAAGCTGGAAGTCAATGGAAACCAGAAGAGAATGGAGAAGACCCAGACAAGTGCATTTCCATGTGACAGAAAAGCCCCTTGGGACTTTTCCTTGGGACCCAAGGATAACAGGTAGCCAGCCCCAGAGTGCCACAGTTCTTGGAGTGAAAACATTGCATTGCTGAGGACTTGATTTTGGACTTCTTCCAACCTCAATACTGTGAGCCAATAAATCCCCATTGTTTAAGCCAATCCATTATATGGTATTTGTTTTAACAGCTGGGACAGTAAGGCAGCCAGTCATTGAAAGGTACAGCAAAGTGTTATATTTTATTCCAATAATCTTTGATTTCTGAATAATTTTGTTTTATATATTTTTCAGTCATGTCATTTGGTGCAGGAAATTTTAAAGCCACTGTTTATTTTTGCTTATTGTGCTTTAGAGTGTATGTATTTGTGTATGCATACAGACACAGTTGAATTTAATACTAAGTGACAAAGAGGACAAGATGTAAAGGTTATTGTAGAAAGGCAGGCACTTTCCCAAATCATTATCTTTCTGGAAACAATTATTCAAAATGAGTGTAAATATTACAGAATTTTTGAAAAATGCCTTTATATCTTTATATTTTTCTCCTATGTTAATTAACATTTTAATTCTTCAACTTTATTTTATCTCTCTTTTCAACTTTAGGGTTCTGATATAGTTTAGTTTTCTAATCATGAAATATGGAAAATTATATGTAATTATAAATGTATATTTCCTAATCATCTTTAGAAAACTGAGACAAAGACTTTAAAACAATTAAAGAATTAGAACCATAATTGAATGTTAGCCAAAAGGATGACAAGTCTAAACATAGGCATAATATTCAGAAATGTCCTGATGCATTTTCACTTTGTTAATAATTGTTATGATTTATATTTTTATGTAGAGTAAAATCTTGAAAATAATCCCTGTGACATTTTGACATTTTGTGAATTCCAGAAAAGATCATGTTCTTTGAACTAATCCATTCCTGCGGTTGTGGGGCCCTCCCTTTGATTGTATTATATACAGTTAAGGGACTTTTTTATTAGATCACTTGATTAAATAGCTTTAGGGCCTTTAAATGGGCTACATCAATGAGGAGTGACCCAGGTTGGATTTCCTTCTTCTTGCTGGGTTCTTATATAAACTGAGAACTGGAAGTAGGAACACACAGAGAAAGAAAGCTGCCATTTTTATCCTGCCATGTGCAAAAGGTCTCCACGATCACCTGCAGTCACAGAAAGACAAAGGAGCTCCAAGAAGCTGCATTAGCAACCTTAGTGAATCCCCCACTTCTGTCTCATTCCATTTTCACTTATTTCCATGTTCAGTACATTTAGATAAGAATATGACTATTTATTCAAAAATTCAAGATTAAAAAAATACAGAGATTGTATTATTCTTAAATTTAAAAATGAATTATGACAGGAATACTATTCATTTGTAAGTGCTGGAATTGGTGAAGTTAATTTTACCTTTACTCCAAGAGCAAGAGAAAAAAGCCTACTTGTTACCATTAGCAAGATACCCATTATACTTGCAATTAAATAAGATAATTAGTAAATTAACATTATGCTGGGTTTAATTAATGGAGTGTTCTCTATGTGTAATATTTATTATAAAAGTAATATGAGCTAATTAGAGGAAATGAAAGGTAGATAAAATATACCAAGTAGAAAAATTACTCAGAATTCATGGATCACCTTAATAAATATTTCTGTAAAATTACTTTTCAGTATCTTTCCTTCATGTCTCTGTGTATATATCTCTGAGAATAAATTTTTCTACAAATTTTAGATTCCACCTTAAATAGTGTTTCACATACTTTTGTTCCCTTAACATTAGATCATAAGCATGCTCTAATGCAGGAGTTCTTAACAAGGGTTCAATGAGCTTGAATTTAAATTCAAAAAACAATATTTTTGTGGGAACGTGTTGGTGTGGGTGTGATATACTTATTAAATAATACACAGTATAGTGTGGACTTAGTAAAAGGTCGCGTGGTTTTCACCTGACTGGAAAAGGGGTTTCTCTGAACAAAAAAGGTTAAGAAGCCCTGCTTTAATGTCTTTAAACATGATTTGAAAATGTAGTATTAATAAGCTGAATAATATTCATTGAAACTTTGAACATATTTAAACTATTTTCATGTTGTTATTGACTTCATTTAGACATTTAAAATTTTTACTTGATATTCTGGATATATCTTTTATAATCATATATTTAATATCTAATTCTTTTCATGTGATAAAGTCATAATATTGGAATAAATTGACCAAAAGTGAATCAGATATCAGTGCTTTTGGCCATATTAAAGAAACTTGCTGCATTCTTACCTTGAAAATAATGCAATTAATTATTTTACAAAATAAGTGGTTCAAATATATGCAGGCTTTAAATATAATACCATCATAATATCTTTGTTTTTCTGTATTACATGATGTTTTAGTTTGCTAATCTGCTGAAATGCAATTACTGGAAATGGGTTGACTTTTACAAATGGAGATTTATTAACTCACAAGTTTACAGTTCTAAGGCCATTAAAGTTTCCAAATAAAGCCATCATCAGGTGATGTTTCCTCCCCAAAGACCAGCTGCTGACAATCCTATACTTTTCTGTCATATTGCCAGGCATATGACAGTATCTGCTGGTCTCTCCCATCTCTCTGGATTTCATTACTTCAGCTTTTGATTTCCTCTGGCTTTTCTAAGCTCCTGTTGCTTCTTTTTTCTCTCTCCATATTAATATCAATTAAAAAGGACTCCAGTAAGAGGATTTAGACATACCCTGGGCCACACTTTACTGAAATAATCTTATCAAAAGGTCCTTAACTGAAATAACCTAATCAAATTGTCCCACCCGCAATAGGTTCACACCTAAAGGAATAGATTAACTCCAAGAACATAATTTTATGGGGTCCATAAAAGCCTCAAATGACCACATATGTCCTCTGCCTCCTCACTGTGTTGGCTTTATTCTGAGTAAGGCTTCCAGCAATAAATGAGGCAATATACTTTCTTGTTCATGCCCGGAAGAGATGCCCCAATTCATTTGGAATAAGTCACATGTTCATTCTTGGACCAATAACATTTACCAAAAGGTTGTCCTTCTGATTGATTATGAGCACATAAACATGAAATGGATAGAATTAAAATGGGAGATTTTGCATCTACCAATACTTCTAGCCAGAGTACTCTTTCCCAAGTCTGTTGGGTTTGGTCATTTGTGGACCTCAAAAAATCATGTTCTTAAATTGAACTTATTGTGAACCCTTGATTAGATTAGATCGGTCAAGGGTCATTGGATTAGATATTTCCAGTAGGTTGTAGCCCACAGTGGTTCTTACTGGAGTCCTTTATAATAGAGTCTTTTATAAATGGAGGAATATAGGCCAAAGACACACAGAAAAAGCTGGAGAGACAGAGAAAAACACCAAGAGGTTGAGAGAGATTCTGGAAGCTGGAGCAGAGCACAGAGACATGGAAAGGGCCCTGGAGAGCCTGAGAGAAAAGCATACCTACCCCCCACCCCCCAAAATAAAAGCAGTGAGAACCAGAGGAGAGGGGAGAGATAATGTGATGGTTAAGCTAATGTGCCAACTTGGCCAAGTAATTGTGCCTAGGTGTTTGGTCAAGCAAGCACTGGGCTAATTTTAATACAAATTTCAATATATTTATGGACTTACTTTAGTCACCAGTGACTTTACTGCATAGATAGCTGATTACATCTACATCAATCAGGGAGATTACCAACAGCAATGAGTAATGCTTTATCCAATCAGTTGAATGCCTTAAAAGGGGACGTGATTTCAACATTCAAAGAGCATTTCCCAGCTCTTCTTTGGACAGCCAGCATCTCCCGGAAACTCATTAAGGACTTTCATTGGACTTCCATTGGAGCCCTTTTTTTGCAGCCTGTCTGCAGAACCTGGACTTGTGCATCCCTATGGTAGCGTGAAAGACTCTTATAAAATCTCATACTATTGACAGATATCTCCTGTTGATTCTGTTTCCCTAGAGGACCCTGACTAATGAACCTTGGTACCGGGAGTGGTTCTTGAGGAACAGAATCTTAACATGGGATGTCTGAGGTGGTTCTGGGAATTTTGCAATTGGCTCTCTACTCTAATTGAAATCAAAGGTATTAATGACTCCCTTTCCAATAATGAAGAGGCTGCTAACAGTCCATGACAAGAGTTGGCAATAGAGATATGCAAAATATCATCACTGGATTCTCCTTCTTCCACACTTATAAGCAAGGATCTGGGTGAGTGTTTCCAACACCTTAACAGAATTTTGTGGAGTCAAAAGGTATAATGAGGGAAGCGGCTGTGGCTCAATCAGTGGGGCTCCCATTTACCATGTGGAAGGCCCCGGGTTTGGTTCCCGGGGCCTCCTGGTGAAGGCAGGCCCGCCCACGCGGCATGGTTGGCTGACCCGGGGAGCACAAGCAGCAAGGGGGGGATAAATGAATAAATAAAAATAAAATCTTAAAAAAAAAAAAAAAAGGTATAACGATGTTGGCTGGCTCCTCCTAGAGATTCTGGATACAGTTACGGAAGAAAGAGATGAGGTAAAGTCTTCAAATTTGAAACTTAAATGCCACATGAATGATGTGAAAGTCTCTATGTGTGCTCTGAAAGAAAATCTTGTCTCCTGTAGCCACAGTCTTAAGATATCAGAGAAACAAACTCAGACTCTCATTTACACGTAGCAGAGTCACATTGGTTAGAAAGGAGTGGAACCCAGATGATTGGAATGGAGACATATGGAATGGTGATAATATTGGTGGGAACATCAGAACCCTAAATTCTGCTGAGACTTTACCAGATAAACCTGCGATGGCCTGCCCTGTGGAGACCACACTTTGTCAACCTTGTATCACCCAGCCTCCAGCCTGCCCCAGGGAGTCCAGACCTCCTTCCAGCCCTGAGGTGGGTACCAGCCAAACTGAAGCCTGCACTGACCAGCCTCTGGCTTGCCCCAGGGAATCTGGATCCCCTCCCAGCCCTGAGGAAGGTACCAGCCAAACTCCAGGAGACTGTGTATGTTCTAAATCAGCATCCTCTCTATGATGCTGTTTCTCCCATAACCAAGATTCATGGGTCCAGGAATCAAGTGGTGGAAATGCGAGTGGCAACACCCACTATTACCCCTAGTGACCCACTAGGCAAATTTCTGCTTCCTGTCCCTGCAACCTTAAGCTCTGCTGGTCTACAGGATTTAGTCTCAAAAGGAAGAATGCTGCCACCAGGGAACTCAACAATGATTCCATTGAACTGGAAATTAAGACTGCCACCTGGCCACTTTGGGCTCCTCTTACCTGTGAATCAATAGACAAAGAAGGGAATTACTGTACTTGCTGGGGTGATTGATCCTGACTATCAAGGGGAAATAGAGCTACATCTACATAATGGGGGTAAAGAAGAGTTTGCCAGGAATACAGAAAATCCTATAGGGCGTCTCCTAGTCCCGCCATGCCCTGTGATTAAAGTCAATGGAAAATTGCAACAACCTAATCCAAGCAGGACTAACAATGGCCCAGAATCTTCAGGACTGAAAGTTTGGGTCACCCCACCAGGCAAAGAACCATGGCCAGCTGAAGTGCTTGCTGAGGGTGACAGGAACATGGAATGGGTAGTGGAAGAAGGTACTGATAAATATGAACTTCAACCACGTGACCAGTTACAGAAATGAGGATTGTAATAGTCATGAAACATTCTTCCTTGTTTCATTATGAGCATGATTGTATATGTACACACAATGAATTACTTTGTTTTCTTCTCCAACCGTTTGCCCTATCAAATGAAAACTTGTATTAGTTTCATGTCATTATATTTAAGGATGTCAAATTTAAGGATGAATATTATGCAAGGACTTGCACCCTATTCTGTAGGAAATTAATGCATTTCTTGTACGCAGGAGAGTTGAACATTGTTAGGCAGAAATATATATATATACATACCTGTTATTGTTTTTACTTAGAGACTAAATATGGTTTAAGGTAAAGTGTATGGTTGTCGAGTTGACAAGGTGTGGACTGTGATGGTTAGGCTAATGTGCCAACATGGCCAGGCAATTGTGCCCAGGTGTTTAGTCAAGCAAGCACTGGGCTATTAGTAATACAAGGACATTTATGTACTTTAGTTACCAGTGAGTTTACTGCCTAGATAGCTGATTACATCTACATCAATCAGGCAGATTGCCATCAGCAATGAGTGATGCTTTATCCAATCCGTTGAATGCCTTAAAAGGGAAAATGATTTCAACATTCAGAGAGAATTTCCCAGCTCATCTTTGGGCAGCCAGTGTCTCCCAGAAACTCATCAAGGACTTTCATTGGACTTTCATCGGATCCTGAGGTTTGCAGCCTGCCTGCAAAACCTGGACTTGTGCATCCCCACTGTCACGTGAGAGACTCTTATAAAATCTCATACTATTGAGAGGTATCTCCTTTTGCTTCTGTTTCCCTAGAGAGCCCTGACTAAAACAGATGAGAAGACCCATCTTGTGCCTGAATGTCCACAGCTGAGCTTGGAGAGAAAGTGAACCTGGAGGAGAAGGCAGAGACTGGCAAAGCCACCACTGTGCCTTACCACTTTGCAGGAGTCCATGAATTGCTATCACCAGTGCTTGGAAAGAAAAACATCACCTGATGAAACCTTGATTTGGACATTTTCACAGCCTTAGAATGGTAAGCTTTTTTTTTTTTTTTTTTTTTTTCCTCTCTTAGAATGGTAAGCTTTTAACCTAATAAATCCCTGATGTAAAAGCCAACCCATTTCTGGTGTATTGCTTCCAGAAGCTTTTAGCAAACTAAAGCACCAAGGCTGTCAAATTGCTCCCCATTTTGTATTATTCAAGTATAGATTCAATTTAATGTTCCATTAAAATGTGTGTTTCTGAATACCCTTTCTAAAACTTCCTCTCTACATGTCCCATCACAACAAACATTTTATTTATTATTGATTTTCATAAAACTTGATGGCCCAAAATTATGTATACTTATTACTACTTAAATTCATATTATTTCTTACTATATGTGCATCATTCTTATCTATTTCCTTCACTAGAATGTAAGCACCATGTTTATTTACCCTATCAGAATTTCAGCAGTTTAAAAACATGACTACACTGTTTATTACTGAATTCCTTGTACTTCACATGTATAAAAGTTTCCAAAAATATTATCAGAAAAAATAAATTAAAAAGAAGGAAGGAGGACAAGAAGAAAGGGAGGAAGGGAGGAAGGATAGGAGAGGGGAAGGAAGGAACAAAGGAAGAAAAAAGGAATAAAAGAATGAAGGAAGGAGATAGAAGAACAAAGAAGGAAGGGTGAATGGATAAGTAAATTTCAGATTATACGTCAAGACAATTCTACTGATCCAGTTCTCCTATAACTGACCATATTGGTACCTATAATAATTATCTACTGGCACACAACAGATTACTCCAGACTTAATGGCTGAAGGCAACAAACATTTATTTTCTAAAATGTTTATGAAAATCAGGAATCTGGGATCAGCTTAGATAGGTATTTATGGCTCAAGATCTCTCATAAGTTTACAGAGGAGGAGCTGTTAATTGCAACTATTGTGGTCTCAAGGCTTGATTGGGCCTTGAGGAACTGCTTCTAAGCTTAATCACATGACTACTGGCAAAAGTCCTCAGTTCCTTACCTAGTGGACATTGCAAATGGATTCCTCTCAATGAGTAATCCAAGAAATAGAAAGATTAAGCAGCCAAAAGAGTAGCCAAAAAGATTCTTAAAACCTGATTTCAGAAGTGACATAGTCAAACATCTGCCAAATTCTAATAGTCAAGCAGGCTATGTTACATTACATTATAGGAGCAATGCTTCCAAGGCCCCAAAAGACTAATCTCATATAAACATCCTCTCTAAGTCCAGAATTTTACCATATATATCACCTATAGGTGCAACCATGGCTCTGAGTATCTTAATTCCAGCTCCTTGAGAACATTTCCTCTCAACATATAGACTATGAACTGAAGAAACAGTACACACACACACGATCACATGCACATGCGTACATAAACAAATAACCTATAAAAGTCATTGTAAAATAGGTCTAGGGTAGACCTATTGGATAGAAATATTTCTACCCCAAAATGGAGAAAATGGGAAGCTTACAGGAGTCAGTGGTCATAGTAGTTTTGAAATCCATCTAGGCAATTATTGGGCATTCCTTGATTAGGACTCAGTTTCCTCCTACCCAGGAGTTATCCCCCATGGCTCATAGTTGTATCCTCTAATTCACACTTCTTATTTCATTAAAAAAAAAAAAGTGGCTCGTGTGTGCAGTTGAAGAATGTTCTCTCCTGCTGATAGAATTTTGAGGATGCAACAGTCTCTTTTGTACTCTCACTCTCCCTTTCAGTTCTAGCAGTGTTGCTGATGACATAATTCTTTTAAAAACTTGGCAGATCTCCTGTGAATCTTATTCGTATTAACTGTATTAGACAAAAGCTAACTGATACACAAAATCTCTTTGATAAAATATCTTCCTGGTTTTAGCTTCTTCTGAGACAGCTGAGGGATTAGACACATTCTTAAGCTTGTTAGAAAATCTGTTGTTTAATGAAATCTGTGAACCAAACTTCTTAAATACCCTTAAGTGGCTTTGCCTGTCTCTATGTTTTGAGGCACTAGCTTTGATAGTTCTGAGGTTTTAAATAAAGAATTTTACAGTCATTCCTTTACCTAATCTTTAAACATTGCTTGTGTATAATGTCCTAGCTGGATTTGATATTTGCTTTTAAATAATTTGTTATTTTTAACATCATTTGACATCTATACAAGTTGTGAATTTTCAAAATAATCAAGCCCAGTCTCTTTCTCATTTAACAGTCTTTCCCTCAATCTATTTCTCTCATCTCACATTTGTAAGAAATAGCATCTTCAACAAATGTTTTTCAATAAATAGGTGCATTTTATTGTTTTTAAAATTACATTAATTTCTGAAGATAGCATATTACAATGGTGCTTTAGTTTTCTAAAAACTAACAAAAGCAATATACCAGAAATGAGTTGGCTTTTACAATGGAGGGTTATTGGCTTGCAGGCTTACAGTTCCAAGGTTGAGAAAAATGTCCAGATTAAGGCAACATCAGGTAATGCTTCCTCCCCATAGACTGGCTGCTGGCAATCCTGGAATCTTCTCTTATATAGCAGATGGTGGCCAACTTCTGGTTTCTCCCTTCTCTTCCCAATTTCATTGCTTTCAGCTTCTGGCTTCTTCTGGCTTTCTCTTTCCTCCTGTGGCTTTCTCTCTTACCTGTGGATTTTTCTTTCTCATTTTCTGTGGCATTTTTCTGTGTATTTCTCTTCACATACATCCCCTTTATAAAGGACTCCAGTAAAAGGATTTAGAACCACCCTGGGACATGCCCTTCTGGAGTAATCTAATCAAAAGATCCCACCTACAATAGCTTCACACCCACAGGAATGCATTAACTCCAACGACATGATTCTGGGGGGTCCATTAAAGTCTCAAACTACTACCCATAACACAACAAAGTTATAAAAGATATTTAGGAATTGAGTAATTTGTCTTTTTGTTGCTTAGAGTAGGTTCTTTATATATTCTGGATAATAAACCTTAATAGATTTCCATATATTTTCTCCCATTCTCTACGTTGTCTTTTTACTCTCATAATAAAACCTTCTGATGCACAAAGTTTTTCATTTTTATAAAGTCCAATATATCTATTTTTTATTTGGTTGCTCTTACTTTTGTTATACTAAGAAAACATTGCCTAACACTAGCCCCTGAAGATGCTCCCTAGGCTTCCTTCTAGGAGCTTTATAGTTTTGGTTCTTATATCATGGACTTTGATCAATTTTCATTTAATTTTTATATGGGGTTTGACATAGGGATCACCCTTCAATCTTATACAAGAATATATCCAGTTTTCCCAACACCATCTATTGAAGAGAGTTTTCTTGCCCATTGAGTGGATTTGGTAACCTTTCCAAAAATCAGTTTGCTATAGATGTGAGGGTTAATTTCTGAACTCTCAGTTCAACACCATTTGTATATATATCTGTCCTTGTGCCACTATCATGTTGTTTTTTAAAAAACAAATCAATTTTATTGATACATAATAATAAATCATACAACTCATCCAAAGTGTACAATCAATGGTATTTGGTATAATCACATAGTTGTATGTTCATCATATCAATCATTATTACAGCATTTTCATTATTTCAATAAGAATAATAAACACAAAACAGACAAACAGGAAATTTCCTCACCTCTCAATCTCTCTCCAATTCCCCTGCTGTACATAGCTGTTATTTCTGGCTAGTCTTGCACAATTATTTATTGCTTACTAAGCAGTTTTATTGAGATATATTCATATACCCAATGATCTATCCAAAGTGAATTATCAAAGGCTTTTTGTATAATCAAAATGTTGTATATTCATCACCTCAAAAATTTTAGAACAATTTCATTACTCCAAAAAGAAAGACTCCACAAAGTTTAACATTCCTTCCTTAGCCCTACATAACCACTAATCTAATTTCATCTTTTAAATTGATTTATATTTACATTTTATATAAATAATACCATATGTAGTACTCTGTGTCTGATCTCCTTCACTTAGTATAATGTTTTTGTGGTCTGATATTAACATTTTGTAGTATCAACCTACATTTGTTCAGCTTCAAAGAAAAAATGATTTATATATGCAATTTTACCCATATTCATATTTCACATAATATTTTTACTTCATAATAGGGCAACCAAACAGTATTTGTCCTTTCATGTCTGGCTTGCTTCACTCAACATAATTTCCTCCAGGTCCATCCATGTTAACATATGTTTCACAATTTCATTTCTTCTTACTGCTGCATAATATTCCAAAATGTGTATACTCCACAATTTGTTCATCCATTCATCAGTTGATGGACACATGGGTTGTTTCTACCTTTTGGCTATCATGAATAATGCTGCTATGAACAATGGTGTGCAGATGTCAATTCATGTCACTGCTCTCAGTTCTTCTGATTATATACCTGGCAATGGTATTGCCAGGTATATAATGTGTTCCTATGGCACATCTATATTCAACTTCCTTAGGAACTACCAAACAGTCCTCCACAGTAGTTCTACCATTTACATTCCCACCAACAGTGAATAAACATTCCTATCTCTCAAATAATTTATTTGTATTTACATTTTATGTAAATGGAATCATAAAATATGTAGTGCTCTGTGTCTTATTTCCTTCACTTAGTATCATGTTTTTGTTTTAGTTTTTTGTCTGATCTTAACATTTTGTAGTACTAACCTATATTTGTTCAGCTTCAAAGAAAAACAGTCTTATATATACAATTTTACCCATATTCATATTTCACATAATATATTTATTTTTCACATAATATATTTAGTTCAGAATAGGGCAATCACACAGTATTTGTCCTTTTGTGTCTGGCTTGCTTCAGTCAACATAATGTCCTCTAGGTGCATTCATGTTGTTACTAGTTTCATGACTTCATTTCTTCTTGCCACTGCATAATAGTATAACATGTGCATACACCTGGGTTGTTTCCAACTTTTGGATATCATGATTATCACTGCTATGAACATCATGGTGCAGATGTTTATTAGTATCACTGCTCTCATTTCTTATGGTTACATACCTAGCAATGGTATTAGCAGTTGCCATGGCCGGTCTATATTCAAATTCCTTAGGAACTGACAAACTACTCCACAGTGGTTGTACCATTCTATATGCCCACTAACAGTGAATGAGCATTCCTATCTCTCCACATCCTCTCCAACATTTACAGTTTTCTGACTTTTAAATAGTGGCCAGTCTAATAAGTGTGAAATGATATCTCATTGTAGTTTTAATTTGCATTTCCTTAATCGCTAGTGATGTTGAACATTTTTTCATGTGTTTCTTCGCCATTTGTATTTCTTTGGACAGTTACTTTTTCATGTCTTTTGCCCATTTTTTAATTGATCATTTGTCTTTTTATTGCTAAGTTGTATGATCTCCTTATATATCATGAATATTAAACCCTTATTAGATATGTGATTGTTAAATATTTTCTCCCTTTGAGTCAGCTGCCTTTTCACCATTTTGACAAAGTCCTTTAAGGTGCAAAATGTTCAATTTATCTATTTTTTTCTTTTGTTGTTCATGCATTCAGTGGAATGATTTAAGAAACTTCCACCTACCACAAGATCTTGCAGATACTACCTACATTTTCTTCTAAGAGTTTAATGGTTTTTAATTTTATATTTAAGTCATTGATCTTTTTTGAGTTAATTTTTGTTAAAGTGTGAGGTAGGGGTCTTTTTCTTACTTTTGGATATGGCAATCCCATTATCCCAGCACCATTTGTTGAATAGACTGTTCTGGCCCAGCTGAGTAAGCTTAACAGCGTTGTCAAAAATCATTTGACTGTGGATGTGAGGGTGAATTTCTGAATTCTCAATTGGATTTAATTGGTCAATCTGTCTGTCCTTATGCCAATACCATGAAGTTTTAACTACTGTAGCTATGTTATATGCTTTAAATTCAGGAAATGAAAGTCCTCCATCTTCATTAATTTTTTTTTTTTTTTAAGATTTTTGCCTATGTGGGGCCCCTTAACCTTCCAAACAAATTTGATTATTGGCTCTTTAATTCCTGCAAAAAAGGCTGTTGGGATTGGATTCAATCTGAAAACCAGTTTGGGTAGAATTGTCATCTTAACAATATTTAGTCTGCCAATGCATGAACATAGAATAGTCTTCCATTTATTTAAGTCTTCTTTGGTTACTTTTAGCAGTGTTTTTTTTGGGGGTAGGGGTGTTTAATATTTTATTGTTTAATTTGTGGGTCTCCACCAACTGAGATAATGCCCTATGACATGTTGGACACTTTCATATTCCATAGAATCATCCCCCAGTTGTGCTCTATCCTGCATATACCCTGACCCTGATGACCTTCACCATTAATCCTTCCCTGCCATGTTTAACAGAAGAACATTCCCACCAATGTAGTTTTTTTTTTTGTTCATCAAATATTTTAATAAACAACATTTAGAATGCTGTAACAGAGAAGCTTATTAATATACTGCTGTATTGTTTCAGTTTCACATAGATCTGAACATTCTTTGCTCTGTCTGGTAATGTGCAAATGGATGTTTTTTTATTTTTTATTTTTTTTTATATTTTAAAAGATACTTAGATTACATAAATGTTACCCAAAAATTACAAGGATTCCCATGTTCCCCACCTCCCACACCTCCCATAACATCCCACATAAACATTTTTCATTAGTGTGGCACATCCTGGGGCTTTGCCACTAAGCATGGACCATAGTTCACATTGTAGACCACACTATCTCCTGCACAGTTCTGCATGTTAATGCTTATGTAAAATGGCCTATATCTGTCGTTGTAATGTCACTCAGGATAATTCCCAAGTCCCTAAAAAGCCCCTATATTACAGCTGCTTTTCCCTTCCCTGCCCCAAAAGCATCCAGTGGCCACTGGCTCCAACTCACTGTTGTAATTTCTTCCATTGCTTGAATCACAATATGACTACAACAGAATACCATTAAGTCTACTCTAGTCCATAGCTCTTCCCCCAATCCTGAGGAGTTTGGGATGATGATGTCCACTCCAACTCCAAGTGAGAGGGTGCTTATATCCCATGGATACAATGGATGGGATTATCCTGCCTGCAGCTGCAGGCTCTCTCCATTCCCTGGGGTGGCCGTTTTCTATCATCGTCCCTTCACCAGGTGACTTGGGTGAGTCCATTGAGCTGTAGAGTAGGAGTTGCAGGTCCACTGATATTCCAGGCACAGCTGGCAAATGGGCAGGCCAAAGGCTCCAGTCTCTGGAAGTATACCTACAAACTCCAGCATGACATATAGGTTTGAATAGAAGGGACTGATGGACCATGTGCAGGGAAGACTTATTTGAGTCCAACTCTTTCATTCTCAGGAGCACAGATTCCAAAGTACAGCCCACTGATAAGGCATCAATCTCTGGAGCTATCCCCCCTTATATAGGACCTGGGGGCCCTCAGGAGCCCCTCTGTGTGGGGTGATATCCACTTTGGTATTCTATGAGACCTTACCGAGGTGTGAGTAAGCATTGACTCTGGGATGACCTTCCAACTCTCTTTTAGCCACATGAACTCAATTGTCTTTACCTTTTCCCCCTTTTATTTAAGGTCTTTTTCCAGTCATATTGCCATTTGGCACAAGGTATTAATCCCTTGTTGCCAGGGAGGCTCATCCCCAGGAGTCATGTCCCATGCTGGGGGGAAGGTAATGCTTTCATATGCTGAGTTTGGCTTAGAGAGAGGCCACAATTGAGCAACAAGGAAGCTCTCAGGCAGCAACCCTTAGGCACCCCATAACAATAGGCTGTTTCAGTTTCAAGAGCAAAGACTCATAAGGCTAGTCATCAATAACAAGAAACCATCAGTGGATCATCCTCCCTTGCCAGACACTGCCCCTGCACTCGGGGGACTGTTGCTCCTCCCTTGGAGAATGTGACAGAGCTTTCCAGACTGAGAATTCAGTATTCCCTCATTTATTGAGTGATTGTCTACCCACTGTGACCATGCCACACCCCTTGGTCATTTGAACAATTTATATATCTTTCATGTATATTCAGGTGAACTTCCTCCCATGAAACTCCCATCACAGACACCCCCCACCAATGATCCTTTACTGCCCCCATTGTAACCCTTCTTTGATCTGAACCTTCCTTGAAGATGAAGCCCATATAATAGCCAAATACAATTAATAGGAAAATGAAATCATAATGATAAGCATAAATGTAAGAGATAAAATAAATGGAAACTCAGAAAAAAAAACCTAAAATAAAATAAAATTAAAGGATTGGGACATTAAAAAATGGGAAAAAACAGAAAAAAAATTTTAAATAATTTTAAAAATTATTATTAATTTTTTTTCCTTTTTATCACTGCATTATTGGGTGTCCAGTCTGTACCATGGCACCTTCCCCCTCTCACTCCCCAGAGTCTCCCAAATTTTCATTTAATTTTCAAAGAAGTTTTAGGTCACAGCAAAGTCACACACAGAATACTAGAGACTCTCATATACCCAATCGCCTTCCCCTTTCCTCACCCCATATTAAAACCTTTTTTATGTGGATGGTAGCATTGTTATAACTGTTATACAGATAGTGAAACATAGCTACTGAACATTGCCAATGGTTTACAGTATAGTTTACAATTTAGACAGTACAGTTTAATAATTTTTGATGATATTTACCATGTCCTGTGTCCATTAATGTAAGGTAATGAAAAACGTTTCCCATGACCACTAAATACCCCCTGTTTGATCTTCTCTGTTCCTTCCTCCCCATTCCCCCGGGGGCACATGAAACTCCCCTGTCTTGACTCATTGGATGACAAGATTAATAGTTACATGCAACAAGAGGTCTTGACATGCTGATTATCCTCCCCTATTAGGATCCACCCTTGCTCCTAAGAGACACCCACCTGTCTGTTTCTGGGTGAATCAGTCCTCCCAAAGATGGGGATCCATCTCCTTCCCACTCACCGTGTGGGTCTCCACTCCCCAACACAACACATTATGACATGATGAACACTCACATACTCCCCAGAAGCCTATTCCAGATGCACCCTGTCATGAATGCCCCCCCCAACCTACACCCTAAACCATTGACACTACCTTGTCATATTGCCATAAGAGCATTCCCACTCCTGCACTTTCAACTTCATACCCACAAATCCCATGTTCACCTAGTCCCCCTCCCAACTCTGCCCCCAGTATCCTGGGTATTCTAACCCACACTTCCCAATCTACCCACCTGTCGACCATGCACCACCAAACCCAGTAATATCACTACCCACCTGTCTATCCCTTCAATATGCAACTATACTCTATCACTTTACCATAGATTATGATGGTAATCTATGGTTGTGATGGCTCACAACCCTCTCTTCTCTTTCTCTCCCTTGTTAACCTATCTTCCAGATGATGGTTCTCAGAGACTGTTAACTTTCTTCAATTCAAATCAGTGGGGTCATATACTGTTCATCTTTCAATGCCTGGCTTGCTTCACTCAACATAAGGTCTTCAAGATTCATCCATGTTATTCCATGTGTTAGCACTTTATTCTTTCTTACACCTGAGTAATATTTCATTGTATATATGTATCACATTTTGTTTATCCATTCTTCTGCTGATGGACACCGGGGCTGATTCCAACTTTTGACAATAGTGAATAATGCCACTATGAACATTGGTGTGCATATATCTGTTCATGTCTTTGCTTTCAATTCTTCTGGGTATATACCCAGGAGTGGCATCACTGGATCATACGGAAGATCTCTTGTTAGTTGTCTGAGGAACTGCCAAACTGTGCTCCACAGTGGCTGGACCATTCCACAATCCAGTGTTTTGTAGTTTTCTAAAACAGGTCCTTTTTGTCTTGGTTTAAGTTTATCCCTAAATATTTTATTGTTTTAGTCACTATTGTAAATGGAATTTTTTTCTGATTTCATCCTCATATTGCACATCAGTAATGTATAGAAACGTTCTTGATTTTTGCATATTAATCTTGTATCCTGCCACTTTGATAAATTTATCTATTAATATTAGTAGCTTTGTAATGGATTATTCAAGATTTCCCTGATATAAGATCATGTCATCTGCAAATAGTGAAAGTATTACTTCTTCTTTTCCTATTTAGGTCCCCTTTATTTCTTTGTCTAGCCTAATTGCTCTAGTTAGAACTTCTAGCACAATATTGAATAATAATGGTGACAGTGGGCATCCTTGTCTTGTTCCTGATCTCAGAGGGAAAGCTTTCAGTCTTTCACTATTGAGTACAATGCTAGCTTTAGGTTTTTCATATATGCACTTTACCATATTGGGAAAGTTTACTTCTTTTCCTATCTTTTGGAGTGTTTTTATCAAGAAAGGGTGCTGTATTTTGTCAAATGCTTTTTCTATATCAATAGAGAGGATCATATGATTTTTCTTCTTCAAATTTTGGAAGTGGTTTATTACACTAATTGATTTTCCTGTGTTGAACCACCCTTGCATAACTGGGATAAAACCCACTTGATTGTGGTGTATAATTCTTTTAATGTGCTTTTGGATTCAGTTTGCAAGTATTTTGTTGAGGATTTGTGCATCTATATTCATTAGATATCTTGGTCTGCAATTTTCTTTTTTCATAGTATCTTTATCTGGTTTTGGTATTAGGGTGATGTTGCTTTCTTAGAATGAGTTGGGTAGCATTCTTTCCTGTTCAATTTTTTGGAAGAGCCTGAGCAAGATTGGTATCAGTTTATCTTTGAATGATTGGTAGAATTTACCTCTGAAAACATCTGATCCTAAGCTTTTCATCTTTGGTAGGTTTTTGATAACTGTTTCAATCTCTTCACTTGTGATTGGTTTGTTGAAGTCTTCTATTTCTTCTAAGGTTATTGTAGCTGGTTCGTGTGTTTCTAGGAATGTCCATCTCATCTACATTTTCTAGTTTTTTTTTTTTTTTTTGGCATACAGTTGTTCATAGTATCCTCTTATGATCTCTCTAATTTCTCTGAGGTCAGTGGTAATGCCCTCCCCCTCTCATTTCTGATTTTATTTATTTGTGTCTTCTGTCTTTTTTCCTTTGTCGCTCTAGCCAAGGGCTTACCAATTTTGTTGATCTTCTCAAAGAACAAACTTTGGTTTTGTTGATTCTCTCTGTTGTTTTCTTCTTCTCTATTTCATTTATTTCTGCTCTGATATTTACTATTTCTTTCCTTTGGATCAGTTTGGGATCATTTTGCTGTTCTTTTTCTAGTTCTTACAATTGTGCAATTCGATAATCAATTTTAGCTCTTTCTTATTTTTTAATGTAAGCATTGAGGGCTCTGAAGTTCCCTCTCAGCACTGTTTTGGGGTACAATGTTGAATAAATGTTTGGTCTAGTTAATTTATCTTATTATTCAAGCTCTCTGTTTTTTTTATTAATCCTCTATCCAAACAGTCTATCCAATACTGAGAGAGGTGTATTGAAGTTTCCAAATATTATTGTAGAGACATCTATTTCTACCTTGAACTTTGCCTGTGTGTGTGTGTGTGTGTGTGTCGTGTATCTTGGGACACTGAGGTTACGTGCATAAATATTTAGACTAGTTATTTCTTCTTGCTGAATTGCTTCTTTTATTAATATATAATGATGTTCTCCATCCCTTATAACAATCCTGCATTTAAAATCTATTTTTGTTTGATATCAGTGTTTCTACTTCAGCTCTTTTTTTTGAATACTATTTGCATGTAATATCTTTTTCCAACCTTTCACTTTTAACCTGGTGTGTCCTTATGTCTGAGCTGAGTCTCTTGTAGACAACGTGTAAATGGCTCATATTTTTTAATCCATTCCATCAGTCTTTGTCTCTTGATTGTGGAGTTCAAGCCATTAACATTCAATGCTATTACTGTAAAGACTTTATTACTTCATCCATTTTGACCTTTGGATTCCTGTTTTCATATCATACTATTTCTATCTTTAAACACTTTAAGGGGGGAGGCAAGATGGCGTTAGTGTAGGAGGGCGCACACTGCAAGCTCCCAGAGCAAGGCGGATTGTGGACAGGATCCTGCCCGGGGGTCTGTGCTGTGCACACGTGGAGTGAGAAGCTTGGGATATCTATCTGCGCGGATCGGCGGTGTGGACCGAACGGTGGAGATTCGTGAGATTTGAGGCTGCCAGTGGAGGTTGGCACAGGCGGCTGAGCCCCGCGGTTAGGGAAAAAATAAATAAAACGGCCATTTGGAGCCGAGGGCAGGGCGAAAAAGTTTTATTTTCTGGGGATCTGGCTGCCTGGCGCCCCTTGGACCTTGTGTGAACAGAGCAAATGAGCTAATCAGCACCCAGTGAACCGGAGGGGGGATTTTGGTTGGGGAACAGAGCTGATTTCCCTAGCCACCCAGGGATAAGACCTGGGCCGCTGCGGAGCCAGGAGGAAGGGATACTTCCCAAAAAGGGAAGGTTCGGTTGGAAGACAGGGAAGGGTATTTTATATTTTTAGACATTGATATGGCTGCCTGCACCGCCCCATAGCTTTGGGGAGCAGATAAGCCGACCTGAAGCAGCATCAGGCTGAGAGCAGACGCGAATCTGCACTCAAACTGATTTACTGAGCAGCCCGGTGACGCTGGAGCTCAGCGCCAGAAGGGGCGGAATCCGCCCTCTTTAGCACTCCTCACTGACTAACATCAGACCTTCAGCTAACCTGGGGAGTCCGGAAAGTGGGACGTGCTTGATTAATTTCCACGGACCCAGCTAGGGTCTATTCCGTAAGGGGGTTGGTCTAGAGGAGGAATTATTTTGGGTACTGCATTTGGCTAAAAAAAAAAAAAAAAAAAGTGAGGTCACCTCAACAATTGAAAAATAAATTCTTTTTAATTTAGTTTAATAGCTAAAAGCTGCTTCAGGACCTGCATATAGAACCCTGTGGGGAAATTCATTGATAAACACAAGTAGGCAGGAAGGATCCACATGTATCCTAGGGGAATCATTGACCCCGCTTAGCTATGTTTGACTGCTTGCCTGTGTGGATCTTTGGTTTCTCTCTGTTACTTTCTGGTCTATTGCTATTATTCCCGTTTTCCTCCCCCATTCCTTTTTCCTTCTATTTTTTTTTTTTTAAATAGGTGCTGCCAGCTGGGCACTTCTTTGTTGGGCTTCTTATTCTGTAATTTCCCACTCACTGTATATATTGATTCTGTATTACAAACTACCGCTTATCTTTCCTGCATCTTTCTGCCTTCTGTTTTCTATTGTGGCTCTTAGAGACAACATTTTTTCATAGGCCCACAACTTAAGGGTGTCAATTTCTATCCCATCTATTTTGTTTTCTTCTTCTTCTTTTTTCTTTTTTTTTTATTAGTATTAAATTTTTCCTTTCAGACCTTTCTCTACTATTTCTCTCCCTCCTCATAATTCTAGCCTTCTAAATCACTATATATATATATTCCTCCATTTGTTTTCCCAGTCCATTGTAGGAACTCCATATTTTTTCCTAGTACTCTACACTGCCTACACAAGTTAAATATTCATCTCATTAAGTCTCATTTTGCCCCTCTTCTAACTTTTATCAATATTTCTATTATCCTTCTGCCTTCCTTACATCTTTTGATTCCTCTGGCCCTAACCTTTTGCCTTCAAGGTAACATAGAAAGAAGCAAGGAAATAAAATAAGAAGAAAAACTGCCAAA